>OZ012677.1:58329285-58999454 GCA_963942445.1 Argyra leucocephala | reverse complement strand
GCATCAAAATTTACTTTTGAAATTTTTTTTTTTTTTTGATAAAAACTTTAAACGCTCATAACTTTGTTAATATTGCTCCTAGAGGGTCGAATTTTGCATCAAAATTTACTTTTGAAATTTTTTTTTTTTTTTTATAAAAACTTTAAACGCTCATAACTTCGTTAATATTGCTACTAGAGGGTCGAATTTTGCATCAAAATTTACTTTCGAAAAATTTTTTTTTTTTTATAAAAACTTTAAACGCTCATAACTTTGTTAATATTGCTCCTAGAGGGTCGAATTTTGCATCAAAATTTACTTTTGAAATTTTTTTTTTTTTTTTTATAAAAACTTTAAACGCTCATAACTTTGTTAATATTGCTCCTAGAGGGTCGAATTTTGCATCAAAATTTATTTTTGAAAATTTTTTTTTTTTTTTTATAAAAACTTTAAACTCTCATAACTTTGTTAATATTGCTCCTGGAGGGTCGAATTTTGCATCAAAATTTACTTTTGAAAAATTTTTTTTTTTTTTATAAGAACTTTAAACGCTCATAACTTTGTTAATATTGCTCCTAGAGGGTCGAATTTTCCATCAAAATTTACTTTTAAAATTTTTTTTTTTTTTTTTATAAAAATTTTAAACGCTCATAACTTCGTTAATATTGCTCCTAGAGGGTCGAATTTTCTATCAAAATTTACTTTTGAAAATTTTTTTTTTATAAAAACCTTAAACGCACATAACTTCGTTAATATTGCTCCTAGAGGGTCGAATTTTGCATCAAAATTTATTTTTGAAATTTTTTTTTTTTTTTTTATAAAAACTTTAAACGCTCATAACTTTGTTAATATTGCTCCTAGAGGGTCGAATTTTGCATCAAAATTTACTTTTGAAATTTTTTTTTTTTTTTATAAAAACTTTAAACGCTCATAACTTTGTTAATATTGCTCCTAGAGGGTCGAATTTTGCATCAAAATTTACTTTTGAAAATTTTTTTTTTTTTTTATAAAAACTTTAAACGCTCATAACTTCGTTAATATTGCTCCTAGAGGGTCGAATTTTGCATCAAAATTTACTTTTGAAAAATTTTTTTTTTTTTTTATAAGAACTTTAAACGCTCATAACTTTGTTAATATTGCTCCTAGAGGGTCGAATTTTCCATCAAAATTTACTTTTGAAATTTTTTTTTTTTTTTTATAAAAACTTTAAACGCTCATAACTTTGTTAATATTGCTCCTAGAGGGTCGAATTTTGCATCAAAATTTACTTTTGAAATTTTTTTTTTTTTTTTTTATAAAAACTTTAAACGCTCATAACTTTGTTAATATTGCTCCTAGAGGGTCGAATTTTGCATCAAAATTTACTTTTGAAATTTTTTTTTTTTTTATAAAAACTTTAAACGCTCATAACTTTGTTAATATTGCTCCTAGAGGGTCGAATTTTGCATCAAAATTTACTTTTGAAATTTTTTTTTTTTTTTGATAAAAACTTTAAACGCTCATACTTACTTTTGAAAAATTTTTTTTTTTTTTATAAGAACTGTAAACGCTCATAACTTTGTTAATATTGCTCCTAGAGGGTCGAATTTTGCATCAAAATTTACTTTTGAAATTTTTTTTTTTTTTTTATAAAAACTTTAAACGCTCATAACTTTGTTAATATTGCTCCTAGAGGGTCGAATTTTGCATCAAAATTTACTTTTGAAATTTTTTTTTTTTTTTTTATAAAAACTTTAAACGCTCATAACTTTGTTAATATTGCTCCTAGAGGGTCGAATTTTGCATCAAAATTTATTTTTGAAAATTTTTTTTTTTTTTTTTATAAAAACTTTAAACGCTCATAACTTTGTTAATATTGCTCCTAGAGGGTCGAATTTTGCATCAAAATTTACTTTTGAAAAATTTTTTTTTTTTTTTATAAGAACTTTAAACGATCATAACTTTGTTAATATTGCTCCTAGAGGGTCGAATTTTCCATCAAAATTTACTTTTGAAATTTTTTTTTTTTTTTTTTTTAAAAATTTTAAACGCTCATAACTTCGTTAATATTGCTCCTAGAGGGTCGAATTTTCCATCAAAATTTACTTTTGAAAATTTTTTTTTTGTTTTATAAAAACTTTAAACGCTCATAACTTTGTTAATATTGCTCCTAGAGGGTCGAATTTTGCATCAAAATTTACTTTTGAAAAATTTTTTTTTTTGTTATAAAAACTTGAAACGCTCAAAACTTTGTTAATATTGCTCCTAGAGGGTCGAATTTTGCATCAAAATTTACTTTAGAAATTTTTTTTTTTTTTTATAAAAACTTTAAACGCTCATAACTTTGTTAATATTGCTCCTAGAGGGTCGAATTTTGCATCAAAATTTACTTTTGAAATTTTTTTTTTTTTTTTTATAAAAACTTTAAACGCTCATAACTTTGTTAATATTGCTCCTAGAGGGTCGAATTTTGCATCAAAATTTACTTTTGAAATTTTTTGTTTTTTTTATAAAAACTTTAAACGCTCATAACTTTGTTAATATTGCTCCTAGAGGGTCGAATTTTGCATCAAAATTTACTTTTGAAATTTTTTTTTTTTTTTTGATAAAAACTTTAAACGCTCATAACTTTGTTAATATTGCTCCTAGAGGGTCGAATTTTGCATCAAAATTTACTTTTGAAATTTTTTTTTTTTTTTATAAAAACTTTAAACGCTCATAACTTCGTTAATATTGCTACTAGAGGGTCGAATTTTGCATCAAAATTTACTTTTGAAAAATTTTTTTTTTTTTTATAAGAACTGTAAACGCTCATAACTTTGTTAATATTGCTCCTAGAGGGTCGAATTTTGCATCAAAATTTACTTTTGAAATTTTTTTTTTTTTTTATAAAAAATTTAAACTCTCATAACTTTGTTAATATTGCTCCTAGAGGGTCGAATTTTGCATCAAAATTTACTTTTGAAATTTTTTTTTTTTTTTTTATAAAAACTTTAAACGCTCATAACTTTGTTAATATTGCTCCTAGAGGGTCGAATTTTGCATCAAAATTTATTTTTGAAAATTTTTTTTTTTTTTTATAAAAACTTTAAACTCTCATAACTTTGTTAATATTGCTCCTGGAGGGTCGAATTTTGCATCAAAATTTACTTTTGAAAAATTTTTTTTTTTTTTATAAGAACTTTAAACGCTCATAACTTTGTTAATATTGCTCCTAGAGGGTCGAATTTTCCATCAAAATTTACTTTTGAAATTTTTTTTTTTTTTTTTATAAAAATTTTAAACGCTCATAACTTCGTTAATATTGCTCCTAGAGGGTCGAATTTTCCATCAAAATTTACTTTTGAAAATTTTTTTTTTATAAAAACCTTAAACGCACATAACTTCGTTAATATTGCTCCTAGAGGGTCGAATTTTGCATCAAAATTTATTTTTGAAATTTTTTTTTTTTTTTTTATAAAAACTTTAAACGCTCATAACTTTGTTAATATTGCTCCTAGAGGGTCGAATTTTGCATCAAAATTTACTTTTGAAATTTTTTTTTTTTTTTTTATAAAAACTTTAAACGCTCATAACTTTGTTAATATTGCTCCTAGAGGGTCGAATTTTGCATCAAAATTTACTTTTGAAAATTTTTTTTTTTTTTTATAAAAACTTTAAACGCTCATAACTTCGTTAATATTGCTCCTAGAGGGTCGAATTTTGCATCAAAATTTACTTTTGAAAAATTTTTTTTTTTTTTTATAAGAACTTTAAACGCTCATAACTTTGTTAATATTGCTCCTAGAGGGTCGAATTTTCCATCAAAATTTACTTTTGAAATTTTTTTTTTTTTTTTATAAAAACTTTAAACGCTCATAACTTTGTTAATATTGCTCCTAGAGGGTCGAATTTTGCATCAAAATTTACTTTTGAAATTTTTTTTTTTTTTTTGATAAAAACTTTAAACGCTCATAACTTTGTTAATATTGCTCCTAGAGGGTCGAATTTTGCATCAAAATTTACTTTTGAAATTTTTTTTTTTTTTTTTATAAAAACTTTAAACGCTCATAACTTCGTTAATATTGCTACTAGAGGGTCGAATTTTGCATCAAAATTTACTTTTGAAAAATTTTTTTTTTTATAAGAACTGTAAACGCTCATAACTTTGTTAATATTGCTCCTAGAGGGTCGAATTTTGCATCAAAATTTACTTTTGAAATTTTTTTTTTTTTTTTTTATAAAAACTTTAAACGCTCATAACTTTGTTAATATTGCTCCTAGAGGGTCGAATTTTGCATCAAAATTTACTTTTGAAATTTTTTTTTTTTTTTATAAAAACTTTAAACGCTCATAACTTTGTTAATATTGGTCCTAGAGGGTCGAATTTTGCATCAAAATTTACTTTTGAAATTTTTTTTTTTTTTTGATAAAAACTTTAAACGCTCATAACTTTGTTAATATTGCTCCTAGAGGGTCGAATTTTGCATCAAAATTTACTTTTGAAATTTTTTTTTTTTTTTTTATAAAAACTTTAAACGCTCATAACTTCGTTAATATTGCTACTAGAGGGTCGAATTTTGCATCAAAATTTACTTTTGAAAAATTTTTTTTTTTTATAAGAACTGTAAACGCTCATAACTTTGTTAATATTGCTCCTAGAGGGTCGAATTTTGCATCAAAATTTACTTTTGAAATTTTTTTTTTTTTGTTTTATAAAAACTTTAAACGCTCATAACTTTGTTAATATTGCTCCTAGAGGGTCGAATTTTGCATCAAAATTTACTTTTGAAAAATTTTTTTTTTTGTTATAAAAACTTTAAACGCTCAAAACTTTGTTAATATTGCTCCTAGAGGGTCGAATTTTGCATCAAAATTTACTTTAGAAATTTTTTTTTTTTTTTTATAAAAACTTTAAACGCTCATAACTTTGTTAATATTGCTCCTAGAGGGTCGAATTTTGCATCAAAATTTACTTTTGAAATTTTTTTTTTTTTTTTTTATAAAAACTTTAAACGCTCATAACTTTGTTAATATTGCTCCTAGAGGGTCGAATTTTGCATCAAAATTTACTTTTGAATTTTTTTTTTTTTTTTGATAAAAACTTTAAACGCTCATAACTTTGTTAATATTGCTCCTAGAGGGTCGAATTTTGCATCAAAATTTACTTTTGAAATTTTTTTTTTTTTTTTTTATAAAAACTTTAAACGCTCATAACTTCGTTAATATTGCTACTAGAGGGTCGAATTTTGCATCAAAATTTACTTTCGAAAAATTTTTTTTTTTTTTATAAAAACTTTAAACGCTCATAACTTTGTTAATATTGCTCCTAGAGGGTCGAATTTTGCATCAAAATTTACTTTTGAAATTTTTTTTTTTTTTTTTATAAAAACTTTAAACGCTCATAACTTTGTTAATATTGCTCCTAGAGGGTCGAATTTTGCATCAAAATTTATTTTTGAAAATTTTTTTTTTTTTTTATAAAAACTTTAAACTCTCATAACTTTGTTAATATTGCTCCTGGAGGGTCGAATTTTGCATCAAAATTTACTTTTGAAAATTTTTTTTTTTTTTTATAAGAACTTTAAACGCTCATAACTTTGTTAATATTGCTCCTAGAGGGTCGAATTTTCCATCAAAATTTACTTTTAAAATTTTTTTTTTTTTTTTTATAAAAATTTTAAACGCTCATAACTTCGTTAATATTGCTCCTAGAGGGTCGAATTTTCTATCAAAATTTACTTTTGAAATTTTTTTTTTTTTTTGATAAAAACTTTAAACGCTCATAACTTTGTTAATATTGCTCCTAGAGGGTCGAATTTTGCATCAAAATTTACTTTTGAAATTTTTTTTTTTTTTTTTTATAAAAACTTTAAACGCTCATAACTTCGTTAATATTGCTACTAGAGGGTCGAATTTTGCATCAAAATTTACTTTCGAAAAATTTTTTTTTTTTTTATAAAAACTTTAAACGCTCATAACTTTGTTAATATTGCTCCTAGAGGGTCGAATTTTGCATCAAAATTTACTTTTGAAATTTTTTTTTTTTTTTTTATAAAAACTTTAAACGCTCATAACTTTGTTAATATTGCTCCTAGAGGGTCGAATTTTGCATCAAAATTTATTTTTGAAAATTTTTTTTTTTTTTTTATAAAAACTTTAAACTCTCATAACTTTGTTAATATTGCTCCTGGAGGGTCGAATTTTGCATCAAAATTTACTTTTGAAAAATTTTTTTTTTTTTTATAAGAACTTTAAACGCTCATAACTTTGTTAATATTGCTCCTAGAGGGTCGAATTTTGCATCAAAATTTACTTTTAAAATTTTTTTTTTTTTTTTTATAAAAATTTTAAACGCTCATAACTTCGTTAATATTGCTCCTAGAGGGTCGAATTTTCTATCAAAATTTACTTTTGAAAATTTTTTTTTTATAAAAACCTTAAACGCACATAACTTCGTTAATATTGCTCCTAGAGGGTCGAATTTTGCATCAAAATTTACTTTTGAAATTTTTTTTTTTTTTGTTTTATAAAAACTTTAAACGCTCATAACTTTGTTAATATTGCTCCTAGAGGGTCGAATTTTGCATCAAAATTTACTTTTGAAAAATTTTTTTTTTTGTTATAAAAACTTTAAACGCTCAAAACTTTGTTAATATTGCTCCTAGAGGGTCGAATTTTGCATCAAAATTTACTTTAGAAATTTTTTTTTTTTTTTTATAAAAACTTTAAACGCTCATAACTTTGTTAATATTGCTCCTAGAGGGTCGAATTTTGCATCAAAATTTACTTTTGAAATTTTTTTTTTTTTTTTTTATAAAAACTTTAAACGCTCATAACTTTGTTAATATTGCTCCTAGAGGGTCGAATTTTGCATCAAAATTTACTTTTGAAATTTTTTTTTTTTTTTGATAAAAACTTTAAACGCTCATAACTTTGTTAATATTGCTCCTAGAGGGTCGAATTTTGCATCAAAATTTACTTTTGAAATTTTTTTTTTTTTTTTTTATAAAAACTTTAAACGCTCATAACTTCGTTAATATTGCTACTAGAGGGTCGAATTTTGCATCAAAATTTACTTTCGAAAAATTTTTTTTTTTTTATAAAAACTTTAAACGCTCATAACTTTGTTAATATTGCTCCTAGAGGGTCGAATTTTGCATCAAAATTTACTTTTGAAAAATTTTTTTTTTTTTTTATAAGAACTTTAAACGATCATAACTTTGTTAATATTGCTCCTAGAGGGTCGAATTTTCCATCAAAGTTTACTTTTGAAATTTTTTTTTTTTTTTTTTTTAAAAATTTTAAACGCTCATAACTTCGTTAATATTGCTCCTAGAGGGTCGAATTTTCCATCAAAATTTACTTTTGAAAATTTTTTTTTTTTTTTATAAAAACTTTAAACGCACATAACTTCGTTAATATTGCTCCTAGAGGGTCGAATTTTGCATCAAAATTTATTTTTGAAATTTTTTTTTTTTTTTTTATAAAAACTTTAAACGCTCATAACTTTGTTAATATTGCTCCTAGAGGGTCGAATTTTGCATCAAAATTTACTTTTGAAATTTTTTTTTTTTTTTTTATAAAAACTTTAAACGCTCATAACTTTGTTAATATTGCTCCTAGAGGGTCGAATTTTGCATCAAAATTTACTTTTGAAAATTTTTTTTTTTTTTTATAAAAACTTTAAACGCTCATAACTTCGTTAGTATTGTTCCTAGAGGGTCGAATTTTGCATCAAAATTTACTTTTGAAAAATTTTTTTTTTTTTTTATAAGAACTTTAAACGCTCATAACTTTGTTAATATTGCTCCTAGAGGGTCGAATTTTGCATCAAAATTTACTTTTGAAATTTTTTTTTTTTTTTTTTATAAAAACTTTAAACGCTCATAACTTTGTTAATATTGCTCCTAGAGGGTCGAATTTTGCATCAAAATTTACTTTTGAAATTTTTTTTTTTTTTTTTTATATAAACTTTAAACGCTCATAACTTTGTTAATATTGCTCCTAGAGGGTCGAATTTTGCATCAAAATTTACTTTTGAAAAATTTTTTTTTTTTTTTATAAAAACTTTAAACGCACATAACTTCGTTAATATTGCTCCTAGAGGGTCGAATTTTGCATCAAAATTTACTTTTGAAATTTTTTTTTTTTTTATAAAAACTTTAAACGCTCATAACTTTGTTAATATTGCTCCTAGAGGGTCGAATTTTGCATCAAAATTTACTTTTGAAATTTTTTTTTTTTTTTGATAAAAACTTTAAACGCTCATAACTTTGTTAATATTGCTCCTAGAGGGTCGAATTTTGCATCAAAATTTACTTTTGAAAAATTTTTTTTTTTTTTATAAGAACTGTAAACGCTCATAACTTTGTTAATATTGCTCCTAGAGGGTCGAATTTTGCATCAAAATTTACTTTTGAAATTTTTTTTTTTTTTGATAAAAACTTTAAACGCTCATAACTTTGTTAATATTGCTCCTAGAGGGTCGAATTTTGCATCAAAATTTACTTTTGAAATTTTTTTTTTTTTTTTTATAAAAACTTTAAACGCTCATAACTTCGTTAATATTGCTACTAGAGGGTCGAATTTTGCATCAAAATTTACTTTCGAAAAATTTTTTTTTTTTTTATAAAAACTTTAAACGCTCATAACTTTGTTAATATTGCTCCTAGAGGGTCGAATTTTGCATCAAAATTTACTTTTGAAATTTTTTTTTTTTTTTTTATAAAAACTTTAAACGCTCATAACTTTGTTAATATTGCTCCTATAGGGTCGAATTTTGCATCAAAATTTATTTTTGAAAATTTTTTTTTTTTTTTTATAAAAACTTTAAACTCTCATAACTTTGTTAATATTGCTCCTGGAGGGTCGAATTTTGCATCAAAATTTACTTTTGAAAAATTTTTTTTTTTTTTATAAGAACTTTAAACGCTCATAACTTTGTTAATATTGCTCCTAGAGGGTCGAATTTTCCATCAAAATTTACTTTTAAAATTTTTTTTTTTTTTTTTATAAAAATTTTAAACGCTCATAACTTCGTTAATATTGCTCCTAGAGGGTCGAATTTTCCATCAAAATTTACTTTTGAAATTTTTTTTTTGTTTTTTATAAAAACTTTAAACGCTCATAACTTTGTTAATATTGCTCCTAGAGGGTCGAATTTTGCATCAAAATTTACTTTTGAAAATTTTTTTTTTTTTTATAAAAACTTTAAACGCTCATAACTTCGTTAATATTGCTCCTACAGGGTCGAATTTTGCATCAAAATTTACTTTTGAAAAATTTTTTTTTTTTTTTATAAGAACTTTAAACGCTCATAACTTTGTTAATATTGCTCCTAGAGGGTCGAATTTTCCATCAAAATTTACTTTTGAAATTTTTTTTTTTTTTTTATAAAAACTTTAAACGCTCATAACTTTGTTAATATTGCTCCTAGAGGGTCGAATTTTGCATCAAAATTTACTTTTAAAATTTTTTTTTTTTTTTTTATAAAAATTTTAAACGCTCATAACTTTGTTAATATTGCTCCTAGAGGGTCGAATTTTGCATCAAAATTTACTTTTAAAATTTTTTTTTTTTTTTTATAAAAACTTTAAACTCTCATAACTTTGTTAATATTGCTCCTGGAGGGTCGAATTTTGCATCAAAATTTACTTTTAAAATTTTTTTTTTTTTTTTTATAAAAACTTTAAACTCTCATAACTTTGTTAATATTGCTCCTGGAAGGTCGAATTTTGCATCAAAATTTACTTTTGAAAAATTTTTTTTTTTTTATAAGAACTTTAAACGCTCATAACTTTGTTAATATTGCTCCTAGAGGGTCGAATTTTCCATCAAAATTTACTTTTAAAATTTTTTTTTTTTTTTTTATAAAAATTTTAAACGCTCATAACTTTGTTAATATTGCTCCTGGAGGGTCGAATTTTGCATCAAAATTTACTTTTGAAAAATTTTTTTTTTTTTTTATAAGAACTTTAAACGCTCATAACTTTGTTAATATTGCTCCTAGAGGGTCGAATTTTCCATCAAAATTTACTTTTAAAATTTTTTTTTTTTTTTTATAAAAATTTTAAACGCTCATAACTTTGTTAATATTGCTCCTAGAGGGTCGAATTTTGCATCAAAATTTACTTTTGAAATTTTTTTTTTTTTTTATAAAAATTTTAAACGCTCATAACTTTGTTAATATTGCTCCTAGAGGGTCGAATTTTGCATCAAAATTTACTTTTGAAAATTTTTTTTTTTTTTTATAAAAACTTTAAACGCTCATAACTTCGTTAATATTGCTCCTACAGGGTCGAATTTTGCATCAAAATTTACTTTTGAAAAATTTTTTTTTTTTTTATAAGAACTTTAAACGCTCATAACTTTGTTAATATTGCTCCTAGAGGGTCGAATTTTCCATCAAAATTTACTTTTGAAATTTTTTTTTTTTTTTATAAAAACTTTAAACGCTCATAACTTTGTTAATATTGCTCCTAGAGGGTCGAATTTTGCATCAAAATTTACTTTTGAAATTTTTTTTTTTTTTTTTTTATAAAAACTTTAAACGCTCATAACTTTGTTAATATTGCTCCTAGAGGGTCGAATTTTGCATCAAAATTTACTTTTGAAATTTTTTTTTTTTTTTATAAAAACTTTAAACGCTCATAACTTTGTTAATATTGCTCCTAGAGGGTCGAATTTTGCATCAAAATTTACTTTTGAAATTTTTTTTTTTTTTGATAAAAACTTTAAACGCTCATACTTACTTTTGAAAAATTTTTTTTTTTTTTATAAGAACTGTAAACGCTCATAACTTTGTTAATATTGCTCCTAGAGGGTCGAATTTTGCATCAAAATTTACTTTTGAAATTTTTTTTTTTTTTTAAAAACTTTAAACGCTCATAACTTTGTTAATATTGCTCCTAGAGGGTCGAATTTTGCATCAAAATTTACTTTTGAAATTTTTTTTTTTTTTTTATAAAAACTTTAAACGCTCATAACTTTGTTAATATTGCCCCTAGAGGGTCGAATTTTGCATCAAAATTTATTTTTGAAAATTTTTTTTTTTTTTTTATAAGAACTTTAAACGCTCATAACTTTGTTAATATTGCTCCTAGAGGGTCGAATTTTCCATCAAAATTTACTTTTGAAATTTTTTTTTTTTTTTTTTTTAAAAATTTTAAACGCTCATAACTTCGTTAATATTGCTCCTAGAGGGTCGAATTGAATTTTCCATCAAAATTTACTTTTGAAAATTTTTTTTTTTTTTATAAAAACTTTAAACGCACATAACTTCGTTAATATTGCTCCTAGAGGGTCGAATTTTGCATCAAAATTTATTTTTGAAATTTTTTTTTTTTTTTTTATAAAAACTTTAAACGCTCATAACTTTGTTAATATTGCTCCTAGAGGGTCGAATTTTGCATCAAAATTTACTTTTGAAATTTTTTTTTTTTTTTTTATAAAAACTTTAAACGCTCATAACTTTGTTAATATTGCTCCTAGAGGGTCGAATTTTGCATCAAAATTTACTTTTGAAAATTTTTTTTTTTTTTTATAAAAACTTTAAACGCTCATAACTTCGTTAATATTGTTCCTAGAGGGTCGAATTTTGCATCAAAATTTACTTTTGAAAAATTTTTTTTTTTTTTATAAGAACTTTAAACGCTCATAACTTTGTTAATATTGCTCCTAGAGGGTCGAATTTTGCATCAAAATTTACTTTTGAAATTTTTTTTTTTTTTTTTTTATAAAAACTTTAAACGCTCATAACTTTGTTAATATTGCTCCTAGAGGGTCGAATTTTGCATCAAAATTTACTTTTGAAATTTTTTTTTTTTTTTTTTTATAAAAACTTTAAACGCTCATAACTTTGTTAATATTGCTCCTAGAGGGTCGAATTTTGCATCAAAATTTACTTTTGAAAAATTTTTTTTTTTTTTTATAAAAACTTTAAACGCACATAACTTCGTTAATATTGCTCCTAGAGGGTCGAATTTTGCATCAAAATTTATTTTTGAAAATTTTTTTTTTTTTTTATAAAAACTTTAAACGCTTATAACTTTGTTAATATTGCTCCTAGAGGGTCGAATTTTGCATCAAAATTTACTTTTGAAATTTTTTTTTTTTTTTTTTATAAAAACTTTAAACGCTCATAACTTTGTTAATATTGCTCCTAGAGGGTCGAATTTTGCATCAAAATTTACTTTTGAAAAATTTTTTTTTTTTTTTATAAGAACTTTAAACGCTCATAACTTTGTTAATATTGCTCCTAGAGGGTCGAATTTTGCATCAAAATTTACTTTTGAAATTTTTTTTTTTTTTTATAAAAACTTTAAACGCTCATAACTTCGTTAATATTGCTCCTAGAGGGTCAAATTTTGCATCAAAATTTACTTTTGAAATTTTTTTTTTTTTTTTTATAAAAACTTTAAACGCTCATAACGTTGTTAATATTGCTCCTAGAGGGTCGAATTTTGCATCAAAATTTACTTTTGAAAATTTTTTTTTTTTTTTTATAAAAACTTTAAACGCTCATAACTTTGTTAATATTGCTCCTAGAGGGTCGAATTTTGCATCAAAATTTACTTTTGAAATTTTTTTTTTTTTTTTTATAAAAAATTTAAACGCTCATAACTTCGTTAATATTGCTCCTAGAGGGTCGAATTTTGCATCAAAATTTATTTTTGAAAAATTTTTTTTTTTTTTTTATAAAAACTTTAAACGCTCATAACTTTGTTAATATTGCTCCTAGAGGGTCGAATTTTGCATCAAAATTTACTTTTGAAAATTTTTTTTTTTTTTATAAAAACTTTAAACGCTCATAACTTTGTTAATATTGCTCCTAGAGGGTCGAATTTTGCATCAAAATTTACTTTTGAAATTTTTTTTTTTTTTTTTTTATAAAAACTTTAAACGCTCATAACTTTGTTAATATTGCTCCTAGAGGGTCGAATTTTGCATCAAAATTTACTTTTGAAAAATTTTTTTTTTTTTTTATAAGAACTTTAAACGCTCATAACTTTGTTAATATTGCTCCTAGAGGGTCGAATTTTGCATCAAAATTTACTTTTGAAATTTTTTTTTTTTTTTTATAAAAACTTTAAACGCTCATAACTTCGTTAATATTGCTCCTAGAGGGTCAGATTTTGCATCAAAATTTACTTTTGAAATTTTTTTTTTTTTTTTTATAAAAACTTTAAACGCTCATAACGTTGTTAATATTGCTCCTAGAGGGTCGAATTTTGCATCAAAATTTACTTTTGAAAATTTTTTTTTTTTTTTTATAAAAACTTTAAACGCTCATAACTTTGTTAATATTGCTCCTAGAGGGTCGAATTTTGCATCAAAATTTACTTTTGAAATTTTTTTTTTTTTTTTTATAAAAACTTTAAACGCTCATAACTTCGTTAATATTGCTCCTAGAGGGTCGAATTTTGCATCAAAATTTATTTTTGAAAATTTTTTTTTTTTTTTATAAAAACTTTAAACGCTCATAACTTTGTTAATATTGCTCCTAGAGGGTCGAATTTTGCATCAAAATTTACTTTTGAAAATTTTTTTTTTTTTATAAAAACTTTAAACGCTCATAACTTTGTTAATATTGCTCCTAGAGGGTCGAATTTTGCATCAAAATTTACTTTTGAAAATTTTTTTTTTTTTATATAAAAACTTTAAACGCTAATAACTTTGTTAATATTGCTCCTAGAGGGTCGAATTTTGCATCAAAATTTACTTTTGAAATTTTTTTTTATTTTTTTATAAAAATTTTAAACGCTCATAACTTTGTTAATATTGCTCCTAGAGGGTCGAATTTTGCATCAAAATTTACTTTTGAAATTTTTTTTTTTTTTATAAAAACTTTAAACGCTCATAACTTTGTTAATATTGCTCCTAGAGGGTCAGATTTTGCATCAAACTTTACTTTTGAAATTTTTTTTTTTTTTTTATAAAAACTTTAAACGCTCATAACGTTGTTAATATTGCTCCTAGAGGGTCGAATTTTGCATCAAAATTTACTTTTGAAAATTTTTTTTTTTTTTTTATAAAAACTTTAAACGCTCATAACTTTGTTAATATTGCTCCTAGAGGGTCGAATTTTGCATCAAAATTTACTTTTGAAATTTTTTTTTTTTTTTTTATAAAAACTTTAAACGCTCATAACTTCGTTAATATTGCTCCTAGAGGGTCGAATTTTGCATCAAAATTTATTTTTGAAAAATTTTTTTTTTTTTTATAAAAACTTTAAACGCTCATAACTTTGTTAATATTGCTCCTAGAGGGTCGAATTTTGCATCAAAATTTACTTTTGAAAATTTTTTTTTTTTTTTATAAAAGCTTTAAACGCTCATAACTTTGTTAATATTGCTCCTAGAGGGTCGAATTTTGCATCAAAATTTACTTTTGAAAATTTTTTTTTTTTTTTATAAAAACTTTAAACGCTCATAACTTTGTTAATATTGCTCCTAGAGGGTCGAATTTTGCATCAAAATTTACTTTTGAAATTTTTTTTTTTTTTTTATAAAAACTTTAAACGCTCATAACTTCGTTAATATTGCTCCTAGAGGGTCGAATTTTGCATCAAAATTTATTTTTGAAAAATTTTTTTTTTTTTTTATAAAAACTGTAAACGCTCATAACTTTGTTAATATTGCTCCTAGAGGGTCGAATTTTGCATCAAAATTTACTTTTGAAAATTTTTTTTATTTTTTTATAAAAACTTTAAACGCTCATAACTTTGTTAATATTGCTCCTAGAGGGTCGAATTTTGCATCAAAATTTACTTTTGAAAATTTTTTTTTTTTTTTATAAAAACTTTAAACGCTCATAACTTTGTTAATATTGCTCCTAGAGGGTCGAATTTTGCATCAAAATTTACTTTTGAAATTTTTTTTTTTTTTTATAAAAACTTTAAACGCTCATAACTTCGTTAATATTGCTCCTAGAGGGTCGAATTTTGCATCAAAATTTATTTTTGAAAATTTTTTTTTTTTTTTTATAAAAACTTTAAACGGTCATAACTTTGTTAATATTGCTCCTAGAGGGTCGAATTTTGCATCAAAATTTACTTTTGAAAATTTTTTTTTTTTTTTTATAAAAACTTTAAACGCTCATAACTTTGTTAATATTGCTCCTAGAGGGTCGAATTTTGCATCAAAATTTATTTTTGAAAATTTTTTTTTTTTTTTTATAAAAGTTTTAAACGCTAATAACTTTGTTAATATTGCTCCTAGAGGGTCGAATTTTGCATCAAAATTTACTTTTGAAAATTTTTTTTTTTTTTTATAAAAACTTTAAACGCACATAACTTCGTTAATATTGCTCCTAGAGGGTCGAATTTTGCATCAAAATTTATTTTTGAAAATTTTTTTTTTTTTTTATTAAAACTTTAAACGCTCATAACTTTGTTAATATTGCTCCTAGAGGGTCGAATTTTGCATCAAAATTTACTTTTGAAATTTTTTTTTTTTTTTTTTATAAAAACTTTAAACGCTCATAACTTTGTTAATATTGCTCCTAGAGGGTCGAATTTTGCATCAAAATTTACTTTTGAAAAATTTTTTTTTTTTTTTATAAGAACTTTAAACGCTCATAACTTTGTTAATATTGCTCCTAGAGGGTCGAATTTTGCATCAAAATTTACTTTTGAAATTTTTTTTTTTTTTTATAAAAACTTTAAACGCTCATAACTTCGTTAATATTGCTCCTAGAGGGTCAAATTTTCCATCAAAATTTACTTTTGAAATTTTTTTTTTTTTTTTTATAAAAACTTTAAACGTTCATAACGTTGTTAATATTGCTCCTAGAGGGTCGAATTTTGCATCAAAATTTACTTTTGAAATTTTTTTTTTTTTTTTTTATAAAAACTTTAAACGCTCATAACTTTGTTAATATTGCTCCTAGAGGGTCGAATTTTGCATCAAAATTTACTTTTGAAAATTTTTTTTATTTTTTTATAAAAACTTTAAACGCTCATAACTTTGTTAATATTGCTCCTAGAGGGTCGAATTTTGCATCAAAATTTACTTTTGAAATTTTTTTTTTTTTTTTTATAAAAACTTTAAACGCTCATAACTTTGTTAATATTGCTCCTAGAGGGTCGAATTTTGCATCAAAATTTACTTTTGAAATTTTTTTTTTTTTTTTATAAAAACTTTAAACGCTCATAACTTCGTTAATATTGCTCCTAGAGGGTCGAATTTTGCATCAAAATTTATTTTTGAAAAATTTTTTTTTTTTTTTATAAAAACTTTAAACGCTCATAACTTTGTTAATATTGCTCCTAGAGGGTCGAATTTTGCATCAAAATTTACTTTTGAAATTTTTTTTTTTTTTTTTTTATAAAAACTTTAAACGCTCATAACTTTGTTAATATTGCTCCTAGAGGGTCGAATTTTGCATCAAAATTTACTTTTGAAATTTTTTTTTTTTTTTTTATAAAAACTTTAAACGCTCATAACTTTGTTAATATTGCTCCTAGAGGGTCGAATTTTGCATCAAAATTTACTTTTGAAAATTTTTTTTTTTTCTATAAAAACTTTAAACGCTCATAACTTTGTTAATATTGCTCCTAGAGGGTCGAATTTTGCATCAAAATTTACTTTTGAAATTTTTTTTTTTTTTTTATAAAAACTTTAAACGCTCATAACTTTGTTAATATTGCTCCTAGAGGGTCGAATTTTGCATCAAAATTTACTTTTGAAAATTTTTTTTTTTTTTTTATAAAAACTTTAAACGCTCATAACTTTGTTAATATTGCTCCTAGAGGGTCGAATTTTGCATCAAAATTTATTTTTGAAAAATTTTTTTTTTTTTTTTATAAAAACTTTAAACGCTCATAACTTTGTTAATATTGCTCCTAGAGTTTCGAATTTTGCATCAAAATTTACTTTTGAAAATTTTTTTTTTTTTTTTATAAAAACTTTAAACGCTCATAACTTCGTTAATATTGCTCCTAGAGGGTCAGATTTTGCATCAAAATTTACTTTTGAAATTTTTTTTTTTTTTTTATAAAAACTTTAAACGCTCATAACGTTGTTAATAGTGCTCCTAGAGGGTCGAATTTTGCATCAAAATTTACTTTTGAAAATTTTTTTTTTTTTTTTATAAAAACTTTAAACGCTAATAACTTTGTTAATATTGCTCCTAGAGGGTCGAATTTTGCATCAAAATTTACTTTTGAAATTTTTTTTTTTTTTTTATAAAAACTTTAAACGCTCATAACTTCGTTAATATTGCTCCTAGAGGGTCGAATTTTGCATCAAAATTTATTTTTGAAAATTTTTTTTTTTTTTTTATAAAAACTTTAAACGCTCATAACTTTGTTAATATTGCTCCTAGAGGGTCGAATTTTGCATCAAAATTTACTTTTGAAATTTTTTTTTTTTTTTTTTTATAAAAACTTTAAACGCTCATAACTTTGTTAATATTGCTCCTAGAGGGTCGAATTTTGCATCAAAATTTACTTTTGAAAATTTTTTTTTTTTTTTATAAGAACTTTAAACGCTCATAACTTTGTTAATATTGCTCCTAGAGGGTCGAATTTTGCATCAAAATTTACTTTTGAAATTTTTTTTTTTTTTTTATAAAAACTTTAAACGCTCATAACTTCGTTAATATTGCTCCTAGAGGGTCAGATTTTGCATCAAAATTTACTTTTGAAATTTTTTTTTTGTTTTTATAAAAACTTTAAACGCTCATAACGTTGTTAATATTGCTCCTAGAGGGTCGAATTTTGCATCAAAATTTATTTTTGAAAATTTTTTTTTTTTGTTTATAAAAACTTTAAACGCTCATAACTTCGTTAATATTGCTCCTAGAGGGTCGAATTTTGCATCAAAATTTATTTTTGAAAAATTTTTTTTTTTTTTTTATAAAAACTTTAAACGCTCATAACTTTGTTAGTATTGCTCCTAGAGGGTCGAATTTTGCATCAAAATTTACTTTTGAAAATTTTTTTTTTTTTTATAAAAACTTTAAACGCTCATAACTTTGTTAATATTGCTCCTAGAGGGTCGAATTTTGCATCAAAATTTACTTTTGAAAATTTTTTTTTTTTTTTTTATAAAAACTTTAAACGCTCATAACTTTGTTAATATTGCTCCTAGAGGGTCGAATTTTGCATCAAAATTTACTTTTGAAATTTTTTTTTTTTTTTTATAAAAACTTTAAACGCTCATAACTTTGTTAATATTGCTCCTAGAGGGTCGAATTTTGCATCAAAATTTACTTTTGAAAATTTTTTTTTTTTTTTTTATAAAAACTTTAAACGCTCATAACTTTGTTAATATTGCTCCTAGAGGGTCGAATTTTGCATCAAAATTTATTTTTGAAAAATTTTTTTTTTTTTTTATAAAAACTGTAAACGCTCATAACTTTGTTAATATTGCTCCTAGAGGGTCGAATTTTGCATCAAAATTTACTTTTGAAAATTTTTTTTTTTTTTTATAAAAGCTTTAAACGCTCATAACTTTGTTAATATTGCTCCTAGAGGGTCGAATTTTGCATCAAAATTTACTTTTGAAAATTTTTTTTTTTTTTTTATAAAAACTTTAAACGCTCATAACTTTGTTAATATTGCTCCTAGAGGGTCGAATTTTGCATCAAAATTTACTTTTGAAATTTTTTTTTTTTTTTTATAAAAACTTTAAACGCTCATAACTTCGTTAATATTGCTCCTAGAGGGTCGAATTTTGCATCAAAATTTATTTTTGAAAAATTTTTTTTTTTTTTTATAAAAACTGTAAACGCTCATAACTTTGTTAATATTGCTCCTAGAGGGTCGAATTTTGCATCAAAATTTACTTTTGAAAATTTTTTTATTTTTTTATAAAAACTTTAAACGCTCATAACTTTGTTAATATTGCTCCTAGAGGGTCGAATTTTGCATCAAAATTTACTTTTGAAAATTTTTTTTTTTTTTTATAAAAACTTTAAACGCTCATAACTTTGTTAATATTGCTCCTAGAGGGTCGAATTTTGCATCAAAATTTACTTTTGAAATTTTTTTTTTTTTTTATAAAAACTTTAAACGCTCATAACTTCGTTAATATTGCTCCTAGAGGGTCGAATTTTGCATCAAAATTTATTTTTGAAAATTTTTTTTTTTTTTTTATAAAAACTTTAAACGGTCATAACTTTGTTAATATTGCTCCTAGAGGGTCGAATTTTGCATCAAAATTTACTTTTGAAAATTTTTTTTTTTTTTTTATAAAAACTTTAAACGCTCATAACTTTGTTAATATTGCTCCTAGAGGGTCGAATTTTGCATCAAAATTTATTTTTGAAAATTTTTTTTTTTTTTTTATAAAAGTTTTAAACGCTAATAACTTTGTTAATATTGCTCCTAGAGGGTCGAATTTTGCATCAAAATTTACTTTTGAAAATTTTTTTTTTTTTTTATAAAAACTTTAAACGCACATAACTTCGTTAATATTGCTCCTAGAGGGTCGAATTTTGCATCAAAATTTATTTTTGAAAATTTTTTTTTTTTTTTATTAAAACTTTAAACGCTCATAACTTTGTTAATATTGCTCCTAGAGGGTCGAATTTTGCATCAAAATTTACTTTTGAAATTTTTTTTTTTTTTTTTTATAAAAACTTTAAACGCTCATAACTTTGTTAATATTGCTCCTAGAGGGTCGAATTTTGCATCAAAATTTACTTTTGAAAAATTTTTTTTTTTTTTTATAAGAACTTTAAACGCTCATAACTTTGTTAATATTGCTCCTAGAGGGTCGAATTTTGCATCAAAATTTACTTTTGAAATTTTTTTTTTTTTTTATAAAAACTTTAAACGCTCATAACTTCGTTAATATTGCTCCTAGAGGGTCAAATTTTCCATCAAAATTTACTTTTGAAATTTTTTTTTTTTTTTTTATAAAAACTTTAAACGTTCATAACGTTGTTAATATTGCTCCTAGAGGGTCGAATTTTGCATCAAAATTTACTTTTGAAATTTTTTTTTTTTTTTTTTATAAAAACTTTAAACGCTCATAACTTTGTTAATATTGCTCCTAGAGGGTCGAATTTTGCATCAAAATTTACTTTTGAAAATTTTTTTTATTTTTTTATAAAAACTTTAAACGCTCATAACTTTGTTAATATTGCTCCTAGAGGGTCGAATTTTGCATCAAAATTTACTTTTGAAATTTTTTTTTTTTTTTTTATAAAAACTTTAAACGCTCATAACTTTGTTAATATTGCTCCTAGAGGGTCGAATTTTGCATCAAAATTTACTTTTGAAATTTTTTTTTTTTTTTATAAAAACTTTAAACGCTCATAACTTCGTTAATATTGCTCCTAGAGGGTCGAATTTTGCATCAAAATTTATTTTTGAAAAATTTTTTTTTTTTTTTATAAAAACTTTAAACGCTCATAACTTTGTTAATATTGGCTCCTAGAGGGTCGAATTTTGCATCAAAATTTACTTTTGAAATTTTTTTTTTTTTTTTTTTATAAAAACTTTAAACGCTCATAACTTTGTTAATATTGCTCCTAGAGGGTCGAATTTTGCATCAAAATTTACTTTTGAAATTTTTTTTTTTTTTTTATAAAAACTTTAAACGCTCATAACTTTGTTAATATTGCTCCTAGAGGGTCGAATTTTGCATCAAAATTTACTTTTGAAAATTTTTTTTTTTTCTATAAAAACTTTAAACGCTCATAACTTTGTTAATATTGCTCCTAGAGGGTCGAATTTTGCATCAAAATTTACTTTTGAAATTTTTTTTTTTTTTTTATAAAAACTTTAAACGCTCATAACTTTGTTAATATTGCTCCTAGAGGGTCGAATTTTGCATCAAAATTTACTTTTGAAAATTTTTTTTTTTTTTTTATAAAAACTTTAAACGCTCATAACTTTGTTAATATTGCTCCTAGAGGGTCGAATTTTGCATCAAAATTTATTTTTGAAAAATTTTTTTTTTTTTTTTATAAAAACTTTAAACGCTCATAACTTTGTTAATATTGCTCCTAGAGTTTCGAATTTTGCATCAAAATTTACTTTTGAAAATTTTTTTTTTTTTTTTATAAAAACTTTAAACGCTCATAACTTCGTTAATATTGCTCCTAGAGGGTCAGATTTTGCATCAAAATTTACTTTTGAAATTTTTTTTTTTTTTTTATAAAAACTTTAAACGCTCATAACGTTGTTAATAGTGCTCCTAGAGGGTCGAATTTTGCATCAAAATTTACTTTTGAAAATTTTTTTTTTTTTTTTATAAAAACTTTAAACGCTAATAACTTTGTTAATATTGCTCCTAGAGGGTCGAATTTTGCATCAAAATTTACTTTTGAAATTTTTTTTTTTTTTTTATAAAAACTTTAAACGCTCATAACTTCGTTAATATTGCTCCTAGAGGGTCGAATTTTGCATCAAAATTTATTTTTGAAAATTTTTTTTTTTTTTTTATAAAAACTTTAAACGCTCATAACTTTGTTAATATTGCTCCTAGAGGGTCGAATTTTGCATCAAAATTTACTTTTGAAATTTTTTTTTTTTTTTTTTATAAAAACTTTAAACGCTCATAACTTTGTTAATATTGCTCCTAGAGGGTCGAATTTTGCATCAAAATTTACTTTTGAAAATTTTTTTTTTTTTTTTATAAGAACTTTAAACGCTCATAACTTTGTTAATATTGCTCCTAGAGGGTCGAATTTTGCATCAAAATTTACTTTTGAAATTTTTTTTTTTTTTTTATAAAAACTTTAAACGCTCATAACTTCGTTAATATTGCTCCTAGAGGGTCAGATTTTGCATCAAAATTTACTTTTGAAATTTTTTTTTTTGTTTTTATAAAAACTTTAAACGCTCATAACGTTGTTAATATTGCTCCTAGAGGGTCGAATTTTGCATCAAAATTTATTTTTGAAAATTTTTTTTTTTTGTTTATAAAAACTTTAAACGCTCATAACTTCGTTAATATTGCTCCTAGAGGGTCGAATTTTGCATCAAAATTTATTTTTGAAAAATTTTTTTTTTTTTTTATAAAAACTTTAAACGCTCATAACTTTGTTAGTATTGCTCCTAGAGGGTCGAATTTTGCATCAAAATTTACTTTTGAAAATTTTTTTTTTTTTTATAAAAACTTTAAACGCTCATAACTTTGTTAATATTGCTCCTAGAGGGTCGAATTTTGCATCAAAATTTACTTTTGAAAATTTTTTTTTTTTTTTTATAAAAACTTTAAACGCTCATAACTTTGTTAATATTGCTCCTAGAGGGTCGAATTTTGCATCAAAATTTACTTTTGAAATTTTTTTTTTTTTTTTATAAAAACTTTAAACGCTCATAACTTCGTTAATATTGCTCCTAGAGGGTCGAATTTTGCATCAAAATTTATTTTTGAAAAATTTTTTTTTTTTTTTATAAAAACTTTAAACGCTCATAACTTTGTTAATATTGCTCCTAGAGGGTCGAATTTTGCATCAAAATTTACTTTTGAAAATTTTTTTTATTTTTTTATAAAAACTTTAAACGCTCATAACTTTGTTAATATTGCTCCTAGAGGGTCGAATTTTGCATCAAAATTTACTTTTGAAATTTTTTTTTTTTTTTTATAAAAACTTTAAACGCTAATAACTTTGTTAATATTGCTCCTAGAGGGTCGAATTTTGCATCAAAATTTACTTTTGAAAATTTTTTTTTTTTTTATAAAAACTTTAAACGCTCATAACTTCGTTAATATTGCTCCTAGAGGGTCAGATTTTGCATCAAAATTTACTTTTGAAATTTTTTTTTTTTTTTTTTATAAAAACTTTAAACGCTCATAACGTTGTTAATATTGCTCCTAGAGGGTCGAATTTTGCATCAAAATTTACTTTTGAAATTTTTTTTTTTTTTTTTATAAAAACTTTAAACGCTCATAACTTCGTTAATATTGCTCCTAGAGGGTCGAATTTTGCATCAAAATTTATTTTTGAAAAATTTTTTTTTTTTTTTTATAAAAACTTTAAACGCTCCTAACTTTGTTAATATTGCTCCTAGAGGGTCGAATTTTGCATCAAAATTTACTTTTGAAAATTTTTTTTATTTTTTTATAAAAACTTTAAACGCTCATAACTTTGTTAATATTGCTCCTAGAGGGTCGAATTTTGCATCAAAATTTACTTTTGAAATTTTTTTTTTTTTTTTATAAAAACTTTAAACGCTAATAACTTTGTTAATATTGCTCCTAGAGGGTCGAATTTTGCATCAAAAATTTACTTTTGAAAATTTTTTTTTTTTTTTTATAAAAACTTTAAACGCCTCATAACTTCGTTAATATTGCTCCTAGAGGGTCAGATTTTGCATCAAAATTTACTTTTGAAAATTTTTTTTTTTTTTATAAAAACTTTAAACACGCTCATAACTTTGTTAATATTGCTCCTAGAGGGTCGAATTTTGCATCAAAATTTACTTTTGAAATTTTTTTTTTTTTTTTTATAAAAACTTTAAACGCTCATAACTTTGTTAATATTGCTCCTAGAGGGTCGAATTTTGCATCAAAATTTACTTTTGAAAATTTTTTTTATTTTTTTATAAAAACTTTAAACGCTCATAACTTTGTTAATATTGCTCCTAGAGGGTCGAATTTTGCATCAAAATTTACTTTTGAAAATTTTTTTTTTTTTTATAAAAACTTTAAACGCTCATAACTTTGTTAATATTGCTCCTAGAGGGTCGAATCATCAAAATTTACTTTTGAAAATTTTTTTTTTTTTTTTTATAAAAACTTTAAACGCTCATAACTTTGTTAATATTGCTCCTAGAGGGTCGAATTTTGCATCAAAATTTACTTTTGAAATTTTTTTTTTTTTTTATAAAAACTTTAAACGCTCATAACTTTGTTAATATTGCTCCTAGAGGGTCGAATTTTGCATCAAAATTTACTTTTGAAAATTTTTTTTATTTTTTTATAAAAACTTTAAATGCTCATAAACTTTGCTAATATTGCTCCTAGAGGGTCGAATTTTGCATCAAAATTTACTTTTGAAATTTTTTTTTTTTTTTATAAAAACTTTAAACGCTAATAACTTTGTTAATATTGCTCCTAGAGGGTCGAATTTTGCATCAAAATTTACTTTTGAAAATTTTTTTTTTGTTTTATAAAAACTTTAAACGCTCATAACTTTGTTAATATTGCTCCTAGAGGGTCGAATTTTGCATCAAAATTTACTTTTGAAATTTTTTTTTTTTTTTTATAAAAACTTTAAACGCTCATAACTTCGTTAATATTGCTCCTAGAGGGTCGAATTTTGCATCAAAATTTATTTTTGAAAATTTTTTTTTTTTTTTTATAAAAACTTTAAACGCTCATAACTTCGTTAATATTGCTCCTAGAGGGTCGAATTTTGCATCAAAATTTACTTTTGAATTTTTTTTTTTTTTTTTTATAAAAACTTTAAACGCTCATAACTTTGTTAATATTGCTCCTAGAGGGTCGAATTTTGCATCAAAATTTACTTTTGAAATTTTTTTTTTTTTTTTATAAAAACTTTAAACGCTCATTAACTTCGTTAATATTGCTCCTAGAGGGTCGAATTTTGCATCAAAATTTATTTTTGAAAAATTTTTTTTTTTTTTTTATAAAAACTTTAAACGCTCATAACTTTGTTTAATATTGGCTCCTAGAGGGTCGAATTTTGCATCAAAATTTACTTTTGAAAATTTTTTTTTTTTTTATAAAAACTTTAAACGCTCATAACTTTGTTAATATTGCTCCTAGAGGGTCGAATTTTGCATCAAAATTTACTTTTGAAATTTTTTTTTTTTTTTATAAAAATTTTAAACGCTCATAACTTTGTTAATATTGCTCCTAGAGGGTCGAATTTTGCATCAAAATTTACTTTTGAAATTTTTTTTTTTTTTTTTATAAAAACTTTAAACGCTCATAAATTTGTTAATGTTGCTCCTAGAAGGTCGAATTTTGCATCAAAATTTACCTTTGAAATTTTTTGTTTTTTTTTTATAAAAACTTTAAACGCTCATAACTTCGTTAATATTGCTCCTAGAGGGTCGAATTTTGCATCAAAATTTACTCTTGAAATTTTTTTTTTTTTTTTATAAAAACTTTAAACGCTCATAACTTTGTTAATATTGCTCCTAGAGGGTCGAATTTTGCATCAAAATTTACTTTTGAATTTTTTTTTTTTTTTTTTTTTATAAAAACTTTAAACGCTCATAACTTTGTTAATATTGCTCCTAGAGGGTCGAATTTTGCATCAAAATTTACTTTTGAAAATTTTTTTTTTTTTGTTATAAAAAACTTTAAACGCTCATAACTTTGTTAATATTGCTCCTAGAGGGTCGAATTTTGCATCAAAATTTACTTTTGAAATTTTTTTTTTTTTTTATAAAAACTTTAAACGCTCATTAACTTTGTTAATATTGCTCCTAGAGGGTCGAATTTTTGCATCAAAATTTACTTTTGAAATTTTTTGTTTTTTTTTTATAAAAACTTTAAACGCTCATAACTTTGTTAATATTGCACCTAGAGGGTCGAATTTTGCATCAAAATTTATTTTTGAAAATTTTTTTTTTTTTTTTTATAAAAACTTTAAACGCTCATAACTTTGTTAATATTGCTCCTAGAGGGTCGAATTTTGCATCAAAATTTACTTTTGAAATTTTTTTTTTTTTTTTTTATAAAAACTTTAAACGCTCATAACTTTGTTAATATTGCTCCTAGAGGGTCGAATTTTGCATCAAAATTTACTTTTGAAAATTTTTTTTTTTTTTTTTATAAAAACTTTAAACGCTCATAACTTTGTTAATATTGCTCCTAGAAGGTCGAATTTTGCATCAAAATTTACTTTTGAAAATTTTTTTTTTTTGTTATAAAAACTTTAAACGCTCATTACTTTGTTAATATTGCTCCTAGAGGGTCGAATTTTGCATCAAAATTTACTTTTGAAAATTTTTTTTTTTTTATAAAAAACTTTAAACGCTCATAACTTTGTTAATATTGCTCCTAGAGGGTCGAATTTTGCATCAAAATTTACTTTTGAAATTTTTTGTTTTTTTTTTATAAAAACTTTAAACGCTCATAACTTTGTTAATATTGCTCCTAGAGGGTCGAATTTTGCATCAAAATTTACTTTTGAAATTTTTTTTTTTTTTTTTATAAAAACTTTAAACGCTCATAAACTTTTGTTAATATTGCTCCTAGAGGGTCGAATTTTGCATCAAAATTTACTTTTGAAAATTTTTCTTTTTTTTATAAAAACTTTAAACGCTCATAACTTCGTTAATATTGCTCCTAGAGGGTCGAATTTTGCATCAAAATTTATTTTTGAAAAATTTTTTTTTTTTTTTTATAAAAACTTTAAACGCTCATAACTTCGTTAATATTGCTCCTAGAGGGTCGAATTTTCCATCAAAATTTACTTTTGAAATTTTTTTTTTTTTTTATAAAAATTTTAAACGCTCATAACTTTGTTAAAATTGCTCCTAGAGGGTCGAATTTTGCATCAAAATTTACTTTTGAAAATTTTTTTTTTTTTTATAAAAACTTTAAACGCTCATAACTTTGTTAATATTGCTCCTAGAGGGTCGAATTTTGCATCAAAATTTACTTTTGAAAATTTTTTTTTTTTTTATAAAAACTTTAAACGCTCATAACTTTGTTAATATTGCTCCTAGAGGGTCGAATTTTGCATTAAAATTTACTTTTGAAATTTTTTTTTTTTTTTATAAAAACTTTAAACGCTCATAACTTTGTTAATATTGCTCCTAGAGGGTCGAATTTTGCATCAAAATTTACTTTTGAAATTTTTTTTTTTTTTTTATAAAAACTTTAAACGGTCATAACTTTGTTATATTGCTCCTAGAGGGTCAAATTTTGCATCAAAATTTACTTTTGAAAATTTTTTTTTTTTTTTTATAAAAAGTTTAAACGCTCATAACTTTGTTAATATTGCTCCTAGAGGGTCGAATTTTGCATCAAAATTTACTTTTGAAATTTTTTTTTTTTTCTTATAAAAACTTTAAACGCTCATAACTTTGTTAATATTGCTCCTAGAGGGTCGAATTTTGCATCAAAATTTACTTTTGAAATTTTTTTTTTTTTTTATAAAACTTTAAACGCTCATAACTTCGTTAATATTGCTCCCAGAGGGTTGAATTTTGCAACAAAATTTACTTTTTAAAATTTTTTTTTGTTTTATAAAAACTTTAAACGCTCATAACTTTGTTAATATTGCTCCTAGAGGGTTGAATTTTGCAACAAAATTTACTTTTTCAGAATTTTTTTTTTTTTTTTTATAAAAACTTTAAACGCTCATAACTTCGTTAATATTGCTCCCAGAGGGTTGAATTTTGCAACAAAATTTACTTTTTAAAATTTTTTTTTTTTTTGTAAAAACTTTAAACGTTCATAACTTCGTTAATATTGCTCATAGAGGGTCGAATTGCATCAAAATTTACTTTTTAAAATTTTGTTTTTTTTTTTATAAAAACTTTAAACGCTCATAACTTCGTTAATATTGCTCCTAGAGGGTTGAATTTTGCAACAAAATTTACTTTTTAAAATTTTTTTTTTTTTTGTAAAAACTTTAAACGTTCATAACTTCGTTAATATTGCTCCTAGAGGGTTGAATTTTGCATCAAAATTTACTTTTTCAGAAATTTTTTTTTTTTTTATAAAAACTTTAAACGCTCATAACTTTGTTATAATTGCTCCTAGAGGGTTGAATTTTGCAACAAAAATTTCAAATTTCAAAATTTACTTTTTCAGAAATTTTTTTTTTTTTTATAAAAACTTTAAACGCTCATAACTTCGTTAATATTGCTCCTAGAGGGTTAAATTTTGCATCAAAATTTACTTTTTCAAAAATTTTTTTTGTTTTATAAAAACTTTAAACGCTCATAACTTCGTTAATATTGCTCCTAGAGGGTTGAATTTTGCAAAAAAATATACTTTTTCAGAAATTTTTTTGTTTTTTTTATAAAAACTTTAAACGCTCATAACTTCGTTAATATTGCTCCCAGAGGGTTGAATTTTGCAACAAAATTTACTTTTTAAAATTTTTTTTTTTTTTTATATAAACTTTAAACGCTCATAACTTCCTTAATATTGCTCCTAGAAGGTTGAATTTTGCAACAAAATTTGCTTTTTAAAATTTTTTTTTGATTTATAAAAACTTTAAACGCTCATAACTTTGTTAATATTGCTCCTAGAGGGTTGAATTTTGCAACAAAATTTACTTTTTCAGAAATTTTTTGTTTTTTTTTATAAAAACTTTAAACGCTCATAACTTCGTTAATATTGCTCCCAGAGGGTTGAATTTTGCAACAAAATTTACTTTGTAAAATTTTTTTTTTTTTTTATAAAAACTTTAAACGCTCATAACTTCGTTAATATTGCTCCTAGAGGCTTGAATTTTGCATCAAAATTTACTTTTTCAGAATTTTTTTTTTTTTTATAAAAACTTTAAACGCTCATAACTTCGTTAATATTGCTCCTAGAGGGTTGAATTTTGCATCAAAGTGCATTTTTGCAAAGTTATGAGCGTTTAAAGTTTTTATAAAAAAAAAAAAAATTTCTGAAAAAGTAAATTTTGATGCAAAATTCAACCCTCTAGGAGCAATGTAAAAATGAAGTTATGAGCGTTTAAAGTTTTTATAAAAAAAAAAAAATTTCTGAAAAAGTAAATTGTTGATAAAAACTTTAAACGCTCATAACTTTGTTAATATTGCTCGTAGAGGGTTAAATTTTGCAACAAAATTTACTTTTTAAATTTTTTTTTTTTTTTTATAAAAACTTTAAACGCTTATAACTTTGTTAATATTGCTCCTAGAGGGTTGAATTTTGCATCAAATTTTACTTTTTAAAAAATTTTTTTTTTTGTAAAAACTTTAAACGCTCATAACTTTGTTAATATTGCTCCTAGAGGGTTGAATTCTGCAACAAAATTTACTTTTTCAGAAATTTTTTTTTTTTTTGTAAAAACTTTAAATTCTCATAACTTTGTTAATATTGCTCCTAGAGGGTCGAATTTTGCATCAAAATTTACTTTTTATAAAAAAGAATCTTAAAAATTAAATCTTAATGCAAAAATCTACCCTGTAGGAGAAATATTAACCGAATTACAGCCGTTTAAAGTTTTTATAAAAAAGGAAAAAAAATCTAAAATCAGAAAAGAAGAAAAAATCATTAAAATACAATTGCAACAATTGAAAACCCAGATATTTATTTGGTTTTTGTATACAAGTTGTTATAATTCAATTAACATGTTTGTCAACTCAAAAAATTATCCGGTTATTAATCGTTGCTTTGAATTTGATAAAAGCTACCTGTAACCATTTAATTCTTTGATCTCTGATCCTAGAAACCTAGTAGTACTGCGAAAAAGATAAATATTCATGATTTATAAAAAGTTTGAGAGCACATTAAAAGAAAGCGAATATTTAACGATAATTCAAAGAATGGAAAAGATACGATCTGATTGATGACTGATTCCAAAAATTGAATTTTCCTACACTGTATTACAACTATATAGACATTACAAAAATTATGAATAATTTTGTAATACCTCTAAATATTTATCTAAAAGCTATGAAATAAAAGAGTGAAAAAAAGGTTTGTTTTAGAAAATTAAAGTAAAAAAAAGGATAAGAGTAAAAATAAAATTCACAAGAGGACTTAACATAACATATGTTGTCCCAGTTGGGTCCCTACATCAAACAAAAATAAAATGAAAACAAATATTTTTTTTGTTGACCGCGAATAGCATTGGGGTAAAAATTTGTAAAAATATATTCTTTTTTTATTTTTTTTTTATTTTCCATTTTTAGTATGTAGCCTGTTTTCACTAAGCTGCAATGTTCATATTGGATATTTATGGTGGTCATAAAACGTTTATATTTTCGTTTTGTTATACTTACCTATTCTAAATGGTTTTTTTTCTTTATTTTTATATGAATTTCTACTAGTCTTTTTTTATATTTTTTATTTTGTTTTTGATATCCCAAAAGGTGAAAGAGATTAGAAAACAAAGAATGAACAACATAAAATAAAAAGAAGAGAAGAGAACAAAAAAACAAGTAAGTACCTCAAGAGTACCCTGATGAATTGAGTTTGAGAATGAAAAATAAGAGGACGATATTTTTGCGTTATTCCATTATAATCATTAAAAAGGTTTTCCAAATTTATTTTTATGTGTCTAATTATAATAAGGATTTACATTTACATTGTATATTATATGTTCTAAAATATTTTAGATGAGTGAACCTGTGGAATGATATAAAAATTGAATACGAGTGTAAAAATTCAGTACTAACCATGGTTTGTAGTTTTTATTTTAATTCTTCTCTTGGAATTAATATGGATGTTAATTAGTATAGTAGTGATAGTTATTGTATGTGTGTCTTGTAATAGGATGATAATGAGAATTGTTGAAATTGTCAATTGTAATGAAGGTCATTATCATATTTGAAATAAATTTTCGTCTATTACATGACATGACTTTGGCTAAATTAGATATGCAATCAATTGGAACGTTTTTTTTTCGAAGTTTAGATCCAAAACTAATAGTAGTAGGATTTACAAATATTTATCGATCTGAACTTGTTGCTAAAAATTAATCATATCAGGTTATCTATAATTATAATTGACAAGCATTTAAGGTCCTGCGCAGTAGACACCTTTTTATTTTATTTCCATTCTCCTACTCCTTAATGAACTTCTAATATATATAATATATAAGATTGTATATAAAACAAAAATACGCACACAGTCGAAAATTTTGTACTCATATGATTTTATTATTCAGCAAATACATTATGCATATGTGAGATCTTATGAACATAATAAACAAAAGCAAACAATTCAGTTTTTATAATTTACATTATATACTTGCAAATGAATCTATGTACATATGCAAAAAAAAAAACAAAAAAACAAATTCATCTAAAATAAAAAATATAAAAACAACAAAAAAACAAATCACTTGAATTCTTCATTTTTATCTTTTTAAGTAACTGTTTCTAAATTTTGGTTATTTGTAGTAATAATATAGTTTTTATTAAAATTATGTATTATGTAGGTATATATATACATACCTCTTTAATGACAAAATTTTTTATTTTTATCAATTTTATCCACTAAATGCCATTTACTATAGGGAATATATCGGAAACGAAGCAGTATATGAGGGACGTGTATTTATATGTGTCCTAAATAAAACTTACTAACCACAAAGCTTTTTATTAAACACGAGTGGTTTCTGCTATATCGTGCGAAGTCTATGTCAGTACGTAAATTACTGTTTTTTTAAAAACTTTAAATTTGACTTCAACTTGAAATATAATTACTCAACAGGGGCCCCTAGTTTTTATTTAATACACAACAATAAGTAAATAGGATTTTAATTATTTAGAATTTGTTTTCAAGCTAGACTTTTGTTTTTTGATAATTCATTTGTTATATACTTTTATATTAACTTGCTAGCGTCTGTTTTTTATATGCTTACGTGGTAGGTTGGAATCTTTTTTACTTGCTTTTCTTTAGCTTGCGTTGTTATTTATTTTATTGGGCGATGTAATAAATTTTTATTTTATATCTGTATTTTGGAAAAATGATTTTAAGCGGTTGTTAGCTGAGTTGGTTAAGGCATCATGTTAACATCACAAGGTTTGTGAGTCCGATTCTCCTTTGAATTAAATTATTATTTAAAAAAAAAATTTTTTTTTTGTTATCTTATATATAAAGAAGGATGTTTGTATGTAAGTATGTATGTATTTATGTATGTATGTATGTATGTTTGTGTCAGAACTCCTCCGAGACGCATGGACTAATTTCAACCAAATTTTACAGGATGGTTTTTTGTTACTTGGATCGAACCCGTAATATGTTGTTTTTCAAAATTCTGACTGGTTCCGGTAGCTGCCATACAACTCCTAGCACCCAACGAGCATATTTCAAAAACCAAAGGTGAAAATTTGTACACGGGTACTCTCTCAAAAATAAAGAAATACGGATCTTACCGTTTTTCAAAATTTTGATTGGTTTGGGTACCTGTCATACAACTCCGAGTACCCGCCAAAAATATTTCAAAAACCAAAGGCGCTCTTCCAAAAATAAACAAATATGACTTTCACATTTTTTCGAAATTTTGACTGATTTGGGTAGCTGCCATATAACTCCGAGCTCCGCAGGTCCCTCAAATTTTCTAAGAAGAAAAATAGTTTTCATTGGAGCCCAACATATGTGTATTAATTTGGAACCAAATCGGTCCGGTAAATTCGAGATATGAATTTAAGTTCAAAAGAGCTCTGGCGGAAAGCAGGTCAACAAATTTGGCAGGAACTGCCGTAATCGGGATCCAAGGTAAAATGTCAAGCCCCTAACTTAACAGGAAGTGGGTCTAATATGCCTGAATTTCAGATGTTATGCAGACCATATTGAATTTTCTAATGGAGCTTGAATTTAGCTTATTTGTTTTACCCTTTTTAGTGCAGTTAATGTTGGTACGAAATATTGGTGATAGCCATTCAAAAAGCAAGTTTTTAATGTTTTTTTTTATTTTATTATTTTTAGAGAGGAAGAGAAAAAGAGGTGAAGAAAACAGCAAAACAAAATTCTCATTTTTATTTATTTCTATCTTTCAATGAAATAAAATAAAGAAAAACTTTTTTTTTAAAAATATTTGCAATTTAGCCGAAGTTTTTACCAAATCTCTCAATGAAATCATATCAAAACTTCATAGAATTTCGCAACGAGAGAACAAACGATGAATTGATGCGAAATCAGTTAGGAAGATACAGGAGCAGTAACGAGGCAGTTTGGTGAGTCCTGAGATATCCGATTTACGAAAGACACCCTACGGTTGTTCATCTCAGCGTCCATTTAGAAAATTTATTTATAATTTAGAGTTTATTTCACATCAAATAGTGCATTAAGAGTGATAGATCAGCCACCAAATATGACCTTAACAGCATTTTCTAAACTGTGTGAGCAGGATCCTTTTGCAAGGACTTTGTTGAATCCTGAGATACCTCAATATTATACATGAAATGCATCAAGGAAAGTTTTCTGCAGAAGAAAAGTCGGACAGCCCCCCCGGATATGATGTGGTCAAGAGTGACGCCTTGAGTCGAGTATATATTGTTCTGCCAAAGTCCGGCATTCGATGCTCGAAATCACGTTTGGTCTGGACATATTCAACAACGCATTAATTATTCTTGAAGATAAATGTGTGGCTATGATTGGTAAAACATTACTGCAACTCGGCCTCTCTTCACCAGCACGAAACCAACAAAACAGATTATATATGAGAAAAGAACTACAACGTCGAAGAGCTGAAAGAATATGTCGCGGAAAAAATACCACTTCTAAATCAAGATCAGAAAAAAGCATACAAAATTATCATGGATCAGGTAGAGAAACAAAAAGGTGGTATCATTTTTCTTGATGCTTCGGGGCCACAGGTAAAACATTTTTAACCAACCTAATTCTAGCCGAAATCAGGGCTCGAGGAGTAGTCGCCGTTGCCATTGCATCTTCAGGAATCGCGATAACATTAATGGAAGGAGGAAGAACAGCCCATTCTGCACTTAAGTTGCCACTAGACATCTCCGCACAGGAAAATCCTCCCTGCAACATTAGTAAAAGAAATGGTCGGGCGCAAGTGCTCCAGACATGCAAAATTATCGTATGGGATGAATGTACCATGACTCACAAGAAAGTTCTCGAAGCCTAAAATTTTCATGAATTAGCTTTTTATTAAATTTTTAAAAACTTGCAGTGGTTTTAGTGGGGGTGGATCCCACACTATTACTACGGGCGTTAATTCTTTGTATTGGTTTTCAAAAAAAAAAAACAATTATATATAAAAACATTTAACAGTTAGTTTACTAACAGACAAATATCACATAATACTTCCCTTTACAAAATAAAAACGAAGAAAAAATTCTAGGAACTTTAAATTTTCTCGGGCAACGCCGGGTAACTCCGCTAGTTTATTATAAAATTTATAATATTAATTTTTATAATTATTTATATAAAAGACCAGAGTTGTATGTTTGTAAGCGACGCTTTTTGACATTTTTTGTTTTTATTAAAAAAAAATATTTTTCCTTTCAATTATTTTTATATGATTTTTTGATTTTTGAATTTTTTCCTTTCAATTAAATTGTGAAAAAAAAAAAAAAAAATGGATAAAAGATAAAATGGATGGGAAATAAATTATTAATTTGTTTTAAATTATAACAAAAAAGTGTTTCTAGAGAAAAAATTTCTTGGGGCCACTGAGTGGTTATGTTCAAAAAAAAGTTCGGTGTCTTTTTACTTGGTTTTTAAACGGGCTGACTTACAAGTAAATAATATAATACCAAAAAAACTAGTTTTTTAACAAAAAAAAAAGTAATTTTTAATTGTTATTCTTTTCTCAATTATTTCAACACACACACGAAAACTTTAGTTTAGAATAAATGTAAGCAACTCTTCTAAGCATACAAATTATGTATATATTTTATACTTATTACTTATACATGTATTGACAGTTGACAGTGCAGTTGGCACTGTAATAATATTGATGTATCATGTAGATGTACGTATATTATCGTCGGGCTTTATAAAATGTTTGATGAGATGTGTATTAAATTGATATAAGAGATTTTGTGTTAATTCCATTCGATTCTCTTTTGAGTCCAATTGTTTTTTCTATTATTTATGGATTATTGCATTTGATTTTTTGGACTTTTAGTACGAAAAAAAATGAATTAGTACGATAAAATTAATATAGGTTTTGAAGGAAAATTTATTAAAGAAAAGTATTTACTTTTCAGATATACGGCATTTATAGGAATTTATATAATTTTACAGATTAACCCATTTTAAAGAAACATCAACACCAATGCAACAAAGAAAGAATTGAAATGATGTGATATTTTATTGCTTTTATCGAACCTACCTATATTAAAATATTATTGTTCAAATTTATTTTATAGATCTTATAATAGTTAATTTTAATAAAAAAAGGAAGATTTCTTAATTTATGACTAAAAGATAATAATAAAAATTTAATAATAAATTAAAAGTTTTAATATTAAAACCAAAAGCAAAAAAATCATATTGCATATTGCAAAAACAAAGATAATGGAAATTGAGAAAACTATCGAATATTAAGCTAAGTATTGTTTTCGACGTCTATTTATCACAAAACGTGTACATGCATTAAATAAAATTTCTAGAATCATTCTGGGGTAAAAAAAAATGGGAAATCTGGTATTATAAGTGATAGATTGTACTAGTTTTTTTATTAATTCAATCGTTTAGATAGCATGAAAACTTTTATAATTTCTGTAAGTTAAAGTATAGACCTTGCTAGATATATGATTAATTTGGTTTCGCCAAGTTAAATTATTGTTATTATTATATGGCGTCATTCATTTTGTTTTAAGCCAACTTGATGTATCTATATTTCGATAATATATAATCGTTTTTTGTAATTTCGATGTATATAATGTTAGGCCATTATTTGCAGTCCTAAATAAAATTGCATAAAAATCATCCTTAATTTTTGGTATACATCTATTGATATTACGAATGGATTTACTAGTATACAATTGAATATCATCAGCATATAGTCCTTACTTGATTTTCGATAAACAAAGTGGTAAATCGTTAATATAGAATCTAAAAAGAAGAGGCCCGAATAAGGATCCTTGTGGAACTCCATATTTGGTAAATAAATAATCCGACATAACTTCGTTAATGTAAACAAATTGCATCCTATCAATAATAGTAATTATGTAGGAGAAGAGCATCAAAATTGCATTGGGTTCTTAGTTTGTAGTAAAGCAGTTCATGGTTGACACCATCAAACATTTTTGAGCAGTCTGGAAAAAGAAAAATTATTACATGTTTTTTATCAGTTTCAATATACATGTTGTCAGTGATTTTGAGCAATGCAGATAAAGGCAACCTATTTACATCCATAGATCTCTAATGTTTTTATTTTCAAAAAGAATTAGAGTCAGCTAAGTAAACTTAAGCTTTGGAAGAAAATTAAAAACTGTACAAATTTTTTTTTTTTTTTTGTAATACATTACTATTATAAAAATTAATTTTTTTTTTTTAAATTTAATATACTCGTATCTATTATTAAGTAAGGAATTTCGATCCATCCTTTACATATTAAAATAAAATGATTTCTTTTTACTTCTTATCTTCAATATTTATAATATGTACTTCAAAAATTTTTGAATAGTTTATTGTAATCTTAAAATTTCATTTTAAAAACATATACATATACATAGCTACATAGTTTTTTTTTTATCAAATTAAAAGTCGAAGTACTAACAACAATAGAAATTTCAAAAAAAAAAATAAATAAAAATAATTTTTTTTTTTTAATATATTCGAGAGTAACAAGAATAAATTTTTGGAAACTTCAAAAAATTAAAAAAAAGACTGTATTCGTATAAGTAAGTTAAGTATGTCATAAAACTCTTAAAAAAAAATTACGTTATAATTCAAATTTTCTTTAAATTCTGATCATTCACAACTTTATTTGAAAATCATTCCTGGATTTGTATGAATGTATGTCATTTAAAATATGTCCTAATAAAATGAATTCAATCTATCTAATGCATTCTTAAGTACATAAATACGAATTTTTATTTTTATCATCATAAAAAAATATAGATCGAAAATGTACCAGGATATACAATTGCATACATCATACATATATACATATGTATGTACTTATTAGTTTTTTTTATTTTATATGCCAGCTAATCTTTAGAAATTTTTCTTAAAAATTATTCTTTTTCCTGTTTCTGTTTTTATTTTAACAATCAATTCTTTTTTTTTTTTATACAAATAACAAATGTATAAATACAGAGTGTTTGTAAATAAGTTAACTATAATTTAGAAAAGTTTTCCGATATTTTGAAAAAGATAATAATGTATAACAAAAATGTACTTCAACAGTACAATAAACGGAATCAGCTAATAATAAAATTCTACGTGAATTTCTATGTTTAAGTTTATTTATTTGCTTTTAAAACGCAATAACAGTCATGTCAAGTCTTCATAAAAGTTTCAAATAAATAAAACGTGAAAATAAAATTAAACAAAAAAATAACACTGATATAATTAATGCAAAATAGACTCGAAACACTCGGTTTATAATCCAATAATGGATTACCTACCCATTTATTATTATATTTAAAAAAAAGTGACTGAAAATAGCGAAATAAAAATACTCTTGGCCTATACTATTATTTTTTGGAGAGAATGGAGAAGCCGTTAAGACTCTCTTATTTACTTTTCCAACATAACAGGGCTTTTCATAAACATATATTTCAAAAATAAATGACTGCAGGAAAAAATTTTTTTTGACAGAGTTCTTAAAATTTGAATTTTCTATATTACAGTTTTGTGTTATAAATAAAAAAAATCAACACAACTGATTGTCATGCTCTATCTATTATAATTTTGAAGTTTTCTTGCTAAGTTAGAAATGTTTATGAATAAAATATACTTGCCAATTTAAGCTGGCAAAATTGCTTGTTTATGAAAACCACTAGCATATTGCCAACCAATTAGATTTAAGCTGGTCGTTTATAACAAATCTATCGAATAAATAATTAGCTTTCATTTAAATATCTTGGCATGGAAATAACATTACACAGAAACTAGAAAGCCGAATTAAAGATAAAAAAATAAAGTTGGGTTCACATGAGAACATCAACAAAAGTAAAATACTATGTATGTTTGCTATATAATCCGAATATTGGCCGTAGAATGTAGGGCTGATATGCCACAACAAAACAAGTATTAAGAACTATGGAAATGGATCTCTGATATGTTTGTAATGTCTAAAATATAATTCGTCCAAGCCGTACAAAGCAAGAGGGAATGAGCTGGAAATATTAGCCACAAGGAATTGTAAATTGTAACATTGATAATAGACAGGTTATATTCTTATTAGCAGAAGGAAAGGAAGAACAAGAAGAAGTTTCAATATAATACGATGTTATGTGCTACATATTCTTTGAAAGGGATTAATTATTAATTATGTTGGTATTTCGACATAGAATCTTCAAGTTTGGAGTTGTTTTTAAAAGTTCTCATCTATTAACCCATATTCTATTAGACAAATCACTTTTGCGATGAAAAATCAGTTTAGCTGAAAATGTGTTTTCGTAGTACGCTTTAAGATGGGTGATAAGACTTTTTGTTATGTTAGTAGTAGTGGCGACTTTTTTGCCATCATGTCAATTTAAAACTGTCGTTTCTGTGTTTAACCCATAATAGAAAAATAGTACTTCCATGAAATTTTCATATGATACGTATAAGAGAATATAGGTGATTATTTTTATTTATTAACTAGCATGTTTCCAAAACCTAATTGATATGGTGAAAATTTTTGACTGTATATTAATCATTAAGATATGAATCTTTAACACTGTCATGAGTGTGTTACTGAATGATATAATGAATTTATAATAATATAATAAAAAAAAAAAAATGCAATTCTATATGTAAATAGAAAATTTGATTGCTTCAAAAATCTTTAAGCCTTAAGATAATACAAAACCAAATAATACATCTTTTTCTGGCTTTATATTGTTTTGTTTTGACTTTTCAAATAAATTTCTTTAAATCTAAAATATAAAATACTAACTACTAACAACTAATTTTCCAAACACTCTATATTTGTACTTACATAATGCGAAAATACAAAAAAAAAAAATAATAATAAAAATTAAAATAACTAAAGTTTTTATATTCTAAAAAGGACATTGAAAATCCAATTTCCTTATGTAAATAAAATATCTGTCTGGACATTCATACTTTATGTTAAAAATTTTCTATTCCAACACAAACAAGTATTATGTATAGGTATGTATGTAATGTACCCACATTATGTTGGTTCATGTTGATATAAATAAAAAATTTAACATCAAAACTTTTGATTTTTCATATGAATTTTATGATGTTACATATTAAAAAAATTAAAAAACCAAAATAAAAAATAGTAAATTTCTTCCTCTTGTAGAAAATAGAAATCTTCTTTTGTAATCACAGGAAAATTTATTTCAAGATTATATATTAACATTCGCATTACATGAAATAAATTAATATTATATGTGTACTGTATATATATGTATATATATATTATTTACATTATGAAGTACAGTGACAGTATAAGAGTATTAAAATAATAATTTTTATAAATCAAAATTTTTTAAAAATCTTCAAAGTTAGGTTTTTACAATTTTGAAATATCAAACGGATTGATTCAATTGCTTATTCCAACAACACTGTTATTTTCATCATATCACAATGAAATTTTAAACTAAGATTTGATTTGTAAAATTTTTGATTTTGGACTTTTATACTTTTTAAACATCACTAAACCCAGAGTATTGATATATGTTTGTCATAATTCAGTCATACTAATGATAAAATAGCTCCAATTAGCAAAAATAAATTCATTAATAACACACGAAAGACTATAAACTAACTCATTTCGATGTAAATATTAATTTTTCTCTATCAATTACAACAACAATAATACAGAATTATTAAAATTAAATTCTATATTTAATAATTCAACTTCTCAATTTAGGTTTATTTTTTTTTTATATCAGTATAGGTATAAAATATATAAACTGTTTTGTTAGGTTTTAATTGTTGCTTCTAGATTGCATTGAAGTAGGCTAAATTAAAACCTTATTTTGCTATATTTTATTATATTTTGAAAAATCAATTATGTCCTTTGGACATTTGCCCGATTTTACGAAACCTATTCTGAATTAATCTGAAGTTATATGCAAGAAGACATATTTGTTGGTCCATATTATGTTGTTTGTTATAATAGTCTATATATAAACACCGGAATATTCAATACAATATTATGTAAACATCAATTTCATTTAAAAAAAAAAGAAATTGAGCTAAAAATACCGAAAAAAATATATTATATTATGTATGTATCAAAAACTACTCATTTCAGAAGATATTTACACAGCTATTTCTTCCTTAAAAGTAAAAAAAAATATATTCAAAAACAAAAGTAATATATTAAAAATTAAACACTAAAATTATCTACGTAGTAATACGTAATAGTAAAGTAAAATACGTAGTATAAAATTAAAATACATACATAAGTAATTAAGGTGAAATAAATAAATTAATGTATGAGCTTTGATGAGTTTAGAAATTCATTGGAAAATATGTTTTTTTTTTTGTTTCTAAATGAAATCAATTAATATAAAAATGAGTTTAATTAGATTTTATCATATCTATTAATATTATTGCTATTGATTTAAAAAATAAAATGTACATAGTGTTTTGCACTTCATTGTAAAGCTTAGAAATTCAGATTTTGAAAAATGTTTCCAAAAAAAACTTAGTTGAAGCATCGAGAATATATTAAAAAATTTTACCTTTTCTCCTATAAATTGAAACTAAGTTATTTCCGAAGTAGATCAAACTAATTTTAGTATTGATTCGTGTGTAATTGAATAATATTTTAGCATTTCATTTCGTTGGAAAATGTGAAATGCAATATTTAAAAAATTACATAATATTAGTAATAATACAATACTTAAATGTGTTATCAATAAATAATTTTAAAATTCAAAAATTGTTTAGTAAAAGTAGCAGCTAGTTTTGTACAAGTAGTTTAATGAATAACTTATTTTGTTTAGATTTTATTTTTTTTCAAAACTGAATTAAGTACAAGTATATATTTACTATTTACTTATATAAATTAATCAGTATGATTCAAAATTTTAAATTTAAGATGCATAATATATTTTTTGCAATAATTTTATTTTTTTATTAAAGAATTTATTTTAAATGTTGCGGTCGTTCACTTTTCCGTACTTAAGCATATAGTACATTAATAAAAAAGGAAATAATAAATTTTATTTGACCTACTCAAAATACTACCGGAAATACGTTCCTTTTATATCTGTCTCTGTCTCTCTCCCTCTCTTTCTCTCTCTCGATGTAAATTTTTTTTAAATATATAATTTAAGACTAATGCTATAATTTATATAGCTATAAATTTTTCTGTAAAGATAGACGATTCCAAATGCATACCATATGTAGTATACAGGGTGTTTTCTGCGTCAGTGGATTGCTTGGTATTAAAGTTTAGACCTGCTTTAGGAAATATAATTTTTGTAGTGAATATAAGTTCAATTTCGAATGGTGTTCAAAGTATTGCAACTTAAGAAAGATTTTTAGTTCTTTAATTATTTTTTATAATTCAGATTATGACTTTATTCAAAGAGGAGTTCAAACTTCATTATAACTATACAGTCAAATAATAAGTCAGAAAAAATTTAAAAAACTTAGTGTAAAGCCTAATAATTAGGATATCTAATAAGGTAAAACCTTTTGTGTATGTCTATGTCAGTAACTTAGGTAAAATTACCTATTCATACATTAAGTATGGTAATGCAATTTTTTCTACATAAATAATGGAACGAGTAATGCTTTTCGAGTACTTATCATCATATATAATAATAAAGTTAACTGTCAACAATTCACCTCAAAATTATACAATAAAAATTCTATGCACCAAAATTGAGAGAAAATAAAAAAAATATAAATAAACCACCCCACAGGCCGAGTTCGAATCACGGTTGTTAATCAAAATATTCAAAATTTTTGTTTATATTCGATAGTTCAAAATAATTAAAAATCGATACAGAAAATACATCCCCCTCTTTATCAGTACAAAAAAATGATAATGAAAATAAATGTATTTTTTCTTCTATCAAACTTTGTCTATTTGCTTCTCATTCTTTTTATATTTTATTCAAGCGGCAAATATTAAAAATTTCCATTAACAATATTCCAGCAAGATTCATTATATACTTTTGTGTTTTATCTTTTATCTTATAGTAGTTCTAGATGCTCAACATCCACCACTAGTTTTATTTTCTACTTTTTAGGGGGCTAGTTTGGTTTCGATAAAAGTTTATTTTAAAAATTTTTATTTTCACATTATTATTTTATTTGTTTGATTTAATTTTCTTATATTTCAACTCACTAAATATGGATAACTACTAAGCCCTAAATATAATTTCACTTTACTTAAAGTTATTATTAAATTGTACTTTTCACAAATTTTATGAAATTTAATTATTTTATGAATAATAAAAGAAAGACTCAACCTGAGTCCTTTTGATGTTCCATCAAATGACGGAACTACTTAACCATATAGATTAGAATGATAACGTTCACTTAAATTGTGTAGTGGTTATGATATCTAGGTAGGTAGTAGTGATTGCCAACAGTGAAGTATTTCAGCGAGAAATGAAGTTATTCAGCGACTCAAAGACTTAAACATTCTCGGGATGCGAGTGAATCAAAATATGCACTGGATGTTTGGGCTTTTTAAGTCGCTGCAAAGCTTATTTTTCATCTCGAGACCTCTTAAAAATCTATAAAGCATAAATACGACCCAAGCTCGAGTATAACTCACATTTATGGGCAGGTGCACCAAAAACTGCTTTAAATTTTTTGGACAAAGTTCAAAACCGCGCCATTCGTCTTATAGGCGACATAAACGTGACCTCATCCCTTATACCACTTGGTCATCGTCGTATTGTTGGAGCACTTTCTCTATTTTATAGATATCTACTTGGTGTTGGCATTTGTTCCGAGGAATTAAAGTCACTTCTTCCTCCTCTCAAGCAATTCTGTCGCATAACACGAGAGGCATCAAGTGCACACCCTTTCACAGTGGAAATTCCGAGATGGTTTAAGTCCGGCTATGGAAATTCTTTTATAGTAAGAACATCTCGATTGTGGAATCGCGTCCCAATCGCAGCATTCCCAATGAGAGAAGGATTTTTTATTTATGTTTTACAGAGATTTAAGACGAATATTAACAACATTGTTCGCTCTTTCCCACAAAACTTATCTTCTTCCTTTTTCTTTCCTTTCCTTTAACTATCCTTTCCTTTTTCAAATGGTCAACGGTACGCAAGTGCTAAAAGGTTCAAAACCTAAGTTTTGGCTATAATATAAAAAAAAAAAAAAAAGTACGCCGACACACTTAGCCTAGTAAGGTCCATTATGAGTGTAACATAACTTATTTGCTTTACAATGTTACAATGATTGTTTGTTTTTTTTTGTTAATTATAATTATCTCTAAAAGAGCTTGAAGCTCATACATTTTGTATATTATAAAACATTTACAATTAGATCTTACAAGTAAACAAATTTAAAAAATCAAAGTAATATATTAATTTGGGTATTCACGATTAAGTGTAGAAGTGTAGTAGCTATAGATTTACAATGAATTATATACGATTTCATAAAAACACCCTTTTATTTTCAATGTTGTACTCGATGTAGAATTGTTACAGCAGTTTGTTTAGAATTTAATTTATAATTATGAGAATAAGTGAGAAATAGGTTTCTTTTTTTGACTTGTAACTACATTTATAAAAAAATTCAATTAAAATTTTGTTTCAATTTAAATTTTTTATTTTCCAAATATATGAATTGACCTTACAATAATGTTAAACTTAAATATTACAATGGCAACTACAGTACAATACTAAAAGTACAATTTGTTTGAGTCTTGTAAAAATCTGCAAGTCTTGGAGAATGTTATTTCAAATAAAAATTTTACCCTGGCAATATACTTCTACACTTTTGCAACTAGCACAAGACTACATCTTCAATCTACACCTAATCTTGAATGCCCTTATGGATTAATTTCAAATGTTAACAAAAATGAAAACGGAAAATGGCAAAAATCCCAATTAAAACTCTACGCTTACATTTTGTATAAGTTATAGCAACTTTTTGCTTGTTTTTTATTCATTTTTTTTCTCAAGTTTTATTTTATCAACTCCAAAAATAATTTTTTTATTTTTTGATTTTATTGATGCTGTATCAGATGTTTTTAATTCTATTTGTAATTTATTAAATTCTTTTATCGACGTACAATGCCGTCCAAACCATTGAATTTGTTTTTTCGATTCTTCTTTCGTATTAAATTATAACAACAGATTTAATTTTTGTGTGAATTTAGTGTGTTTGTATTTATTAATTTGTCTTAGTATATTAAATATTTGCAAAGCTTATGTCATCTCGCAATGTGCTTCAACTGACAACATTTTAAAAATGAATATATATCAACGGTTAGCTTTCGTTTTTCAAATCCATAGAGGTTCTTGATGGTTTCATTTCGGATCCATTGTATCATATTCGAATTTTTTTAATTATGGATTTCCCCGCACAAGGAGTCAATACATGACAGTTAATTGAAAAATAGAGTAAGTATAATATAATTCGTTTTGTTTATAGAGGAACTCTTTTCTGTACAAGTTTTAGCATACCAGATATTCTTCTTTAGTTGTTAACTCATAACATTGTGAATTCTTGTTTAGGTTAGAATCTAGTATTACACCAAGGTACTTATATTCAATAATGTATTTGTGTTGTTTTTCATATATTTTGTCTTTTTTGTTTGCTGTTTTTTAATTTTGAAATTTATACATTAATTTCTTGTATATCTTTATTTATTATTTTTTCTAATTCTTCATAGTCATTTGCTATGAGCATCATCACTAAGCGATCAGTATACATAAAAGCTCTACCGTCTAGATTTAAATTTAAAAAGCTGCTTATATAGATAGAATACAAAAATCGTCCTTGTAAGCTGCTTTGAATAACTCTGTAGTCCACTTCTAAAATTTTAAAACTACGCTTTGAATAAATTTTCAGCTTCGTCTGAACCAAATGATGTTCTTATTTTGAAAAAAAAAGTTAAAGACAAACAACTTCTTTAAGCCCTAAACCTTAAACACTGTTCGAAACTGAGCCTATGTTCAAGCTAAAATTTTATGTGCTCATGAAGGTCTAAATAAAAAATAACAAATTAAATTCTACTAATTTTGGAAACACCTTGTATAACTCATTATATATTATATCTATTTTTTTTTTAAATCTTCTAAGATTAAGATATTCTATCACATTTATTCCAAACCAAATGAAATTAAAAAGTATATTGATATTTATCTTAAAAATTAAATTATTTGAGAAAATAAAATTCTAATTATTAAAAATATGTCCATGTATATATACATAATATATAATAAATATTATGCACATAACTAATTCTTTTAAACTATTTTTAATAAAAATAAAAATAGTTGCAGTCAAAATAAAGTAAAATTTTCAAAAAATGTACAAAATCACGAATATAAACAATCACCACCATTGACCTATAAGAAAACATAAAATAGGTTGAACTGTGATTGAAAATTATTGAAAAAATTTTGTTTTTCTTTTTGGCAGAATATAGTTGCAAGAAAGAAAACAAAAAAACAGATAAAGAAAGGTTGACATTTCATAAATATAATAATATGTATAGTATAAGTAAATACCACAATACCTATCTATAACATAAAAAAAATATCCTTGAATATCTTTTCAAACAAAAAAAAAAGAAATTGGTTTTTTTTTTACATTACGATTTATAATTTTAAAATTTTTCATTTCATTCGTTTTGTGTTTTTTTTTTTTTTAATTTTTGTATTTGAATGGAAACATCCCCCAGGATATCTGGCCTCATCATAATTGAATTTTGTTCATATTTTGCATGTATGTATTTAAAATAATGTTTTTTTTTCGATTTTAATTTATATTTTATTGAATATAAAGAAAAACAATGATCTGCTTTTAATAAAAATGATTGAAAGAATAAAAATTTGTATATTGATCTTACCATGTATTTATTATTATCGGGGCATGACATTTGATTTAACGAAACAATGATTATTTATAACTTTAGATTAAATCTTAAAAATCTTACCATAAAAATATTGTGCATATCCGATTTAAGGGCATAAAATGAGTCGTATTAAATATGTTGTGCCCCCGCATACGTATATACGTTTCATACCCTTTGCCAGCAAATTAAATTTCAAGTGAAGATATTTTCTGACTTACGAGAGGAGAATTTTCCACAAAAATTTGTACTGATTGTTCTACAATCAAATATTGATTACATTCATGTATAGTAATATAAAATCCAACATTTTTTATGATGTATCTTTATACTATCAAATTTAAAAATTTTAAGAAAACTCTACTTCTGAACTGACAAGTTATCTCTCTCAACTCATACTATAGAATAATAAAAATATTAGCAGGCAAAAAACAAAAGTTACAACAATTGCAAGAATTCAATATGGACCTAAATATATTTGAGAATGTATTTCGTAAATGATTAGAAATATACGAAAATAACTAAAAACATTGTCAGGATAATATGAAAATCGTCAGGGCTTCAAATAGATGATAAAAGTAATTATTTAATCAATGTACTTTTTAACGGTTTGCAATCAATTACCGAACACACACTGAACACTCTTAGAGTTTTAGTCTAGATTGTTTTAGATCGTTCTAGAACAGTTTACTGAACAAACCTACACATTCATCCTAAATGGATTTGGAATAGTATATACGCTGATAGTAGTATCGAAAACAGGGTTAAATTTGAAACACAGAGAGACTAGAAAATCTTTATCTCTATATTATGTGTGTACGCAGTAATGCTGAGCCATATGTCGCCAAGTACATATTATACAACTACCTTGTTTTGAAAATATATTAAAATAATTTTTTTTTTTTACTTTTATTATTTTTGTTGAATATTCATAAATTCAAAAATGAGCAATATGAAAAATTTTTATTGGCTATTAATATAAAAAAATATATTTAAATTTTTGAAAAAACAATTTGAATTAACATTCATTGATAATATAGAAGAAATAGACATTAATAGTATTGTATTGACATTATATTGACAAAATTTAGAGCTAAAAGTAAAATTAGTTAGAAGCATTTCAGTTTTAGTTTTATCTTTTATGTCAGAGCTGTTTCTATACCATTATTCAAATTGAAGTTAATGTAAAAGCTAAAATTATCACAGTGGTAGGTGTTAGTGCAAATAAGAAATATCTTTAAAATTAAATTTGTTTACCAACCTATTAGAATTTATCAGTAGGTATTACTAGTAATGTTAAACTACTTCCTAATTACTATAACATGAAAGTTTCAATTCAAACTATATTCAAATATTTTGAAAATTCAAGGGCACATTTTTTTAACACTGCCTTCTCAACTGGCAGAGTATTTTTCTTGTCATTAAAATAAATACATATAACTTAAAATGGAAAAATTCTTTGAATGCAAATTAATTGAAATTTTAATTGTGTTTGTTTTTTTTTGTGATTTTTGTAAAAGACGTCATACGAATGTAAATAAATTTATACCTAAATACGTCATCATAGTATATTTTAAAATGTGGTTGAGAAAATTTATAATTAAAGTTTATAAAAGTTTTTTTTTTTATTAATAAATAAGTTTTTGATATATGTATGTATGTAATAACAAAAATATTTAAAATAAAATAAGAATTTAAGATTTTAAATTTAACCTATAATAGTTTTAAACGTTATATTTAAATATTTAAAACTAGCTTGGTAACCCGCCATAAATGACGGAAACAAAATAAATTCTAGCATTTCTTTCCTTCATTAGAGTTTTCATTTCAAGTTTAAGAAAAATACGTATTTGCTTACTAATTTATCGTACTTTTATTTTTGTATTATAACGCTTTTAATTACCATATAAACAGAAAATTTGTAGTAAGGTGCAAAATTTTCTATTCCCTAAGGGTCATTTACTCGATCATTTTAGTGACATCCTTTTTGCCAAAATTGAAAGTTTATCGTATAACTCAGAATTAAGTTAATCCGCTTAACATTCAATAACATTCCCTGGTTGTCATGATCCACCTACGTCACAGATATTTAAAAAATATTTTCTGACAATTTATATGTATATCGACTATCTTGCTAGTTACTTTCACGTGGAAACACTATGTTAACCAAGCGACCGATTGTATTAAAAAGTTATACGTAATAAAATGATATGTCATGGCGGAATAAATAATAATAAAAATAAAAATGATAATAAAAATAATAATAATAATAATATGAATAACTATATTAATAAAGAATATAATATATCTTACATTCATAACAGCTTACGATTTCATCTGATTGTACAAAATAATGATATCAATCCCAGTTCATTTATCTGTCATACGCAGAGGACATCTAATTAGTTTTCACAAAATATTCTTTTTTTAAGTATAACTAACATTTCTAATTACTTTCATAATAAAAATAACTTACATTCCAAATAGAGACATTTTTCAGTTTTCAAGAAGGATGTCGATTCTATCATCTATATTTACATCGTACATTCGTACTTACTATTTTGTGTTTATCTATAATAACATCATTTTGAAATGACAGTAAGTTTTTATTATTGAATGCGTTTCAAAAGTAATATTTTGTAACTAAAGTTAAAGTTAAAATCATACAAAAAGTAGAAGAGAAAATTAGAAAATTAAAATCATCAGAGGACGCTAATTGACAGAATATTCTCTGAAGGCACGTACCACATACATACAATATTGGCAGAGATGTTATATGATGAAAGTAGAAAATTCCATTATTTTTTTGGTGGTTGAGATATGTTTTTTTTTGTTTTTTTTTTTTTTTTTTTACTTTACATATTATTTTCAAAAAGATTGTAAATGAACGACGAAGTGGTAGTTAATGAAAAAAAAAGAAAATAAGAAAAATAAATTGAAAAATTAAATTGTAAAAATCAAATTTCAAATAAGAGTACTAGTGATCTAATGTAAATGTAAATTGTAATACTCCTCGTCTATACTAGTAAAAAAAAAAAAATTTTATGAAAAGGAATCTCTACTTATCTAACAGGTACGGCGCATGGCTTGTCCTGGTTTGAGCACATATTTGGCCCATTATGTTTTTTTAATTAAACAAGCCGAAATCTTTTCTCATTAAAGTTAAAATGATTTGCAAGAACCTTACGAAAATTTCCAGACCTACAACTTGACATTATTTAAGCTAGTCTAAGTTGTCTAAAGATTGATCATTAATGTAATCTCTAAGCAACTATACTAAAATTGTTAAAAGAATGTTTGTTTTTTCATACATAGCCAAAACACTATATAGGTTGGGACCTTTCATATCGATTGGTATGTTTGGCTAATGAGGCAAGGAGTGTTAAGAAAGGAGGAGGGTAAAAGGGAAAGAGAAGAGTTATGAACGAAGATGTTAAAGTTCCTCTTGAATTTATGTAGGTCATAAATATTGAATTAATCAAATTTGGGGAGCACATAAGATGGAATTTGGTTTGGTTGGTGTAGAGATGAGCATATGCTGGTTTTCATGTCTCACTAAAGAATCGATTATATGGGCTATCTTGGATCGTATGAAAGCTTTCTAGATTTTCAAGAAGTCACTGAAGGAGAAGTAGGCCTTACAGCGAGCAAAACCTTGACCTGAAACAAAAGGTCAAGATCAAAAATGGAAATGCTTTTGGAGATAGTACAGCTCTAACTTCTGAAATATTAAACTCGACTTTGTTTCTTAAGTCCCAACTAGTTTTTGCGATTAAATCATGGCTGAGGGAATTGACCATGATATTTCTTTTGAATGATACAGCGATAGATGCATAGCTTTATATTTTTTATAAAAATCGTAAGAGGCTGCACTTGGATTTCATTGTTTCATTTGCTATGTGATTTTCTAAGACGAAACTCGTTTGCATTGCATATTTCGCATATCTTACATGCCAGACCTGCGTATACCTATCTGACATTAATTCAATCTTACAAAAAAAAATCGGTTTAAAAGGCCTTGTTTTAATAGCAAATTATAAATATCTAATTAAGTATTGCAATTGGATAAATTAAGATTTTTCTTTCTTGATTTTTTTTTAATTTTTCTTTTTTATAGTTTTAAGGAAAATAAAGGGAAATTTCATTACATAATTTTTATTATGTTTATATTATAGAAGAACAAAAAATAACATTTTTTATGTTGTTTATTGACAAAAGGAAATGCATAAGAAATCTACTTTTTTTATTTTGGTTAAAAATATAATTTTGTTAAAATGAATGTATAAAAAAAATTGCAAAATTAAATTAAAATTTAAAGGAATAAGAGAATTTGATATGAAAATATATTTCTTTACTTTTTGAAATTGAATAAACTTTTTATTAGTATGAAAATAAACACAATTTAATCTTGTTGGAGCAGTGAGCGTAACTTGTTTATAGCTAACTAACAATTCTTTCAGCTTATCTACTAATTTGATTTACTTTGGTAAAGCATAAATAATTTATATAACTATCAGACAAGGGTGCTCCCTAGGGTTGCATTATTTAATACAATGCAATCAATAATTGATTTAATACTATGATTACCTATATTACACTTGAACTTTTGCAGAACGTGTAGAGAGGAGAAGGAAGATGAAACTGTCCAACACCTTCTCTGTTCCTGCCCTGGTCTTTATCATAAAAGGAAAACCCATCTGAGAGCCTTGTTTCTGTACTGTCGGCAGCCACTATTTCCTACCTACCTACATAATGCATTGGTTTTGTATTTAAAAATCAATATATTTAATCTGTAAATTTCAAAACAGTACAGCAAAAATATCTGAACCATTTCAAAACCGGTTTTCATTATTATTCATTTAAATTATAGATATTTAAAATGAGATGTGGCGAATTCAAATATTTTTAAATTTTTTTTAATTTTCAAATAGAAATTGCAATTTCAAATTTCAATTCATGAATAAGTCATTTTAAACATACACAAATTTTAATTTATTAAATGGTTCCTACAAAAATGGCCCCCGTCCCGATTTAAATTTAATTTTTATTGTTTTAAATAAATTATTACGTATGAGGTTGTTGTTTAAGATAAATTAATAAAAAAATATATAGTGTCCATGATAAGTTTAAATGATGCAAAACAATTTACAGCGAAATATTGAGCACGATTTTTATCAAATTTCCTCGAATTACGATGAGCGTGCGAATGCTAGTTGAATACTAATGAAAACACTATTGCATTGATTTTAAAATTTTAAGGCGAATAAAAATTGTTTTTGCATTGATTTCTCATTTACAATATTAAAGCTGAGATCAATGCAATATTAATTTTTTAGAAAAACAGTGTATACATTGAACAGAGTTAAAATGATCGTAATAATGAAAAATATTGCACTGATCTCAGCGCTATCATTGAAAATAACAAATTCAATGCAACAAGGAATTCAATGCAATTATAAAATTCAATGCACTAAATTTTTCAATCATAATGCTCAAACACCCATCTCTGGTAATTACTAATTTTTATGACATTCCTAGTTTAATTTATTACCGGCTTTAGAAACGATTTATTATTAATATTCATTCTAACTTTATTATATTAATACTAGGGGCCCCTGTTGAGTAATTATATTTCAAGCTGAAGTCAAATTTAAAGTTTTTAAAAAAAACAGTAATTTACGTACTGACATAGACTTCGCATGATATAGCAGAAACCACTCGTGTTTAATAAAAAGCTTTGTGGTTAGTAAGTTTTATTTAGGACACATATAAATACACGTCCCTCATATACTGCTTCGTTTCCGATATATTCGCTATAGTAAGTGGCAATTAGTGGATAAAATTACTAAAAATAAAAAATTTTGTCATTAAAGAGGTATGTATATATATACCTACATAATACATAATTTTAATAAAAACTATATTATTACTACAAATAACCAAAATTTAGAAACAGTTACTTAAAAAGATAAAAATGAAGAATTCAAGGAATTTGTTTTTTTGTTGTTTTTATTTTATTTATTTTAGATGAATTTGTTTTTTTTTTTGGCATATGTACGATTCATTTGCAAGTACATATATAAATTATAATAACTGATATGTTTGCTTTTGTTTATTATTTGAATAAGATCTCACCACATATGCATAATGTATTTGCTGAATAATAAAATCATATGAGTAAAAAATTTTGAACTGTGTGCGCATTTTTGTTTTATATACAACTTTTATATTATATTAGAAGTTCATTAAGGACAATTAAGTGTCTATTCTAGTTACATGGGTTCGATTGGGCTCCGAACGAAGTAGTCCAAATGTCACGTTTTACAGTTACTTGTGGAAAGTTAATTATAGCAGTTATATTTGCAGTTTGCTTTAGATTACTTTTCGTTGAAATTCTATTCTAGATATATTTTAATATATATTTCTATTTTCTATCTTTATTCCATCATTCTAACTAATAAAAACTAATATTCTATTCTCAGTTTCCTAAATTCTCGACTTAGTATTTATTAATAGAATTTAAAATAAATTTTTAATTAACAAAAAAACAAAAATTTGATTTAAAATAAAATATTGTTTTTCTTTCTTCTTTTTATAATAAAATATCTAAAATAAATTAAGATGTCAGAATTCATTTCAATTTTGGTCTGGTTAAAAAAATGTGAAAATAATTAAAATACACAATACATTTCTAATTAAGAAATAACAATGAAAATCAACCAGATACATACACAACACACATACAATTATTTACAGTAAAGTGCAGTAAAATTTAATTAAAAATTTATTTTCAAAATTTTTTATTTATTTTACTTATTTTTTAAATACATCTTTTTGTTATTGTAATTATCGTATTCATTTTTTAAAAGTTCTTTTTGTTCTTTTTGCTCTGCCATATAACACCATGATAGAAAAAGTTAAAAAACAAAAAAAGAAATATATTTTTTTGTTGTGACTGTCTGATAAAAATGCATAAAATTTAATGCAAAAATCTTGTTAAAACCGTTAAAAAAAACTGGAACTTTTTTTTTATTTTTTAACTTTTATAAATTGTAATTAAATGTAATAACAAAGATCAAATATTTCAACAACAAAAAAGACAAAAAAAAAAAAGAAGATAAAGATATAAATAATTAATAATATTTACTTTTAATTCAAATAAATTTAAACGTATAAAACAAAAAAAAAGTTCTTTAAAATCTCTGATGAAATTATTTTAGTAACAAAAAAAAACATTAAAAACCATAACTCAACAATGTATGTATGGCCAACAAACAACAATTATTCTCATGAAGCAACAATGATATTTGAATTATAAACAAGTTCTCAACATATCATATTAACCTAAGTACTCGTATATAGCTATGTATGCATGCATGTAAGTACTGACATTTTTTGTACAACTCCTATTCAACGTAGATTGGATTAAAAAGTTGTAAAATTCATAGTTGAATTTGAATCCAATATATTTGAATAGATTTGATATTATATTATTTGTTTGTGGTTTTTTTACACAAAATATCAGAATAAATTATAAAGGTTATACATAAACTTATAAACAGATTGTCGTCAGTCGTCAAGTTTAGTCATACAGTAAAGCCCGGATAATTGCTTTTCTAGCTTGTTGCCTTAAAATATTAAATAAACATTTTTAGTATTATTTTTTCTGAAACCTTCCCGTTTTAGCAATTTTTGTTTAAATGCGGCATAACCTTCTTTAATGTTTTTTTTCTTTTTAAATTTTAGGTCTAGTTACTCTGTTTTACTGGGTTCAATATCTTGAAAAGTAAAACAAAAAAAGTATAAATGCGATATTTAAATAATGAACCGAACATTTAGAAATGCAGACAAAATTTATGAAATTGTTTTAACTAATAAATATTTAGAAAGCAAACGGTTGCAAACAAGCAATTTTGAAGAATTAGAGGAAACACTAACTAAATGGTTTGATCTTTAAATTCAATACTAATTTCGAGACAGCAACGGCTGGCTATGCCATTGGCACAGACGCGAAAATATAAAATTTAAAAAATACTGGTAAGAGTAATGATAGTGATTATAAAAAGCTTATGATCATTTAAATTCATTTCTTAAAAGTTATTCACCTGACAATATTATGTTACTACCTAATGGCACATTATCTTCCCAAGCTACTAAAATTAAAGGAAATAAATTTCAAAAAGATCCTTGTTATTTTTATGCAATCCAATCTACAAAAACATTTTCACTATTGGCAAATCATAAAAGCTACAGAATTTACACATTTCTATTTCATATTATACAAACAAAAAAGGCCCCAAGTTATCTGTTTTATATGGAATACGATATTGTCAGAAATAATAAAATCAAAAAGAAAAGTCATTTTTTTCATCTACAAAGCTGCATGTTATAAAGTCACAGTTAATCTACAAAAGATAAATACTCAGTTTGAAATCTTGACCAAGAGTTATTATAGATCTTTCAAATCTCTTTCAAACCGAAATTTTCAATATATCCTCTTTTATAGCCTCATTTAGATAACAAAAGAAGGTTCGGATAAGTGATTTAATAAAGCACGTAAGCGGACTCCGAAATTGCTTAACACATTTTAATGCTCGAATTTTTTTTCGAAGTTCTTGTGTGATATTTATTCGGTTTTCACTTATTGATTAACAAAATGTTATAGAAATCATAACCCAATCAAAGCTGTTCGTGAACAAATTTAAACTGCTTAAATTAAAATATGCTTGGAAACAAACTACTCTAAATTAATGAGCTAAAGGTTTCTTTTTAAATAGTTGAGTTCAGATCTATCATATAATGAGACAAAGATAAAAAGGAATCCCTTCAAAATACGCAGGAAAACAAATTCTAGTTTCGACATAGCTATTTTTGTTTTTTGGCAAGCTGAACTGGCTTTAGCTTCTTTATTTAAATTGCGGCGGTACTTTGAAAAATAAAATTCTTTATTATTCCATGCTTTTTCACTCCGTTACAAAAGTAGTGTTGTCAATTCAGTTTTGCCGCTGGAATTTTTCTGCCGTCAGTAAAAGCAGGGGTTCTATAAATTGGTCGAGAAGGTATGAAAATTTGTCCATATGTAATTTTGTCTTATCTAATTTTGTGTCTTTATAATTTTGTCCATATGAAATTTTCTCTATATGTAATTTTGTGCTATGTAATTTTGTTCTATGTAATTTTGTACCGACACCATTTTGAAGCTCTGTAAATTAATTAATACCAAAAAACTATCAGAACAATATTGCGACTATGCTATATAAGACAATATTGCGATATGCTGATAGAATAATAGTGCGCCCTGCCCACTACCTTCAAGATGTATACTGCTCAGAAAATAAGTAAAAATGTAATCGAATTCAATTGTATTAGGGTAGTATACATATATTTAAATATTATTTTATAATATTACCTTATGAGATTTAGTCTTTCCAGAATCAAATAAGGACAATTAATGAAATTCATAACATTTTTTGTACATGAGCCAATTACGTACATAGATACTAAATAAGAAAGAAAAAAAAAATAAATAAATGTTTTAAGCTTATAAAAGAATAATTCCAAAATATAGAAAACAAAAAAAAATAATTAAGAGAATAATTTGGGTGGTATAGGTGTGATGGGTATAAGAGGTCTAGTACATGATTGTTGCAAAATAAAATTGAATATTTTTTTCTCATTTGAATGTCCTTGAATAATTTATTTTTTTTTTTAATATTTATTATGTAAAAAATAATTGAGTTGAAAGGATTTAATAAATTGACTAATTTTTATATAAAAAATATGTTTACATATACATAACCAATTATAAATATGAAGGCCTTTTTTTATAGAATGTTAATTTTCTTTCAAATAATAAAGTGAAGTATTTTAAATTTTAAAATTTTAATAAATATGTATCTTTTTGATAATATATTGTAGATATGTACCTATGTATTATAGCAAAAACTAAAATCATTGAACATTTTTTTTTGGTTTAAATTATTATACTTAGAAATTATTGATTTTAGTGATGATTGGTTGCTACGTGAACAATATTAAAAAAAAAAAGATAAAATACAATTTAAAATGATTAAAAAATTCTTTTTCAAATTATAATAGAAAAAAATATCAAATATGTACAGATGGACAATAGATTAGTGTTTTATAAAAGGCATATTATAAATTACCAAAATTCATTTTAAAATGCATAAAATATAAATTCAAAGAATTAATTTTTTGTTAATTCAAATGCGATATTGAAAAAAACTTAAAATTATTTGTAAAAAAAATCTGAGTATTCAATTTAAATTTATTCCGAAGAGTAGATAGATTAATCGGCTCGAAATTTGCGGAAAGAAGTCCACAAAATGAATGCGGTTTGTTTGTTGTAAAAATTGTATTGATAAGACATTAATGTGCTAATTTTCTATTATTTGATTATTTATTAATATTAAAATACAACAAAATTAAATTTAAATATTAATAAATAATAATTTTTATCAAAGTTTTACAGATTGAGTCCGATTCTTCTTTTTAGTACAATTATTTATTCTCCTAAGTGTAACATTTTTATTAATTGCTGATTCTTTCACTTCAACAAAAAAAAAAAATTACTTTAGAAAATTTTCTTTTTTTTTTTTACATAGAATCCGAATTTGCATAAAAAAGTACCTCTTCCAAATTGAAAATCTCGATTTCGACTAATTTCGACGAATTTTGACCTTAAAATACTCTTTTTTGGTCCTTCCTGGAAGTTGAAAATATGACCGATAAAGCACCCTCGATTTGGTTAATAAAGATTTTAAATATTAAAATAACGTCTCCTTCCTCTCTTAAAAAGCTGATACTCATGCTCTGGAACACCCTCTGAACACTGGAAAAAAAATGAATTACGTAATATTTTGTTGTTAATTATAAATTTTGAAGATAATTGATATTTCAATAGTGAAATTGGGAGAGAATAGCTATGATGTGTACAATATGTATACATAGATATTGTCAGATTATAATGATTAGACGATGTGCTCAGTCTATTAATAGACGAGAGTTTGCTTCATTAGATTGTGCAATATAACATCATCCAATAAGGCTAGTAAAACACCGCCACTTTTGATTCGGAACATGTTAAAATAAACTTAGTTAATGTGTCAATAACTAAACATTAATTAAAAATACTTCAAAAAGTTGGGCCGAGCTGTTAAATTTCAGAGCAAATTTACTTTACGGAGCATTCTAGTGATTGGATCGAATTATATCAAAGAGAAACAAAACAAATAACAACAATCGCAATAACAGAAATCTATTGGAACTTTATTAGAAGAGACGAATTAAAGTTAGTTTGTTCATTTTCAAAATTTGTTTTTTAAATACATAATTATAAATATTTAGGTTAGAATTTAGATTATAATATCTGATCAACTATACGAATTGTGTTTTATTAAATTTTTATTTTACACAGCTAATATGCAATAATTTTATTTAATATTATTTTAATATACAATTTATTTTTATTGATACTATAGGAAAAATGGTCGCAAATTATAAATAGTTTTGTTTTGAAGTTTTACTTAAAAATGTTATAAGTTTAAACTTAAACTATAATTTAAAACAAAACCAAATAAAAAACTGAAAAACAAAAAAAAATATATTTAAAATAAATATTAATTATTAATCAATTACCGGATTAAAACTCGGAACTGGAATAGTTCACATTTAATTTACTTATACAATTAATTGTAATTTTATCTTATAAAATTATAAAATCTGAATGTACTGCCAGGAATCCAACAAGGACATTCATTAAAATGAACTGTTGATGAAAATTACAAAAATATAGATTGATCTCACTTAAAGATAAAAAATTATAACTTTATTAATTTATGATTTTAGATTGTAAAGAGCTTTCAATAAAATATAATTTAGACCTGTGATTCTGAATTTTTTCGAATATAAAAAATTACATAAGGCCGAAAATATCACAACCTTAGCCAAACAGAATGATATTAAAAGGTGAATTGTTTTAGTCCCAATAATAAATTATGTCTGGTATCAAATGGTGCTATAAAATTAGGATGAAATATTCTTGTCTGGTAATGTGAAAAATATTTTTATAAAATTTTCAAATAGATTTAACAAAAGGTGCAATCTATAATATTTCAATAAGTTTTCAAATTTATTATATTAAATTTTATTTTATGTTACAATTTTCGTCATAAATATTTTACCAAAAGTTTCTAACATACCTTTTTGTCTTTGTATAAAACTAACTGTATACGTATTTTTTAAGTGTTTTAAGTTTTTTTGAAAGTATTTTTTCTGTTTCAAGCTTTAAAATGTTGATAATACTTTAATAAGATACAATGAGGTAAAACTTAGCAGTGATAAGTTGATATATTGGTCTCTTAAATTTCAATAAATTCATAAAAAAAAAATGCTCATATCAAATAAGGTATTGTACCTTTTTGAAGATTTATTGTATTTTATCTAATATGTTTGGTGTGTCTAGTCTCAATGAAAATACTAAGTTTAATTTACTGTAAGAGTTTGTAACAAATAAAAATTCTTTAATTGCTGTCAAATTGAATTAAATTTATTCTATAACTTGATGAAGCGAGTTTTGTTCTGTGTCCTCTCCACTCCACATTAGTCTGTTTTTTTTTCATGTTTTCGATTTCTAATTGCGACTGAGTGTTATTGTAATAACTTTACTGCTAAATACCATTGCGTAGATAAAATATTTGTATAGAATCATTGCATTGAGTTTGCCACTGTACTTCAACCTAGGTACATGTGAATTAAAAGTGCGGTGTAATAAATAAACGTTTAAATAAGCAATTAATGATTAATAAACTAAAATCAGAGTGCATAAAAAAAAAAAAAAAATTAAAATAATAAAAAATTTAAATTATAAAAACAATTTAAAAATAGTGTCAATAATAAAATTTACTTTAGAATAATAATAAAATCAAATAATACATAACTTAAAAATAGCCAAAACAATTTTTTCTTTTTTCTCTCCTTTATTCAAAATGTTGTTAACTGTTCGTCTTAGTTGACAATAATAAAATCATGATTCAATTCACATTAAAATAATTTTTTTTTTTTTTTTTTCTCGTTTTTCTTTTCCGGCTTTCTTTTTCTTCTACAAAATTCTCTCATTATGCACTATAATTTTTTCTCCTTTTTTATTTTGTTATTACCGTAATTTTCTCATTGTGCTAACCTGCAGTGAATGTTTCTGAGAGTATTTCTACACCCAATAAGGTATTAAAAACTGTTGTGTGTAGATATTGGTTTCAGTTGCATTCATTGCAGGGGTGGTATAAGTAAGTGGTACGTGGGCCAAAAAAATTTAATTTAATTTATATATTTTTTTTTTATATATATATATATTTTTTTTTTTTTTTTTTTCGGTACTTTTTGTTAAGTTTAATTTATTTTCCTTTTCTCTTTGTAAATTGTTCGTTATTATGTTTAAGATAGATTTTTGTAACATTCGCGGTCTATCAACAAATTTCCATTCCGTCGAAAGCCATCTACGGCTCCAAAATCCAGCAATTTTAGCACTAAGTGAAACACAAGTTGTGAATAATGATATTAACTTTAATATCAATAATTATTCGCTTGTGCCACTTTTTATACCCCATAGAGGGATTGCTTTGTATATACGAAATGATGTAGCTTATAAGACTCTTCAAAATTTTGAGTGCTCCAATCCAATTTATCAATATAATTGGATGAAAATACACGCCGATAAGCACATCATTCACTTCTGTTTTATTTACAGATCGCCTCAAGCGAATCAGCTAGAAACTGATATGCTTATAGAAAGACTATCCAACCAGATAAACTCAATTCTGGAAACCAATCCCGAGTCTGAGATTATTCTGGCGGGAGACTTCAATATTCATAACAGAGACTGGCTTAATTTTTCTAGTCACAACAGTCCCGAAGGCAAACAAGTTGAACTTTTTTCCAATTTTTTCAACCTTTCTCAACTTGTCAAAAGCCCTACGAGGATACCAGACCGACGCGACCAGAACGGACACCTCCTGGATTTATTCCTAACTACCCATCCAGAGAAATATTCAATCTCTGTAAACTCTCCGCTAGGTGGTTCCGACCACTGTCTTGTAAGCACAAGCTTCGAAGTAGGCACAACAACCAGTTCTTCTAATTCTCCCAAAAGACTAGTTTGGCATTATCACCAAGCTGACTGGGAAGGCTTCAACAACTTTTTAAATGCATCGAATTGGTCGTTGTGTTTCCAATATAAAAATGTCGACTTTGCTGCAGAGGTGATTACCAAGAGGATTCTATTAGGAATGAAAACTTTCATTCCAAATAGCCTTAGAAGTATAAAACGAAATCCCTCAGGTTGGTTCAACGACCTCTGCAGCAAAGCTCTGAAATCCAAAGAAGAAGCTTACAAAAAATACAAGAACAATAAAACAGTCAATACGTATGAGAGTTATAAAGTGGTTAGGAATAAATGTAAAAAAATTATCAATCAGCAAAAATTCCTGCATAACCAAAGATTGAGACGAGAAATCTTTGATCTCCCCAACAACAGCAGGTCTTTCTGGACATTTGCTAAAAATGTTAGGCAAAATTTTTGCAAGTCTTCGTTTCCACCTATGATTGATAATAATAGTACTATTATATCAGATTCTGTTGGAAAGGCTAATCTCTTCGCAAAATTATTTGCAGCTAATTCCACACTCCCTCCTACAGCCCAAAATCCTTCATCAATCCCTGTTCTAAATTATTCCTTCGGAAGGATCTACTTTAGAACAAGAGCTGTAGCAAAAGTCTTGAAGAATCTCGATATAAAAAAATCTACCGGTCCTGATGGTATACCTGCAATTGTGCTGCGACACATTGCCTTCGCTATTTCTAAACCTCTGCGCAACTTATTCCATTTGTCCTTTTCGTCAGGAACTTACCCGTCCTATTGGAAAGTTGCCCAAGTTTATCCTATTCCTAAAAAAGGTGACAAAAGCAATCCTTCAAACTATAGGCCCATAGCTATTACTTCCATTATTTCAAAAACGATGGAAATCTTAATTAATCATAAGCTGAAGAAATATCTTGACAGTAGAGGTATAATTCATGATAGCCAATACGGCTTTCGAGCCCAACGTTCCACCGGTGATCTCATGACATGCCTCTGCGAGAAGCTCAACACCAGCCTGCATCAATCTGGTGAAGCTACTGTTGTAGCTCTGGATATATCTAAGGCTTTTGATCGAGTTTGTCATTCTGCTCTTATAGCAAAATGCAACGCTATAGGCCTTGGTTCAACCTTTTCTAAATGGATTGAAAGTTTTCTTTTAAATCGATCTATCATAGTTTCAGTTGACGGTTCTTTTTCCGACCAACTTCAAATCAATGCTGGTGTTCCACAAGGCTCTGTCCTTTCCCCCACCCTATTTCTCATTTTCATTAATGACCTTCTCAAATTAACTTTCAATCCAATCCATAGTTTTGCTGATGACAGCACTCTAGTAGCATCATATGATTTTCTAAAACAAACTAATGCTACAGCTTCCGCAGTCACCTCCAAAAGAACAATGATGGCCGGCGCGCTCAATCACGACCTTGCCAAAATTGTCGACTGGGGTAAAGCTAACAGAGTCGAGTTTAACACTTCAAAAACTCAAAGCTGTTTTGTTAGTAACAAGCTAACAACATTCGAACCAATTCTCCGGCTTCAAAATGAAGGTATCCAGCGACTCAAAGATCTGAACATTCTCGGAATGCGAGTGAATCAAAATATGCACTGGAATGAGCATATTTTCGATATTGCGAAAAGCGCCGCAAAATGTTTAGGATTTTTGAGCCGCTGCAAAACTTATTTTTCATCTCGAGACCTTTTAAAAATCTATAAAGCATATATACGACCCAAGCTCGAGTATAACTCACATTTATGGGCAGGTGCACCAAAAACCGCTTTAAATTTTTTGGACAAAGTTCAAAACCGCGCCATTCGTCTTATAGGCGACATAAATGTGACCTCATCCCTTATACCACTTGGTCATCGTCGTATTGTTGGAGCACTTACTCTATTTTATAGATATCTGCTTGGTGTTGGCACTTGTTCCGAGGAATTAAAATCACTTCTTCCTCCTCTTAAGCAATTCAATCGCACAACACGAGAGGCATCAAGTGCCCACCCTTTCACAGTGGAAATTCCGAGATGGTTTAAGTCCGGCTATGGAAATTCTTTTATAGTAAGAACATCCCGATTGTGGAACCGCGTCCCAATCGAAGCATTCCCAATGAGAGAAGGATTTTTTATTTATGACTTACAGAGGTTTAAGACGAATATTAACAACATTGTTCGCTCTTTCCCACAAAACTTTTCTTCTTCCTTTTTCTTTCCTTTCCTCTAACTATCCTTTCCTTTTTCAAATAGTCAACGGTACGCAAGTACTTAAAGGTTCAAAACCTAAGTTTTGGCTATAATATAAAAAAAAAAAAAAAAAAATGAATTCGAACGGTTTCAGAGATATTGGGATTTAAAGAAATTTTTTTGGTACATTTTTGATTGGATAACATTACTTAAATCTTTAAATGTATATTTAAAATAAGTGTTTAGTGAGCTCTAAGTACCTATACGAAAAGTAGCTAAGAGAAAATATAGCTTATAAAACTCAAAAATAATTTAAATTTTAATTTTCGAATACATACTTGACTGTTTTTTTTTTCATACATAAATTTTGTCCTTTCCATAGTTTTTGAAAAGATTTGAAAACTTCGGTTTATTCACTTTGGTTTCCTTAAATATATAAATGCATAATTTTATAGTTAAAATAAAAAAAATCAATCATCTGTCAGGAGCTACCTCTATTAACAGGTACAACATTGGCTATGATAAATTTTCTCTCCCGATTTATTTATAAGCTGGGTATTTTTTTATTATACTACCGATGACTTATAATTCGATGACTTCTTCTATTACTATTGATTTTGAGACCAACTTCTAATGCATTTATTTCCAAACTTTTTATTTTCTCCTGCGTGTCGTTGTGTTTATAGGCGAGAAGGATGATATATCACCCGCGTATTCTTAGTCTTCTCGTCTTCTTTTGAGAGTCCATTTTATTCCTCTGACTGTGGTTGTTGCTTTCTCAATAACCTCAACAAGTAATGTGTAGAACAGAAGGGGGGGGGGGATAGTGGGTGATAGTGTCTGGTTTAACTTCTGTTATGAGTTTTATTGAGTCACTCATGTAATCATTGTGGAGGATTGTTGTTTATGAATATTCGTACATTGTCCTTATCTTGTTTGGTATTCCCTTCTATACTAAAAATTTCCATATTGCTTTTCGATTCATTTGTCAAATTCTTTTTCAAAATCAACGAAGATGATGTATATAGGTATGTGTTCCGATTAACAGATTGCTCTTAAATCATTCTTAATGTATTAGATTGGTCAGTACATCCTCATCTTCTTCTAAACCCTATACTCATTCTTCTGTCAGGTTCTCCTCTATTATGTTTCCTATTTTTGAATGGATGATAAATGCTAAAATTCTTACAACTGAGTTCAGCATTGTAATAACGCGCCACTTTCTACATTCAGTTAGGCTTCCTTTTTTTGGCAGTTTTACTATAATACTATTGGTCTTGTGGGCAATTCTCATTGTTCAGAAATTCTTTTATAAGTAAGCCCCTCACATAGCAGAACATAAATTTATTTATTTATTTATTTAACAGTGGACCTATAGATTAATCTGCAGGCTAACTGCAGGCCCTTTCTCCGTTCTGAATGCGGGCCTTTAGAACATAGCCAGTTGTTTTTGTAGCACCCGCTGTGTGCTGCAGTAGCTAAACCCTCTGACGGTTGGAATTATATAAATAAAAACAAAAAAACCATGACGCACATCTGATTTTACTTGATTGTTTATGTTACTTTTAGGCTTATATATACTAATATTAAATATATCATTTGTCATATTAACTCTTCAATTGCTCCTTGTTATGACTTAAGAACTGAAATAATTTTTTGACATTATTTAAATATAAATTGTGACTTTATTAGTTAGTTTTTGATGTAAAATGTCTGATTAATTAATTATTTACAAAATTCTTTTTATTTTGTGTCTTGTTACATTTTATTGTGGATCACTACGTTAACGGGTACAATAAATACAATACATACATAAACAATAAATACTTACATTATAACAATATTCTACTGTGTTAAGTTCATTTCATCATTCTATCAACTTTTTTATTTTATTTTTACAATATAAAATTTACAACTTGTCGAAATATATTTCATATTTTAGTTGAGTTAGCATTTGTGGTAATCTTTGTTTAATTCTAATTAAAAATTCCAATATATAATATATGTAGTTAAGCTAGCTAGCTATCTACCTTTTGAATAATAAAATAAAATTATACAATTTCTATTGGATATATGTTTTTAATATTTTTTTTTTTGATCCTTTTAAAAATATTTCAAATTTATTTCTCAATGATTTTATATTTTCTTCAAAATTAATTTCAAAATTTTAATGAAATTCTGGTGTACAACTTTGTTGCACAATATAATATGTTGTTTGGGTGTGTTTTTTGTTTCTTAACTTTCTAAAATTTACATTTCATATATTAAGTATGAAAATGTCATAATGATTTTCAACAATTGTTATTGTTTATATAGAAATTATTTTTAGTTTTAAGAAGAAAACAAATTTAGATTATAATGATAAAAAAAATAATCAAAAATTCTTGCATTTATTTTCTTCTAAAGTTTTGTATTTATATATACATATTTTAAACAACTATTGTTGTAGATGTTGTCCTTTTTATAATATTCTTTGTACTCTCTGTTATATTTGTCACAATTTCAATTGAAATAACTGTATGTATTAAAAAAATTTGATAGCTAAAAAGTTGTTATTTGTTATTTTTGTTGTTGTATTTATTTGTATGAACTAATGTTAACTTGGTTCTGGAAAAGATACAAATCTTTTAAAAGTAATTTTCACCTAACAAAAATATTCTCAAATTAACGTGAAATTAGAAATAAAAAAAAAAATATGGTGAAAATTCTGTTTTTAATAGTTGAAATGCAAGAAATTCGTAAAATAATTTCAAAAGTTATTTGTTAAATTAATAAGATGTACATTTATACAAATATGGGTTAAGTAAGATTTAATCTTAAAATTATTTTAAATTTGAATATTGTATTTTAAAGAAATAAAATATAATTTTAGCACATATTGATGACGAATTTTGAATTTCAACAATATTTACTTTTATTATTATTATTAATTTAAAAAATGGATTATTCTGTATAATAAAATTTATATTACATACTTAAATTATAAGATGTATTAAAATTAATTTACTTATAACTATTTAATAGTTTTCAAGGGGTGTTATAGAGTGTTTCAGTTAATATTAATTTTTTGCTTTTGCTATCGAGAAAAGTAGAAAAAGATATGGTAAATAATTCTTGATTTATTTATTTTAGTGCTTTTTAGACGCCACACAATACGCTTTTAAGTAAAACATCCTTGATAATTTGAAATACGAACGCTTTTGCTTTATATTTTATACGAAATAGAAGGTTAATATAATTCGAAATGTTGTTTTTCGATTGAGGTAATTATTTATTTAATCTTGGAATTGATATCACAGATGCATTAGGCTCATTTTCTACTGTCGGAAGCTGGAATCTGGAATTTCAAATCATTATATGCTCATGACAACATTTTCGGCCAGCTTTCATTCAATTTAAAAACTATTAAAAACTGATTTTTAGAAAACTAAAAATAAAAGTTTTTTTTTTTATACGCTGGTGGGAATTTTCAGAAGACATGAGGTCCTCTAGCCCTCATTTCGTGTGTGACTTTTACCCACTAAATCACATACTTTTCCTATATCACAATCTAGTCCTATACGACTTATGTTAAATTTTTTTCTTGATTTTATTTTAATTTTGATTGTAAACTATACATCCAGCGCACTCTATCTTTTCACTCTAACTTTTCACTTGACATATTATTGCTATACTAATGCAAAAGTTTTTACTCGAGTTGTCTGGCTATATTTCTATTCTATTGTATATATGTAGTTATATATATGTATTGTATATATATATATGTATATATACTGAATAAAATAAAATTCACTTAGCATACATGCTTTTAGCTCTTTTTGAGATAATAATTTATTAATGAAATTAAGTGAAAGATTTATTCTTGGAGGTGACTATAATGCTAAACATCTAGAATGGGGCTCCAGGATGACCCTTACTCGAGGTAAAGAACTGAGAGAGGCGCTGAGAGAAACAGGTTGTTTATTTCTTTCAACAGGAAAACCAACATATTGGCCTGCAGATATAAACAAAACTCCTGATCTGTTAGACTTTTTTATAATGAAAAAAGTATCAACTAATTTCACATCTATAGAAGATAGTTATGACCTCAATTCCGACCATTTTGCTGTCATCCTAAAATTAAATACAACAATAATGAAAAACTCTAGAAAACCATTTTTAACCAACTCATCTACAGATTGGTTAAGCTTCAAAAAGATTCTGCTGGAAAAAATTAACTTAAGAGTAACATTAGACAATGAGGAACAACTAGAAACTGCTACTGAAAAACTTATGCAAGCTGTCCAGTTTGCAGCTTGGAGTAGTACTAAGACAAAAAAATCAAAAAAAATCAGCCCTAGATATCCGGTGTATATCCTAAACATGGTAAAAGAGAAACGAAAAGGGAGAAGGAGGTGGCAACAAACGCGTGACCCATCCAGCAAAACGGATCTTAATAATAAAAGTCAGGAGCTAAAGAGAGAAATAAAGAAATTAAAGGATAGATCTCTGAATTATTACCTAGAAAATTTAACAGTAATTTAACAGTAAAATGAATAAGTCTATTGTGCATTCTGCACCACTGAGGAAAAATGATGGCTCATGGGCAAGGAGCGATAAAGAAAAAGCTGACACTTTTGCAGATCATCTCGCTGAAATTTTTAAGCCCAATGAAATGAACACTGTTATTGATCTAACTGAAATAAATAACCATGAAGATATAAATATTCACTTAATAAGTCGAAAAGAAGTAATTAAGGAAATAAAAAATCTAAAATTAAATAAAGCCCCAGGTTTTGATTTAATAACTTCAAATGTGCTAAAAAATATACCCAACAAAGTTCTCACACTCTTGGTATATATAATGAATGCCTGTATTAAGCTTAAACACGTACCTAGTATATGGAAAGTTGTCGAGATAATAATGATGCAAAAACCAGGAAAGCCTGCTAACGACACCAAATCCTACAGGCCGATATCTTTGCTCCCTACAATATCGAAGTTGTTTGAAAAATTACTATTGAGAAGGATTCAACCCCTCATAGAAAACAGGAATATAATACCTAATCACCAATTTGGGTTTAGGCAAAAACACTCAACAATAGATCAAGTACATCGAATAACAGACATTATAGAAAGGGCACTGGAAAATAAACAAATTTGTTCTTCAGTATTTCTAGATATAGCCCAAGCTTTTGATAAAGTTTGGCATGAAGGACTCATCAAAAAGCTAAGTTGTTTGCTCCCTAAAAATTATGTTGAATTATTTTCATCATATCTCTCAAATAGAGTTTTTCGAGTTAAAAATGAGAAAGAATACTCCTCTCTAAGAGATATAAAAGCTGGAGTACCCCAAGGTAGTATACTGGGTCCAATTTTATATTTGTTATACACCTGTTATATACCCGATGTAGAAAATATAAAAATAGCAACCTTTGCAGATGACACAGCGTTGATGGCAGTTGATTCTACTATAGAAGAAGCTACAAACAAACTGCAAAAAGCTAATAACGAAATTTCCAACTGGTGCAATAAATGGAAAATTAAATTAAATGAAGCCAAATCTAGTCATGTAAACTTCACCTATAAAAACATAGTAACTCCTCTCTCAGTTAAAATTAATAATGTCGTAGTTCCATACGAGAATAAAGCTAAATATCTTGGCATGACTTTGGATGCAAAACTGAAATGGAAAGAGCATGTGAAAATCAAAAAACAAGAACTCCAGTTCAAATATAGAGAAATATACTGGCTGATTGGGCGGAATTCTACGGTCTCGACCTATAACAAAGTTTTGATGTATAATCAAATATTGAAGCCAGTCTGGGCATACGGTATTCAAATATGGGGATGTGCTAAACAAATCCATATTCAAACTATCCAAACGTTCCAAAATAAGGTACTGCGCAACATAGTCAATGCTCCATGGTATGTTCGCAATGCCGATATTCATCGAGATCTGAAGATTTCATCTATAAAAGACGAAATAATGAAATGCGCTGCACGGCATAAAACTCATCTGATCCAACATGTCAATACCGAAGCTTCTAGCTTAATTGACAATCAAAATTTTGTGAAGCGACTAAAACGAACAAGACTACTTGAGTTAGGTTAAAACCTTTTATCTATTAAAACCTAATTGGATTTTGGTAGATCAAAGGTATCTTAGTTTCTTTGAGTTAAATGTAAATTAATGGTTAGTCTATAAGACTAGTTTTAATGTTGCAATAATGATAGCAGCTTTTAGTGGGTTAAAGTCCCACAGTCCTTCAAACTGCCTTCCCCGGTAATAGGTAGTCCCTGAAGCCTCTTTCGATTATTTACTACTATCTGGGAAAAAAAAAAATAATTTAAATAAATAAATACAGACTTGGCAGTTTGTTAACCTTTTTCGATCTCTCTACTGTGCGTTCCTTGTCACAGCAGAGAAAAATGAGAGACTAGATGAATTAGCTAAGTAAGGTTCCAAACTTAACTGCCACGTCGAAGGAGACATTCACTCCCAGTTGCAATTTGTCAATATTTGAATAGCATTTATCCTCCTCATACATAGTATATGGTGCACTTTGCACTTTGAATTTTCTATTATTGGGTACGGTACATTAAAATTAATTTTTTAATTAATAAAACTGCAGTAACAGAAGAGAGCAGATGGTAGCAAATAAATTCTACATATATCTTACAGCAAGTATTAAACAAAAAATTGAATTCGCCTCAAGAAAAAGCATTTTACCTACCCATTTTGCGTATCGTTATTATGTATCGCGTTACCTTAAACAAAATTCACGATACTTTCAATGATTTTTTAATTTACTAAGTCTTTAGAAGTTCAAAAAATTATATTTCTCTTAAATATAATAAGAGAAATATAATAGAGTATAGTATATTTAATATAGTAAATCACTTTCAATTTGATCTATTTTACATTCTCTACGCTCCAGTTCTACACTATACATTAATATTGACATATATGTATAACAAAGTAAAATCATAAATTTGATCTAAATAAAAGTTTAATAAAAAAGAAAATAAAAGGAATAACATTTTTGTTTTTTTTTTTTTAGATAATTGATTAACTTCTGAAAATATAGTTCAAAGTACTTGTACAAATCCTTGTCAATTACCTTACTTTGTTTAGTTATTTTCATATTAAATAAAAATAATTTTAAAATAAAGTAAAAAGAAATAAAATAAAACATGTATACGCACACCTACACTTACTTTACCACTATGTGAATAAATAAAAACGAAAAAAACATTATAATAGATATATGTATATTCTATATAATACATGTATATTATCTCAATATAATTTCATTTAAAAAAAATAAATAATTTAATATAGCTATTTTTTTTATATTTTCTTGTATATAAGCAAATTTTTATTTCAATTCAAACACTACTTGTACACAACATATTATTATTATATTTTTTCTTTGAAATTGTATAATCTGTAATTTAATAATTCATTCAAGTTCAATTCATTGTTTTTATATTATAATATATTTTTGTAAATATTTTCATTTGCACTTATATTCCCATTAATTTCTGATATTATGTTAGGTTATAAAATTTATCATTTGACATTGATACCATCATTATCGTTATCATCATCATCATCATCATCATCATCAAAATCTACGCTAAAGAATGTAATTGTATATAAATATATATATATATTATTCTATACGTATGTTTGAATATGTATATGTACATATATAGAAAATCCCCAAATCAACAACCTATCAATAAATTTTTATGACTTGATTTTATTTCCGACCTAAATCTATTTATCCTATATAATTATATCAATGTGTATTATATACATGTACGTATACAAATACGAATTTTACTACTGTTGTATTACTAGTTGTTATCTAAATAATATCAAGTAGTATAAATTTTTGTACAAAAAAATAAAAATAAAAATAGCTAGTATCATAAAAGTACATACTTTAAAGAAAATTCAATTTACTCTAAATAAAGTTATATAAGTAGACTAATATTTTACTATTTACCTAAATGTTGTTTTATAAATTTATACACTATTGTATATGTATGAAAATTTTAAAATAAAAAAGGATATAAATATAGCAAAAAAAAAAACAAAAAAAAAACCAAAAAAAAAAACAGAAATAGAATTACAATCAAATATACATTCATTGGTCTTGTAAATTTAGGTTTTCCAAACAATGTTCGCGGAACTGTATACCCACCAATATAATACTCAGTTCTTTACGTACATATTGCTAAAAATAGTTTTGTAAAATCATTTTTTATTATTATTTTCTTTTTTTTTTTTAATAAAGTTAGTACCATTATTTTGTTACTGATATTATTACAGTAAGAAAATATTATTTAAAATGTTGTTTCTATTCTTTAAAGAAAAACAATCAAAAAAAAAAATCAGTGTATGTCGTTTGGAAACTCAAAAAAAAAAAAAACTTTTTCCTACTACAATGTGGATAACTAATAAATACAAAAAAATTATTTTCTACAGTTAATAAAATGTTATTGCAATTTTTATAACTGTTATACTATTATATTGGTGATTTTAAAATATTCACCATTTCATCTTTTTCACCTCGGGGAAAATATATTCACCCGTTGATATTTAGGTACATATTATTATTATTATCGTTACGTATGTTCATGAAAAAAATCTTATCATTAATATCGTAGTTCATAACTTTATATGATAAGCATTTTTTAGCGCATATTCACCACTTTGGTGTGGTGAGTTATTAACAAAATAATTGTTTTTCCCACATACAACACTGTATTTAAATTATAATTTCACTTCGATAAAACTCGTTTTCAGAAAAATATTTAACCTAGTTTCCTGGAATTCATCACAGTGGAAGGATATGATTACTATAATATTCAAGGATGTATTATTATCTTTTATTATGAAATAAAAATAATAAAAAAGCTTATTTTTTCTTTTGTAAGTTTTTATTTTGTTTTTTTTTCATTTTTGAAGAATTAACTAAAATCACATTTGAAATGTCTTTTATTCTTGTTTTTATTTTCTTTCATTATTATTTTGTTGTTGAGTATCATTATTTCTTATTCAAATTACCCTGCCTATTGGACTGAAGATTATTTCCTGGAAAAGGATATTTTCGTATTGAAATTTTCATTGTATTGTTGAAATTATCATAAAAAATAATGCTATATTATTTTTGTTTGTTTGCTTGTGTTGTTTTTTTTTTCATTTTTTTTTAAAGATGAAAATTAGAATTAAGGAGTTTTATAATTTTTTTTTAGTCATTTTTACGCTCCAATTTACTTCTCTTTAAATGTATACAAAAAAAAAAACAATATTTATACAATATAAATAATAAAAAAAAAAAACAATTACAGGACATTTTAGGATCCGAAATTTCAAAAAACAGTTTTTTTTCATTTTATTTTTTTAAATTTCATTGTTAAATTTATTCGGACTTTGTAATGAAATCATTGTTAGAACTCTTATATTTGCCAAGTTTTACTCATTTAATATAAAAAAAAAAAAAATTCAAGAGGGTCAGGACCAAAAGCAACCTGAATGTACATTGGTATTCAATAATAGTCAATAAGATAAAAAGATATGTATACAAATACTTTGGAGAGGGCATATGATTACAAGATAGAAGGAAGGCGAATTTAACCAAAATAAGAAAAAAAATAATAATAAAAAAAAACGAAAATAGCCTGGTAACTGAAAGAAAATTAAAATCAATAAGTAAAAATAGGGATTATGGTTAATACCAACTAATTTCCTTCGTATTTTTTTCTTATTTTGTGCTTTGTTTTACTGTTTTTTTTTTTTTTGCTGTTTTTGAATTTTTATTTTTAGAAGATGCTAAAGAATTTAGTGGATGCCTTATCAAAATAAAATTTTTTTTTTTTTTTGGTTTTCCTACGCATATAATTTTTCTTTAAGCTTTCGTCCTTGCTGTGTGGCGGGTAGTAAACAAAAATTAATTTTAAGTTTTCGTTTTTTTGTTGTTGATATTTTTTTTTGTTAGGGCTCTTTAAGAAGTTAATAAAGATTAAAGTGAGTATTTATTTTCATTGATTTTTTATGTACAATAATATAATAGTAAAAAGTTATGTGGTTGTGTGTGAGAGTAGGATATATTAAGATGGTAAAATTTTGTTAATGCTTTAATTTTTATTAAAGGAAAATTACTAATTTTACTAGATGGTGTCTGAATCTGGAAATTCGGTTCTCAGTTTATTTTGTTTAAGATGAGGTAGAGAAATTTTCAAAATTTGTTGAATTAAATATAAACATTAATTACAGTTTTATTTTAAAATGTATACCTATATATTTATGTTGATAATTAAAATTTAAGGCTTTTTTTTAAAGTATTGAATATTTAAAGGGTCTTAATTGATAGCTAAATAAGAAGAGTTGGTTATTTTTATTGAAATTCTTAGTTGTAGGGTGGTTTAATAATGTGGATAAAATATATTTAATTTATAATTTTATATATTTTTTTATATATTTGAAATGTAGGTAAACGTAAATATTTGTTATAAATGTTTTTAAATTTTCCGCAATAACTTTAATTTTTTTTCTTGATTCAGAAATTTGGTATTTAGAAATTTTCAGGACAGGAAATCTGGTATTTAGAAATTTGAAGGAGAATAACAAATTTAAAAGAATTTAGAGCACAGACCCCACGTAACAATTTTATTGCTATTAGACTCTTGCTCACCTTTATAACACTATTATAAACACTCTTATAGCAGTATTAGTGTTAATTTGAGTGCTCCGCAATTCCTGCGAAAGGTTATAAATACGTTATAGCACTAAAATGGAGAGTCCTATAAGGCACCGGAGCAAGTGCTGTAATATTGTTATAGGATTAGTATACATGTATTAGTGTATATGTTTTTATTTCGAAATGATATTCATTTAAAATAATTTATGTTATGCGAGAGTGAGAAAGGTATTATTTTTTATTTTCAAATAATAGTTTTATGGAGTTTATATTTATTTCCAGAGAAAGGGAGATAGAAATTAGTTAATAATATAAAAAAAGTCTTACTAATAAATAATATTTTTCGGTCAAAAATAATTGTATTAATATTTATAATTATTGTGACCAAAATGCAAAATTTGGCTGGGAATGAAATTTCATTGACATTTATTAGAAAAATACTTCGAAAAAATACAATGCCCTCCAAAAATAACCAATTTTTAAATAAATAAAAGAAAATATATTTTTAAATTGCATCTTTAAAATATTTAATAATGTATGTTAATTAATGCATAACATCAAATTTGATATTTAAATAATTATTCATTTAAGTAAAAATGATATTTTTGCGAAAAGAATGCAAAATAAAACTTTTTAGTTTTTCTTTATTTAAAAAAAATTTACTCGTTTGTAGAAAATAATGGCCGTCGCAAAATATTTATGTAAAAGCTACAGTAAGTTTATAGTATGTTTATTAGAACATTCTTATAGCAATATTAATCACATTATTCCCATAAAAACATCATTATTCCCATAAAAACACCTTTAGTGGTTATCGGGAGTCATATAGAAATCTTGTAGCACTAATTTTGTTTTTATAACAATAAAATGTTACGTGGGACATCTATACTGTCTTGAAATCTAAATACTAGGCTGTACTTATTTAGTGAGTCTCTGTAGTTAGTTAGTTAATTTAAAAGTAGATAAATATAGCCATTCATCGGTGTTACAAAACTAAGCCACATTTAGGCACATAGTGATTTCCTGTAAACAAAATCTTGTGCTTTTCGTAATTCATGATTAAATTTGTATTTTTTATACATTTACAAAGAAAAATTTCAATTTGACCTAAGAAGTTTTCATTTCATTTTATCATTTCAGTTTTAAATTTACCTAAATTATTTTCTTCTTTGAAATCGTTTCGTAATCCTATGTTATATTGTATCCTGCCTATTGAATTTAGTTCTAGATAAAACAAATCTAATGTTGTCTGCCTTATAGATTAAATTAAAAAAATTATTAAATTAATCGAGGGTGCTCTACCGATTGGTGATATTTTCAACTTCCTGGAAGGACCGGAAAAGGGCTTTTTAAGCTGAAAATTTGCTGAAATTGGCCGAAACCGAGATTTCCAAACCATATTTCTCTTTAAAATTAATAAAAATAAAACAAAAAACCACCATTTTTTCCTTTGGTAAACTAAAATTAATCATAATAATTTTTATAAATAAATTTGTTTTTCATGTTATCATGCTAATGTATTCATGCAAATAGAAAAAGTAATAAAAAATAAAAAATAATAATGATAAAAAAAAAAGAAAACTTAAAATGAATATAAAAATTTTTGAATGCAAAATTTCTTCTCCTAACAAAAACACCTTCTAAACATAACAAACATTATTTCAAATAATAATTCTCACTATTAAAATTAAAATTAAGGTTAGTAATGGCAAAATCTTTCCTTTAAAGTACACTCAACAAAGCTCGTAAAATTTAGAATTACATAACTCACACCTGAGAACGTTGGTCAAAAAATTCCATAACGCCACTGCCCTTACAAAGAAGGATTGATTTCTTAATCTTCCTGTGTGTCTTGGAATAATTAAGTTTGGATTTCTAAATAATCTACCATGTGTTGTGTTACAAATAAGTGGTACAGTGACAATGACAAAAACAAATGAGTGAACAACTGAGAGTGGATTTTGCAAAAATTATGCATAAAAAAAAACAGAAAAAAAAAAAAAATAAAAAACATTAAAAATAAATAATACAAACAACAAATAAAAATCTTAACGTTTTTCAACTTTAAGAAATTGGATCAATATATTTTCTATTATGGGGTCAATCGCGGAAGTATATTGAAATTTAATAGAATGGACTTTAAAAAGTCTATCAAAAATGGTTTTGGTATCGCAGAAGTCTATTGAAACTAATAAACTACTTAAAAAAGCTGCTAGGAATTTGTTCACAATATTTGCTGTCAAAATATAAATTCTTCGTAAATTAATTTAACTTTATAGCGTTTTTTTTATAGTAGTATGTTGCGGTTTGAAAAATTTTGGCGTTTTTTTTTCAATTGCGGATTATTTTAAATAAATAATTATTGGGGAAAAAATTAGTTTAATCATGAAATGGACGAACAGGCAAAAATATAGTTGTTCCAGGAAAGAAGAAAATTGAGAGATATTTAATTTGGCCATAACTTTTTTCAATCGTCACTTAAAATTTTTTTTCATATTTCTATGTTGTTTTCCATTAATCTAACAATATACTCTAATTGCCGTTTGTTACTTACATTTTTCTGAAAATAAAAAACAACAAATTTTATAACTTTACTTACGTATTCTCCATTTATACTATGTCCGTGAAAGTCTATTAACAAAATATCGTCGACTTTAAAAGTCTATTAATAGGAAAAATTTCTGTTTCAATAGACTTCAGGGATTAAGTCGAATACACTTTTTCTGTCTCTAAAAGATTTCTATCCCCATTTTTGACTTCCCCGATTGATTACTGTTTTTTTTTTATGTATTTACTTGACATTCTTTGATTATAGCCAAACAGTTTCATAATAGCTTTATTTTTTGTTTTTTGTATGAGCTTAATGCTTCTGTCGATTGCGTTTTCCCATATTTGTATTGAACACATAACAGTTTACAGTGAAACAAGCTATAAAACAGTGACATTTTCATTTTAAATGGAACTCTTCTATTAATAATTCAAAAAATTCCAGCTGTACTTTTTCCCTTTTTCAATTTGTCGTTTATATTTGTTTGCCCCAATTGAAATTGTCATCGACATATAGGATTCATATAGGATTCTTAACATTATGTACCTGTCTACAGAATCATAGGCCTTAGGCTTAGATACATCAAAACGCAACTTTTCTACAGCAGGAACTTTTCTTTGTTTATCGAATCCATATTGAATATCGGACATTTTTCCTATCCTATATGTCGATGACAATTTGAATTGGAACAAACAAATAGACGAAAAATTGAAAAAATTTAATATTTTAAATAATGCAGCTTCAATACTAGAATTATACTTAAACCCATATTGGCATCTATTAGTTATATTTGAGTCATTCATTGCTTCCCCGTTTCATTAAAAAAAAGAAGTACCTAGTGTGACTCAAAAATAACTGATGATGCGATAGGTACAATTATGAATTGCTTACTTTTACTTATTAAAGAACTCTTACTTGTACGTAATATACACAAACCTCCAAATTTCCGCCTCCTTTTTATTTTATTTCTCATTCCCCAACTCAAAACGAAAATATTCGCGAAGATATTCAAGAAAAAAAATATATATTTTTTATGAAGTCATTTTAAAAAAAAAAGCATTTTATTATAAATTTAATTGAAATACACTTTTTGTAATTTGCTTCTCATCCACAAAAAAATTTTTTTTTGAATAAAAATAAAATTTAAAAGAAAAATCTCAGCGAAAGTAAATAAATTCCAAAGTAAAATAAATTAATTGTCAAATTTGATTAATTTATTTTGTTTTATTGAATATTTACATCATCAAATAAATCAATTAGAATTGAGTTCCCATTCCTCCTACAGGGAAAAAAAATCTTAATTTAAATTCAATGTGTTTTTATTTTACCGTAATCAACTCCATTAAAATAAATAAATGAAATTGTATAATTTCAGTTGGAGTTTCCTTATTGAGAGAAAAAAAAAACAAAAACATAAATAACAAAAAATGGTCTACAACTTAGTTATGTGTATTGTTAAAGATTTTAAGTCTTAAGGGTGGTGAATATAACATTTACTAAAGTTAATTAACATAAGCTGAAATAAGGAAATCATCTATAAATAATCATTTTATTAATATCATTTAAATATATATGTATATACATTGTAAATATAATATACATATATTCAAATGCATGTTACTCAACTTTTGTCAACTTGTCTGACAGCAACAAATCATTTATCACTTTTACCCATCATTTGAATCATTAATATTTTACCATAATATGATAAAACTAGAACACAATTTGTGTTCTTATAACTCCCCTAAAAATTAGTCTTATTTTCAGGTTTTACTCAAGTAATTGAAAAAGAAAAAATAAAATGTCTTGTATTTATTTTACGTCTTTTTTTTAAAGAAAAAAATCAATTCTGGCATTCGTATCAGCTTGACTATAGTTTGTTCAAAAGTTTAATTATTTGCTTTTAAACTCTATATATTTTCCAATATTTGATTTAATTAATATTTTATTTTTCAATATGGACCAGAATAATTCAAGCTATGTAAGTAGTATAGGGGTTAGTAAGTATTTGTTCATCACGTAGAAATCGGAGGATTGCTGGAACATTACTGGCTTCTTTTTCTTCAGCTGCATATCCACACTGGACTGGATGTCTGCGATTACATTTCTGAAGCTGTCTCTATCTTTCGCTACGTGTATAATTTTCCCACTTTTGGAGGTCCATTAATTGCCTGATGTTTCTTAGCTATGACATTTGTTTTCATTTGCCAACAGGTTTTTTGCCTTCAATTTTACCTTGCAGAATCATTTGTAGAATATTATGATATTTGTCATTTCGCTTCATATGATCCAGATAAGTTTTTTGTTTTGCGTTTAATTGTTAATAACAGCTCACAATCTCTACCTATTTTACTTAGAAGTCCACCATTGTTCATTCGATCTAACCATGATATTTTCAGTATTCTACAGTATTTTATTCATAGAAATATTACTTAATATTAGGTAATACTATTGGTAATATCAAGTAATATTGCTTAATAATTTGGAGATATCTATCCTATAAAAATTTTATAAATAAAGTTAAGCGCTTTAATAAGTATTCACCTACTATCGGATCGTGAAATTGTCAAAATGTAGAAGCAGTAAAATCGATTTGATTCATTTAAAATTTTGGTATTTTCGTCTTCAAACAGAGAGATGAATATTCAGGATGTTCAACTAAGAGTTATATATTTTGGATTTGAAATAATAACAAAACAAATGCACTTGAAACCGAGGGTGGAGCGAAAATATCATTTCTCGTCCAGTTAAACACAAAGACAACATGAGCTCATCCCTACCCCGTAGAATACCCTAGATGGCAGAACACAAGTTATGGAAATTCGTTTATAACATCAACATCTCGAATCTGGAACCAAATCCCATCTTTTGTGTTCTCCAAACATGATAAATTCTATATTGATGACCTACATAAATTCAAGACGAACATTAACAGTTATCCTGCTTCTTTTATACCTTCCTCATCCTTTCCTAATTTTCCTTTTGTATCCTAATCAAACATACCAATTAGTATAAAACACCCCGAACTAGGGTTTTGTAAAAAAAGGAAAAAAAGCTGAGGATTTCTGGGCCAACGTTCCTGATGAAAATCGTCAAGCAAAAATGCTCATGCCAAAACGCTCGTTCAAGAAAACTTCAAGTGTCAATAGGAAACAGATGCTTATTATGGCAGGAGGAAAAATTTGAAATGGAATTGGGAATTGGAATTTTTCCTGGGAATGTCGTTCTCCGAACAATTGGAGTTATTCAGCATACCATTGAAGAATATACAGAGAGTGATTACAAAACCAGGTATCTTTAAGCACTCAATTGATTAATAGCACTAACTAACACGGGCAATCACAATAAGCTCATTTCCATCTGCTGTGATATAGGAGTCAGATCCCCTCCCGAAATTACATTGGGCAGCCAGTTCACATCGGCGTTTCCGGAGATTATACCACGGTCATTCAATTCTTCTCTCAATAAAGTGTTTGTGTCACAAGATGCATATCATGTTGCACTATATTGTTCAAATATCGTATATCGTCCAAGTAGGAATCATCTAATTCATGTCACAAAGAATTGGTAATCATGTTTTATCCAATTACAACTCAACATTATTTTAATTATTCATTATTCTCAATTATACCTAATTATATATAAAAAAAGTCTTTATATAACGAATCAACTACCGTTTCAGGTTTTTATATAATATATTTTTAGACAATTTCTTCAATTAGAAATGAAATAATCGAAATTATATATTTTTTATTTTACGATAGGGAGCTCAATGTAGACGCGATATTGTCAGATTTTTGTACCCTTTTAAATCTATGTCCTATGCTGCGTGGTCTTATGACTAAGATCAAAGTGTAATATCTGTTCTTATCAGCTTCTAGAGAAGTAAAATATTTACTAAATATTGTTAGTAACAATCTAGTTAAAATACTCAAAAAAAACTAGATCACACGAGTAAGTAACAAAGCTAAAAAAAAACAAAAGTTGTTAGTTAGTCTCAGCTAAATACGTACATTGTTATGCATTTTTTTATTTAATAGAGATAGAATTGAAATGTCCTGAGCATTTTAGTTATTGGCCTTATTCGGAAGTAGGATGGGAAGGAATGTGGAACAATTTAACGGATCTGAGATGGTTTCGTCTTTTTTTTTATCAAAGTTAAGAAGTATGGTTTCTGTGCGCGGCTTTTATCACTTATGGGTTCAGTCGTTTCTTTAAAAGTCATCAAATTTTTACTTAAAATATTTTGTAAATGAAATGTGTAGTATTCTTGTCACAATATATTAACTGTAGTAATATCTGGCTTTAATTTGATTACTCATCTTAAAACAACTGAAATGTCAGACGATATTAACTTGAAAGCAGCCAATTTGTTTTTGTATTATATTTTAGTTTATTTCACAATCAGGGAATGTTCAGCTTCGTATTCAAGAATTTGACCTGACTTAAAAGAAAATCAACATATCAAATCTAATGTAAGAAATTTGTGTTATAATTAGGAGGACTATTTAAACACTATATCACAATTAGTTTTTAACAGTATTATTATTTTTTTTTTTGTAATTCATTTTATGCGTACACATAAAATATTGTACTCGTATAATGGCAGCGACATGAAAATTTATTTTTTTATAATAATGTTTGGCGAACAAATCAAATTCAAATTGATGCCAGAAATAGAATTTCAACATGATTAATGAAAATCCTTTTCTATTTCTGTCCAATGAGTAATTTATTGTTGAAAATCTCTTAAACTTTGAATTAAAAATGAAAATAAAGAAAATTTTGCATCCGTTTTATTTTGTTCATTGCAGACGCAGATATTCATCGTATATACACAAATAACTAGTATAAAAACAAAAAGAAAATATTAAAAAAATAAATACAATAATACTTAAATATACTTCCTCCATATTATACAATTTTTACGAAAATAAGAAAAAAACAAAAACAATAATAAAGTATAGGAAAGTGTAAAATTAAATCTCAAGGATTTAAAAAGGATCTTAACGTCTGCAGGAGAACTAAAGAAAATATTTTGAATAAATTTCCTTATTGCTTTCATTGCTGCCACTAAATGTTTCTAGCTTACTTTAAGCTTCTTCTATCGACCTTATTGTCCTTATTTTTATTTTTGCTGCTGCTGTTGTTGTTTTTGTTGTTGTATGCATATAAATATGGTGAACGGTGGACGGTAGTAAATTTTAAATTTTGCATCAAAATAAAATAATAAAAATTAAAAGAGAAAAACAAAAATGTTTTTGTTTTTATATTTCTGTTCTTAGTAAAATAGACTTTAGTAATACTTTTTTTTCTAGGATCAAGACGGGGCAATATACTATATTAAAATAAATTAAATTTAAAAATGAGAAAGAATAAAATTGAAAAGGAAAATAAAATATAAACAAACAATAATAAGAAAATAAGAAAGATAAAATAAAAAAAGGGATCTTTAAAACCAAAATCTCGGTCTCTCGTTTATTTCTATTTTTTTTTTTTTTTTTTTTTTACAACAACTTTGTTTTTTAACTATTGTATTTTCTATTTTTTTGTTAATACTTCTGTAATTTGTATATTTATAATAAATGGAAAAGGTATTATAACAATTATTTGGGTTGTGTTCTTGGAAGTATTTTCTTGTCGTATTTATTGTTTATTTTTAATGGATTCTAAGAAATAGCAAATTACATAGAATTTTTTCGTTTATTTCGTTTCTTTTTTTAAAATTTTAAATATTAAATTCATAAATTATTTTCTCAGGCAGAGGTTGAGATATATTGGCGTTGTTATTGTGCTTAGTGTATGAATGTGTGTATATGAAACATACGAGTTTAGCTAAATAATATACGAGTATAAAGTTAGCTTTTAGCTATATTGCGTGTGTTCATAAGAAATTTTTATTAAAAAACTAAATGTATTTCAAGCTTCAGTATTTAAAAATGTTTAAAATTTCTAAGATTTGATAATTAAGCAGGATTCTGTTTCAAAATTTCATTTTATTAATTTAACTTTTATATTTTTTTTTTTTTAACTTTTTATTTTTATTTTTACTTCATTTTTGTGTTACAATTAGTAAAAACACATCTAATATTTATTCTAAGTTTGACAATAACTAAACCTTAAAACTACGTTAAATTTATTTAGTTTACATCATTCTTATAATTGTGGGTTAGTCTTTTTTTTCAAATTTTTCGTAAGAAATATTTTATATTTGTTTATATTTTGGAAAACATAAAAAAAAACCAAAACTTGTTTAAATTTATTTTATTAAAAACCTTAGAACTAACTTAAATTACTTAAGCTACATCTATAATCTAACTAAACCTATGCTAAACCTAACTTACCCTAAGCCTGTTCTAAAGTTAGATAATCTATTTATGTTATTGGTTTAACCACCAGAGATGAGTGTTTATTATTTTTTTATCCTTATCTGGGAGATACATGTCATATTTGAGTGAATTTGTCTCTAAAATGTGCGGGTTATATTCTATGCACTTGCATGTAGCCCGTCTATTATAGTGATATAATAGAGGGACATGCTCGTGGTTTTGAATATACCCTTTAGCATCAAGATAAATAAAATGTTCGAGTGCTATAAATCCCGTTTTCATGCTGTTTTTAATTTACTCTTCATTATGGTAATATTTTTTTTTTTTTTAGATTTTTAATTCATTTATTCATATTATAGTAAAATACAATACTTAAAAATATACATTTAGTAAATAAAAATAATAAGAATAAATATAGGATCATTCGGATATTCATTAGAATATGTGATGAATGAAACTGCAAGCAAAAATACAAGCATTAAAAATATAAAATATTGTTGGGTACATACATAGTAAAGTAGAAAATTAAAGCTAAATATGGAAAAACTAAAATAGCTTAAAATTAAAATTATATAATGAAAAAAATAAAATGTAAAATAAAATTTCATAAAATTTAAAGCAAAATTTAAATAATAAACGAGAGTAAGCAGAATTAAATACAAAATTATAACAAGAATAAAAATTAAATTAATAACTAGAAGACTGAAAGAAAATTAAAAAAATTATAGTTAGAAAAAAAACTAAATTAAAGTTAAAACTAAATAGTATTAAAAACAGATTCAATTTGAAGGTGATCCAGTTCAAAAAGCCAAAATCGAAGATTTTTGCAAAATGAAACAGGTGATCTGTCCGATCTTAAAGAATAAGGTAACATATTAAAAAATTTTGGAGCTATATAATCATAAAAGTGGCAAAAATGAGAGGTACGGGCTCTTGGAACATTTACAAGGTATAAATTATTAATTCTAAGATGATATCTAGTAACAAATCGGTGAGCGAGATAGCCCGACCTATTGAAAAAAATTTTCAATGTTTTAAACAGATATAAATGTCTAAGTGGTAGAATATCCAACTTTTTAAATAAAGGAAAACTAGGCAATAGTCTATTTTTTTTTAAAATTATCCTTATACAGTGTTTTTGAGCGATGAGAAGAGGTTGAATTTTATTAAAATAAGATATATATGAGATATTAGACCATTTTCTGTTGTGGTAAGAGATCTATTAAAATGATTACGAATTATCGAATCTTACGATACTAGCTTTTTGGTACAAACATTTATTAGAATAAAAATGTTTGTAGTCCGTTTCGGGTTTTCTGTGTAGATTTACGCAGGCTCTTATGCATTTTCGTTCAAATTTTCTTATTTTCTCCATTAGACTTGCACTTATGTTGAACCAAATGGGTCCACCATATGAAATAACCGATCTAATGAGAGTTTGATATGCTAAAATTTTTACTCTTTCATTGATAATTTTATTATAGAAAAGTTTTTTGGACGCCATAAATGCTTTAGTCACCTTTTCCAAATTTTTTTTAACATTATCAATGTAATTTAAATGTTGATTCAAAACAACACCTAAGTATTTGACTGACTTTTTCCTGTCAATTATGGTGTTGTTCAAAGCTTTTATTTGAAAGTTCTTTCAACATTTTTTGATATTACTGTTGGTTTTGTCAACAGTGTTTCGAAAAAGAATTGCTTCCCATTTATCTACGTTAATTTTCAGTAACCATACCTTGCAATAATCAATAGTAAGATTAAACTGTTTCTGAACGTTTGCTGTTATTTGTGCTACCCTATTGCCGGCGGCATAAATAATTAGATCGGCATAAATAATTAGATCATAAATAATTAGTCGGCAAATGCTATAGAGTAATATGGGCCCTTAAAGTTTCCAAGCAGTTCCAACAATTCTGTTAAATACAATGAGAAGAGAATCGGTGAATCAACGGTACCCTGTTGCAAACCATTATTAATCACGAATTTGTTTTCAATATTTGACTTATTGGCTATTCTGAATTCATTGTCGGATATCATATCCATTATTAATCTTGTTAAATTGTTTGGAAATTGATAATTTAATAATTTATATATTAGACCATCAATCCAAACACTATTAAATGCCTTCTCTAAATCTATAAGGCACGCGCCTACACCTTCCTTATTATTTATGTACCAGCATACATCGGAGGTTAGTTTATTTATAGCGTGTATAGTGCTATGCTTATTTCTGAACCCAAATTGATTTTCAGGTAAAAGCTGGCTATCGTTTACTAACTTTATTATTTTGTCATTAATTATAGTTTCATACACCTTGCTGATATTGGGCAATAGACTGATTAGTCTGTAATTGTTAGGATTTGTAGCGTCCTTACCCGGTTTTTTTAGCATGATAACTTTAGCTATTTTCCATATTTTAGGGAAATAACAGTAGTTCAATGCATTATTAAATAATATTACATATTTCTCTATGACCTTAACCGATAGATTTTTTAAGACCACATTAGGTATGCCATCTACGCCAGATGATGTTTTGTTTTTTAAGTTCTTAAACTTTAAATATAGTTCGTTAAAGTCTGTGAAGTAGCTGTTATTATTGAACGTATTGGAGGAAGTGTTTGTGGTGTCAAATGTAGATAGCGTAATGTTATTTCGTTTTTGTTCTTCGTGTATAAGTTTAAAATGCTGTATTTCTTGACGTATGTTATTATGAAAGTTGCTGTTATTTGGTAATGTGATGTTATGGCTTTTCTCAAGACATGTACCAAATACTTTGCAAATATCTTTTTTTTCTCTGTTTTTTTAACTTTTATATTTTACATCAATAGAACTATACCATGTTTCAAAACATATTTGTAAATAATTTTTCATGTATCTTACTAGAATACTGCTAAAAAAATATAGATAGTTACCTGTCCCAAGATCAGAACTTTTTTTCGTCATACGATATACAACTTCTTTATTAAGATTAAGTTTGACGTAAAACTCGTTCAAAGTACGTCTATATAAAACAAAAGTAAGATTTAAAAACAAAATGCAATTAATTGAATTGGTAGGGTTATAGTTTCTATTTATAACAACAAATACTATTTAGAACAATCAAATACTAAAGCTAGTCTGAACATAAGTTCATTTCATTATAAATAGTTACGATTAAAATATAAAAAAGATCTGTAAAATCATATTCAAAATATCTGAACTGTTTATGTTTCCTAATATGTTCGCAATTCTGTATTCTGATATTTATAGAGATTTAAGAATATCTAACATAACATAATAAGCTAAGAGCAGTTACTGTATGCTAAAAAAATTGTCCTTCACAACGTTGGTTGGAAAACTTAAACCAAAAAACCTTTAAACCAAGAACTTGAGTGACAAAATTTCAACCGGAATTCAAACCGTTCTGATTGAAATAGGCTTAAATTTGTTATCTATTAAAAATTCCTATTGGGATGTTGTTTTGTTAAATTTATCTGAAATTGAATAGAACCAAATGTGTATTAGCGGCCAGTGATCTTAGATGAAGGATACAAGATTTTAGTATATTTAAGTTGACAAATTCCTTCACAGTCCTTCAAAGTAAAGGTTTTCTATACGATTTTATTCTGAAAAAAAAATCTGGAAAAAAAATATCTTCACTTACTGGACGCTCTTTCATTTCTCTACATCAACAAATATTCTGCAACTAGATTGCTTACACCACAATTTGAATTTTTTTGTTCAGTTCTAATTGAAGGAGGTTATGAGTAGCTGTTAAGACCAGGTTAGGGGTTTTGAATATAATGGTTCACTAAAATATCTACTAAATAGCTAAAATTATAAACTAAAAATATCTACCTAAAATGCTGAATTAAAACTAAGAATAAAAATTAATTTGGGTTCAGTTATTCAAATTATCTTTGATGTAAGAAAACCCCCATACGGTGTGTAAGAAAAATTTTTCTACAAGTTTTGATAGTTATGTACGTTTTAGTCGCTCAAGTTTAAAGTTTTAATTATTCTGATTTATTTTATTCTACAGTAAAGTGAGGTGAAATAGACGAATTTCATTCATCATCAGCGCAATTTAAATTTTTATTACATAAAAAAGATATTTTATTCTTGCTAATATGAAGTTTTTACTTTAGTTTTCAATATTTTGTATTGAAATGTTTTATTCTGTTTTTAATTAATTATTAACAACTATTGGAGAGAATATAAATATTAGTTTTAATAACCAATTCCAGTTAGTTTTAAAAACTATTTCCACATTCAGAATAATATTTTTTTTTTAATTTCTCAGAGAAACATTGCAATCTGTCTCTGAAGAAAACATTCAGTAGTTTGTATGACATTTTTATTCATGTAAATTGCACTGGCTAGTGGATGAGATAACCCAGTGGTCAACCATCCATGATGTCAACATTATACTCCATTGTATTTCTGGACCCCTATTTGATTGTTCCTATTTTCCATTGGGTAGCTGTTGATAAATTTAATGTAAGCTCATTTGATAGTGACACTTACGTGACATTTACGCAACTTTAATACTTTTGTATTCATTTTTTTTTACATATCTTTTATATGTTTTTATTTGCGATATTCGGAATCTCAAATCCATAATGAAATGCAATGAACATTTTTTACGTGGTCGAGGTATTGATTTATGTATCTAAACAGTTCCGATTTAATTTTTTTCTTTGCATTGTCTATCTGTTTATGTTATACTTCTTATGTCATACTAAATGTACTTAACATTATTTGCATATTGAAAGGGTAAAATCAATTTATCTAATACTCTATTGTCGTGAGAGTATATTCAAATTTTCTTTTGGTTAGTCACAAGCACTTATTCTTAGACCTTCAAAAAGCCCTTGACTGTCTAGATCACAATATACTTCCCTATAAACTCTCAAAACTTAACTTTAGTAGTACATAGTTAACCTTCTTTACACCGTTCTTAAAAAACCGCATGAAAAATGTACGTTGTAATGATACATACTTATAGTTTTTCTAAGATGTGTAAGAAGGTAGTCGAGGCTCGAGGCTCTATCTTAGATGCAGATCTCTTCAAAATGTACATATTTATTTATTTATTTCATTCAAGAGCTATTTGTAAGCTTAATATTAAAATTCTACAATTCAGTGCAATTAAAAAAAATATTAAAATAAACTAAAAGCTAATTTACAACTCAACATAAACTTCGATTATTATTACAAATTGGGTTAATAGATTAAGAGAAAAAGTTAACATTTTAGAAATAAAAATAACATAATTAAGATATATTTTTAATTTAAATAATTTTCTAATAACATTTCTTTCACTTTCTTTTTAAATATACTTTTATTTTGATTGTTTAGCTCCAAAGGAAGTCTATTGTAAAACGATGAACTTGATTTCATAACTGGATCAAGACTACTAAGTCCATTTCCAAACAATATCTAATTTGATTAGATGACCTTGTGTTGTAGCTGTGTATGTTACAATTTCTTGTTATTTCAGTGTTAGATTTTATTTTTCTATTTTCTATACTTTGTAGGTGTATTACCTGGATCAATTTCTTTTAATCTTCAAGCTTCAATATTTTGTACTTATAGTGTATTTCATTTGTAGGTGTTCTTCCGTTCAGGGCATACAAATTTTTATTGCTTTATTTTGTACTTTTAGTAGTGTGTTCAGATTTTTAGCAAAAGTATTTCCCCCAAATTGTAATTCCATATGTAAGAACACTGATGTGAAATAAACTGTAATATATTGATGGTTTAATATTATCAAGAACTCTATGCGCAACCTTTTTCATCATGCCAGCTACTCTTCTTGTTCTTTATATGATATCTTCCAACTTAATACTCAATTCAATAATATTATTTTAAATTAAAATTTTAATTATAATTATAGAATTATGGCCTAAATTATGAACTATTTTCAACTGTCTATGAAATTTTAAATTACAATAAAAAAAGGAAGTATAATGCTTACGAAATATCGAAATTTGCAATCAAATATCAAAATGATTATTAGTGCAATGGAACCTGGCAACAATTAAATTATTTAATTTAAATTATCAGGAAAAATAAAAATCCGACTAATAAATAAAAAAAATCAAATTTTCTGTTTAATTTTAAATTTCGTGTTTAAATTGTTATCAACATATTTTTGTAGTTTGTTACAGTCTTCAAGTAACTTTTGAACATTATAAATATAAAATGAAAGTAGGAGATCTTGTCTAAACTTAGACTGAATGAATTGAAACGTAATTGCATTTTTATATAATTAATATATTTCTGTAATGGCCTCAGATTCTTTAGTGTAGTTTATTATTGGATGCTTTATCTCATCAATATATACTGATGATTAACAAGAAAGGAAAAAAAGTTACAATTATATCAAAAATAGAATAAAAATTTATCAAAATACATATATGCAAATCGTTAATGCTAAATTATTTTAAACAATAAAAGTAGAAATAAAAAAATATGTAACAATTAATTTAATGAAATAGAAATAAAAATTTATATTAATACCCCAAAAAATATGCAATTCGTTGTAGGGTTAAATCTATATATAATTCTTCGCCGGTGTCAGCATGTACCGTTATATTTTTTTGTTTGAAAGAGAAATATTGTTTATGTTTAACATAAATGAAGAAGAGAATTGATTTGCAATCATATTGGAAACAATTTTTTTCTTTCTTTCTTACACCTCATCAAGAATGCCTTTAATATAGGAGAAAAAAAATCGAACTTTACTCAAATTGATTTAAATGAAATCGGTACACATTTTTTGTTATTTTCTTTTGTTGTTTTTCTTCTTAATACATCATAGTAGAAAATAATATTCTTTAATAAGAAGATATGCACTGAGGAAGTCAAGATTCCATTTACAAAAAAACTCCATTACTTAAAGAAGCAAAAAACTATTGTTCTTCTTATGTAATAAGTTGTGAGAAAGAAGGAGTGCGATATAAATGATTTAAAAAGCCATTTAATTTTTGAAATTTAGTTTTAAATAGCCCACGGGCCACAGGAGAAGAGATTTCTAATGTACATGGTCGTCTGAAATCAACGTATTAAATTTATTAGGGTATGAGAGTATTTTTGTAAGAGAGTAAATTTTGAATGATTGTTTTTTTTCAGGTACCTACATAACATAATATTGGTTTCAAAAACATATCTTATTTCTTAAACATCATATTATTTTCTTTTATTGTCTTATAAGGGTAGTAAAATTTTTGTTTATTTCAAATTGATGTATTTTCAATATATAAATTTTTTCAGGTATTGAGCCAGGTAGTTAATACCAAGAACCAATAAGTTTTTTTTATGAATGACTCAATGCATTTTTATTTCCTTCAAAATTAAATGTTGCCATGTAATAATCAATGATAATTTATTAATTATTAATAATATTAGAATTTATAAATAGGAAGGAAATTTGAATATTAATAATGTGAATAAATAATATTTCTTATTACTATGCATTTTTAAATGTAACACATCTCGATATATGTTCGATAATTTTTTTCCCACTTTGTGTTTTGAATTTTTATCTCTCTCTCTCTCACAAATTAAATTCTTATTACTTTCTATTTCTTACAATTTTGGAAATCTACTAGAAAAATGGTAACCAATCATTAACAAATTATAAAATTTTATTCCAGTGCATTTTCTTATTAATGGATCCTTTACCTACTATCCTTTGATATTAGATGCGTGTGCGGCTTTATATTATATAATAATTTATGTACATAATCTTTCCCCTTTTTATTTCAATCTATTGAGAATTGTTTTTGTTTTATGGATACATTTCTTTAACCCAAACGAAAGAGAAAAGAAAAAATAACAACAAAAAAATCAAATAAATGTCGAATTAGCACGTAATTCTTTCTGTTTCCTCCCCTGCTAAAACAAAATGGATTAAAAATATTTAGAATAATAATTTCAAAGCTATTGAATACATCCTTATTTACTTGAAAAATATATTTTAAAATAGCGTCAGTTATTACGTATTTTTTTATGAAAAATAATCAAAAAAACATTAATCAATTTATATAATCAACTACATAAGTGTTGGCATAAGTGTTAGTATTTAGAGCAACGTTTACACATAAGATTTTATTTGATAAAAGTTACTTATTTATTTATTTAAGGTTTGTTTGGCTCAAATAAAAAACAATGATTTTAAATATATAGAAATTAAGAATTATAAACAAATAAAATAAAAAATAAAAAATTCAAGAAAATGAAAAAAAAAAATTTGCCTATTAAATTTTTAAATAAATAAAAAATACAATTAAGAAAAAGTTGAAAAAATCTTATAAATGTAGGTAGTTTATTATCTACTAATTGTTATTATCAATACTATTATTTATAACAATCAATAACAACAAAAATAATCAAACACAACAAACATTACACAAAAAGTTTAACAAATGACAAGAGTCGATTTCGATTTAAAGGAAAAAATTAGTTTCCAGCATTTTTTGTTTCAAAAATGTTTGATGATAATAAGATAATATTCTATTTTTTCATTAAACAAAGTCGGATGTCAAAATTTGTGGAACAACGGTTACAGGACAGTCAAACTTTCAATATTATAAATAAAATCTTGATGTCTAAATGTTACCTAATCGTTAGTACCTAATTTTAGCAGTTCTTTATTTGTAAATAAAAAACAATAGCTTTAATAATATTAAGTTTACTTTATTGCTAATATTTTAGTGATTTTTATTTAAAAAAAAAAATAAACAGTATAGATAAATAATAAATGTGATATATGATTATATCCTATATCTATTTATTGATATTTGATATTGTAGTCTTTTGTATTTTAAAATAAAAAAAAAACAGTAGTTTTAATTTTTTGGTTTTCCTAATTTATAAAAAAAAGAAACAGTAAGACGCCAGATTCCCGCCCGAGCTGCTTTGCAATGACCATCAACAAAGCGCAAGGTCAAACTCTCAATAAGGTTGGTATTTTACTTGATGTACCAGGTTTTTCACATGGACAACTATATGTCGGGATTTCGCGCACTACTGGGAATATAAATCATTTGAAAATTGTCACCGAAGAGAATAGAACTGTTAGAAATATAGTTTTTAATCAAATATTAGTTGATTAAATATTTCAATCTATATCAATCCAAGTATATAGTCTGTCTGCTAATCTACTAATTTAATTAAAGAATTACATATTACCAAAATATTGTTGATAGGGGAATTTTTGATTTTGATAATTTATAATGCAGTACAACCTAGAATGCTCTAATTTTGATTTTTCACTATATATAACGGTAGCAAAAAGTTACGTAGTAACGGGTCTTTAACTAGTTATTATAATATTTAGAGTTTAGACAACAGTATTGTTTTTTAAAATTTATTTGTTGGCAAGTTTTTCACATCATCCGCCAGTTCATTAAAAAGTCGAACTCCGAACTGTTGAATATAGGTTCTAATCCATGTAGATGAAAGCTATCTAAATATCTTATATGATGAGCTGACCTAGTTTCATATTGGTGTACATATTTCATTATTTTTTCTAGTTGTTGTATTGGACTTTACAAATCTGTTTTGAATATTATGTATTTGTAGCAATTGAGTTAGAATTTCAAAATCTTCTAACTTTAATATCCCATATTTTTTAGTAGTATATTATAGGTATCTCAAATAGCTCATCTCATTTTAACTAAAATGCATGGGAAAGCTAAAGTAAATTTTATCAAAAGTGTTTTTTAATTAAAATCTTGCTGAAAATTTATTGCTTTATGAAGAATAGTCGACTTTTATTTAATATTCTTAAAACAATTTAAAATTTTAGACAAAAAAAGAAAACTCATTTGAATTTAAGTACCAAATTGAAATTAATTTCTTTTTATTAAATTTTTATTTCTACAACAATTTTTCAATTAAATTTTAATAATAATCATTTAGATCTTAATAAGGAGCCTTCTTTTGATGAAAATAAAAATAATATTCTTTTAAAATTTAATTAAAATTTAATTTCAATAAAATTATCACAAAAAAAAAATCAATTTTTAATGTTAACCGAAGATCACTTAAATTTAAATTTTTATGAACTTTTTTACAATTTTTTTTTTTTTTATAATATCATTAAATGAAAACTTTATTTATTCGCGCGAATTTCGCTTTAAATACACACACACACACTCATACAAATTATACGAACATATAGTTAGTTAAAAAGTGTTAAAACTATCACGAATAACAACATTTCGTTATGTGTATATAGTTTAAAAAGTTTCAAATTTTAACAACTTTAACAATAAATCAACAGCTTCAAAATGAATGCAAAAAGAACAAAAACAATAAAATTGAAAAAGTGCAAATTTTTGAAACTCCGTCAAACTTATTCCACAAAAGAATCATAGAAGTAGAAAATTCGAATTTATTTTCAAGAAAATTAAAATAGAAAATTTCAATGCAATAACAATATTTATTAAAACAATATACGGAAATTGTTTTACTCAATGTATCGTAATGAGGAAAAATAAAGTTTGTCTTGGTAGATGAAAATAATAAAAAAGTGGTGGAGGTGTTAAAATACACCATCATGGAATTTGTAGTATTACCGGATCAATGTTACACAATAATGAACAAAACAAATTCAAATAATTTTGAATTCTCATAGTAATAACAAAAATAAATAAATAAATTCAGCATCTAGGTAGCTATACTACATAATATGCAATACAAACCTATTGAAGATTTGTATAAAAGACGATGATTTGGTTCGCTCCATTTATAGTAGGTATACAGAATATGAAAGTTTTCAAAACATTTAAGGAAAAATATATATTTTCCTTTGAAAATGTAAACAAAAGTTGCCTTGAAGACAACGATTACTTGATGTTTTGTTTTTTTTTTTTTTATGTTTTTCTTTGAATTTATAAGACAATTGTAACCGTATTTTGAAAATGCACTTACAAACAGTAGGGTTTACATTTAAAATACACATAAAATAGTGAATGTCGAAATTATTTGAACAAAATTTGAAATTTTAACAAGTAAAGTAAAAAATTAAATTGAAATTTTAGTGTAAACATTTTTATGTTTGTTGTTATTTATAATAAAATAAATATTTCAATGCTATACAGTGTTGTACTGGAATCTAGTTATATCTTTATGGGGATTCTGAAGGAGATGTTGTTGTATCGGCGTAGGACTTAATGACCATTGCTAGCTTTCCGAAAATATTTATCTTTGGTGGCGCATCTTATTCTTTAAGGATAAAAAGGACATTTGAAAGTATCCTTGTTGTTTTGATATTTTTGGATAAAAACCGTTATATCAACCTCATAAAAACATCAAAACAAAAAGAATCTTGTCCTTAAAGGATAAGATGCACCACTAAAGATATATATTTTTGAAAAACTAGCAATTCCAGCTATTCTAATGATATACTCATTAGGTCCTACGCCGATACAACATTGCCCTCAGAATAGCCTTCTTTATATATCACTCATATTTATATAGAGAGTGGTACTGGCTCTGTAACCCGTTCCTTGAATCATTTTAATGGGCTAGCTGAAACATGAAGAAAACACAAAACTATTTTCACATTATCCTTAATCACTTTAAGTAATTAATTAAGATTTCGCCTAAGGCTTGAATCAATAGTTTAACTATTGACATTTGAAGTATTTAAAAAAAATGTATTTTAACTTTTATAAATTTAAACGGTTTTTTTCCATAATACTGCATTTATGATGTAGGCATAGTATGTTATCTTTCCTATTCATGCTACAGGAGTAGTTTCTTTTCCAAATAGAAAAAAATCATTAAAACAGCATTCATTTGTTGTTCTATTGTCCGGGGCAGAACGAAGTGAAAGCATGTGTCGTCTTTAACGCACACTAAAAACTACAATCCTATTACAATTTTGGCCCTATTACAGATATATTTGATCAAACAAAATTTGGAACATTTGTATAGTTTGAATATGTAATTGTTTAGCACAACTCCATATTTGAATACAGTATGCCCAGACTGTCTTTAAAATTTGGTTGTAGATCAAAACTTTGTTAAATGTCGAAAGTGTATAGATGTCCGCCCAATTAGCCAATACAACTGATTGTATTTCAGTTTTTTTTTTTTTTTTGTATTATTCTTTATTATTCTTTATATTTTTCAAATTTCAGATAACTTTACAATATATTTATAAAATTATGTATAAGAAATTATAAACTAAAAAAGAAAAAAAACTTAATATTAACTTAAACACTAATTTATAACCTACATATGATAAACATTTCCAAAATATTATAATTTTAAAATTAATTTTTTTTTAAGTTTGTATATGCTTTTTAAATTTGTTTTTAAATATTTCCAAGTTTTTACTATTTTTAATTTCTAATGGTAGAGTGTTGAAAAGTTTTATAGCACTCCATTTTAAGCTTTTTTGTTTTTTGGATGTTCTAGCTTTAGGTATTTCAATAAGTTTTCGATTTCAACTGAAGTAGTTATGTATATTTTCTCTATTTTTAAGAATTAATTTTGATTTAAACTTATTATTTAGAATATTTTGTATGTATTTGCATTTCTCAAAGTAAATTAGTTGGTTTATATTCAGTAAATTAATTGATTTGTATAACTCCTCAGTACTAGTTCTTGGATTTAGTTTAAATAAACTTTTTATCGCTTTATTCATTACTGTTCCAATCTGTTTTACATGAAAATTTGAACAGTGAATCCAACTGCATATACTATACCTAATTCTTGGCAAAGATATGCCCATTATACACAAGTTTGACTGCATAATTAGGAATACCACCAGATCGTTTTATAGCTACACTTATAGGAATAATTTTTTGTTTCGTTTTTTTATATGTTTGTCTCATCTTAAATTTTAATCAATTATCATTTCTAAATATTTAATATTATCGACTTTCTGTATTATATTTTCTTTTACCTTAAGTGTAACATACTTTTTGTTTCTGGGTTTTAAATATTATGTAGTTAGCTTTTTTAGCATTTAAACATAGTTTATTTTCATTATAATCCAGCCAATTGCATAAGGTTTTTAAGTCTGTATTTAATAAAACTGCTAACTCTTTCATTGTTTTAGCTTTTGCAATCAGATTAGTGTCATATGTATTAACATTGTAATTTGATATGAATTGAGTTTTAGGTATATTCATTATGTATAGCAGATATAACAGTGGTCCTAAAAGAAAGCCTTGCGATACCCCTGTTTTTATAGTTTCTCGTCGCTAAATACTTCATTAATATTAACGCATTGAGTTCTATTTGTTAGGTTTGGTAGTTCTAACTCTTGCTTTTTTTTTTTAATATATTCTTTATATCTGAGCTTTGCATTTAGTGTCATACCAAGGTATTTTGTACAATTTTGATATGGTATAACGATAATGGTTTATTGTGATTGTAAATTGTAACTCTATTTTTTTTTTTTATAAATTAACATGGGTGGATTTTTACTCGTGTAGTTTAATTCTCCACCTTTTGTAGTTTATTTGTTGTTTTTTTCTTAATTTTGAATTTTAGTTTTTAGCCTTTTCAAATAAATTGTCACGATTTAAATTAGTAAATTTATTCCATTAAAAATTTAAAAGCACAATTTTTTATAAATTAAACAAATTTTATTTCTCAACTTAATAACTAAGAGAAAACATAATATTTAATTTTAAGAACTGTAAACTGCTTTTTTTATACATCGAAAATTCCTTTTAAAATTATTTATCAAAGTAATAAATTATTATTTCGTATTTTGCACATGCGTTAAAGATTTAAAAATTAATGAATTTTATAATTCTCTTCTTTTGATTTCTGTCTTCTAAGTATAATTCATCCGCACACGATCACCGATAATACAAGAATGCCTCTTTTTTTCAAATATCCATTTATAATCTTTCTTCTCAAATGTCCGTACCGTTGTCTTCTTGTTTTCTACCAATCATAATCCTCGGTAATTTTTTCCATTCGTAATTTTTGATGATCATCCTATTTTTTTCATTATTAGATTTTCATGTAACCTTCAGTTGTTATACTCTTTTTTTACATAGTTTTTCATATACCGGTCATTCACCTTTCAAAGATTCATATGATTCTTTTTTTAAGCTCAGCCTTTAACATTAAATTTTTGGGTTTATTTCTTGTTCTGTTATTAATTTCTGTTATTAATTTCCCCACAACATATTGTGATGTCATTTATACTTAGATCTTTAATTATTGCTTTTCTAATATCGAAGTTTTCTTCACGAGATGCGGTGTTTTATAGTGTTTTTTATTTTATTGTTGAAAAATCTTTAATGCATTATTGTTGAAAATAAAAGCTTTAATGCATTTGTTGTTTTTCTTGTTTTTGTGATTGAATTGTGTCATTTCAACATTTGAATAGGCAGCTGGCAGGTACATCAATAAAAATAATAATAATTATTATTATTTACATTCTTATAAAAATAAGAATATGATTTAAATCGTGTCCAACGAGGGAATGAGGAATAATGCATTCACAGGAACATCATGTCTTTTCGCAGTTAAGTATAGTTTTTTTCTTATCTAAATAGTTTTATTTGTACTTTATTTTTTTGGTTGGAAAGCTTCACTTGGATGAACAGATCACAACAATATTGATAAGGTTAGTATTAATATTATGATTGAATATTTAAATATTTTATTCCTTTTTATTTTTTAGGTTCCTAATGAAGTCACGACTGAACAATTTGTTGAGGTACTTTTTTATTATTACCAACCGCTAATACCGCAATATCATCTAAAAAAGTTTCCATAGTTTCATCGTTACTATCTCTATCGGATTACATTAGTATAGAGTAAGTACAAGATTGGACGCCAAAATCTTCCTTGGGACACTTCTACCTGCATGTATATTTTTCGCGTAAAATAATCTTCCCCTTGCCTAATATGAAATACTCTTTTTTATAAATAAGATGCAATTACTTTATTTTTACATTATTTTTTCGTTATTTTATTAGACTTTGGATAGAAAGGACTTGTTCAACAGTTGAGTATGGTTTCTTAAGCCCAAATTGGTGATTTGGTATGATATTACTATTTTCTATTATTAGTTGTAATAAAATAATTTGGAGATTACTAGAAGCAGTGAAATATGTTTTGGCTTTATTCTGGAACTTTCCTGGCTAATGAATCATTACAATCTCTGCCACTTTCCAAGTATTTGGAACACATTTGAAACATATTGTAGAAATTAGCTCCGTTTCACAAAATTAAATATTTATTATTTCTAATTTATGGGTTTTTTATTTTTTTTATGCTGTTCGAATAATTTTTTTCCTGACTGTACTCAAAACAAATTACTTCAATTGAACTGTTGTTTATATTTATTGCGAAGGTAAAACGATACAAAAACTCTAATGTTAACTTTTTATCCTTAATATCATCTTGTATTCTTTAAGTTCTAAGAACTATGTATACCATTTAAGGATATTTGCAGGATTTACCGGAAGAAAAGGTTTAAATATTGTATTGATTCAATAGATTTTCAAATTATTTTCTTCTTTACAGTTGTTTCTTTATTTGGATTTAGAAAGTCAGTTTAAAATTCAATTCTCTTCATATTTTTGTACAGTATTGAATAAAAATAAAATTTAATTATGGTCAGGAAAAATTTTATTAATTCTAAAGAGAATAATTTAAAATTTAATTGGAGTGAAAATTAAAAGTAGATATCCAACTAAATTGGAAGATTTACATTAAAAAAATATGGATTAAAGATGTTTTTTGTTTTATAAAACTCAAACATTTTGATGTTGACAACAATTTATATTAAATAAGATTTAATTCAGCTCATAACATAAGTGTCTCTTTAATTTAATGTGTCGCATTTAATAAATTTTACAGATAAACAAGCGAAGTGTCAAATAATCTATAAGTCGGTTGTGTCAAATAATCTATAATGTGTGGGTGGTTTAAAATTGGTTTTTGGAATTAATTTATAGCAAAATTGGCAGGAATGTAGAATGAAATTTACCAAACTCTGTACGAGCTAGAAAGCTCCTTTTGAGATAATTGAATAAAAAGTAAACATTGGCACCCTAAAAGAAAAAAAAAAATGGGTTTCGGGCAATAAATTGCTACATTTTCACTTATTTTATATGAACATGATCGAGCTGTCAAATACCAATTATCACTTAAAATATTTTTTTATAAATTTTGTTTTTTTACAATTAATGATTTTTGGAGGAAGTTATTTTAGTGATTATTATCGATATCGGTGTATTTTATTATTCTGATACATTCAAATAAATTTAAACAATAGCTATGTATTAATTGAATGTATTCACATATCATGGATTCTGTATTGTTCCCATTTATTATTATTATAGCGATGAATAAACGCTATTGTAGTATTGTAGCAAAACAAATAAAAATGTTTGTATGCATATAATTATCTGATTTGGATCAGCAAAGGCCGCAATGATTTCGGGATGATTTCAAAAATATGGCCGGCAAACAACATATTTCTCTTGTGCGCCTGCGAAAAATGCTAAGCTTCAGTAAACATTCGCAGGAAACTCCAATCATACATAAATAAATGCCTTCTAGGCGCATCCTAAACATTCTTTAGCAACAAACCATTTCCAACACAACGCTGTGGCAAAAAACGAAGCAAAAACAAATTGAAGATAAAATCCGACAGAGAAAATGAAACTCTCAGGAAACACTCGTTGCGTTGAAAGGCCGAGAACAGTTTTACTCAAGGCCAGTATCCAGCAAAGAACGGGATCACAATTGATGAGGAAAGCCGCAGATAGGAGCCAATGGAAAGATTATTTTCTGCCCATTATAGGACAATGATGACTCGTGCATATTGTAGCTATAAGAAACAGATAAATTGTTTTGATTTTGCTTACAGTTATTTCAATGATGTATTGTATGGATTTTTGAATATGTACTGAGATACAAAAGTGTGGAATAGAAATAATTATGTGTTTTTGAAATTTATTTGAAATTAAAAATATTAAAATAGAAAGTAGCTAAGTATTAAAATAAAAGTGAAAAATTACCATGGTTCAAATATTGCCCCATTTGTAATGATGATTAGTAGTAAAACTATTTCTTTGGTTTCTTCAAAAATAAGTGAACAATTAAATTGTCATATTTCTGCAATTATAAAGATAAAATTTCTGAACACCAATCTGATATATGTGCTGATCCAGGGGTTGTTCAACGTTAACATTGTTATTAACCTAATACTCTTATACACTCCCATCAAAGTCAAAAGTACATTTTTTCATCTCTCATCCAAATTTTTATCAATAAATTATTCAATAAATCACTTGTACCATCTCATCTCAGTTTAAAAAAAAATCAAATTTATGGAAAAAAGAACTAACTTTATATTTTGTTTATTAGTTAAGTTATTCATAAATAAAATCTGATAAATTTTTTTTAAAGAAATTTCAAAATAAACAACCTTTTCAGTTGACAAACATTTTATATAAGTTGCATTAAATTCAACAGCTAAGGCAACTGTCAAATTTTGAATTTAAAAATTTACAAAAAATGTACATCTCGACTTATAACCCACCCCTCTACCAAAACTAAAAATTTTATTTAATAAATTTAAATTTTAAATAGGCATTAGATTGAAGATTGTGAAGGATGTGATGACTAAACATTTTTTTTATTGTTCGGAAGAAAAAAAATGCCCTTCAGTTTCAGATAATTTTGCTTCAATGGTTAGGATTAAAATTATTATCTATAGGGAAAAATTCAAAAATTTCTTTTAAAAACTAAAGAAAAACTTTCGCTTTAATTTTCTATTTTAAATACATTTCAATGTTTTTCAAATTAATTTTTTTTTTTTTTTAATTCTTCTTTTGAACCAGACTTTCGAATAGTTCTTTTGTTGAAATTATTATCTTAGAAATTTTCTTGAAGAGATTACAAAGTAGCCTTAGGTCATTATTCGGATGAGAAGTAATGGAGAAGTGAATATAAATTATAATTAAATTTTAATATAGAGAATGTCACAAAAAAAAAAAAAAAAAATAGTACGAAGAGAAGAGTAGACTACTTTTATTAAAGAGAAAAAAATAAAAAAATTAAGCTTTAAAATTAACTCATTTTTATAAGAACGATTTCTTCTATTTAAATTTGTTAGATTTCTATGTTAAAAAAAAATGTGACATTAAATAGCGTAAAGTATTAAAAATAAAATAATTCATTTAATTTTGTTAATTTGTAAATATAAATATAAAATTAAAATAAATATATATCATAGTATTAGGTTAGTTAGTTTTAAGTTTAATAAAATATAAATTTTATATATAAAAAAAAAAAAAAATTGGTTCAGATTTTTACTATCCTGTTTTCTCTCAAAAATTGAATATTAATATGAAAATGTACCATTTATTTAAAATTTAAAATGTTTCAGCTCCAAAGAGATTTCTAAACTCTGTAAAAAACTCTGTATTTAAAAAAAAAAGTATATTGAAGGAAATAAATGAATTGAATTGAAATTTATTTAATTTATAATATAAAATGAAAATAATTAATAAACTTGTGGTTTTTGAAACCGAATAATCGATTTCATTTGTAATAATTAATTTCGTACAAAACCAGAAAAAATCAAATGCGACAGCTTTAATAAATTTGATATTATTAATTTTTTCATTCAGTTATTTAAAGTCATTATTGGCTTTGTTAGAATTAATTAGAATAGAAAATATAAAAAACATATTAAAAATTGACTTTTATTTAAATAGATTTAAATAGGAATTCGGGGTCTAATAAAAAACAATTAAGAAAAACTGGAGCAAGAACTAATTATGCTAGAATGAGTTTTAGGTTGCGTAAAATCTATTTAAACACCCGTGTTGCTTCAGTATATAATATTAGGAATTTTCTGATATCTGTTGACGATTCGGGTATTTTTTTGTCTATTATCTATTAAACATTTATATTGTTGGAGTGATGAATATTTCTATGAAAAAGCTGTCAAATATCATTATGAAATGATAATTATGAAATTTCTTAATTTTTTTTTTTTTATTGAACGAAAGATTGTATATATTTCGTCATAAGGATGGGATAATAATATAACAAAAAACATATAGAAACAAAATTATGTGAAGGCATTGAACATGAAATTTGAATTACATACCATTACACTATATTTTACTTTTTTATTTCGTTATCCAAATATTTAACTATATAACAGACCAATTTTATTCTGAAATGTCCAAACACATATGAAGCTTTACAATATACAATAAATTTTTATATAACTTTGTATTGACTTTTTTTTTAAATATATTATTTTGATATTTCAAAATGTTGTAATAATTATAAAACTATTTATATTAGATGTTAAAAAATTACTCAAATGCAAATTTTGTTTTTTTATTGGTAAATTTTTCCAGTCAAAATTTCCGTAAACTTAAAAAATTGATTTCCTCAACATTTTGCTTTTGGTAGATTACATAATATATAGGAATGCAGCTGACGACATATCCATATTCAATTAAAATGTTCTTGAATTAGTATACAAAACATTGATATATGAATATTCAAATTTTTCTAGGATATTTTATTTTTGAATAACAATAGTAACCTTATATCTCTAACTAATAAATCCACATGATGGTCTTATGATGAATTAATGCAAAGTTTTTTATACATAATTGTAATTGTAATTTGAAATTTCAATAAGTTCAAGTAAATTGATAACCGAATTGTTTAATTTGTTTGCCTATCCAAATATATTTATAAATTCATAAATTTCGTATTATCTTGATCTTATTGATTTATTGTCCTTATTATATTTAGGTCAGTTTCAGTTTCAAGTTTTTTTTTGACATTCCTACCTACTCGGTTGCATAGATATATAACTTATTTCTAATGTCGGTTAATTTTTCTTACACCTAGTTTGCAATTTACAAAATTTATTTATATATCATATAACTTTTGATAATATATACAGTTCTTTCCAATTGTAAATAATGTACTATTCTCTGACTTAGAAACTGTGATAAAAAACAAAAACTTTAAAAAAAAATTTCAACTTTTTTTACGATTATTTTCCATTTTCAATTAATTTTGCTGTTGTGCAAATGTTTCTTAACTTTTTAGTTTTATATTCAATTTTGAATTTCTGATACAGCCTCCTGTACAGAATTAATAAAATAAAAAAAAATTCTTTTAAATTAAAAAAAAAAAAAAAAAAAACTTTTAGACTTAAGTAAACAAAAAATTGAATTTAAAATAGAAAACATAATTAAATTTTCTTTAAAAATTTTCTAAGTCTAGAACCACTATTATCTATTCATTTGAACAAATTTAAGTATTTTCCAAATAGCAATAATTTTTCCATTAATAGAATATGAAGAAAACAAAAACCTTTATTATATCCTATTAAGTACTTTAAGAGAAAATTGCATTCTATGCAAATTCACTTTTAGTTTTTCTTCCGTTTTATTTAAAACAAAAAGAACACAAAAAAAAGACACAATAAAAAAATTAAAAAAAAAAAAAAACAAAAACAATAAACTCAAAACATTTCCATATTCTTAAATGCATTCATATTATGTATCTGTATTATATCTCAGTTATATCGTATATATTTATGTTGTATGTATGCATAATGTGATATGATATAAACGTACAAATATAATGAAATTTTTGTCTATTAATCCTTCGAAATTTCATTTTAAAGTATATATATGTACTATGTATGTTTGTATGTATATGTATAATATGCATATTATAATACCAAAAACAAAAACCTAAAACCCTTGAAAATGTTTGCATTTTCTTCTCTCTTTTCCATTTATACGAAATCAATTTTAAAGATTCTTGTTTTTCATTTTTTGTTTTCCTTTTCTAAATTTTGTTATGAAAAGTCCACTTTAAAAACTGATTTTATCCATCTATATAGGAAAATTCCTAAAACAAAATAAAACAAAAAAAAAAAACCAGATTAAAAAAAAGTGAAGGAAAAAAATACGAGTAATAAAAAAGAACAAAATATATAGAAACTCTAGTGATCATGCCTTAGGTTCAATACTGCTTTTTGGCACTGGTATATACACACAGAATTAAAATCCTTACTAAAATATCCTAATCGATTTAATACTGGATAAAAGACGAAATTAATCTACATAACCTATATAATATTATAAAGAATAGGTATATACACTCACATACATATTTATGTATAGATGTATACATTTATGCGTAAATATAAAAATGAATTGTGAAAATTCTGAGAAAATTCGATTTTTACTATAACGGTAATCGCGTGAAAATTCTCAATTGATTGAACAATAGAAGAACAAAATGAATACAACGGGAAAACAAGCAAAAAAAAAAATAAATAAATAATAAAAACCAAAAATAAAAAATCTAAAACCAAAATTAAAAAAAAAAAAAAATAAAATTATTTTTCTGATTCCAATACGATATGTTAAATGGATTGGAAAATTTTCTGGAAACCCAAAAACAATATCCTTCTAAACTTTTAACCATATTTCTATAATACATTTCATGCATTCAAAAATATGAAAATTATACAAACAAACACATTCACTGATATAACAGTTATATATTATATATACATATAATATTAGTATTATAATCTTGCCATCATCAATTATTTATATTTCATCTCCATCAACAATATTTTAAAGTAGGACGTGTAGGTATATAGGTAGTGATATATACCTTATTACTAAAAATCAAATCAATTCCTTTCAAACAATCAAAATCATCATCATTATTATCAACATTATAAAAATATCAACAACATCAATACAATTATTATTACTTTACCATATTGTTGTAGTATATATATTTATTAATATTTGATTAAATTCGTTGTGTCGTCAATGAATCTGAATGAATGACTGAATTAACTCTTTTAGAAAATGAACGTCTCAGAAATTTCAAATTTAGTAAAGTAAAATTGAATAATTAATATTTGAATAAGCGGAAAGTTTTTCTTTTTGTTTTTTCTTTTTGAGAAATTTGACAATTAAATTATGGCGGAAAGTTTTTTTTTGTTTGTAAATATTAAAATGAAAGCAATAATAATTGACAACAAGATAAATAGAAATATAGGTACATTTTAATATATGGTATTACAATGTTTAATGTAAGTTTAAGATACCAATTTAGATTTCTAATTTTAAATTTTATTTACAATTGGAGCTGTTGCTTTGCATTCTACAATTAGTAATTGGGTTTTCTACATAATGCTAATTCGTGTAGATAAAATGTAAAATTTGACTTATACATATAAGCTCCAAATTTGATACTATTGTGTTATGAATATTTTTCTATTATAACAGTTTTTTTGAAAAACATTTTTGAAATAGGTAATATCTATATATTATACCGTTTTTATAATTTGCGCATTATGGTGAACCAATTTTAAGGTTATTTTGAAGGAAAGTATTAAAATTTATAAATTGAGTTCTATTTTGCTACTCTTTTTTTTAATTTGCTAATGTTAATTTTCTTTGATAAGCGTGTTTTTTCTTTTAGGAAGGAAGAGTTGGTATACAAACCATCAAGAGACGACAAATACATTACATTTGTTCAAAAGATATAAAATAATTCTCGAACGACACCTTCTGCTGATAGGATTGAATTCGAACCCATTAAAGCCCACCCAGCCTCTTCCGTTATAACCAATCAATGCTAAATAAATTAAAATGATATTTTTCATAAATTTTCTATCACGTGTTAGGCCATATCGATGTTTCGCGTCGTGATGAAAGTAGTCATGGCAGTATGGCTTACGTATAGAAAGATTATTTAAATAAATTCACATAAATTTAAATTTATACCCATTGAATACTGAGAGATACTAATACCCTAAAAACAATTACTTTTGATCTTTCTCGATAGTTAAATATATTAGAACTACTTAAAACTGGTTTAATATTAATATTTAAATATAATATATTTAATTCCAAATAATTTATAGATTTATAGATTTTTAGTCCTGTGTGGAAAGTTTAGTTTTTTTATCCTTCTAATTACATTTTAAATTGAAGCATTTCACATTTTGTCATTTTATCTATATAACTTGATATTTTTATCTCTGTATCATAATCTATTATTTCAGGTTGGGATGAATATTGGACTCGCGCATATTCTTCTTTTATTTTGATTTGTTTTGGGCAGCTATTCTCTATCCCTTAACTAAAATTTTTCGACAGCCGTCGTTCATTTTGTCTATAACTATCTTGATCTTGGTCTGCTTCTTGTTCTCGTATTGTGCCGTAAATATTTTAACAGTTGCAACTTAATAAATTCCACAGTACTTCGACCTTTAATTAGTGTTTCTAGGTTCTCGTTTGATTTAATTTTGCTCTAAGCATCTTCATTTATTTTCGAACCAAATATTTTAGAATTGTTTTTTCGAATTCATTTTTGTCACTAATTATTATCAACGTTCAAATTCAGCAGGTATTCGTTAAAACCGCTTATACTATCTTCTCTTATCTTGTACATTTGTAATTTAATTATCCTATTTAATATGTTGCACTTTAAAATATTTTGTGTGCATAGAAATATTTTTATGTTGCTTGATAATAATTTAATGTTAAAATATAAATGTTATTTTATATGAATTGTCTTACTTCAATGTTTCGCTTCATATGGATATATTTTGTGTAAGTTTCCTTAATTTATTTTACCATAGTACGTCGGCTTTGTGCTTATTTCGGACAAGCGCCAACGACCAGAATTTTGGGAAAACGAGTTTAAAGTTTAAAGTTTAATTACTCAAAAACTGCTCTATAGATTTTAATAAAATTTTCGGTATTAAATGAAAGTATAGTTTTTTATTAATTTTGAAAATTTTAAGGATTGAAGTTAAGTTTGATGTAAGTTATGAAGCTTTTTATAAGAGCATGATTTTTCACCATTGGCTAAATCCCATGACTTAGAAATTTTTATTTATGCGTTCATGGAGTTGTCCGAATGCATTTGGAATTGTCCGAAACAAGAAATAAATTAAGATCAATAATTTTTAATGTTTAATTAGAAAATAATATACATTTATTTAATAAATTAAATTTATTTCACTTTTTTAACCTTAAGTACAAAAGATTAATATTATTTTGATTTGGCAGTTTTTAGTTTATTCTACATTTAAGATGAATTCATTGATTCGGATAGATTTAGCCGAACTCATGCGCACTCATAAATTTTGTATGAAAATTTGAATTCTGTCATTTTTCATACAAAATTTATGCATGCGCATGAGTTCGGCTAAATCTATCCGAACCAGTAAATTCACCTTTATTTAAAAAATAAATTTATTTCAGTTTTTTAAACCTGAACATAAATATTATTTTGATTTGACAGCTTTTTGTTTTACATATTTAAAATAAAACATGGTTTTTTCATCGTCACTTAGACTCCAAAACGAATCAAAAATTTTTTGTCTATCGTTTTCACCAAAAATCTTTGAACACATAAAGAAGCAGGTGTGTTTACAGCCAGGTTTCATTTGTTTTTCCTCCCATGACTTACCCTTTTCATTAACATAGGGCTGTCCAGATTCTCTGAGCTTCTTTTTGATATTTTGCTGCCATAATTTTGGTTGTCTACGTTTCCTTTTTTTTGGTATGGGTGTCGAATTTGTAGTAAGACTGGATGGTAAACTTCTTAAACTTGAATTTTCTCTCTCGGAAAAATCTAGTAAGACAATTCAATTAAATTTTTTATAATTAAATATTTAAAATATTTTTACCACTGATATCACTGAATTTAGTGGAAAGTCTATTTTCATTCGCTTCAGTTTGGGGAGAAAAATTTGGATCGTTAATTAGATCATCATCTGTAATAAATAAAAGGAGGCCACATTCAAAAGATATTACCTTTCACCCAATAAATTTATTAATAATTATGAAAAATGTTCTTATTTGTTATTATTTACATAGTTTATTAAAAGTTATACATATACAACTTCCGTCATTTATGACGGGTAACGGAGCTAGTGAATTAATAATAGATTATCATACTAAATAAAAACAAAATAAAATTTTACCTGAAAAGTCAATTATGGAGTTTTCTGAGGCAATTCCTTCCTGTAATGACTTCCCTCTTCCTTTTGCAGCTGAAACGAGATATTCACTTTCAGAACTACTTCCAAAAATCGATTCCATCATACTAAAATGCATAATAAATAAAATAAATATCATTTAATAATTTATATAAGAACAAAAACACTTACTTAGTTAATTCTAACGACAAATCTGGTGGTGGTGATTCCATTGTTCAACACAACCTCACGCTTCGATGCTTGGCGAAAGAATGACTAATGTAAAAAATATTGTCTTCTCTTTTATAGTTTTTTATAAACTCTCACTCTCGTTAAATGGAGATGTACGAAATTAAAGTACAATAAAATATTTCCTTTTCGGACAACTCCACGCTAACAATTAACTGATATGTAAAAGTATATGCATTTGTCCAAAATAAGCACTGATATGATTTTTTATTTGTTCGGATATATTAAATAGGTTTAACACAATATAGTCATTTAATAAATGGATTAAGCCGAAATAAGTAACAAAACAATATATATATATGTTAGGACATTTCCATTGGAAATGTAGTTGTCCGACTTAAGTTTTCTCAACCAATTTTTAGAAAACTATATGGTGGCAGGCGGACAAATCCGAAAGACATGGAATTATCCGAAATAAGCAATAATAAGATTTAAAAAATGTGGATTTGTACGAAAACGGACATAACATATCTCAAAACTTATTGGAGATAGGACAAATCCGATAAGAAATTCTGAAAGATCACCCTCATAAACACTAGAAAACATATTTAGAACAAAAAATGTAAAAATGGCGTTTGTCCGAAACAAGCACTAAGCCGACGAGTAGCAGCTTCTTTTTCTAGAGTGATGCATATTTCTTTTAATTCATCAAAGGATGTTGTTTAAGTTGAAATGTTGTTAGCTTATTAGATATAATTAAATGATTTTTTTGACTATTACTATTCTATCTATATTTTTTATGGCATAATATACCATAAGATTAAATATTGTTGTTGATAGAATATAGGCTTACTTAAATTATCTCTAATATTTCCATCTATTACTCTAATACTTAACTTATCTATTATCAATGTACTGTTATACTTTACATTTAGTGGGTGTAAGTGTATAGCCGTAGTTAAATTTATTTATTTATTGAGTGGGTTTGCAAATAAATCTGCAAATCAACTTCAGGTTCTTTTTCTTTTCGGAATGTGGACTTATTTAACAGTGGACCTATTTTTACAGTGTGGACAGTCAGTCATTGACACATAAACTTACTTTTGTGTTGGAGTCGTTCAATTTTTTCCATATCGATTCATTTTGTCTAAATTCACTTTCTCTGAGATATTCTCTTAGATGGATTTCGACTAAGTATATAGATTGTTATTTATAATATTAGAGAGAGTTTTATACGCCAATTAATCTCTAGGTGTAAATCATTATTACGGTTTTTAACATGAGTTATTGGTAAGGTTAACATGAATTATTGATATCTGCTAACTGCTATAATATTTTATAATGAAGTCTTAAGATTGATTTTAAATTGTAAATGTAATTTGTAATTTCATCATACTCATTGTCCTGAAACCTTATAAGTCAAGGATTGAGCGAATCATTTTGTTTAGTGAAATCAGAATTTTAATAAATAGATAAATTTGTTAAAGTATGACAGCGTACTACCTAAAAGCGTTGCTGTTGATCTTGTTAAATTATTTTAATAAAGCATTTAGTAGCTATTTTTAAATTTTGTCAGGCTATGGCACGTATATTGTATTACTATACGTATTGTATACGCGTATGTATTATTTATGTATTTATTATCTCCAGAATAAATGTAAATACAAACCATATTTCGCTATGGGCTATATGTATATTTGTTATATAATATTTTTGTCAATAAAATAATTTGAATGAAGGTTCAATAGATGTAACCAATTATATATTGTATACCTATATATAATTCAAAATTTTTTCTTTTTTGCTCTCCCACTCATAGTATGTCTTATTGCTTTTGACAAATTCATGCAGTTTTTTTTTCCACTTACATGATACGGTTTTTCAAGCTCAACTTCTTTAAATCTGCAAAGGACAATAATATTTAAATAGTTCACACAAAACTCTTAAAACTCTATTTTTAATAAATTAATAAACGATCTTAAGAAATCCTATTGTTTTTTTCTTTTTGTTTTGAATTTACATTTGGAATTAGTTTTGTACCAAAACTAAAGAAAAACAACATAAAACAAAAAACAAAAATAAAACAATTTTAAAAGAAATGAGTAAACTTATCACCCCGTTATGCACATTTATCCCTTATTTTAGTAAAGGTGGTTTGTAATGTTGGTACTGGTGGTGATGGTACATGGATACCATTATATTCGTTTAGAAAATCTTTTAATATGGTTGATTTGCTGTTGTTGGGTTTTGGTTCGGTTCAATCGTTTTATTGGTGGTTGTATTATAGTATTTTGGTTTAATACTCTGTTGATGGTTGATTGGTTGGTTTAAATTGGTTGTTTGATGATATTTTGAAGTTTTTAATGTATGTTTGTAGAGCACTTTATTTTTGCTTTCTTTTTGTTATGTTGTTTTTTTTTTATATTTATATTCATGGAAAGTATGTTGTTTTAGAGCTGTTCAATAATAATTTACAAGTGAATTTTTCTATTGTATTGGTATGAAAAAGAAGAACAAAAAAAAAAAAATATAGCTATTCTGAAATAATTAATGTGAAAAATGAGAATAACAAAAACAAAAAAAAAAAAAACATTTTTTTTCGATGCTAATAAAAATGCTTTCAGGATATTTTAGGATAATAAAACGCTGATTTAAGTTTTTAAGGAATATTTTTGAATTGAGTATTTTGAAATAAAGAATTTTATTTGTTTATGTGTATTTGTTTATTTTGATTTTTCATATTCATAAATTTTTATGTATGATGTATAACTACAATAATAATAAAAAGCTGTGGTTCTTTTAGTTGTTGTTGAAATTTTTTTTTAATTGTTTTATTGCCAGGATTAATTGAAGTCAAAATTTTATAAACATTTTTCTTTTATTTTTTTTTTGGTTATAGATTTTTTATTGTTTTTTTTTTTTTTTTATTATTGTTGTTTTGTTCCATCAACTAAACAAATTTAATTTGAAATATATTATTAATTGGGAGCAAATCATTTTGAATGGTGTGTATATTTGAAATACAATTGGCGTTTAACAAAAACAAAAACAAAAAAGAATAATAAAAATTGGATATTAATATTAGTAAGGATGGTTTTTGGAATTTAGTTTTAAAAAAATTTTTAAGAAAATTTAAATTTTAGAGTTATTTTTTTAAGGGAGTATTCAAAATTATGTTATGCGAAATTAATGTATTATAGTGTTAATGTAATAATTACAAGATGTAATAATAAATGTATATGTATCTGGAATAATGAATGTTTAAAATTGAGGTTTATTAATTAAACTGGCAGGTACTTAAATATTATTTATTGTTTTGTATGAGTATTTTAAACTGAGATAATTGATTTGGGGTAGATTTATGTTATTAAAATATGTTCTGAATAACGTATGAGAAATTAAAGAGAGAATAAAAGATTGATTTATTGGCATATGGAGATCGAAATGTCAGCTAATATTTTGATTTGATTTTGGGTATTCAATTTTGAATATTTTATTTAATAATTGCTAACTGCAGCTTTTTTATTTTGTTTTTTAATTTCTTTTTATTGTGTTGTTTATTTATTTATTTATTTTTAGTTCATATCTATTTGTTTTTTATTTATTAAATAGTCTTTTTATTCACTGAAAATTATTCGCAATTGATTAAGCAAAGTGATCGTATCTTTAAACGGCAAGAAAAAATATTCTATGATTTAGAATATCTAAAGACGCAATTAATGTAACTAAAAAAATTGTTTGAAAATACGAATTGTACTATATCGAGTTTCGAGATCGTGTTTGTAGGCTAAATAATAAATAAATCTCTGAGTGGATATATTAGGTCTAACCTTTTCGACCCGATAGCGGTATATAGATGTATCAACCGTCTTAAGAAGTTATACATATATTATGTACCATCTAACAGACTTGGTGGTACAATATTATAACAGCCTGCCCTGGTGGAGTCCTTCCCTATATATAATTTCCCAAATAAATGTATTTAGATTTTTCTCCAGAAATATTTGAGCTAGTTTTGTAATACAATAGTCGGGTTGAATGGGCTAAAGTAAACATAAATTTTGATGAGATTTAAGTAAATATTTTGATGTGAAATGTTTATTTGTATTCTCTTCAAGCTTAAAATATACTTTAGAAAAAGCTTTATTGTCTTATTTTTAATGTTAGAGTTAGAAACTTTTACGATAATAATTCTGTGTTAAAAACTAATAAGCTGGGTTTTATTAAACCCAAAATAATTGATTTTTTTTTTTAACAATAAGAAGTTGATGTTAGTTTTTAATACAATGTTTTGACATATTTGTATTATTGGTGTAATAAGAATACTAACAGAAAGTTTTATCATTTAAGCTTATCATAGAAAACTAACTTCAAATGAATTGAATTACTGTTTATGTTACTTATAAAACTGGGTAACCTTTAGATACTATTTCTAGTCTTTAACTACTATACAGCTTGCTGCATTTTATTTTTCACCTTTCTATATTTCAGTTAAATAATCATTTTGTCAAGGTAAGGCAGAATACTTTGAAATAATTTATATTAATTTTTCAAAGAAAATTTACATTCTACCAAATTGTTCATGATGAATAATTATTCAGTAATATTGAATTTAATGAATCTTGAATGCAATTATTATAGTACATATTTTCTTACATCAAATCATCAGGATTGTCATCAGGAAGTAAATTAGTTCAATAAAATAATTTTCAACTACATAAATAGCTATTTGTGTTTATGCAAAATTCATATTGATGTAAATAATTTATTTTAAAATACTTTTGGATTATTAAATTGCTGATGTTTAGAAGCAAATGTTAAGAAAAGCTGAATTAGCTTTTTGCAATTAAAATATATTAGGGTTAGAAATGATATATTTATAATATATATATATATTAATGCATTTCTATCAATAGCAATTAATAAAAATCAAAATTAATAACAAAGTCAAAAAGTTTTGATATGGTATTTATAACATGGATTATAATTCAATTATGTATGTATAAAGTACATGCTCAACGACCTAAAAACTTTGGTATCATATTGGTTTTAAGCTCAAAGGATTTAAAAATTGCTATTTCACCGAAAAATTAGGTTATATATTTAAAATAATGATTTTTTTTAGTTATCTAAATAAATTTATTTAAATAATGTTCTCACGAGAATATTATCATAATGATTATCAATTATAAGTTATCATAATACTGAATGACTTTTATAAAAGGTGGTTACTATTCGACAAATAATTTGAGATGAGTATTATATTTTAAATTGCTTCCATTCAAAACTTTGTGGCCTTAAAAATCGAGCGAAAATTTATTCTTAATCGGTATACTCCTCTAGAGAATACGACTTTTCAAATAATGCCTCTAATTAGAAAATTAAAGTTGTATTTTTTAAATTGAAAGTCAACCTTTGAGAATGATGTTTTTGTATGAAAAGGCAAATTTTTTTTTTTAATTCTGTATTTAATAAATGATCAGTTTACATAACATTAAAATTATTTTATAAATAAGTAAAAATCACCTTATGTCCTTGTAACACATAAACATCACTTTTTCTATTTTGAATTCATCTAGTTCCTGTGTAAGACCAAGGAGTTTAAAATTAATATATTCTAACTACATGTACTAATTATTTTTGTTGATGCTTATTACTTCTATTTTTTCATGTATAACGTAATATAGGATGAAATTGAATTACATCTTTTATACCAAATTTCTTTGACTTACACAAGTTTTCATGTTAAATTTACTTATTACAATATTATGTTAATACAATAATACAACATTATATTATGTTTGTGAAAACAAGAGTATGGCCTGAAACCTAATAAGGTTAAGTAGTCCAGAATAAAAAGTTATTCAACTCAATTTAATTTGTCACTAAGCCTATTTTAAAATTGATGATTCTGAGACACATTGCCCTCGCTATTTCAAAATCGCTGCGCAATCTCTTTCATTTATCATACTCCTCCGGTAAATTTTTAATTCAATGGTTAATCCATTTCCCAAAAAAGATGACCAAAGCAATCCCTCTAACTAAAGACCTATAGCAATCATATCGATCCTCTCCGAACTAATGGAGATTGTTATCAATAAAAAGCTAATGAAGTATCTTGAATGCAAAGGTATAATTAGTGATATGCGGTGTGATAACTTGCCTTAGCGAGAAGTTCGACTATAGCATTCACAACTCTGGCGAAGCTACTGCTATAACCTTGGATATTTCAAAAGATATATATTCAACCATGTAAATATGATCAAGTACCATGTTATAGGCTTGAGTTCTGTTTTCATAAAATGGATTGAAAATTTCCTCTCGACGCGTTTGACTCGTATCTTAATTGACGGTTTCATACCCGCAAACATCATATTAACGCTGATGTCCCACAAAGATCAGTTCTATCGTCTACTCTCTTATTGATATTTATCAATGATCTTCTCAAATTAACTTCCAATCCTATCCATAGTTTTCCAGACGATAGCACTCTTGTAGCATCCTTTGATTTTCTTCGAAAATCACATGCTACAATACCAGTTACTGATACTACACGTAACATGTTGGTCAGCACGCTAAACCATGATTTAGCCATTATTTTCGACTGGGGGAAAAAGTATTAGGGTTGAATGTAACACCTTCAAAACTCAAAGCTGTCAAGTCTCGCTAAAAACTATTCCATTTAACCTCACAATATTATTCAGGGATGTACGTGTTCAGCGAACCGAACACTTGAATATTCTGGGCATGCAGGTCAACAATAAAATGATATAAAATGACATTGCTAACCGAGATGTTTCGTCTTTTTGAGTCTATATAAAACGTTATTTTCGCCCAGGACATGCTAAATATCTATAAATCATATATACGAACCAAGTTGGAATACAATTCACACATATAGGTCGGTGCATCACGCTTCGTACTACAATTTTACACAAAGTTCAAAAGCGTGCGATTCATTTTATCGACATCTCTAATGTTATATAGTTCCTTGTACCACTTGAAAATCGTCGTATTGTTGGAGCACTTTCCCTATTTTATAGATATCTCCTAGGTTTAGGCACTTGTTCAGATGAAATAAGAACGCTAATGCCATTTCTTACATATAAGATTTCCACCGAGGAACAAGAGAAGCATCATGTACCTACCCCTACTCATTACAAATTCCTAGATGGCTCAAAACTGACTATGCGAATTCGTTTGTAGTAAAATTTTCTCGAATGTGGAAGGTCGAAAAATATACCTACGATACAATATAAAAAGTTAAAGAGTAAGCAAAATTTTTCTTTCTACCATCCTCAATTAGTCCAAACTGTGTATTTGTGTATAAAGGTATCGTTTAAGACCTAATGCTTAACTTAACTTAAAAATACCATATCTATTTTTAATACGTACTTCACACTCATCAGTTATGTACACACCCAGTAATATTTATCTTTGAAAAACTTAGCGTTATTAAACTTTAAAGTTATGCCTTATGGGGATGTTTTGCCTTAGGGAAGTAATTTTACTTTGTTCAAAAAAGTTTTTATGAAATATAAATAACGGTAGAAAACACACAATGAACACCATTATTTTGAAGACATTTTAATAAATTCAAATTATTAATATAATATTTAAAGTATATTTTATTTTTATTATTAAAAATAGTCTGAAGAACTAATATGAGTTCTATTTATATTTTATTATTCAAATTTTACAATGATTATTGGTGTCACTTTCCCACATTAAACTACATATTTTGTATACAAAATACAAATATTGTTTAGTCCCAAATGTAATTACAATTTTCGTATGCAAAAGAAATTAGCACAATTTCAATCAACTGGAACAAATTTCATAATTACGAATTTATAATTAGAATCATTTAACAGTCTAATAATTTTTAATATTTTAATTCTCGAAGGTAGAAACCTTAATTTAAAATTATTTTTAACATTTTTTTTATTTTATTTTATTTTTGTTTTTTTTTTACTAATTTAACAAATAAAATTACTATCGTTTCTGGAAATGAAGATAATTTTGAAATCATGAGAAGTTACAATGATTACGCAGGGAGTATACAAAATTAAATATAGTTAAGAAAATTAAAAAAAAAAAAAAATTGAGTGAACAAACAATTTGATAATTAAGTGTGATTGGATTTTGAATAAATATAATTTACAATTTAAATTGTGTCAGTCTATTAAAAAATTTATAATTTTTCAAATGGCAATCCCAAAGGATCAATAATTAGGATATTTTATTGACTTATTAAATTTGGTTTCTGTATTTCGTATAATTTTTATATTGAATTTAGTTTGAAGTGTGAAAAGCAGTAATTATTTAAATTGTGTATATTGTAGTTGCCCGAAATCAAAATCGCAGAAAACCACTTTGACACACCAAACATCGCTTGATTGTCATATTGTTGTCGGCTATTGAAAGTGGTATGACATATTCATTTAATGAATCTTAATCAATATTATAGACCGTATTTAATCGGTCCGGTATGTTTTTTTTATTCTATTTTAAATAGGTTTCCGCAATCATATTGCATGTGTCTTTCAATTTCGTAAGAGATTAAAAAAATTATTTTTCTGAATTAAGACAATACCACAACTAAGATTGTAAATAGTCAATTATTAATATTTATACAATATAAATAATTTACATTTTATTTTTGCTTATAACCCATGAGAGTAAGTTTGGAATCCCATGTAACAATTTTATTGCTACAAGACTTTTGCGCACTCTTATAACACTATTATAAACACTCTTATAGAAGTATTCGTGCCAATTTGAGTATTTCGCAATTGCTGCGAAACGTTATAAATACTTTATAGCACTAAAATGGAGAATCCTGTAACACACCGGAGAAATCGCTGTAATATTTTTATAGGATTAGTATACCTATTGTGTATTAGTGTATATGTTTTATATTGAAATAATTTATGTTATGCGGGATTGAGATAGGTATTATTTTTTATAATATATAATAATTTTATGGAATTTATATTTTTTCAATGAGAAAGGGACGTAGATATTAATTACATATTTTTAGATTTGTGATTTATAATATAAAAAATGTCTTATTAATAAATTATGCTTTGTGGTTCAGAATAATTGTATTAATATTTATAATTATTGTGACCAAAATACAAAATTTGGCTGGGAAGGAAATTTCATTGACATTTATTATAATAATACTTCCAAAAAATACATTGCCCTTCAAAAATAACCAATTTTCAAATAAATAAAAGAAAATATATTTTTGGATTGTATCTTTAAAATGTTAAATAAGGTACGTTAATATTAATGTATAACATCAAATTTGATATTTAAATAATTATTCTTTTAAGTAAAAATTTTACTTTTGCGAACAGAATGCGAAATAAATCTTTTCAGTTTTTGTTTTATTTAAAAAAAATTTACAATGTTTGTAGAAAATAATGGCCATCACAAAATATTTATTCAAAAGCTACATTAAGTTTCATCACAATAGTAACATCATACAGTAAAATAACAACACTAATACTGATATTTTAGTAATTATATTCTTATAACAATACTTTAATATAGGATTACGCACTTTTAAACTTATAACAACATTGCTGTAGCACTTGCTGAAAATCCCATTATAACAACTTCTGCAACATGCAATAAGAATATTCTTATAGCAATATTAATCCAATTATTCTCATAAAAACATCATTAAAACAGCTTTAGTGCTTATCGGGAGTTATACAGGAGTCATATAGCACTAATTTTGTTTTATAACAATAAAATGTTACGTGGGATGTTTATATTAAATTTTTTTTTTTTTTTCTTTACATTTATGTATATTTTGAGAAAATAATATTTAAAAATTGATAAATTGTGAAATATATTTAAAAATTAAGAATTGTTGCGCATTTTGCTCATAAAATTCGATATTTTGTTAACATTAATTTTGTACAATTTGATATTTTGTTAAGTAACAAAATTGCTACATAATTTTATAATAAGTGGGATTTTTGATAAATCGATATTAATTGAGTAGAAATTTTTTTTTCTGCATTTTTTGACATGTAAAACATTTTGTATATTCTCAGATAAATCCTCTTGAACAAATAACAAAAACAAATTCAACTGTACCAGAACTGAAGCGTACGTATTGACAATCAAATAATGTACCTAATCCTAATACATGTATGTATGTTGCTTTAACAAATTATAAAAGTAGGTAAAGCTCGTATTTTTTTTAATTTGTTAATTTTTATTTCATTACTAAAACAATTTTAATATAAAAAAAAAAAAAAAAAAAACAGAAAATACAAAAGAAAATATATTTAATTAAAGCGTGCTATAAGAAATTTATATTTATGACTTTATTTCACATTTTATAATAGTGAAAAAGTTTATTATTAAAAAATATTTAAGAAAAACATGCAAACTTTAATTTTTTATCCTACCTAATCTAAATCCTTCCTATCCACATAATACTCACATATTATAAAATAATATTAATATATCAGTAATATATTTACATGTGTTTGTGTTATTTGTTGTTATATTTATTTATTTTAATTTTCTTCTAAGATCATATCCCTTTGATTATAATTTACTTTATTACTGTTATTCAAACCGTGATTAAACACACCAAAATAACTTTTACCCTTTTTTGATAAAAAGACTGCAATATAAACACGTTCCAAAACTATAATACACAACTAAACAACAATGGAAGCAAACAATTTAAACTCCTACATTCTAATTAAAGAATTTATTTATATATTTTTTTTTTTTTTGTTAACAAAAACTTATTAAATTAATTCTAAAAATCGTAATGTACATACATACATACATACATGTATAGAAAAATATAGAGAATAGTATAGTACTCGTATAGTTATATATTTCATAAACACAAATTTTTTATAAGTAATCCTTCAAAAAAATAAAAAAAAAGTATATAATAAAAAAAAAAAAAAACAGGACGAAATTTTTTTTTATTAAAAAATCGTAAAAGTAAATTAAATAACTTTGTGCGTCTAGGGCTGTATTTTGAAAGTTATGTTGAACAACTTTAGGGTATACATAGTTATACATATTATGTAATTGTTTGTAACTATGATAGAAATATATTTTTATATATTTGTAAATAGACAATAATGAAATTTATTTGTTTAGGTTTTGTTATTTTATTTAATTGTTTTGAATATCAATTAATCATAATGTCAATTTCTTCAAAACTTATCATTAACTAAAATTTGTTCAATAGCGTTAGCTCCAATTTAATTCATAGTGATTACAAACCTATATTTTAAAATAATGTTTACAAAATAATCAAAGACAGGAAAAAGGTTGGTGATCGGAGCAAAACTTAAATTTTTTTAATTAGTAGTCGATAATATGTCGTTACATAACCATTACTACATTGTAATGGTACTACGTCCATTAATTATGTATCATACACCATGACCAAATTCAGTAACTTCATTATGCTAAATTTAGCTGAAATGGTTCAAAACAGGGATGCCGAATTTGCTTTTAGAGTATTCATGAAAAATAAAAATAACTTTAAATATATCAGATTGTTAAAGACCTTCTAAGGGACTCCGAAATATTGGCAACACCTTATACTGCTCCGAAATATGTGGTATACATTAATTTAATTTATCCGTTACGGATATTACCATCTACTGCAATAGTCAAATGGCAATTAGAATCTAAAATTATTTTGCAACAATTGATAGATATCGAATCGTACATGAAAATCTAATCAGAAAATATAGAAAATATATCATCATTGTTGACGCGATAGTTCGATTTGAATCCTGAACGTTTATATTTCACGCCTGCAATACGCTTTCAGTTTAAAGAAAACATCCTTTAATCAGTAAATCATTGCAACGAACAGCATGTTTCATGTAAAAAGTTTTTCCAACACTGCTTATCTACCGAATGCCTACCTACTGCTTTTTCCTTTAGAGAACGTGTTGGTATTCTGTACTCAGGAAGTACACATTATGTCGAAATATCTTGTTTGTCATATAAATTATATAACTAAGCATTGTAACGGATCCTTGTGTAGGAGTGAAGCCGTCAAGGATGTCTACTTGATGATAAAATTCTTTTGTCTTTGAAATATATATAGAAAAATAAAGAAACGGATGAGTAATTGAAGGACGAGGTTGGTATTTTGAGTAATAAATAATTTTAAGCAACAGAACCACTGTCAGATTTTCAGAAACTTACGGTCAGAAATCCATCATTGTTGTTTGCTCGTCTAGAATGTGATATCGTGATTATTTTGATGTAAAGAGAAATATTCCGAATAGGCTTAGATATTCAGGTTTATTTGCAGAATATGCAACGATGCAGATGTGTTGCAGTAGATCAGTGCGGGTCGTATGCTAAATAATGGTGGAGAAGCGTTTCGAAATAGAATATTTAGAAATATGAAAGATAGAATTTTTAAATGAGAAAGAATTTTATGCAGGCACCTAAACAATTTTAAATTAACTGTATTATTACAGTATAAAAATTATTTAATTGAAATCCGTAGATTGATTTGTTATAAATTTACAGGTATGTATCAAGAACTCTAATACAGGTATAAAAATAGAAACATACCTAAAATTTATTTATGTTAAGATTTAGAATATTTAGTGTTCGTTAAGTGATTTTTTCGACCTAGTTTGGTGATCATAGTTATTATACAAATGACCTTTAATAATATAATATTTTTTGGGATTATTTCAGAAACGTGTAACTTTCATAAAGTTTGTTTTTAAAATTATATTACAGTTTCTTAGAATCATATGTTTTCACTAAACTAAATGAAGGTTGCGTAAAATTTGTCGAAAATAATAATTTATGAATTTTACCAGATAAATATCACATGCAATTAAATAAATAATTAAAACCAAAGAAAAAATTTAATTTTTTTAATATTTGAAAATATCTTTACTTTTTGATCTTCAAAACATTAATTTTCAGCTGTCATATGTAACACCAATTTAGAAATCAAAACTGTCAAAAAAAAAAAAATTAAAATGAATGTAATTCAAAACTAATCTGCGTTACTGTTATGGTATTTTCTGTCTAGTCTTAAAACAATTTTGTGTGGGTTAGTACAACTATTTTTTTTTTAATTTTTTTTTCTGATGTATACTATATACCTACATGTATATTTTTTTTGATGTCAACTAGCCTCATAACAAAAAAAATAAAAAAGTAATAAAGTAAAAAATTAAAATAACCAAAAAACAACATTTCAAGGCTATGTTTTTGTGTGCGACAAACCTAGCAGTAGAATTTCACAGTGGGGGGGCATTGAAATTTATTCGCTTAAATCCTGTCGCTATTACGAATATAAATAAAAAAAAATATATATATATATATATTATATGTAGTGACAAATACGTAAATACTTTATATACATTATTATATAATAATATGAAGTATATACATTTAGATATACATATATAACATAATAATGCTTTCATGCGGAAACTCAAATAGTACAAAGAAATAAAAATATAAAAAACTAAAACAAAAAAAAAAAAAAAACAAATAAAAATAATATTTTTAATTTTTCTGCTTAAATATAATGCTGTTGCTACATAATTAAACGTTGTCCTTAACAGAGTTATTTGTAAAAATTAAGTAAAAACATGAAAACATTAAAATATTGAAATAAATTACCAACGAAAATAAAAAAAACAAAATAACAATAATCATAACAATAATAAAAAATGTTGTTTTCGTTTTAGAGAAAGTAAAACGAATTAAAGTCACGCTGAAGAGTTTCTTTTTTGTTTTTCCTTTTTCTATTTTTGGTTACAGGATTTCTAGTTATCCGACCACCTTAATTTTTTTATTTTTTTTTATTTGGGAGATAGCCAACTCGAGCGTTAAAAACTATAATGAAAACATAAGTAATTCTTTGGTTTATGGTTTTATATAAATTTTTTGATAAAAATAGAGTAATATTGTTTTTTTTTTTTTTATTTTTCTCTTCAATATAACATCAAAGTTTTATATAGAAAGCGACGGCAATTTTAATTTTCATAGATTGTTGGATTCAATATGCATAATAATATTATAACAGTAATAAATATGTTTAGAAATACCATAAAATATTTTAAATGTCAAATTGAAATAATAATATTAAGTGTTGAAATTGAATTTTGTTTTATTATTACACAAAAATATAGTAGCAAGCTATAAACCTACCTATATTGTATATAAGTAATGTATGCTGTCAAAATTATGACATTGGAAAATTTGAAATTTTTGTTAAACATGACAGTTTTACATTGTAGCGTGGCATTTTATTTATAAAAATTGACACTGAATTTTTTTTATGTAATTTTTTTTATTTTTGTACATATTTGAAATTGGATAGATTTTGAACAAAAATTATATTTCATATTTTTAAATAGTAAATATATTTTAGAGAGATAAATTATTAATTAGGTAGTATTTCATTTTAAATGTATAGCTACATAATTGAAATTATTTAAATTCAAATAATTGAAATAATGATAAAAATATCCTTCAAAACTAATAATGCAAATACAGATAAAACTTACATTATTGCAAATATGAAAAGGTAATTTAACAATATGTGGCAAACAAGATAAAATTTGGCAAAGAAGATAAAATTTGTCTCTTGTACTAGAATGATAATCTGCAGTGTGTGCAACACTATAGGTATAATATAAACAATATAGATTACTCAATCACTTTGTGAAAAAGGAGTGATTCAACAAATTAAGCTCAAAATATTAATGAATCCGATTTATGCTAAAATTGGTTATATCTGGTAACACAGAAAAGGACATAGGTCACCCCATATTGAGTAGGAAAAAATGCAAATATGAGAGAGATTGTATTTTTATTTTTAGAGAAATTGTATGTTAGATACATGTTTTTATACATCGAGATCCTTTCCTTAAAGATGTTGGCCCTGAAATTTCAAATCATTTCACAGATTCGAGCCAATTACTGGAATATTTCGTGAAGTAAATTCTAATTCTATCCGTGTTGATCGTCAACTATAAAAGTATTAACTCGCAAAAAAGATTAAATTATATGTACTTATATCTCAGACTAACTAACAACTTTTTTATTTTTTCTTCGATATTTACTTGTTTGGCCTAGCTTTTTAGAGTATCTTAAATTTAAGTAATTATTGATAAACCAATAATTATATATAATTGGTAATTAACCGATGATTTTTACTTTCAACTAGATCGAATCTGGTATATATATTAACACATTTTTTTTTTTTTTTATTAATGGCCAAAATAATGGGATAAACACCCTAGCTGCTTTCGCAGAATTTTAACCAGTTAGTATAGCAATAGAATAAAAGAAAGTATAAAGGAAGCGTGCGAAGAGGCTCGACTATAAATTTGTAGGAAAGGGCTGCTCTGCGAGTATTTCGTGGGGTGGTTTTATTTTTGGCATAATACTTTTAATTTCGTCAGAACAATTACCCAGTAGATATTTATAAAACAGAGTGGCTGCTCCTACATTTCGACGGTGACTCAGCGATGTTAGGTGCTGTGTAACATCTCCATCATTAATAATTTTGATGGCTCGCTTTTGTACTTTATCTAAGTACTGGAGGGTACTGTTGGGTGCACCGCCCCAAATATGTGAGTTATACTCAAGTCGTGGTCGAATGTATGCCTTATATATTAGAAGAAGGTTGGATGGTGTAAAATATTTTTTTCTTCTGCTTAAGAATCCCAAACATTTCGCGGCATCTTTTGCAATTGCTAAAATGTGGTCTTGCCACGAAAGTTTGTTGTTTATCTCCATTCCAAGAATTCTTAAGGTTTCGGAGTTTTAAATATTTACATTATCGAAAAGGATATTTGGTAATAAAGGCCTTTGCTTTGTTGATATTAGGCAGTTCTGGGTTTTTGAAGCGTTAAATTTTACCCTATTTACACTTCCCCAGGCTTGAATTTTTTGGAGATCGCTATTTAGAGCTCGAGAGATGTTATTTCGTTCTCTATTTACCGAAGTCTGGGTCACTTCAGCAGCTTTCTCAAAAAAATACAAGGAATCAAGGGGGCTGTCATCAGCAAAGCTATGTATATAATTTAAAGACGTGGATAGGAGATCATTTATAAAGATTATAAATAATGTTGGAGAAAGAACTGAGCCTTGAGGGACACCAGCATTGATATTGAATTTTTGAGACATAAACCCATCCAAAACAATTTGTATTGAACGGTTTGAAAGGAAACTTTCAATCCACGTATTGAGTAAGTTTCCTAGATCAATTGCTTTTAGTTTTTTTAGTAATGCTGCGTGCCAAACGCGATCAAAAGCTTTGGAGATATCTAGAGCGACAACTTTAGCTTCACCTTTCATTTTTCTATGCATTTGTGCCATTTTTCAGTCAAAAAGTCAAAAGATCACCAGCTAACCTTTTTGACCTAAAACCATATTGGCAATCGCTTAGAAGGTGAAGGCTTTCTAGATATGTTTTTAACTGGAAGTTAATTATAGTCTCCATAACCTTTGATATTACTGATGTTAAAGCAATTGGCCGGTAATTTGAGGGATTTCTAAGGTCACCCTTTTTTGGGATTGGCTGGACATGAGCTATTTTCCATGAGGATGGGTAAATACCAGAAACATATGATTTGTGGAAAAGTTTGCTCAGCGGTCTGGCTAGGGTTTTTGCACAATTTTTTAGTACTAATGGAGGGATGTTGTCAGGCCCGGTAGATTTGTTGAAATTTAGATCCTTTAGAACTTTTGCAACAACTCGAGGACGGAAGTAAGCTCTTTTAAGTGAGCATTCAGTTGGTTCAAAGGCAGGTGGAGTTGCTGGTAATGTAGAGTTTGCTGCGAAAATTTTTTGCAAGCAGGTCTGCCTTGAGTTCGGGATCTCAAATAACAGCATTGTTATCGATCACATGATGATGAAAAGTTTTGTTTGACTATTTTAGCAAACGACCAAAAATTTTTACTACCTTTTGGGTAGTGAATAATTTGTTGTCTTAGGCGACTATTATATTGGAATTTTTGCTGTTTTAATACTCGTTTACAGCTTTTACTAGCCTATTTGTAAGCTATCCGGTTGCTTTCACTCGGTATGTTCTTGTAGGAGTAGAAAGCTTTCGTTTTGCTTTTGATTGTTTTTGAGTTGGTTTAGCACTCTTAAGTTTACTCGGAATGAATAGCTGCATTCCGAAAACTATAGTACTAGTTAATGCATTTGCAGTGAGATTAACATTTCTGTGACGAAAGATAAAAGCACTTGCAATTACACGAACTACCAAAATCAAGTATCCAAAATCGAAATTAGTGACTAAAAAGTAGTCAAGAAAATAGTAAAAAAATGTGACTGTATTAATGAAAATTGGTAAGCACTTGGGGATTGTCTTACTAGTTCTGATTCATGTGGTTGGTAAAATTCTGTGCAGGAATTCGGTTTATCGCGGATTCTGTATTCGAAAGACTGATACTATTTAATACGAAATTCGGAAATTGGACAAGTTAAAAATCATATTTACGAATTTGGTGAACTCGAATATTATATTTTCTAACCACGTAACACTAACTTTGTACATTTTGCGCAGCATATTTTATTTGAATGCTATTTCGTTATCGAATGGAAGAAAAATGTTGGTAGTGTGTATAAATAATGGTGGAATATTTAAAATGTATATTTAATTTTAGTATATTTTATTAGTATGTTTTAAATTGGAAAAAAAAGTTGATGACCATTTTACAATTAGAAAAATTTAAAAATTATAAACATTATTATTTTCAAAATACAAATTTAGTATAGAAAACAATACTAGTTTTCATTTACTTTTAAATTGGTATTATCAAAAGATTGGATCTATTACTCAATATTTTCCGTTGAATTGCAACTTTCATTAGCAACTTAAATGATGTTTATTTGCTTTGGAAATTGATACGCGGCACCAAATTGGCATTGGGATCGCAAATCTGGAAATCTTTCCAATCCGAACTACTTACGCAGTAGGGGGCCGTAATAGCCTCGATGATTTTTTTTTTTATAAAACATACATTGATTGGTTGAATTTTTGACAACTGCGTATTAAAATTAGAAGATTTTTTTTTTAAAATCCAGCTTTTGGAGACAATTAATTTATTGGACAAAAACAAAAAATGTTTTATGTAAAATTTTAATTACACCTCTTTAATAACTAAAAAATTAAAGTTATATATACCTTTTGATAACAAATTCGAATTAAATGTAAATTTACAAAATCGCTATTGTGTTCAATGTTTTTGTGTACTTACATGAAAATAATGTAATATTGTGTATCAAATGGTAATTCAACGGAAAACATTGCGGAATAAATCCAGTATTTTGGAAATACCAATTTAAAAAGTAAATGAAACCTTGTATTGTTTTCTACACGAGAAATTTTCAATAAAAACGTTAAAATTTTTGGAATAGAATTTAGTTTTTTTTTATAAATGTTTTAGTTTTGTTTTAATAAAAATCTTTTAAAAGTAAATGAATTTTATATGTGTTTTAAATATACATATTTGAAATATTTTTTTAATGAAAGTTAATGAAACAAAATATTGTTTCAAAAATGATGAAATATAAAAAACTTTTCATTTTCAAAATACATTTCAGTGCCGTATCTGATATACGAAAAATACATTCTACCTTTCTACTAGAACAAAATGACATAAAAAAAAAGATATAGAAAAAAAATAATATGTAATAGCTACATAAAAGCTATCAAAACAAATTTACATATATTATATAATATATTATCCTTGACCAGTCGTCTGTTATGCCTACTCCTTAAGCACCACTATATACATATATATATATCTTTTTATTTACATTTGCATAATATCATAATTAACTATATTAAATGTAGGTACCTATAATATGTAAAACCTATATTACTTTCTGTCTACAAAATGTTTGCGGTTTTAGGAAAATTATTTAAAATTCTAATCTTAAAAATCCTTGATAAAAATATCCTTCAAAACTAATTATCATTCATATACACAAATACACACACATAGATAAGTTAATAATATACTCTTGAAATTAACTTAAATAAAAACGACTACAATAGGAGAATTTTTTTTTTCACTTTTAATATTCATAGGGATCATATATCAAGAATGTAACATATTGTTAGGGTCATCATTTAGCTGTAAAGATAAATGAATTTTTTGGTTTGTTGGGTTGACCACAATTTATTTAATTAACTGTTGTACAAGTGCATAATTTTATTATTTTCTATTATTTTTTTTTTTATTTTTTGTTTTGTAGCTGATGAACTTTTAGTCCTTGTTTTTAAAATTTTATTTTAATTTTTTTTTTCAAATAAATTTCAAAAGTAAACACCATAGACCTTCACTGCAGTGTTTTCTACTTATTTTCATAACAAAAAAAAAAAAAAACTTCATAATAATTTAACCTTCTCTTTCCATCATTTTGAATTCTATTGCATTGCAATGAATATTAATCTGTTAACGAATATGAATTATGGAATTGAGTGGAAGTGAAATATTTGAATATAGTCATAGAAAAATGTAAGGTTGAGTAAAAATGATGATATAAGTTAAGTTCATTGCATGTTACTATGTAAATTGAAAAAAAAAAAAAAAAAAAATAAAATAAATAAATAAATAAATGAAATTAGTCACTTTTGCAATGAATGATAAGTACTTTTACAAATAGAATCGTACCTATAAGTTTTTAATCATTCGAGTGTACTTATGTTAATATTTTTAAACAGTAGATTTGTTATGTTGAAAAAAAAAAAATTAAATTAGAATTTAAAATAGTTGTAGGATAATAAGGTAATTAGGTAAAAGGAAATTATAAAAATTAAATATTATTTTATATGATAACCGCGGACAATATAGATTAAAATCTTTTATAAATTTGTAATTCTATTTGAATTGATGTAAATTAAAATACATATAAAAAATTATATATATATGATAAGTATTTATCTTGCAGGTTCGGGATATTGATAACTTTTAGATTGGATTAGAATATAATATAAAAATATTTCAAATTTAAATTCACGACTCGATAAGTTTAATAAATGATGGATTTCACAGTGGATATGAAAAAGATACAAGTTTTGAAAACTCAATTCAGTAAATTTTTAAAAGTTCAAATAATTAGAATAAAAAAATCAGAATTCGAAATAAAATGTTTATTTTGGTCGTTACAAAAATTTTCGAATAATTCAATTTTAATATTAATTTTTAGAATTGAATAATTTAAAAAATTAAACTTTTTTATTTCAAATGCACTACACCGTGATATTTGAAAAAAAAGGATATTCATTAAATAAAAGGTGAAGATGTGCTGTTAAAATAATTAGATTTAAAAAACATGTTTACCAGAGAATTCAAGAATAACTAAAATGCATTTTCAAACCGAACTTGATAAATTTAATTAAATTTTTACTTACAAGATAGTCTATCAAAAATTGAAATGCAAAATTCACGAGAAATTTTGGATTAATAAATGAAACAAAATCTAAAAAAAAAATACTAAAAAAGGATGACAAAAATATCAGACCAATACAGGACAATCTATTAGAAGAATATTTAATTTGTTAGAATCTTGATAAAAGAGTACTTAAAAAAAAATTAAATCTTGGTTTATTACAACTTTTTCCAAAATTCGTATGATTCAGAAAGTCTTTTAGATGTGTTAAATATAGGAAATAAATATATGTAATAAATATGTAAATTCCATATTATTTTTTTTGTTGTTTTCTTTCTTTTTGTGTTCTGTTAAATTGTTTTAATATAATGCGTAACTTTCAATGTCATCCTAAAAAAAAAAATAAAATTATTATTAATTTTGTAGTTTGTAATTTAATTTTGTGGGCATTTCGACACTTACTCCTATAGTAACAGAATGGTTTTTCTACAATTATTTTATTTTACTTATTCCGAGATTAAATCAAGCAAGTTACAATACATATTTATTTATTAACAGTTTAGGTTAAGTTAAGTTAATAAAAGATTACAAGTTAAGAAAAAAGACTAATAGTTTTAACAAAAAAAAAAATAAATAAATATAACGTGAAAAAAAAAGTAAATATAACGTGAGAAAAAAAAAATAAAAAAAAAAAAAGAGAATTAAAGCAAAACTAAGAACTTATTCTAATTCACAAAAAAACAAAAACAATGGTAAAAATAAATAAATAACAAAATAATAAAATTAATAATTATATAATAGTGATAGAATTGATATGTGGAATTATTTAAAAACTAGCTTTGTAACCCGTCATAAATGACGGAAGCAAAATAAATCCTAGTTTCTTTTTTTCTTTCATTAGATTCTTTATTCCGAAATTACAGTACTTATGTTTATATCACTTTTTATTTATTTTTATTTATGTTTATATTGGCCTAACACTAATCTTTTTTTTTTATATAACAGAAAAAGAAGTACCATACCAACAAATTTGTATAAAATGTTTGTATTTTTGTATTGTATACTCGTACTCACTTCCATTTAGTTATAATTCGTTAGTTGGGTTCCATTTAGTATCAATTATACCGTATTAGCGTTATTGAGTCCTCCGGGAGAGCAAATTTAAAAATGGGATCTTATTTTCATATAAATTTTGTCTTTTGTATACTGTATAGGGATCTTATTTTGCTATATGAATAAACTGTTATTATGGTATTGTGTTATTTTTAAAAAAATATTCAAAATTTTGTATCTAAATTGGTAAAATTTACAAAAAATACAAAAACATTTTCATATATAATTTTCAATTTAAAAAAAACAATGTTTTCTTATCCGGCGTAGAAGTAGAGTTAATTATCCTACTCTACTTCTATCAAGTTCTATTGTTTGAACAGTGAACCTCAACAGTGAAAATAAAATAATATTTTTGGAATGGAGCATACAGAACATACAGAATACAAATACAGCAAATATTTAAAAAAAAACAAAAAAAAACAAAAAAAAAAACAAAAATAATTTTTTTTGAGTGAAGTGAGTTACGCACACAATAATGAAAAAAATAAAAGGTATAAGCAATAAAGTAGTATAATGTATAATATTATACAATACAAATATGCTGATACACATGCATATTATTGTGAATTTTAAGTAATAAGAATAACCTTTGAGTGAATTATGTTTTTTTTTTTGTGTTAAATGCTGTTTGCCTTTTGGTTATTATACCATATTAAACTATTGATTAAATTTCTATCAGTCCTTATTATTATAAAACAAAAAAATTGTTTGTTTTATTTATATTATTATTATTATTTTTTATTTTTCCTTATTATTTGCGAAGAAGACTAACATTAAATTAAAAAAATATAGTTCATGCAACCAATTTTTCCTGCAAAGGTTCAGCATGGTAGACAGGGGTTAGAAAAAAGCACCAAAGCAATTTGTATATATATGCATTTGTATACATATGTAATTTATATATGTGTTGGAGCGTTCCGTCGAACTTACAAACATCCAGATAAATGCAGAATAATATATATATAATATAATTTGAGCTACGATAACATAATAATGTTATCTATAAAAATATACTAAAGCCAAGGCATATCATAGGATAAATGTTGATTGACACAAGTACAAATTATTCTTTAAAGATTTAAAGATATTAAAGATAAAAATACTATATCAGCGACAGTTCTATGTTTTTCAAGCGTATTGAGATGTACTAAATTCAATGTGTGCTCATATGGAGATAATCTTAATGGATCTTCCCATGGGAGATTGCGTAAAAAATTAATATTGTAATATTGTTAAAATTTAAATTAATAGTACACTTAATATAAATTTAATTTAGTATTATATTGTGTTTACATAAGATGAAATAATAAAGAATTAGAAAAATAGAAAAAAAAACCTAGATCTATAACGTCATTAAAAGATAGAGACCCAAATTCATTTATCGTTAATTTATTGGGCAACAGAATGCGTTTAATCCTTTTATGAAAAATACTTTAAATTATATCTAATAAAAGTTTCTGAGTGCTTATAATTGGGTAAAATTTAATTATCGTGAATTAATAATAATAATAAAGTTAAATTTCGAAAAAAGCTTATCGTGTTGCCGCAGTATTTATATAAATTCAAGGACATTCGGTGATTTCGTAGATGTCTTAATTGTTGTTGAAAATGTTTTCGCAATCGGTTTGATAGGTAAACCCAATATTAAAATGTGTTAATAAAAACTTTCTGTTCATTTTGCTTGATCACAAATGATCTAAAACATAATTACTCAACGTTTTGTTGAGACATTTTCAATGTCAAAGTTAGTTGATAACATCACGTAATAACGAGTGAAATGATCGAGGATGTCTGAAGTTGACTAACAGTGAAAGAAGAATGAACATTTCAATGAACTACTAGTTAAAATCATATATTTAATTATTGTAAAACTAATAAAAACAATGACCCGTGTGTCTTCTACACATATGAAGCCAATAAGCGCAATTCCATTAATCGAAATTGTTATAACAATACAAATTGTAATAATATTAATAACATTAATTTGTATTTTAAAATTTACAATTCCCATATATCCTTTTCGGATTCTTTATTTTATAGTACTATCCATTAACGTATTACATTTTAGATATTTATAAAAAGAAAAAAATAAAACCAAATCATAAAAATCAAATGAAAATGAAAGATGGTCATTTTCATTATTCAAAATTTAAAGAATTTATTTTATAGCGTGTTCTTTTGGCTGTCTACTTTTTTTTTTTATTATATTTAGTTCTATTTTTGTTGGATATTTTTATTTTTTTTAAAATATTTTTTTGTATCTTGACTTATATTTTTTTTGTTTTTATTACATGGAATTATCCTTGAAGTGTTATTTTTATAACATGTTAAATTCCTGCAATATAAAATTATGTTCGAAACAAAAAAACAAATTAGAAAAATAGGCTAAAGAAAAAACAAGAAATAGCAACAAAAAACAAATTTCATCGTATTAAAAAAACGTTAGTAATTATTTAACTGTAATTCCATAACCGTATTTTGTTTTAGTTGCTATTTGTTTTTGTTTTTTTTTGTTTCAGTAAAATCCGTTATATTCTGGTTTTAATCAAATCTTAAAGTACCTATGTACATTACAAAAACTAAAAAAAAAAAAAAAAAAAAAAAAAATAAGGGAAGCACGCAACTGGTCATAAAATAAAATTATTACATGTATTTGTATAATATATATAATTATTATAACATAATGTATTATATAAGTGTAGGTATATTAAAAATTATAATAATAAAATTAATACGAGTATTTAATTAAAGTTAAATGTTGTGATAGTGTTCTTAATAAAAAAAAAAAAAAAAATAAGTAAATAAATATATAAAACAAATAAAATAAAAAATAATATAATATATGGATATTCATTACATATAAAAATTTTTATTTAAGAGTATAGAGTATAGAAAAGGTGTTTTAAAATTTGTTTGTGTGTAAACATTATAATAATAATCAAATAATAAATTTTAGATTTTTTACTGCAATAAATATAATTAAAAAAAAAAAAAAAAAAACGAGCAAACAGTGAAAAAATATTATTGCATGCGATTTATTTATTACACATGTAGGGCAAGATTAGCAAGTGTTGCCAGTTGTAGTATTAATAAAATAATCTATAGATTACAAAAATTAAATTTTTTTTTATTTAAGGTATTACAATACGATTATTACGATTAATCTTTTTATATTTTTTTGTTTTTTATAATTCCAAGACTGTGAGATGAATGGCAACTGATTTTACGCTGAGACTTTGATATACAGAATTATATGCAATTTTTCTTATGTTTTTGTTGTTGTTGGCATACTGTTGGTATATAAACTAATTTAAATGGAAAACTACATTTATTAGAATAACTTCACGCAATTCAAGCTATTATGAAGGCACTGTTCCATTTTATTTTAAATGATAACGTAATTGTATTTTAAATTGATTCCAAACAATAACAAAAAGCTTCTTGGTTCAATTCTCTGGTCGATACATCGGAAGAAAGCAGATATCTTGGTGTTCACCCAGAAACGTTAAACATTTTTCCAGAATAATCGCAGATATCCAATGACATGTGAATGAAAAAAAAAATGTAAAGTAATAACTTAGCTTCCAGAAATGGAAATTGAAGCAGTGAAAGAAGAAATTTTCCAATCTTTCTATGAAATTCTAAGATTTCAAAGTTACAAAGGCTATAAATTAGACAGAATTAAACCTGATAATACTATGAAAGTTAATTATAATGTAAAAAGAATTTCTTATCTAATATAACTTATGTAAATGTCAGCATTTTAAACACATATTGTATATCAACATATCTTTTATAATCTTTAATATAAAAATCGGAGGTATGAAAGAAAATTAAGCATTGTTATTATTAAGCACTGTTGTTCCTTTACTTGTAATGTTTAATTGTCTACACTTTGAAGTAGACTTTAGTGTAACCAAGCAATTTACTGTGGGCAATGTAACCTATGCTGTGTAAAATAAACAATAATTTTTCAGTAGATTCGGTTCATTTCAAGACACATTATAACAGCCTGGCTTGATTAAGTATATAAAAAATTTATTACATCAGCTAAGGTTATTATAAGTTTAGAATCACTTTTATTAATTGATGGGTAGAAAAATTGTTTCATGAATACTAAAACGATTGGGTCAATGTTCCATAATGCTATGGGAGAACATGCTTTTTTACATGCTTAGGACTTAACTGGAGATTTTCAAACACTGAGAAATTTTCTGAAATTGTTATGGAGGCTGTTGATATTATAAATGATCTATGTTCTGTGATCTATGTGTTCGACAATAGCATAAACAGATGGAAAAATTGTCTCAGCACTTCATTTGGCATAGTAACTGTAAAAGTCAGGTCGGCAATCTATATGCAAAAAATGTTTTAAATAAAAAATTAACAGATCAACACCTAATTTGGAAGAATTTAAGCAAGTTGATTTGTAAAATTTTTTTATTGATAAAGGTGGAATTTGGCTTAAACCTTGTGATTCTAGTATAGTTAAATCAATAGATAAGAAAATTTGATGAATAATTCATAGAATATATTAAAGAAAATATAAAGATTTTTGTACCAGTATGTGAATTGATTTAATACTATAAAATGATAATAATAGTTGGAATGTTTCAAGAAACAGAAAATCTGGATGACTCGAATTGAATTTATGTTACAAATTTGATAGCAAATACATATGTAGATAAAATAAAAAAAATGTTGCTTTTTTTTTTGAAAAAAAAAAAAGTATTTTTATTTAACTTAATGGTAATTCATTATTCTTTAATTATATTTATTGTCTACCTACGCAATGAAGTAGATATAATGGTATTGTCTACAAAATATTGTCGACGTGTAGAAAATAACGTAATCTACATAATGTAATTTACGTCGCACAACACTGTTGTAAAATTTTTAGATATGGCATCGCTGAAAATGCAATATTTGTAGATTTATTTCGTAAATCAAATAAATAACATCATATATTTTTATTTCTAAAGCCTTGAACATTTTTTAATTTAACCCTATGAAAATATTTTTTCTTATTAAAACAAAAAAAAATCAATTATGCTATGTAAATACATGTGTTATTAATTTAAAGAAATTGTTTTTTAATGAAGATTAACTATATTTTGTTTTTTTTTGTGTAGAGGATCATTAGCTTCAGGCATAACTTCATGATCATTTGAAATAAATTATTTATTTATTATATTATAAAATAGAGTGGATGAAAATTATTTTAAATGGTAGTGAAAATTCATTAGAATATTTTTTGTTTTTGCAATTAGCCTTAATTTAGTCATAATCATAGTTATACTAACAAATTTACTTTGCCATTGGCATTAATTTACTAAGTATTCAATTAATTTATTCAATTGAATAGCATTTGAAATTATGCAAAGTTTTATTGAATAAAATTAAAATTTTATACGCATATACTTTGATTTTATGACAATTGATTAAATGAATGAAGTTTTAAACTATTGAACACAGTCGATAATTTTTAAAAATTTAATTATGTAGTATATAGTTGATTTTATTCTTTAAGGCTTTCTTAGAATATTATATTAAATGTTATTATGGTGAAATATTATGCAATAAAGAATGTTGTTCTAATTATATTTCTGTCAACTTTGTTGTTAATAATTTTAAAGGTTATTAAATTTAAATTAATATTTCGATTCAGTACCATAATAGTTCACACTTTTTATTTTTGTTACAAAAAATTGTTTAAATGGTACAATCTTGGACTACATTTTGTTAGTATGATAATACGAGATGACTTACTAAGCCAATGAATTGAATTATTGTAGTATTTTTATATTTTAATTAGGAAATATTTTTCCTTTATTGTCTATAAAATATAATTTTGGCGTGGAAAAAGAAAGTTGAAGCTACTAAAATATATTCTTATTTTAGTATGCTATGACTCGCAGTTGGGGCATAGACTAGCTTTATATTTCATTTGCGAAATGCATTGTTTTAGGTTTATATGCTCTTTGGAATTCTGATAAAGTTGTAGCTGTTCAGAAAATGGTTAATACTATTCCTTTGTTGCTTGTTTGAAATATGAGTTATTTCAGCAAACAAAATTTATCTTATTTAAATGAATAATTTTGCAGAGAGAGAGAGAGTAAAGCTTTGAGTGGTAACTCAATCAGTATTGAATTTTAGAACGATAATTTGTTTTAATACACGGCTTGTAGATGTATATCACATCCGTCAACTTTGAGTCCTTTCATATCCATATAACAAAAAAATTAGTGAATTAAAAAGTTAATTGCGATAGTATTAATGTGACAGAAAATTAATTAATCCTTTCACATCCATACTGAAAATGAGTTAATTAAAAAATTAACTGCTATAGTATGAATGGGACAAAAAATAAATTTTAAAAGATACTAAATATTTCCACTGTTGTTTTAATTAAACTCAAATCTTTATTTCAGGAGGTTTATTTGATTTCTATATTTAGTCTAATAAGAGTCTAAAAACTAGCCATATTTACAAGACGTAGATGCAGTGAAAGTAAAATAGCATTTGTTTTGTCAAAACTGTAAAATTTATTGATAACAAAAATAATTTCTTTAATCCCAGACGAATACGGATAACAAAAACATTGTCTCATCAATTCAATTGTATTCAATTTTATTCAAAATTTGATAACATTTTTTTTATTAATTATATAGAAATGAAAAGTTTTATCTATAGCCATATTATATTTAAAAAACCTTGTCTTACATATTAAGTCAGTTTTTAGATGAGATTTGTCAGAATACATAAGATATGTCACTTATTATTTAAGTTGTCAAAAATATTTTTTGAAAATCTTCTTAAAATAAATTTTTAATAATAAAAAAATTCATTAATTAAATTCTAAATTTATGCCATAAACAAAATATCTCTTTAAATATTTAATTATTTAAAAAAAAAATCTTTATTCAGTACTAAAATTATTTTTTCTACGAAGTTTGATGGATCTGAGAATTAAATAAAAATATTAATTTAATATTAAGTCTTTAAAGGATAACAACTTTATAATAATAATAATAAAATATTCTAAAAAGGATAATGGGTATTAAAGAAATTTTATTGCAATCTTCTAAAATTTTCATAGATATTGTAAATCATAGAAAAATATTATTTTTGGATACAGACAAAAAGATAAAAAAAGCAACAAATTTAATTAAAAATATTAAATTGAATATTTATGAAATAATTTTAGATAAATTAATTATGATTATTATAATATTTTATTTTATTTTATAAAATTAAAAAATTAGTAAATTAAATATTTATTGTTTAAAAAATTGTTCAATATAGAAATTATAAATTCTTTTCTTTAAATAAAATGTCCTTGGCATGTAATTTAATATTTTAAAGAATTTAAAAAAAAATTGTATTTTTTATTTGAAAAAGATTATAAATTTGAAATTTAAGAATTTATCATTATGATGAAACACTGATTTGATACTGTAATTCTGCTAAGGTTCAATTGAAACTACGTTGTAATAGATTTAAATAAGATTTATTTATTATTCTATCAGTTAATAATCAATTATGAATGTAGAAAAAAATTGTCTGAAAATTTAAATGTCGATCAAGCTAGAGCGATACTGATATTCTTTAAATTGTGCTAGAGTATTCAAAATTTCATTCATTTAAAGACAATAATAATGTATCCAAAACGTTTTACTTCTCTTGAAAATAATCATATTCTCTAGCAAATTAAATTTTGGTTTTAACCCATTCCCGCCGGTTGGCCTATATATAGGACAACAAACAATATGTCATACAAATACGTATAACTTCCATTAAAATTAACTTAGCTCGGTCAAAAGTACCTTATTTTGAAGTTAAAAAATAAAGTAACATTTTTCAATATAGTAAAACCAACTTTTCAGTTTATAAATAACATTTAAACTCAATTCAAAATATAATTTTTTCAAAAAGTTAAAAATAAATACTGAAAAATATTTAATTGTGTTCAAACTACCAAAATTTATTTGTTTAAGCATTAGAGAAGTTTCGACAATTATTAAATATTAGATTTTAGTTGAAAATATTAATTATTTTTTTAATTAAAATTGGTGTCCTATATAATATAGTCCAATCGGCTTAAGTATGTAAGAATTTTTATTTCATTGTAGTTTTATTTTGGAACATGTAAAGCGTAATTATTACACAAGTAAAAGCATTTGCATGGTAAAAGTGAGTTCCAGGGTTTTCAGGTAGCTATTGAAGCGTTATTCGAAGGAGTTCAAAATAATTTTGAAGATCATAATGTCAAAAATGGAAACATTTTCCTGCCAGAATTAGATAAATTGACGAATTGTGAAAAATTTTATGATCAAAATGTCTTTGAAAACAAATTGCCAAGAGATGTTCAAAGTGTAATAGAAGTGAAAATTTGGGACGAAAATGATTAAATCGAAGATACTAATGATATTTCGTTTTTGTTATTAACTCAAGATAAAGATTTTTGGATAATAGTGTTTCTGCAATGCTAACTAATGTTGACTTTATAAATCCTATACATTCAGAAAAACGTTGAAATAAAGAAACGCATATAGAGAAACGAGAATTTTGCAAATATTAACGCTGATATGAGTGGTAATAGAATTGATCAAAATAACAATAAGTTCAGAATCATGTTAAAAGGTAAGGATTGTAGTGGGAGATTTTCATTTTCCTAATTGGTTTAGCAGTTGTAAACGTTTGGAATTTATACTTTGTATCATCAAACGAATCATCTCAACACATCGCAGCTCTCACTGTTCTTGTATTTACAAAATATCTTCAAAAATCAAGAATTAATTTTTTAAAGGAAAAAAAAAAAATGCTTCCTCAACAATAGACCCCAAAATAACCAAACGCGTTCTTCCCAAAATGAAAGAACAGCTTCGCTCAGTATTCCATCACTTGCAAAATGGCCTTATGCATTAGTCGTTTATGTTTTACAAAGTGTACTAAATTTTTATCATATAATTGAATTTCTTATTTATTTTTAATATAATGTTTAATAATTAAAAAAGTTTCTAAAATTGAAATAGTTTTATTTTTCTTTATGTATTTAATTTATAATATTTAATTAGTTTGTTTCAATGTATTTATTTTTGTCATTCGAACTATAAAAAATATAATAAACCAAAATAATATTTTTATTTGTTTAAACTTTTTGTTTTAAAATTATGCACCCATATTTGCCGGTTGGCCTATTTATAGGACGGTCAACAGATCGGAACCTACAAGGGTTAGAAGAACCAAATTTGACTTTTCTTATTTAGCCAAACATTACTCTGGCTTTAAAATATTATTCGTTTTAGACAACGGGAAAGGGTAGCTGGCGGGAAAGGGTTAATGACCTTTTTTAAATAATAATTTTTGTAAAAAACATAATTGTTATTTATTAAATGTAAAATATTATATTGTACAAAACGAGTTAGGCAAATTCTATTCATGATTTGAACCTTATGGATTTTTTTTTTCTCTTGTAAACTTGATGTAAGATATCGTTACCTACGAATCATGGTGCGTGTGTTATTAGTCTTGACTGAAGTCGCTGCAATATTTCAGTATTTGAATTGCTGGCTACTCTCCACATTTAAATTTCGTATCTCCATATCTAAAAGCTTTAAAATACTTTATAAGCTTGTTCTCCAGCGACTTTGGTGAGTTTCGGCTAATCATCCAATACATTTTATGTAATTTTTACTCCAGTTATTTTCTGTTTCTTTGGATATGGATATTTCATGTCTTCTATCCAAATGCATGCTTCTGTCTCTTTCTGTGAGACTACTTCGTTATATAGTAGCATCGTCGGTCGAGTTTTTCTCTTCATGGTAAATGTGACAATAATTTTGATTCAGTAATTTTGATCATTCAGTCTGATTCTCCACTTTTTGAGCCATTGCTGTATTGTGTTTTATACTGTGTTGCAGAATCTCTATACCATGTACTGGGTTATTATGCGATACCAATATATGGCTGTATCATCAGCAAAAGTGGCCATCATATGGCCGTATAGATGAGATATAAATAAGGACCAAGTACGCTGCCTTGCGGTACGCCTGACATAATTTCATTACCTGAATATGCATCTTAATACTTCACCAAAAAGTGCCTTTCGATACGGAATGAGCGCAGCAATAAATAATATATCTGTGGAAGAAATTGTTTGAGTTTGTACAGTAGTGCTTCATGCCATACCTTATCAAATACTTGGTACTAATATTCAAAAAACCGCTCAACAATATTTATTTTATTCTACTCTTAACTTGATTACATACGTACCTACCTACTTTGTGTATTTGCTCAATACATGCATGTTTATTTCTTATGTAGATAAAACAAACTAAATCAATTTATTAATATGTTTAATATGTTTGAATCAGTACGTAACTGTTTTTTTTTAAACTTTAAATTTGACTTCAACTTGAATTATAATTACTCAACAGGGGCTCCTAGTTGTTTTTATAATAATATCCCCATTTAATTAGTTGATAAGCCAGTAATTTGATAAATAAAATGCTCGAAATATTGTAGATATTGTAGTATAAACTTGCAGTACCGTTCTTAATTAAGCACGAAAAGGTGATTCTACCTAAGTTAATGTCAAGAACGTAAAAAAAAAAAAAAAAATTATCCTGAAATATCGTTGTAGTGTACTTTTTACTCTACAACGCTTTTAATTTAGTTTTCATTTAGCTTATTTTTGTATCCCTTAGTGTATGTAAACACTACAAAAGAACTATCAGTTTGAATTAGCACGAGAAGTTACAACTTGTGGTTTATGGTTCTTAGCTTGGCTTAAAATAACTGAATATCAATGTTGAAAAAAAATATTGTTATGGAGAGGTATATATAAGTACGAATTTAAATCAAAAAGAGTTCTTCAAGTTGGTTATAACTCATATTATCGAGAAAAAAAATTACGAATTACAAATTAGGTACAAATGTGTTTACAAATTAATATGAGTTAATATTTTTGACTTATTCTATGAATTTTGTTCTATGATTAAGGGTTTTTGGGTTAAAATTCAAAATAATTGTATGTGAGTATTGCCATTACATTTTTTTTGTAAATTGGAAATACTTAATATAATATACAAAATATTATGTATTTCATAGAATGAATATAATTTTTGTGATTTTGAAATTTGTTATTTTAATTGACTTTTCTATTTAAAATGGAAAACTAAAATACCATAATTTCCATTTTCTTGAAATGTTTCTCTTGTTGGATTTTTTTAAATATTTTTTTTCTTATTTTTATTCTTATGTTTTTCTAAATGCTGAAACTAAATATTATAAAAAATTATATAGAAATATTTATCAATACAATTTAATATAACTTTAGGAGTTCACCACAAAGAGACTTCTTTTATATGCATATATGATATTGCTATAAAATAAATTTATTATTATCCTTGATATCAAGTTGAAGTGACTCTTTGTCTTGATAAAGGTGAATTCCATTTTAATAAGAAATAATATTCTTAATAACTATTAAATGTACCTTAAAATTGAATATTAATATTTGGAAAAATTCATTTGAAATAAAACAAAATCCATTCAATTTTCTATTAAATTTTATTCAAAATATATTTTTTGGGGTTGGTAAAACTAAATTAAAATAAGTCAAAGTGAAATGACAATTATTTTGAAACCAGAAATTTACAAAGAAATTATGTCAAAATATTTTAAAGTCGAATGCCATAAGCTATTTTATATATTATAAACCAAAAATTTTAATTTGATTTAAATTTATGATTTTCCCAAGATGACAAAAAATTTATGTATGGACAATGACAATAATAGAAAACAATTAAGACTTATAGATATCCCGTAAATAATAATAATGTATAAAACTCTTTGCTATTAATAGAATTAAATATACGAGTATATGTAACATATTCGATAAAAATCACGTCATGTAGAATGGTTTTTACAGTAAAAATGTGTATATTCAACAGAGAGTAAAAATGATCGTGATAATGACAAATATTGCATTAATCTTCGAATGTTACAAAATTATAATTTTGATACATAATTTTTTTTTTAAATCTATAATTATAATAGACAAGCATTTAAGGACGTGCGCAGTAAACACCTTTTCATTTTATTTCGCTTCTCTTTAATGAACTCTTTATATATAAATAAGTTGTATATAAAACAATAATACGCATACAGTTGAACATTTGTTTCACCAAATACATTATGCATATGCGAGTTCTTATTAAAATAAAAAACAAAAACAAACAAATCAGTTATTATTATTACTTGCAAATGAACCTGTGTATATATGTAAAATAATAACAAAAAAGTAAATTCACCTGAAATAAAAAATATAAAAACAGTTGAATTCTTCATTATGACCGGCAATTTCATCTTCACATGGTAGAGTTAGAGTATACCTCTTTACTTATATAAATATTTTATTTTTAGTAATTTTATCAATTTCATGCCACTATATTTTTTATCCATTAAATGACTATATGCTTAAACGAAACAGTATATGGGGGAGCAGTATTTATGTTTCCTAAATCAAACTTACTAACCTTCAAAATTTTTATGGAAACATGAGTGGTCTCTACTTTATCCTGAGAATTCTATGTCAGTACATAAATGACTGTTCTTTTAAAAACTTTAAATTTGGCTTCAACTTGAATTATATAATTACTCAACAGGGGCCCCTAGTAATAGTATAATCATCATATAGCGCTTTTTGAAAAAGTTTTCTTTTAGTTTTTAATAAAAAAGTTTATACAGAAAAAGGTGCTTAGGTACTTTTTATCCCGTATTTGGAGTTAATATTAACTGTTTATAGGTAACTAGTAACTTATGTTAATGTGGTACATTAGTTTTGTTAAATGACGTAGCTCTGCTAAATGAAGCAGCTTGGTGTTCTCATAGTCAATCTAGGATTTATTTTAATAAATGTGAAAACCCCTATCAGGTTCAGATATCAAGTTTGTATACCAAGCATATGAAATGTTTTCAATTTTAAAAAATGTAGCACATTAATAAGCTAGTATTCAAACTTCTTTAGGAAGGCAACCGAAATAGAAAGGGAAACATTTTAATAAATAATCATTTATCTTTTATTCATTGTTTATAACCAACACAAATAACAGTAGGTATTCTCTATCTTATTTTATAAATCTATTCAAAGTGACATAACATAGATCGAAATATTTTGATAATTTATGCAAACTATTTTTCGCTTCAGAATTGCTTGAGCTGCTAGCTTGTAAATTTCTAAACTCCTGGTCCCTCAATTTGTCTTTCTTTTATAATTTCTCATTCTAAAAAAAATGTATAATAATAAAAATTTAATTTTTCCCAAAAACATAAAATGGGGTAAGTATTAACAAGGTTATTATTTGTCCCATTAATGCTTTCCCCATTACCTTTTTATAATTTTTTTTGCGACGTTATGAAGACATTTGTGGATATTAATTAAAATTAGTCCGCTCATAATAGCAATTTTAGAATAGGTTTTAATTTAGGTTTATTTCTTAGTATGTTAATAGTGGTAAGTTTTATGAAAAAACATAAATATTCAAAAAGGTTTTTTGTCGCCATTTTTCCTTTAAATAATAAATTAATTAATAAATAAATTAGTCAGCTAGTCTAAGTAATAATTAAGAATAGTTATAGGTGTAAATACAATAGTATAAGCTCTAAAATATTTAATATTGTAAAAAAATTATGAATATGTATCATGGCAATAAATAAATAAATAAATAAAATAATAATAAAATTAAAATTAGTAAAAAAACATAATAACTAACTAATAATAGAGTAGTTAAATCTAGATTGGATTGCAAATTAACTGTAAACTTACCTACAAATCAAAATTTGGTCATTCCACAAATGTATGTTTTTGCATAAAAATTCAGATCCTTCACTTAATCTTTTCACGTAACGTTTTATGACCAATTCAATAATGTCATTCAATAGAGACGTTAATAAAGAGAGAAATTAATAAAAAAATCAATATTTTAAATGATTGGTATATGCGTAAAAAGTTGAGTATTAATTTAAATTCTTACCCCTTTCTCCCCTATAATTAAAAAATTTAATACAATTAAGAAATTCATTAAAAAAATTCAATGCATTAAAAAATTCAGTGCAATATTTTTGCTATTAGCATTGAATTTTTCTATGATAAAGCTCAAACAATTTTGTACTTCAACTGAAAAGAAGCCTCCAGTGACTGACAAAAATCTAGGACGTTATTTAGTCAGACAAAGAGCCCACATGGTCTGTTGAGCACCTACTTAAGTAAATAAGTAATGCTTAAATCCACATGTCTGCTGTGAAGTCTTTGATTTTAGTCATGTTATTAACCCATGCAATTGTTATAACTTGATATTTTTTTTTCTTTTTCAAACTTTATTGTTATTTTGTTTTTCAGAAATATTAGTTATTATTCAATATACAATTAATATTAATTATATAATGTCTAACGTATTCAGAATATTTAAAATTGCGTAATATCATTTCATATGAACTATCCAGAATACTAACCAACTTCAAAATTTGCATTTGAGAAAATCTTTTATGCAAACTGTTATCAAAAACATTAATATAAAATTTTCTCTCTCTGACTAAAACAACATTTTCCATCTCCTACCTATACCAAAAGTTGTTATATTTATTTTTTAACTCGTATATACATACATACACATGTATCTATATACAATTTATTAGCCAATTTTATAAACAAAAATTTGTTAATGTAATGTAATAATAATTGTTACAGACATCTAATATTGTAAATGTTTTTTTTTTGCTTTTGTTGATTAAATGTATGTCAAAATCAAATCAAGCGTAAATGTATACATAAAATATAAAATATTATAATATGTATATATTTACTTTACTTAAACATTTTGTATACCATAATATATTTATTAAGGATATTATATTACACATATGTATTAACTATAAGTATGTATATATATGTATGAATATATGGGAATAGAATTTTCTTGATGTCTACATAAAGATTGATTGAGAGAAAATAGGTCAATTAATTAGTGTGAATTGAATATACTGAAACTATATAATTTATATATTTTTGTTAAAAAACAATTATATATATATATGTATATACAAACATATTATTATTTATTTATGTTCACATATATTATACACCTGTAGCAAAAAAAAAAAGTGTGATGATGATAATTTATTACTAATTACTTACATATTCTTGTTTTTTGTTTTAATTATGCCAGCAATTAGGAATGTGATCTAATTCACTTAACCTAGGAAGTAATCGAAGATACTCACTTACCTTAAATTATGGGTTTGAAATAAATTTATAGAACTTGTGATGTTAAAATTTATTGTTTTTGAATTGAATTGTTTGAATATGGGTTTATTGAGCTTTGCTGGAAATTTTTTAATTTTTTTCAGAACTGATCTATTTAGTATCTATATATAGATATAATAAAAAATAGCATGACATTAAAATAATATAATGTAATTTTTTAAAAGTTTATTTAGAATTAAAATATTGTTCTGGTATTAGATTACATTAGACAAGTAATTTACAGCAATTTATTTAAATTAAAAATCTCGAATAAATCTATGCCAAGTTTACAAATAGGGGAAGTTGTTGAAATTTTAAAAAAATATGAAATAAATTTTTGACATAGGGTTGTAACACATTTTTTTAAAATCAAACTCAAAAAAAAGAAATTTATTTTAGACTTTTTAATTAATTGTAAAGTATCTCATGTAGTGTCTCCACATGAAAGTACCTCACAAGGTACATTATATAAAAAGTTAAAATATGTTTATTAGTTATCAGTGACTTAGGGGTATTACTACTTACTATCATAATAGTCAAAGGTCCAAATAGAAATAAATATACACATACTTTAAAATTTTAAGAAAGCGTATTTCTATGTCTATTATAATCCACTAGGGGCCCCTGTTGAGTAATTATATTTCAAGTTAAAGTCAAATTTAAAGATTTTAAAAAAACAGTAATTTACGTACTGACATAGACTTCGCACGATATAGCAGAAACCACTCGTGTTTAATAAAAAGTTTTGTGGTTAGTAAGTTTTATTTAGGACACATAAATACACGTCCCTCATATATTGCTTCGTTTCCGATATATTCCCTATAGTAAGAAGCATTTAGTGATAAAATTACTAAAAATAAAAAGTTTTGTTATTAAAGAGGTATGTATATATATACCTACATAATACATAATTTTAATAAAAACTATATTATTACTACAAATAACAAAAATTTAGAAACAGTTACTTAAAAAGATAAAAATGAAGAATTCAAGTGACTTACTATATCAAAATGAAGTACTCTAACTCTACTATATAAAAATAAATTTGCTCGTCATATGAACAATTCAACTGATTTTTTTTGTTTTTGCTTTTTTATATTTTTTATTTGAGATGAATTTGTTTCTTTGTTTTTTTTTGGCATATGTACATAAATTCATTTGCAAGTACATAATATAAAATATAATAACTGATTTGTTTACTTTTGTTTATTATTTTCATAAGATCTCACTTATGCATAATGTATTTGCTGAACAATAAAATCTTATGAGTACAAAATTTTCAACTGTGTGCGCATTTTTGTTTTATATACAATCTTATATATTATATATATTAGAAATTCATTAAGGAGTAGGAGAATCGAAATAAAATAAAAAGGTGTCTACTGCGCAGGACCTTAAATGCTTGTCAATTATATTTATAGATTTTGGACATATAAACATAAAGTAGGGATGGATGGTATAAAAAGTTGGCACATAACCTGACAGGGCTCCAGAAAAGAATGCTGAAGAAAAACAAAGAATTCTATCTATAAGAAATTCTATAAGAAATTTCTATCTTCACTTTGTGTATTAAATTACTGTACAATGTAAGAAAAGGTATTCTACCAAAGTTATTGAAAATAAGATAAAATAAAAAAAAAAAATCCGCATTTCGTAAAATGATCTATAAAGTTAGAATAAATAAATAAATAAATAAATAAAACATTTTAAAAACTTGCTTTTTCGAAGGGTTAAACAATTTTGGTAGCAACATTAATTGCACTAAAAAAGAGAAAATAAATTAGGCAATTCAAGCTCTGTTAAAAAAATGCTATGTGTGTAATTTTAACATTTGCCTTCATGGATAAAAGTAAATTAAAAATATGTGCTGATATTTTATTATTAACAGTTATAAGGGTTGACGCTTCTTAGTTTTATTCATGCTTTAAGCAATTTCACCAATATACCAATAACATTTCCTAACCAAAATACAGTACATATTTTTTATTGTACATTTTAGCCGTTTGAGTGTATAATATAGGCCTTCCTTCAACATCATACTCAGGAATAATGTAAACCTACGCATCAGCGAAAAAACAGCGAACAAGCGAAAAAACAGTTTATTTCGAAACCACTTGTTCCTTTCGAAATCACCGACTTTTTTCTAAAACTTCTGGTCCAATGCGTCAAAACTTGGTATAAATAAATTTGGAAAGCTTTGATGTAAATGAGTTAAATAATAAATTCTTAACATCGTCCACTAATATACTTTTTAGTTGCAACCAAATATTGAAAGTGTATTTTTGTCTACTACTTTTTCTTTCCATAATGTATCTATGGATGAAGTATTTAATGCTATTTTCAAGTTAAATCTAATGAAATTGGACTTCACTTAATCCCATTACAATTTACCAAATTAATTATTTCTGTTGTACTACCTTTCTTAACACATATATTAAATTTTATTCTAACAACTGATTTCTACCCAATTTCATTAAAAAGTGCCAAGGTTCTTCCTGTTCCCAAAAAACAAGTCTTTCAATTGATGGCCTCAAATCTATTAGAATATTCTCAGGTACTTCGATGTCCTTTGAACCGCTACTTTATCCACAAATAAATTACTACCTAGGCGGTAATAACTTGCTTTAAGAATTTCAATCAGGTTTTCGTTAACAACACAGCACTACGTCTGCAGTTCTTGAGATTACTGATGACATTTAAAATCCACATGTATGTATAATCCTACATGTATTAGTGTATATGTTTTTATTTTAAAACTAGCTTTGTAACCCGTCATAAATGACGGAAGCAAAATAAATCCTAAAAATAATTTTTTTTGAGTGAAGTTAGTTACGCACACAATAATGACAAAAATAAAAGGTATAAGCAGGTATAAGTAGTATAATGTATAATATTATACAATTCAAATATGCTGATACACATGTATATTATTAATAGATGAATATATTCGTTCAATATATTTTCTCTCTTTTTAATGGAAATTATTTTGATTGCTAGTGTTAGTACTTTTTGAAAATTTCATATATTCATATATTACAAACTACTGCTACATTTTCAATATTTCAGAAACGTGAATAATTATTGTTTTTTTTCAAATAATTTAACAACAATACTTTTCTGTGTAATAATAGAATACGGTAATAAAGTAAAAGTAAGTTTAAATTTAAAAAACATTGTTATTTTTATTAAGATTGATTTTGATTCCTTTTATTTTATTCATACACAAAGATTTTACTAATATTCTATTTAAAAAAACTATATTGGCCTAACACTAATCTTTTTTTTTTATATAACAGAAAAAGAAGTACCATACCAACAAATTTGTATAAAATGTTTGTATTTTTGTATGGTATACTCGTACTCACTTCCATTTAGTTATAATTCATTAGTTGGGTTCCATTTAGTATAAATTATACCGTATTAGCGTTATTGAGTCCTCCAGGAGAGCAAATTTAAAAATGGGGATCTTATTTTCATATAAATTTTGTCTTTTGTATACTGTATAGGGATCTTATTTTGCTATATGAATAAACTGTTATTATGGTACTGTGTTATTTTTAAAAAAATATTCAAAATTTTGTATCTAAATTGGTAAAATTTACAAAAAATACAAAAACATTTTTATCAATAATTTTCAATTTAAAAAAAGCAATGTTTTATTTTCCGACGTAGAAGTAGAGTTTATTATGCCTGTTTGCCTTTTGGTTATTATACCATATTAAACTATTGATTAAATTTCTATTAGTCCTTATTATTATAAATCAAAAAAATTGTTTGTTTTATTTATATTATTATTATTATTTTTTATTTTTCCTTATTATTTGCGAAGAACACTAACATTAAATTAAAAAAATACAGTTCATGCAATCAATTTTTCCTGCAAAGATTCAGCATGGTAGACAGGGGTTAAAAAAAGCACCAAAGCAATTTGTATATATATGCATTTGTATACAAATGCAATTTGTATATGTGTTGGAGCGTTCCGTCGAACTTACAAACATCCAGATAAATGCAGAATAATATATATATAATGATATTCATTTGAAATAATTTATGTTATGCGAGAGTGAGAAAGGTATTATTTTTTATTTTCAAATAATAATTTTATGAAGTTTATATTTATTTCCTGAGAAAGGGAGATAGATATTAGTTAATATTATAAAAAATGTCTTACTAATAAATAATATGTTTCGGTCAAAAATAATTGTATTAATATTTATAATTATTGTGAATAAAATGCAAAATTTGGCTGGGAATGAAATTTCACTGACATTTATTATAAAAATACTTCGAAAAAATACATTGCCCTTCAAAAATAACCAATTTTGCAATAAATAAAAAAAACATATTTTTAAATTGCATCTTTAAAATATTTAATAATGTATGTTAATTAATGCATAACATCAAATTTGATATTTAAATAATTATTCTTTTAAGTTAAAATGATATTTTTGCGAAAAGAATGCAAAATAAAACTTTTTAGTTTTTTTTTATTTAAAAAAAAATTACCATGTTTGTAGAAAATAATGGCCGTCGCAAAATATTTATCTAAAAGCTAAAGTAAGTTTATTAGTAACATTATAGGAATACAGTAAAATAATAACACCACTACTGCTATTCTAGCAATTCTATTCTTATAACAACACTTTAACTCTTGATAGAGGATTATGCACTTTTAGATTTATAAAAGCATTGCTGTATCACTTCCGGAAAATCCCATTATAACAACTCCCGCAATTGCTATAGGAACATTCTTATAGCAATATTAATCACATTATTCCCATAAAAACATCATTATAACACCTTTAGTGCTTATCGGGAGTCATATAGAAGTTTTGTAGCACTAATTTTGTTTTTATAACAACGAAATGCTACGTGGGAATGAAATAGATAAGAAACATGCGTTTATTCTACCTTTGCTTGATTTTCATAAAGCCTTTGATTACGTCAACCATAACCTGTTATGTTTAAAACTTAATTTAATTTTTAAACTTATAGAAAAAATTTATATTTTTAAATGGTTTTAACATAAATTCTTTACGAGTTCATGGTAGCGTATTTCAAGGTTCTATATTGGACCAGCTTCTCATCAGTCTATTTAATAATGATGTATCCCGTTGTTGTTGGATTTCCACATACATGATTGTAAGCGGATGACACCCAACTTTATGTTAGTGGTCCAGTTTTGTGACTAAATGTCGCAGGTTTGACAGTGTTAATGTTGTTTCTAAGTTAGTACTTGGCTGCACATTTGAGAGTTGCCTGCATTTTAAATATATATCTGTTTCATAAAAAGGATTTTATGTAAAAATACACCTTTCTACTTGTACAATAAACTAACTTTCGGAAGATGTGCGCGAAATGTAAACTTAATTATTGAGCGTTGAATATAGTTGAACTGAATAGAGAAATTGATTGAATATTTTTTTTATTTATTTATAATTTTTCATTTCATATTTTTCGCTTAACAATAAAATAAATTACATTAAATTTAAAATTACATACTTAAGAGAAAAATATAGGAAGACTCTTTATTTAATTTAAAAAGTAGAATTGAGTCACCTTGTTATTTTTTTAAAACTTAATTTTGCTTACAAATAAAATACTATTTTCTATTATGTGAGGTAATCACAAATATATATACTCCACTAGAAAAAAAGAAAAATTTTAAATTTAAATTACAAAAACAAAATAATTTTTTTAATAATAAACAATTTTAGCAATTAGGTTAAAATTAGGTAAAAAATTTAAAAATTAAAGAGAGAGAAAAAAAACATCTTGATCTGAGCTTAGTAAATAATGCTGGCAAAGGGAAATTAAGAAGATAGGAGCAAAGTATATATAAATAAATAAAGTATTATGAATTGAGAACTTTAACTAAGTACATCAAAAAGGGATTCAACGCTAGAATATTCTAAACATAATAACCATGATTTTACTTTTTTACAAAAAATATTTGGTAATCTGAGTTTTCTTATGTTAAGCTGCAATTTATTAAACAAACGACATGAAAATATAAAATAAAAATTACGCAAAGAAGTAGTTCTAAACTGTGGTACAAGGCACATTGTATTGCTGTTATTGCGTATATTGTATTGGTCTAGGTTTCTGAAACTTATATTACCGGATCTAATAAAAAAAGTTTTGAGAACTTTGTAACAATACAAGTGCCTTAGCGGAAGGATATTTAAATCGATAAATAGTGGAAGACTGCTTTCAAATCTATTTTTGTTACATAAATTACGAAGCATGTATTTCTGAACAGTAGGTATAGTTTGTAATCTATTATATGTACTACTACCCCAACAACTTAAACCGTATTGAATTTTGGATTGAAATAGGCCATAGTGTATTGTTTTAATAGTTTGAACAGAACATAGTTTTTTCAATTCATAAATTACTCTCAAATTACACCTACAATAGTTTCCTACATTTACACAGTGATCACTCCAGTTAAGTTGGGAGTCTAAGTTAACCCCTAAGTATTTAAAATTACAGACTTCTTCAATATTAAAACATTTAGAACTACATTTTTCAAAAAAAAAGAACGTTTTTTTATCATTGACAAACAAACAAGATTTATTACTATATTATAGAAATTATAGAATTATTGTAACTATTGAATTTATTGTAATTTTTATTTCTTTTTTTTTTATTACGTACTTTTAATAGAACTTATGAAATTATTATTTTTTTTTTCTTTCAGTTTTCTTTAAATTTAAGTGTCAGTAACTTGTAATATTCTTTGTATACAATTAAAGAGACTTGTCGTCTCATGTACAAATATGCACAAATTGTTTAATAAATAAATAAATAAAAATAAAAAATAAATAAATGGGTTGGGTAAATGGTAATTGGTAATTGGCACATACATTACCTCAACATATAGTGTCAACTGCACTGTCAACTGTCAATACATATATAAGTAATAAGTAAATACAATTTGTATGCTTAGATTAAGAAAAGAAAATAATAATTAAAAATGACTTTAGTTTTTTATTGTTTTTTATTACTATATTATATTATAAAATTAATATTATAAATTTTAAAATAAAATAACAAAAAAAAAAATTTTACCCATAGGAGAATCGAATTTACACAAAGCTTCTGCTATTAACATGACGCTTTAACCAATTTAGCTAATAACCAAAATACAAACATAAAATAAAAATTTATTTTGATCCCCACAATACCCAGAACGAATAAATAAATAAATAAATAACTAAATAACATTGCAAGCTAAAGAAAAGCAAATAAAAAACAAAACGGTACCAAAAAATATCTTGTTTGACAAGTGATTCTTGATGCGGTAAAAGAAAGACCGCTTCATTTATCACAGAAGTATCAATTACACAAACAAGCGAGAAGTTTATACAGAACCAGCTTATGAAGAAGCCATTTACAGTAAATTTATAATGTGATGTGTTTATTTTGGTTCAATTTAGTAACGGCACATTAGTGAAGAATAGTTAAAGAATGGTTGATATATTCCAATCAACCAGACTAACCCAAGCTTTAAATTATTGAGTGTTGCGTTACCGGGTATTAGTCAAAGTAGAATTGAATACCACTAAAATGTTAGCTAATTCATTATCAACTTTTAGGTCAAAATAGACAGCAGCTACAAATAAAATTAATTGAAACACCATCTCGAGATGAAGAAAATGGTTGTTTTGTAATTTCAGCACCAATTGAAGAAATAGTCAATATTGCTCTTTTGTAAATAAGTAAGTAATAAATTATACAACATTAATGGCTAACCCATTACTGTATAGTTTTATAAAGAATTTGTCAATTTCAATTTAATTATAATTTTTATATTAATTTTAAGCAAATATTGTATTATAATAAATTAATAAAATTGAATTGAAAAAAAAAAAAAAATATGTTTTCCATAATATCTTGCTTTTTATGTTTTTCTTAAAAGATTGGCAACACCCGAAATATTTTTCTTCTGCTTGTTAATATATTGCCTTACAAAATAAAAATAAATTTGCACTTGCAGATGTGCCTGGATTGGTCAATTAGATGCATTTCGTAGCCCACTCGAAATAAATCATTCAGTCTCAGTCAACAAACAAGTCATTCAAAGGCACAAATCAGTGAAATTTAAAAAATTTTAATAAATGATTCTATTTTGTGGGTAATTTTAATTGTTTTGATGACTTTACAAAATACTTCTAATTTGAAAAAGCTTCATATTTAATTGATTTTATGATATTTTGTCTATTTTGTTCTTATATTAAATATATAGTTATAAAACTTGTATATATATTTTTTCTATAAATGATTTATTTGAAACATGGGCACAAAAATTGGTACTTTTTAATTTTTTTATTTCTTAATCGGTTATTGTTTCCGGTAATATTTTGCAAAAGCTTTACATTTAAATTTTTGGGTTTCTGTAACTACTTTTTTCATCAAGATTAAGACTTTTGCCGACATTGTTAGTGTATCAATATATTAGATGGTGTCTTCTTTGTATTGGAAACTATTTTAAAATTTGACAATAGATTATTATAGATTAGTTTTGTAATTGATATTTTTGAACGCGGTCGAATTTGTTTCAATTGATTTTATTTTCCAAAATTAAATTAATTAATTTTTAAATATTTTTGCCTCAATTTTTTTTACCTCATGTGTAGATATCTATTTAAATGTTAAAAGTTTAAATGGTTGTTATAATGATACATATAATATAACATATAAAACTGTATTCATAATAATATGTTCCTATGGGAAGAAATTTTTGTCGATTAGTTGACATATGATATTATTACAAATTCAGTTAATAATATTCTGCATATTATTATATTTCTATTATTTAAGAATATGTATATACATATATTAACAATACATATACATATTATATGTTGTATTATACATATTTATATATCCTTTTATATTATTAAATCCTTTTATGTTAATTTAAATTTTCATATTTTAATATCATCATGATTGAGGCATTTATTTATAAATATACTACTAACATATGTTAATAACTAGTTTTAGTTAGCTAATTAGATGACTTTTAATGAATTTTGATTTTGTTAATTAAATTTAAGTTTACAACTAGTATATTACTTTAAATTTTATAGGTTATTATTGCTATTGTTATTCTTATTATTACTCTTGTTGTTATTCTACAGAAATATGTATATATATTTTTTTTGCAAATGAATTTCGGCTTTAATATGCACAAAATAAGTTAATATTGAAATATTATGAATGAATTTTATAAGAAACTTACAAAATTTTTGTATAAACATGATTATGAATTTTAGTAATAATTTCGATAGAAATTTTTGTGATAAATGCGAGCTTTGTGATTTCTATAATATTATTTTTATCATTATTTTCGATATTTATTTAAAATTGATATTTTAAGAAAATTTTGATATAGCTACTACTTCCGACACAAAGTCTGTTTATTTTTAAATATTTTTAGTTTAATAAAAGCTCGTAGTTTTTAAAATAAGAAACAACCGATAAGCACACTAACTATGTAGCTAAATTTACATAATATTATATTTTCGGTAAGCTTTCTGATGTATAAAATATTCTGTTTAAGCAATTCTTATTAATTCTAGTCTAATCTAGTTATTGTATCGTGGCCAGAATATAATAGGTTATACGAAGCATCACCGATGTAGAACAATCAAATTTTATCGAAAATCAGAACTGCCCTTAAAAATCCGTGTATAATTTCTTTTAATATATGAAAAATAATATATAAAATTACTATATTTTGTTATGATTTTTTTGTCCTATCTATACCGATATATAGTAACTATTACCGATATTATACAAGTAAACAAAATGTTAGCGATCTGTTATTACAAAGTATTCAAACCAAATATATTTAATATATTTTCTAATTACATACTCTGTATGAGCTTCAAGCTCTTTTAGAGAGAATTATAATAATAAATCAAATAAATAAAATAAATAAAATAAATAAATTAAAATTTTCTAACTCTATGCATATTAACGAAAAATATGGCAAAAAATTAACTTAGGTAGAATCACCTTTTCGTGCTTAATTAAATACGGTACTGTAAGTTTATATTAAAATATCTACAATGCTTTTCGAACATTTATTTATCAAATACAAATTAATCAACTCATAAAATGTGGAGAACTACTACTAAGCCTTCTTAAATAGAATAGCTCCATTTTATTTAAGTTTGTTACCAGATTATACTCTCAATTATTTTTTGTCATTTATTTTATCCCAATGACAAAGGATATTGGGCCAGGTCGAAAAACATATAAAGCATTTTTTTTGCTTAATCAGGAATTGAATCTGGGACCTTTTGGTTGAAGAAAAAAATTTGAAATATCCATTCTCTATTCAGTGAATTAAAGAATCTATGCATTGTTATACACAAACAATGTTGTCCACAAAACGAAACAAATATAGATTTAGATACATATAGGTGACATTTCACTCTAAAATATGTATTTTCAAGTCGAAATTAGTATGTAAAAATTAAAACACAGAATATTCTATAACAAGGCAATACAATGATGCACTTATTGTCAAAACTTTCTACATAACATAAAAATATTGAAAAAAAAATAAAACTTTAGCTTAGGGATTCAAATTAATTTTTTTTTTTTCATATAATTAAAGAAAATCTAATTTCCTATAATAAAGTTTTAGCGAAGGCTAGTCGGTTTAAAGCATTTTAGAAGTTATTTATTGTTTTTTTCAACATAACTGTTTGATATTTTCATACATTTATTTTTAATTAATTGATTTGATATTTCTTCTCATCGTCCACTTTCTGTACAAAAACTCATAATCAACTAGGGAGCAACACCAAAATTAAATAAATCTTTATTTAATATAAAATTGTGTTTTAATACCTCTGTGCAATTACACAGCGGTCCACTGGTGTATAATGTATTATCTTATGGTGTATTTTGGATTTTTTTTTATTCAATTTTATACCACACTGTTACTATTTTTTATCACTTGGACGATAAAATAAAATTGTTTATACTACATAACATATGCAAGATGCAAGCATTCCCGTATAAACGTACACGCATAAACTCAGAGAGAGCAAATAATTACTTTTTTTTTTAAGATAAAGCTAACTTCGCTTAGATATTCAAAAATATTAATTAATGTAAGGGTAGTGGTCTATGTATAAGTTTTTCTGTAAAGCAGTAGTGTTTCAATGAATAAAGTTTGCTATTGGGTTAGCAAAATTAAAAGCCTGTTCAATTGACACACTATTTCGCATAACATTTTATTGTTGTAAAATCAAAATTTGTGTAAAATGACTCTCGATGAGCCGTAAAGGTGTAATGATGATGTTTTTATGAGAATACTGCGATTAGCAATTATTGTAGCAATTGTAGGAGTATTACTGTGGGAATAAACGTATCATATAATAATATTCGTTATTGGTATACCGTGAGAGTTAGTGTTACTATAGGAGTTGCTATATGTGCATGTTAAATAGGTAGATTAAAAATTATAATATATTAAATATTCAAATTACAATAAAGTCAAAAAATTAAAAAGATAATAAAATAAAAAAGAAAAAAATTAACATTATAAGTCAAAATTTAGAATGAATCAATAATAATATCTCCATTTCTCAAGAATGTAATTTATAATATTATATCGATTATTTTAAAATAAAAAGGAACCTCTATCTCACTCTGGCATAATATAAATTATTTCAATACATATATACACATATAATCCTATATGAGCGATATTTAACTTCCATATTATAAGTGCTGGGCACCTATATAGCACTAGTCATATTGACTTTGAGCATCATTATTGGAGTTGTTATAACACTCTTAAGGGACAATTAATTCTATAACAATATTATAGCAACTCTCCATTTTAGTCTTACGTTTCTCTAAGCACTAAAATTAACATTCATACTAAAAATGTTTATAATAGTGCTATAAGAGTGCGCAAAAGTCTTATAGCTATAAAATTGGTACGTGGGTATGCAGCAAAGGATAAAGTATTACATATTCATAATTTACATTAAAAATTGCTTCATTGTTTGATTGGTATGAATATAACAGGTTTTAGCTATTCTAGACTTACGTTGTATTTCTTAAAAATTTCTAATCATCCTGTTTCATATTATAAGACTTGAAAAATACTCATAAATCGTGAGACAATTTACTAATAAGCAGAATTAAACAGATTAAAACAACAGCCTTAACTTTTTGTTGCAGTATTTGGTAACAGATGGTCTCAGATTATTAATTTCAACCTAAGTATAAATAAATAAACTTTTAAACATAAATTTCCATTGATTTTTCATTTCTTCTATTTTTTTTTTTTATTATAAATTCCGAATATTGTCCTTGGACTAAAATATTTTATTATTATTATATTATATAGAATGATTTAAAAATTTAAATTTTTATTCTACCATAATATAGAAGAAATTTAATATAATTTTTTCGTTAAAGTACTAAAACTTTTCCTCAGTAATCTCATTTATTATTAAATTTTTTTTCTTTGTTTTTTGCTATTCTTTTTTTTTTTTAATTACACTCCAGAACAAAACAGTTGTGTTTTATAATTTTATAAAACAAAAATTTAAATTTTTGTTAAATTTTTAAATGTACATATATTTTTTTTATTGGATCTAATATTTTAGATTTCCTTGAATTTTTGTTTTTTTGTTTTTTTTGTTTTTTTTTTTTGATTTAAAATTGTTATACATGGGAACACATTTGTCTTTGAAAAAAAAATATTTCAAGTGAAAGAAAATGAAACTCATAGGTAATATTTTTCAATTTCATCACATATATGCAATTTTTCATCAATCTCTTCTAAAATAAAATAATAAAAAAAATGGGAACCAAAATAACAAAGATTCAAATATCAAGAGTAAAAAGGATAAAAAAAAAAAATTCTTTACAGTCATACATGTTCTCAGATAGAAAAGTTGTATATCAAATTCTGAAAGATAATAATTTATCATTACCTTGCAACAATTTCATACTTTAGTAGTTATATAAATTTATGTTACCGGAAAAATCGATTCTATTTAATTTTAACTGTATTGCACCAGATTTCAACTGTGATACACCAACTAACTGTTTAATCGATTCTCGTTTTGAAAACAGCATGGTATAAGCGCAGAAGGTCTATATGAGATAGAATTTTCTTAACTAAGTTTTGCAGATGTAGTACTTACCTATCTACTAAGTAGTGAAGTTGCCTAAGTTGTATCTAGTTATTATCAAGAAATGTTATTTAATAAATTTTAAAGATAATGTGAGGCATTTACTTACAGTCTGTATTAACTACATATTATATAATTTAGTGAAATTTTTGATGCAGTAGTTCCTGGTTATTACCAAAATGTTAATTGTATATAAGTAAAGAAGGGGTTTTGCTTGCAACATGTTTAAATATATATAGATATCAAAAATTTCTTAAAGCTTTTATGTATGCATTAGCATAGTACAATCCATTACACTATTCTGTTCAACAATTATGTTTGTTTCGTTTTTTGTGTTTGTTTTTCATTCACTTTTGTATCAACATTTTCATCGGTTATAGTTACCATACAAAAATTCGCTTCATATTTTACTTCCATTTTTAGATTTATTTCAGTTTTCATGATATTAACACTTTGGTTTAAGTTGTATTCATGAGTACACACTATTTGTGTATAGACCTCGATACATTATAGTGTTAGTGCAACGCAAAAAGAGGTAGATATCTACTCTAGATCATTTCAAGATACTAACAAAAATTGATTTTTTGGTACTTATCGGTTGGTCCTTGGTTGGACAATTAAAAAATACTAAACTAAGAAAACTAACTAGAAAACTAACGATGCAATAACAATTGATTATCCTGATGATGACGTTTTTTACTTGATTAATTCCAGATGGAAAAAGCTATCAGTAAGGTGTGTACCTACTGTGATTTTTTAATATTACTACAAAAGATAATTTTTTGGAAAAATTTTGAGAAGCTTCACGATATATGAGCGTAAGCCTAAATACCAGAAACAAATAATCAATCAAAACAATGGACAGAACCTGATTGTAGTGCGTCAAAAGAAAACTAAGCAAAATTATAAAAATTAGCAGAGCAGATTATGGTAACTATTTATTAAGAACATATTATGGAATATACATGATACAATACTTATATATACAATCTTGAAAAAGATTAAAAAGTAACTGGTGAGTATTATTATGAATTATGTCTAAAAAAATAAGGAAAAAAAAAATTTTTTTTTTAGAAATATTTGCCTTCAATTTAAGCGTACCTACTAAAACTACAAAAATAAACTTTAGAATCGCAGCTTGATATAAGGTTTTCAAAGCAAGTTATGATTGTAATTACGGAAAAAGCAAATTAGCAGAAATTCTAGGAAGTCTTGAGATGAAAATTTTCATCAATAAAATATTACGCACTTTATAATATTTGACGTAAAATCGTAGATTAAATCTGAGAAAAAGTCTGAAATGTAAACACTCATCCGACTTTATCTAAGATAAAATTCGATTTTGTCCGAATTGTAAACGCTGCCTAAGCATAAATTGGCATATAAAAGTATAATATATACATAAATATATGCATAAATCGAAATTAAACTTTTTTTACATTCGAGAAGAGTAATTTGTAACTGAGTGATAGATAACTGATACTTGATTGGTTCAAATTTTGTTTTCTTCCATAAATAATGTTTGCATTTTATTTTCAATTAAACTAAGCCATATGATTATGTATGTAACAAATGCAAGCCCTATATGACACATGTACGTACATTTGCATATACTTAGTCAGAGAAAGTGAAATAATAAAAGAAAGAGATTAATAAAAGAAACCAAATTAAAAACACAAAAAAAATATAATGAAAATGATGATTGAAAATAATTGAAATTGAATAATAATAAAAATGATTGAAATATAATGATAATGATTTGTATTGCACACTAAATAATTGCACATTAAATTTCACCTTAGTTGAATGCAAAGAATATCTATAATCTATATTAACAAGAATACGCACTCCCATTTTACGACAACCTAAATTTTAAGAAATACCAAACCGAGCAAAATATCATTAGTTAAAAGAGGTAAAATTTACATTTAATTATCGTATACCAAATTTATTATGAGAGAGAAAAGGTACAAAACAGATGTTTGCCTTTTGCTTTATACTGTAAAATAATTTTGCGTTCTCATTATTCTCCTTTGGATTTGTTTACGTTTCCTCCCATTATTTATATGAGGCAGGGTGGCAAAAAATGTTAGTTCTAATTTAGTTGGTTCCTTTATACGATGATTAATTCTGATCTTTTATTATTTTAATATTTTCGTTTTAAACATTATTATTTTCGTATATACCTATTAAAAATATTAAATTATAATTACATTACAATAATATAAAATATTATTAATATTTTTGTCAGTAATAATTTGGAGTTACAACCATTATTATTTTTTATTAGTTATATTAGTAAACCTAAATATTTATTATATTGGTATACGATTATAAAATAATACTGAGGACAACATCTATTTACAAATCACAGAATTTAAAGAATATGATAACGCTGTTTTAGTTAGGTGTCCTAAAAATCTTATGCTAGTTGATACAATTTAGAAAATAATATTGTTAAATATTTCAACGAAAATTTTTGTCGAAAATATTTTTCAAAATTATAAACTTTATTTATTTAATTTCAGCCAACTTTTTTTGTTACTCTCTTTTGTTTACTATATTTTTTCTTTTTCTTACACGTAAAATTCTTATTATCGTCTATTTCTGACAATGTTTATCAAATTTGTATATGAATTTGTGTGCAAACAAATGAATACATACATGAGTTCATACTCTTTTTATGGATATACTTTGGTTAAATGGTTATTGAAATGGGTATTTTGTTGAATTGAAGCAAATTGAAACAAACATATAAAGTCCAAGGCAAGTTAATTAAGGCAAATATAATAACAAAATCAAGACTCATTTTGTATTTTCATCAAGACAACCCAGTCACACACATAAGGGGTTGCAGTAATAAAATTGAATGAATTACAATATGACATTGTTCCATCATCACGATACACTTCAGATGCAATGACTTATTGTCTCTTAATCTAAAAAAATTGGGTTTTTTGGAACGAGATTCACATTAAATGAAATAGTTGTCACTAAAGAATGTTTCACATATTTATATTTTGGTATAAAAATCATGTTTTATAGATGAAATTAAAAATTTTTAAAAGAAACAATGCTGAAAAATAAAAACAAAAAAAAAAAGACTGTTTAGTATGAGTGCACATAAAACATATCGGACTGCCTTCGTTGTTTTCATATGTAAGGAAAATCAATAAATTTATTCTACAGGATCAGTTTATGTTTATTAACATCAAAACTAGGGTTTCTGAAAACTCGGGAAAATAAAATTCGGCGAGTCCGAGTATTAAATTTCGAAATTCGTCGAACCCTTCGAATTCGTTAAATTTTTATTAAATACTACATTTTTTTATTAAATCCTATACAAAAAAAATAGTTTTTATTAAAGTAATAAGTTCTGTTTAAATATTTTATTCAATTAAGTATTTTATTACATATAATATTAAACAAAAACAAAAATATATTTATTTTTTTTTGTCGTAAGTAATAAAATTTTAAAAATAACAACGAATTTAAAGTTTTATCAGATAATTTCGACCTTATTTTGGTGCAAAAATTGGAAGAAACAGTAAAAGCTCTTTCAGAGTCCGTTGAACAATTTTTGCAAATATATAGACAGTACTCAGTATAACTATATAGAGTAAATTCCGGTTTTAATTTGTCAATATTTGGTTTAGTTCCTCCTCAATAGTAATTTCTTTTTGTTGTTCAGGTTCAACTAAAACATCTACTTGCATATTAGATTCATTTTCGTTTGCTACTAAGGTTGGGTTAGCTTTAAATAATCTTTCCATTATATCTGTTGCTAAATTTATCGCTTGTTTTGATGGAACATTATTTGTATCCTTCAGGTATTTTAAAAGATTCATCAAATTTAAATATTATCCAATTTAAATAAATAAAAAGAAATATTAACCAATAATGCAGTGCTAATTTGAGTATTCACGAACTTAATAATGAAAATTATTTAATAATTAAAATTTAAAGAGTTTGTACAAAATTAAAATTTCAGAAGTTTTCACTTGTTTTCTGTTAAGATATATGTACATTAATAATAAATGCAAATAAATAAAATGACTTGCATTGTTTTAATAAATTGGACGTCGGCCTACTGGTATAATATTGGTACAATATTTTTTGAATTTTTGAATTTTTAAAGTTTTAGATTCGATAAATCAGACACCGAACTTCGAACTCGAATCTTACGTTGAAGGTTCAGCGAATTCGAGTTCGAGTAATTCGGTTTCAGAAACTCTAATCAAAACCTAATTCAATTTTTTTTTTGATTGATTTTTTGTGCAAACATTTTTATTTAATTTGTAATACAACTGCAGATATGTATTAATTTTTGCTTAAAGAAAATTTGAGCTATTCCGAATAATAATTAAATTTATACTAATTAATCTATTTCTTTAATTTTTTTATAAAATTTTCACAAAAAAATTTGTTTTTTTATTTAATTTAATTCGTGGTGAAATATTTATCATAAAGGTGATAGGTTCTAAAATTGATGGTTCCCTATTTGTATTCATAACATTTGTACCCATTCGTTTTAATAATATTATGTTTTTATCTATATTTAATAATAATTCATTCATCATATAAAAAAAACAATGTCAATTTTTATTACCAGATGGTTTTACGAGATGATTTCTTTATATTGAAGTTGTAATAATTTTTTTTTTTTTTAGAATCGATAAAATGCAATAAAACAATGAATAGAAATAACTTTATTATACTTATATCATATTTACTTGTAGCTAGCTTTTGAATATGTAAAATTATATGTACATATATATGTATGTACATTATGGTGTATATTGCAGTAAAAAAAAAACAGAGTATGCTTTCTGATGACACGTCTTCACCCTCAATTTCTTCAAGTTTTATTATTAACATTCTTATATAATTTTTATTTTATTTTCTATTCTCATATTTTTTTTTTCTTTTATATTTTGTATTTTTGTTATTTTACCTAATTTTTTTTTTATTACGATTTTTTTGTGTATGTTTTTCTAGTTCCAGATTTAATATACGTGAATATATAAAAATGTTTTCCCGAAATTTATTTTTACAATAAAAGAGTTGCCAGCTGAAGAGTAAAATGTCTACACCACGTCATGTAAGTACTCAGAAACGAGATATTTTTATCATTTTTTAATGCTATGTGTTGTGAAAATAGTATTTGGTAATACCATTTACTTCTGTATTTAAACATTTAAAATTTGGTTTAACTTTTCTGTTTTCCTACAGCGTAGTGATATTAAAATTCCGGGGATTTTTTCTTATCTGTTTTTTGATGTCATTAACTGCATCATAATAGCTTATAAATCGACGGAGTAACCTCTGGGTAAGATAGTGTCTTTTGAGCATTCATTATCAAATTTCAATGGTCAAATTTATACGTCTACATTTGATTTTAATTAGTTTAGTCAACCAAAATATTATAAATACTGTAACGCATGCGAGAAGTAGAATTGATAGTTAGTGAAGAAAGAGAATTAATAAAAAATTGGTTTATGTTTTAAAAACTTAATTATTTTTAAAATTTAACATACTTATATTTTGAAACACAATTTGCTATTAGTGTTATCACATTAATGTGATTAGATACATTTTGTATAACATCATGAACGCGAAAACTATGAATATGACTTCACCATTGTAATTAATGAATAATGATGATCGAATAGTTCAACTGAATTTTGGTTAAGTAATAAATGAGAAATTCACTCTTATAGCAGAAAATAAAATAAAACTTAAAAACCAAAAATAATGTTCAGTGGAAGAACATGTGTATTGATTGCCTGTCTTCGAAACTTTCATTTTATGAGTACTTAGTCTTTACTACTGCCCACACTAACATGTCCAATTATGTAAAATTTCTTAAGCAGATTACATTTGCGAATTATTGTTGTCCTAATTTATTTGGGTTAGTTTTGGGTTATTATATTATATACTGACTGATAATTTCCAGATAGAGGTTATTAGTCTATTATATACAATGAAACAAAAAGTTATATTCTTCAATCTAACAGTAATTTTTTCTGATCTTTTAATTATGTAATATGTCTCAGACATTACTGCTGTAATTTTTAACTTAAAAACGTAAAGTAAATATTATATATCATCTCTCATCATAATGCATTAATATTTTCAATTACATTCTACTTGCACCTACTTCCATAATACATTAAAAAAAAAAATCATTTATTCTCGAAATTTTCATTTTTTTCATTCATAATGAATTGTTGTTATTATTGTTGTTTTTATAATTAAGTTAGTTGATATTCTTTGCTGGACATTTTTATTACATATATAAAATGAATACGAATATATTATGTAGATTGCATAAAGAATTTAGTTTCTATGATTATACATGCATAATATTTGGGAACTAAGGCTTCAGACAGCAAAACATAATTAGTATATATAAGATATAGATCATAGCTCATTAAAATTTACAGTAATAAAATTTAAAATTATTAAGCCATATAAAGAAGTTGTTATTGTAAATAAAATGTATGTGATATATATTTTCTTCTTTTTCAGTTTTCAGTCAGGTGAAAATAAAGCTTATGATGTTTAATATGGATGTTGTAAGCTATGAGCACATATATATTAATAAAAATTAGTTAAGTAATATATGAATAAGTGTTGTTATTGTAAATGCTGTATGAAGTTATAAATAGTATAGATTTTGGATTTTAATTTTATTTTTTTTAAAGGTTTTCAATCAAAATAATTATTTTATGAAACTTCGTTTTTTTTTTTCGTAATTACTATGAAATTTTTGATTCAGTCTATACCTTTTCGTTGAAAGCTCATATATCTAGGTGAAGATTTCCAAACATTACCTATCTTAACCCATAAAAGCCAATCAGATGTTATAAACTCTTGCATAAAATTTAGCACCCAAGTTAACTCAAAATGTTAGATCTATAGATGCAGCTGCACCTGACTTATCGTAATACCCCTAATATTTTATTACAATTTTTAGAATTCACTTTTTTGTACAGTTTCACAAGAAGTTATTTTTTTTTCTAATCACAACAAAGTCTTGAGACGGGCTTTACAACTAGTATATAATATCTTGTAAATAAATTACGCATACAATCCTGCATCATATAAACAATATTATTGAATAAACATCCGCACATGCTGCTTTTAAAATTGGCAATATTTTACTTTATTTAACCTATTTTTGGTTAGGTTTGAATTTATTTTATAGGTACGAAACATCGAAATATTCAGAAATATATTTTAAATATTTGCAATATGAGTTTGGTTCATATGAATTTGCTTTCAGTTGTTTAATATTTAAACCAAACAATATTATTACCAAGTATATAGGGAAGTGAAAAATATAAAACAATTTTAAACAATTTTTTTATAAAGTCAATAACTCAATTTGTTTTTGTTAATTTTTTCTGTTTGAAATTTCTTTTAACTTTAAACATTGAAAGAAAAATTCAAAATTTATGATGGTATTTATGAAGACTTAGTTCAGTTTATGAAACTTGCTAGTCTTGTTTATATAACTTAATAACACTATCTAGACGATTTCTTTAATTGGATGTCATTTGCAAATCATTCTGTATTATTTTATTACTATTAACCAATCACATTAATTATTTCAAACATAATCCATTTATTTCTAAATTATTTATACACAGTGTTATTTGCTGATTTAAATAATAAAATTAATCTCCAATTCATAATACTAATCTGGTATAGCAATGCCGTATCTACTATAAAATATTTCAATAAGATTGCCCTACTCTTTTTATTTTTTACAATATTAAGGTAGAAGTTTGCAAGAGATATTTCTATATATTATAATTCTTTCAATAATTTTTTTTGTCTTTTGTTCAAAACGAGGGTTAGAAAATAAAATACAAAAAAACAAAAACTATTCGCATATACAAGGAAAAAATTATTAACTTGTATCATTTCAATATTTCCTGTTCTCTTTCTCCCCCAGTTTTTTTCCCTCATCATTTTGTTATTGTTTTTATTTTATTTCCCTTTGTTACTTACTAAATTTTACTTTTTTTTTCTTCTTCTTCTGCTTGTTACTTATATTATAATACACTACTGATCTATTGAAATAAATGTATAGATGATATTATTATATTGCTTCTACTCACTACTCTCTGCTTTTATACCTTTACGACTTCTTCAATATGTAGAGTTGTCGTCTCGTTGAATTAATGCAATGACACGTAGACATCATATGGAGCTTAACTTTAAAGTATGAAATAAAAAAATAGGAAAGAACAATACAAAAATAACAAAATAAAATAAGAACAAATGAAAAACAAATGAAATCAAAATAATAAAAAAAAAAGGATAATAGGATATGATCCTTTTAGACTGTTTGAAAATTGCAAATATTATCCCTTTCTAAATGATATAGTAAAAAAAAAAAATAAAAATAAAAAAAATCAAATAACAAAAATTACACTATACAATAATATAATACAATATATGTGTGATAATCTTTAGAATTGGAATTGAATGAAAATAAAGAAAAACACAACAGAAACAAAACAATGAAATAAGGGGATCTTCTTAAGAGAGGAAATTATGGATGATTGCTAATATCTCTTTGATTTTTTTTTATTATTTCAGTAGAAAAACTTTTACTTAAAATCCAACACCAAAAAAAAAAAAAAAAAATTTAACGAAATAGGAATAAAAAAAAGGATCTGAATGGTTGCGATTTTTTTTTTGTTTGAATTGCAATAAAAATTTACTACCATTGTACAAAGATGAAACTACTAATGTTGCTACTATAGTTCTACTGATATTATCCTGAATATAGTTAATTTTTGTCATTTTTATATGAGTAGATGAGTATTGTATTAAATATGGATTGTTTAAAAGGATATAATCGAATTGATTTTTCGTTTATATTTTAAGTAAAAAATAGAAGTTATAGCAGTTTAAACTTTTGTGGCTTACGCGGCAAATTTGTAATAATTAATATTAATAATTGATAAGAATTTACTTTGTAAGAAAAAAAAGGGAATTCTGAGCTTTCCAACAGTATATAAATATTGGGATGGTTTTATGGTAAAATCTTAAGGTATTTGGTTTTTTAAGAAAGAAAATGAAGTTTGTTTTCTTTTCCGAAATGTTTTGAACCACAATATCTCCATAACGGCAATACCAATCATCATCAAATAAATGATAAAATGTGCTCCAGACCGTTATCTTTCTAGAATATATAACTGAATATATAATAGATCAACAGATATAACGGGTTTTATACAAAAACATCAAAACAACAAGGAAACTTTCAAATGTTCTTTTCGTCCTTAGAGGATAAGATTCGCCACTAAAGACATATATTTTGGAAGGCTAGAAATTCCAGCTATTCTTGGGATATGGTCATTAGTTTCTACGCCAATACAACATCTTCCTCAGAAGAGTCAAAAATAATTTTTCAAAATAAAAGTAATTCAATTTGAAACTTCAATAGAAAACTTTTATTTAAGACCAGAACTTCATACAAAGTTTGTTGAGCAATTAGGCCAAATATTTCATATGCTGGTCCAATTTGGTTCAATATTAGTGCAAGCCAAATGGAAAAAAATCAGGAAATTTAAAATAAAAAAATGCATAACAGACTCCGGAAATCTGCCAAGAAAACCAGAAACGGAGTACAAGCATTTTGACTCTAATTAATGCTTGTACCGAAAAGCAAATATTATAATTCTTGATAATTTTTTAATAAAAATTATTCGCAGTAACTTTGAAAGATCTTTTAATACATTAGAAAATAATTTAATATCCAATATATATTACCATAATGAGACATGACATTATTACGACATTAAAAATTCGAAACGCAAAGTCAAACGATATATAAAAAAATTTAATTTTATTATTTTAAAAAATTGTATGCACTGTAACAAAAAAAGATGATGATGGTGTAGATGATGGATAGAAAAGTTCACTTTTAAAATTAAAAATATTTATTTGTAAAAATTTTTGCTCATACATTATCTACGACCACCTCAATATACATATGATAAACCGTTTTAACATAAAAATCATAATAAGCGATTCCTTGCACTATTTTGGGAGAACAAATGTTTCAGATAGTCTATTTTTAAATTTTACCTGGTCTATAAAGGGATAAAGAAAATCTAATTACAGAAATACTTTTTAACAAATATTCACTGCAGCTCCCAAGGTGTTCAATGTGGAATAATGTGTTCTTCAGAATTTTTTTTTAAATGTGCCTAACTATCGGTAATGTGCATATTATTTGTTGGACATCAGAATTAACATATTTGAGTAATAGCTACCAAATTTAAAATGTTGGAATAAAATACTGAAATTTTTAAGTTTATAAGAAACTTCCATAGTTTTATGTCTAAAAAGAAGTAATTGTACAAAATAGGGCAAAACTAACGAGATTTTAAACCTGGTTAGTAAGCAAATTCATAAATCCACGAACCGAAATCCAGAAACAAAAATCTATAAAATCCATAAAATTAATCAAGATTAATCCTGGGCAATAAAACAGAATCACAATAACAATGATCTTTTTTGTGTCAAAAGTCATTGTGGATTTGAGGATTAACCCTTTTAAAACTTATTTCGAGGTCCCTCTTAGTTATTTTCAAACATTATTTTAGGTCTCTTAAATCAACAATTATTTCCGGTATCTTCCATACAATTTTATGCTCAGTTTGAACTTAATTTAAATAAAAAAAAAAACTGTTTAACCCTTCCTTTGCATCCGCATAGCGTTAGGTAGGGTCAGGTTTCGATAAGGTTTTCCATAACAATATAGGAATTATTGTGGGAGCAAAAGTGGCGATTTTATCAACCGTCTCAATTAAATAGGTTGGAGAGAGTGATCTCCTAAAAGAATGTAGAACAACAAAAATATCACTTGAGTCGGGATCTCCGAAAGTCGCAATTAAGTGCAAATTGGTTTCACCTACCTACATATTTACCTTGAGCCTGGCTGTCATCTAGAGCACTATTGGTTATTGACAACCGACACCCGGAAATAGTCTTAACTTTTAAAACCGATTAAAAAAAAAACAAAAAAAAAGACTTCAAAGCTATCAGTTTACTAAACCTACATTTGCAAAAATGACATGTGTCGATTTTTCCCTTCGACTTTTCTTGGTCTTTGCAAAATAATTTGTAAATTTTATTTTTTATATTGTGCAGTATTAGATCAATGATTATTTTTGCTTTCCACTGTAAACTATACGGTATTCTCTGAGCTATCTTGAAAATGCATATATTCTACATGGTGTACCATAAAGAAAAAGCTTAAAAACCTATTCGTCTATAATTACGGTTAGGTTAACTAAACTCTTTTAAATGATGAATTATATAGCTGTAATAGCTGCACATCAAATAAGTGAAAATGCAACAAGCTTAAGTCATTTAACTTTTATTGCAGACAGATGGCGGTTGCATTTGTTAGCTAAAGTTGAATTTTAGTTGACCAATATTTAAAATCTTAAAAATTTTATTTGCTCTAAAAAGGGAGATAACATGAAATGACATTATTTTATAGGAGAGCTCAATGCGTACGACAACAACAGAAAATATAATTTTCTAGGGATATTTTCACAAAAATTGGGGCTATTTTCAAAAAATTTGGGGTATTATACTTTGATAAAGTAGATATATTTTTAAAATATGGGGGATAGTTTCTTTATAATGGCAACACTTTTTTAATGATTTTTTGAGTAAAATAAAAATAAAATAATTTTTTTCAACAGATAGTTTTGACGGTTGAATTGTTCTTTTTTTGTGTAAAAAATAAATTTCCCAAATAGAAATTTAGAGAATTTTTTGCAGCGATCTATTTTTTTCTTACATACAAATTCAATAAGCTATTTCCCATTTTAGATCCGATAAAATTTTTAAGATTTTAATTATTGGTCAATTAAAATTCAAATTAACGGAAAACGAAAAAGAAATCATCTAAAAATGATATAAAATGTCATTTACAAATCGTTACATAATAAAAAGAAACAATTGTGCAGCTTTTAAAAATAGATGTAGAAATTTCGAAAATTGAAAGAATATTATTTTAAATTAAATTATTTGTTAATTATTAAATATAAAATTGATTTAGTGAGTACCTAGCTGGAATACGGTGCCAAATTTTTTTTCATTTTGATATTTTGCATCAATAATTGGATTATTTTACATTTTTTTTTTTTTTTTTTAATTATATTGAAAATATTTATTTAAAAAGAAATTTTTTAATAATTTTAAAGTTTTTTGAACCACATAAATAAATATTAATCACCAAAATGTGAAATGAGTTGAAAGAAGAGAAAGGTTTGCTTGTTGTAATTGTCAGATGCGCATCTGCAGCAATTGTAAAAGTTAAAAATAAAAGTTTGCAAACAATCATCAATCAAAAGCTTAAATTTTGTAAATGCTAAGTTTTGAAGTCAGGTGCCTTTGGACTTGATGTGCAGCTGACTTTTCCGATTACAACCTATAATGGTATTTGATAATTTGTTATTATTATTTTTTTTTCAAATGATCTGAGTTAATCTCTAAAGATATCATTTGAATCGATCGCAGTAAATCTCACCATCTACTTTCTCTCATGACCAATCTACGTTAGATCAACTAATGATTTGCTTTTCGGAAACTTTTCGGTCGCGAATTATTATTAAAAACAATTTTTTAACTGCAACCTTATAGTTGGCTGAATCACGTTATTGTTTGAAGGCTAATTTTTTAATCGTAAAATTGTCCACATTAGTTCTTGGATTCTTCTAATACATATAACTATTTTAAAGAGATTTAGAATATATGAAGCCAGGCAGGTAAGTACTTATAAGTTAAGGTATTATAAAGAAATTGAAATTTAATTTCATTTGGTACAATAATTTGAAAAGTTTTATATTATTATAATTTAATTTAGTATTTTTATTTTCAGTCCTTTTTAAAAGGGTTAAAGTAAGCTTAGAAATTAGGTAGTTAGTGTTGATTTAAATTAAGATTTCATAATGAACTTATAAATGCTATATATTATGCGAATGCGAATTTGTTTTATTAGTTAAATTATTTGTTCGTTTTATTGTATCTATTTCAACTGTTATATATTAAGCAGTACGATGTATTTATTAATCCGTACCAATAAATGCAATTAAATATTTAAAAAAATAAAGATTAAAAATAAGTTTCGCAGTTTTACATGTTTTGTGAACATAGAAAATTGGACACGATGTTGTTTATTTAACTTTTAATATTTTTTAACTAACTTGTAGTTAAAATAATGTTGACTTAAAAAGCCATATCGGCCGCAAATACACGCGGGGTGGCGCAGTAGGTAAAGCGCCTGCCTTTCAAGCGAAAGGTCTCATATTCGAATCCTGACGAAAGCAAAAACTTCTTTCGGGATTTTTCGACCTGCTCCAGTAACCTTTACCATTGGGATAAAATAAATGATAAATAGTTGAGAGTTTTGGTTATCACTAAAAATAAAATGAAACTGTGCTATTATTAAAGTACTCTACAATAGATATTGTTTTCCACATTTAAATTAGTCTATACCACAAAAATTCTACAGAAAGAGCTATTGTATGTGATTGTCTATTCCAAATCTCTGTGTAAAAGCAGTAAGGGTGTTCATCCCATACACTTGCAATTATATAAAAAAAATAAAAAAGGATTTGGCTGGTAGAAGATCTTGAAAAGACTCTTAGAGACAGCTAAACTTAAAAAACCATCAACAAATTTTTCGGCGGTTCACAACAATTATATGTTCAAATTGGCTTAGTATAGCCAGATTAACCAAATAAAACCGTAACGTGGGCATTTTAAAAAAATGATTACAAATAACGTTTGTACTTTGGTTAGAAGTAGCTATAATGGTGATCTCGGTTATTTCAGATAAAAAACGAAACTGGTCACAGTCAACTATTGCCTTATAACAAATCGTACAAGTTACGAATTGGAATATAGTTAATATGGTTTCAAAACGAAAATTATTCTCTTCTAGAGACGTAACAACTGTATTGGTAGAAATTTTCGCGTGTGCGCGGCATGGGAATTGTATACATATGAGCGAAAGGTAAATGAAACCGACATACTTTTACTTCTTTTGAAGTTCTTAGGAGTACTTCTTTTATTCCTTATTAAAAATCTAAGGTGAAATATTATTAGATAAAATTTGTTTCAAAATTATTATTGAAAGTTTGCAGTTATAAGATAATAACAAGATCAATAACAGAGTTAATTATATTACAGCTTAATTGAAATTACATTGATCTAAAACACAAGAACAAGTGGAGTAGAAGAAAACAAGAAGAGTAATAAAGAGCTAAAACTACACTTAGTCGGGTTATTTGATTTCATGTTAACCGAACATGTTACTCATGTCGGGTTATTTCATTTCATGTTGACCGAACGTTTGTTTTTAATTCTTAACCATATTTATGGCAACACTGCGCCTATTTCAAATTTTAAATTATTTCAATTTTTTTAGTTAACATATAATACTAGCTTTGTAACCCGTCATAAATGACGGAAGCAAAATAAATCCTAGTTTCTTTTTTTCTTTCATTAGATTCTTTATTCCGAAATTACAGTACTTATGTTTATATCACTTTTTAATTTTCTAAAACACATAAAAGAAATATTTTTTTTGTAGTCAAAACTTTGCCAATTTTTTTTTTATTTTTCGTAGGCTGGTGGGAATCTTCAGAAAGATACAATGAGCCCGGTAGCTTGACACTGTGTGTAGGATTCTTACCTACTAAACCACACCCTTCCTTAAAAAAATAATTTTTTTTGAGTGAACTTAGTTACGCACACAATAATGACAAAAATAAAAGGTATAAGCAGGTATAAGTAGTATAATGTATAATATTATATAATTCAAATATGCTGATACACATGTATATTATTAATAGATGAATATATTCGTTCAATATATTTTCTCTCTTTCTAATGGAAATTATTTTGATTGCTAGTGTTAGTACTTTTCGAAAATTTCATATATTCATATATTACAAACTACTGCTACATTTTCAATATTTCAGAAACGTGAATAATTATTGTTTTTTTTCAAATAATTTAACAACAATACTTTTCTGTGTAATAATAGAATACGGTAATAAAATAAAAGAAAGTTTAAATTGAAAAAACATTGTTATTTTTATTAAGATTGATTTTGATTCCTTTTATTTTATTCATACACAAAGATTTTACTAATTTTCTATTTAAAAAAAACTATATTGGCCTAACACTAATCTTTTTTTTTTTTATACAACAGAAAAAGAGGTACCATACCAACAAATTTGTATAAAATGTTTGTATTTTTGTATGGTATACTCGTACTCACTTCCATTTAGTTATAATTCGTTAGTTGGGTTCCATTTAGTATAAATAATACCGTATTAGCGTTATTGTGGCCTCCGGGAGAGCAAATTTAAAAATGGGATCTTATTTTCATATAAATTTTGTCTTTTGTATACTGTATAGGGATCTTATTTTGCTATATGAATAAACTGTTATTATGGTATTGTGTTATTTTTAAAAAAATATTCAAAATTTTGTATCTAAATTGGTAAAATTTACAAAAAATACAAAAACATTTTCATCAATAATTTTCAATTTAAAAAAAACAATGTTTTATTATCCGACGTAGAAGTAGAGTTTATTATCCTACTCTACTTCTATCAAGTTCTATTGATTGAACAGTGAACCTGAACAGTGAAGTGAACACTTAACACTGAAAATAAAATAATATTTGGAATGGAGCATACAGAACATACAGAATACAGATACAGCAAATAATAAAAAAAACAAAAAAAAACAAAAATAATTTTTTTTGAGTGAAGTGAGTTACGCACACAATAATGACAAAAATAAAATGTATAAGCAATAAAGTATTATAATGTATAATATTATACAATACAAATATGCTGATACACATGTATATTATTGTGTATAATTTTAAGTAATAAGAATAACCTTTGAGTGAATTATGTTTTTTTTTGTGTTAAATGCTGTTTGCCTTTTGGTTATTATACCATATTAAACTATTGATTAAATTTCTATTAGTCCTTATTATTATAAATCAAAAAAATTGTTTGTTTTATTTATATTATTATTATTATTATTTTTTATTTTTCCTTATTATTTGCGAAGAACACTAACATTAAATTAAAAAAATATAGTTCATGCAATCAATTTTTCCTGCAAAGGTTCAGCATGGTAGACAGGGGTTAAAAAAAAGCACCAAAGCAATTTGTATATATATGCATTTGTACACATATGCAATTTGTGTATGTGTTGGAGCGTTCCGTCGAACTTACAAACATCCAGATAAATGCAGAATAATATATATATAATATTCCTAAAAATTTACATAATCTTAATTAACCCTTTAAAATAATAATGTTGAAATAATTCGACCTATCCCTTGGTGCTGGTATAAGACAAAATCAATTTTATAAACATAGACACTGCTATGACGCTGCTGCGACTCAATATAAATTTTAGTATAAATAAAATTTTAATATAATAAAAAATTAAATAAAAAGATCAGATTTGATATCATCATCTTTGCAATATCAAAAGGCAAATATTTCAGATGTTCAATAAATGTGATAAAACACTGACCATGCAAAATTTTTTTGCAATACTTGTGTCAATTAAAAACTTTAAAATTAAATAAATTAATATTTAATTTTGTATTTAAAAAAAAATTAATTTTCAGTTTGTTATTTATGAGAATAAACGAATTCAAAACAAATTATTAATTGCATTTGATTTATTTAAATATGAAATTTACATAAGAGCCACTGCGGCGCTAAATAGGATTTGTGTGATTTAACAACAGTGGTAAAGGGTTAAATTTGTTCATCTATCATCTTGTCGTGTTGGAAATAAAATTTAATTCTTGTTTTGAAATTAAAGAAAATTTATAATATTTATTATCGTGCTTCTGAACGTAATTGATAATATGAGAATATAAGGCGAATATAATGTATATTTACCAGGAAATATTCTAGTGAGATTTTATCGTACATTTTATATTAATTATAGTAATTACTATTTACCACAAAGTTAACGCACATACTTACTTACTATTCGATCTTTTTCACCACCAAGTAAATAGTAATTACTATATAGATTTGAATCCCATCCAAAAAGTTATCTAATGTTGGAACAAGACTTAAACATCTAAATTATAATGTGTTTTTTTTATTACAAAGCGAAATATTTTGTTGGGATATTCGTACCCATTAGTATGTTTGTATTTCGGATAGCACTAGAACAATAAATGGAGTATAGAACACTATTTTACATGCTCTTCATTGATTTCAAAAAGGGTTTCGACACAATCAAGCACCGTGCCATATGGAAAGCACTAAGAGGCAAATGACTACCAGAAAAAATAGTCCGTCTAGTCCAAGCATTATACAAAGAATCCGAACTCTTAGTAATAGACAAGGGTCGTTTAAAAGCGCTTCCTTCACCACCAAATCGGAAGTTAAAAAAGGATTTCCGCTCTCACCCCTGCCCTGCACAGTCGTCCTCGACAATACACTAGGAACGTTTTGCTCAAAAAAGAGAGGAATAATTTGGAGTCTCACACAACAACGTGGAGACTTTGATTACGCAGATGATATCTGTCTCCTTTCGCAAAAATTCAGTGAAATGCAAAACAAATTGGAACACCTGGAACAGCTTGCCAAACATGTCAGACTAAAAATCAACCTGGAGAAAATCAAACCTATGAGAATAAATAACACCAGCTCAGCGTAAAAAAACTAGCGGCGGGACTAAAAAAAACGTAAAAAATAGATTAAAGAAAGCAAAAGTAGCATTTAGAAGATTGCAATTGATATGCAGGAGTAGTCAAATATCCAGAGCAACTTAGCTTCGAATATTCCCGTCTTGGGTAAAATCAATCCTGGCATAATTACTTGGTGAACAACAAAAATCCTCAACTAGAAGTTACAATTAAGTCTTCATTAATAATTTTCTAAGCATAATATACTAAATATTTTGGCAAAAAAAAAAATAAGCAACAAGAACGTCTGGATACTAACTGGCCAAGGAATCCATATCGAAACAAATCTGAAAAAATATAAATGGAGATGGATAAGCCAAACACTCAGAAACGCGCACGAAAAATATCGCACGAATGAGCTTAGAATGGAGCCACGGAGGTACAAAAAGACCAGGTCATCCAAAGAACACCTGATGAAGGTCCATAAAACAAGAACTAGCAAAAAAAAACATAACGTAAGAACAAGTGAAAACAGCAGTTAGCAATCTAGTATGATGGAAATATCAAGTGAAAGCCTTGTGATGCCAAGAGTAGTAAGGGAAAGAAAGAATGTTCGGACTAGAGAGGAGAACGAAAATTTGTAAAAAAAGAAGGATAATTACGAATGATGGTGATAGAAAACATTAATCAACTTCAATGGTTGTAGAAAACATTAGGTTGCAAAGTTGTGATTTGCCGATAAAACAATAAATATTTTGTAAATGATTAAATCCAGTTTCAGATATGAGATGTTTTGTGCTCTAATCCAAGTACTGAAGGAATGTTGTCACAATTCAAATATTACTTATAATATCAAAATACATAATTTTATTTATTTAACATTAGCGTCATGTCCAATTTACATATCGTACCATATTTATATTTATATTCACTTAAAGTTTTTATAATAGAATTCTATTAGAATGTTTATGACAGCTATTAAAAAATTCTGTTATTCTTTTCTTTATTTTATCTATCAGTAACCTTATAATTCCATATTATTGTAAAGATAATGTGGTTTTGTTTTCCTCAAGAGAAAAAAAGGGAATAACATTTCAAATTAATTCGTGACGAATAAATAGTTTTAACGTATTTGAAATTGATTTAAATTTTTTATGCTCTTATTAACATATCTTGATATTATTATCTTAATGAATATAATATGAAATTGCAAAGTTTATTTTAAAATAATATATACATACAAATCATAAAGAATTTTAATAATTTGAATTGAGTAAATTGGTAGGTACTTAAATAGCACGTTCATATTTAGAAAAAAAAAATATAAAAAATTCACAGACGTGAATCGAGACGCATGAATTTATTGAATGAACAAATAGAAAAAAAAAATTTTCATTCCACTTTGCAGTACAATCTAAGACTGTCATTTAGCAGAATTAAGAATTCACAAACGAAAGTAGTATAAATATTATGTAGATAGGATAAATTATAGTTACGATGAAGGAAAATATTATGATGAATGGATGTAAATTGCTATAAATTAACTGCAGTTCTCAATAGAACATACATCACATTGTACACTATACTTATTATAACCGGCGTTATATATGAAAATATTTATTATGATAGTTGTAATAATGTATGTTGTTGGTATGTTACTGTGTTTATGCATGTTATATTTTCATTGGAAATTATTCCCTTTTTACAATATACAATAACAATGCACATAATAATATAACAACTAATAAATATCAGGTATCATAAAATTATAATAAAGATATTTGGATGATATCTTAAAGGATATAATAATTCTGATCAATTCAATTCAAATTCAAATCATTCAATGATTTTATCTATTCCATAGATATTACATTGTATAGTAGTGTAGTATTGCAAAAATGGGGATTAAAGTTCATTGATTCTCAGGTTTAAATTTTTATAAAATTTATCTTTTTCTAGAATTGTTAGCTTGTAGGTGTTACAGACTTATTCTATTGCGGCGTTTAGAGCTTATTTATTTATTTATTTATTAACTTATTTATTTCGAGCTTAATTCAAGCAAGTTACAATAAATCATACTTAAATTAAATTTATAAATTAAAAATTAAACATTCAAAAAAGAATTAATAAAAAAAAAAAATAACAAAATTTTTATATTATAACAAAATTAAAAAAGAAAACAAAATCTTATATTTAACAATAATTAAAAAATAAAAATGAAAAAACTTCAATTAAGAAGACAGGTCAAAGATTAATAAAAAAAAATCAGTTACACAAATACAGATTATTTTTTCATGATTGTTTAGTTAGGGAAAAGTTAATATGGGGTTTGTATGCATTACAAAGAGACATCATCCTATTAATTGGTTCATATTTACCATAATTAGTCCGATGGTACTGCAAATTAAACATATTAGCAGTTCTTAGTCTAGAATGAGAAGAATAATTAAGTTTAGCAAACAATTGGGGAGACGAAATGTTGCCTTTACTTAACTCAATTAGAAATACAATGTCAACAACTTTACGCCGTTTTTCAAGGGTATTAAGATGAATTAAATTTAGTCGATGTTCATAAGGAGATAATCTTAAAGAATCTTCCCAAGGAAGAAGACGTAAAGCATATCTAAGGAATTTTCTTTGAACCGATTCAATTCTATCTATGTGAACACCATAAAATGTACACCAAACCTGACTAGCATATTCTAAATTAGGTCTAACCAAGCAGCTATAGAGGGATTGTAATACATACGGATCTTCAAATTCTCTACGCCAACGTTTAATAAAACCGAGCATAGAATTGGCTTTGTTTAAAATATCTGAATAATGGAGATAGAATGAAAGCTTAGTATCGAAGAGTATTCCTAGGTCTTTAATTGATGTAACCTTTGGAATGCTTTGGCTATTAAAAGAATATACATAAGAAATTGGGCATAATCGTCGTGTAAAAGTAATATAAGCACATTTATTGACATTAAGCTGTAGATTATTATAGGAACACCAACTATAGAAACGATTCAGATCAGCTTGTAACGCTAATGCATCCTCTAAATTAACAATTTTTTTTCTAAATTTTCATGTCATCGGCGTAAATTTTAATATGACTATTAATTAATAAAGATGAAACATCATTAATAGAAATAATGAAGAATAAAGGACCGAGATGACTACCTTGAGGCACACCTGTGGGAGCTTCGAACTCAGTGGAAATTGACGATCTAAACGAAACACTATAACTACGACCAGAAAGGTAAGAATGAACCCAATTAGTAAAGTAACTAGGAAATCCTAATTTATTTAACTTAAAGATGATAATGTTATGTGGAAGCAAATCAAAAGCTTTGCTGAAATCTGTATATATTACATCCGTTTGAAACCCATCTTCCATGTTATTAATAAAGGTAGATGTTGACTCAACAAGATTAGTAACAGTAGACTTAAGCTTTACAAAGCCATGTTGAAAAGATGATAAGAAACAAGTACAATGATCATAAATAGAATCAAATACAATAAGTTCAAATAGTTTAGGTAAAGAAGAAAGTTTAGCAATTGGACGATAATTACTTACATTATTTTTTAGATTTTTTTTGTGAACTGGTCTAATTAGGGCAGTTTTCCAGATTGAAGGAAAGGTACCAGAAGTTAAAGAAGAATTGAATAATACAGAGAGAGGACCACATAGTGAAGAAGAACATTTATTTAAGAATAGGTTAGGGATGCCGTCAGTACCAGGACTAGGATTATTATCAAGCTTTAATACATAATTGAGTACCACATTAGAATCGATATGAATATTACTCAATGTAGTTTTAGAAAAATTCAAAATAATGAAAAATCCCTTAATAATGTTCCTTATAACTTTTATTTTGGCTGTATGTTAATTGGTTTTCATTTTATTGGCCTTTGGTGGCGCTTGAATCGCATATGGCATAATGAGGTGAGCAGATATGTTGTATACTTTTGGCTTTATTAATTTTTCATATTATTTAGTATTAGCTTTTAGCAACTCTCATCACTATGTTAATTTGATTCGATGTCTTTGGTTTTCGGTTAGCAATAATATAAAAATTTCTATTTTAAAATATGTGAGAAACATTGATTGTTCAATTATTTTATCAATTACAGTTAATTTTCATCTAATGAAATTTTTTGAAATTATAACGGACTTTGTTTTTGCCATCGAAATATGTATCGAATTTTGTTGTTGTTATATGCGTTATATCAATTTAATTATTTTTACATATCGTTTTCATTTTCAAACAACAGGTACAGCGTTATTTGTTGTGCAAAAAATGTTAATTCTCGCTTACAAGACATTTTTTTTACTTCCAATATGATTTAGTCCAGAATTATAGATTTAAAAGAAACTCCCTAAGAGAATTATCCTGTGCTGTTTCTCTTGAGATTCAAATTTCATACGACATTAATGAATAGAATGTTTTTTGGGGGTGGATGGGGCTATTATAATTAATTATTATGTTGAATTTAAACTTTTAAAGGCCTTTGAATTGTTTGATAGTATGTATTTTCTGTGCATATAAAATCAATTTTGACATTTTAAAAATCTGAAAAAATACATTTTGTATCAAAAACATTTTATCCTTAATTTACTGTGATTTTTTTTAAATTAATGAATTCTATTCATTAAAGCAGAGTAGATTTTTTTCAGAAATTATAATTAAAATTTACAATAGTGTTTATTCTTTTTCTCGTACTTTTGTACCGCGTGAAAAGGTTTTAAAGTTCTCATGATGTATTGTAGGGTTGATAATACATTTTTTTCATACACTTATGATCAGTTTTCGTCCTATGACAACTGAACGAATCCACTCTACATATTAAAACATCAACAATTTTACGATCTATCTAGCTATGACATTTATATTTGACTTTAGGGTTGCTCATATTTTTTTTTGTTGTTGTTTTCTTTTATCTTTTGGGCAGTAACTAAGGTAGAATTACATTTTTAAGCATTTATTAAAGGTACTGCAATTTTTACTCCATAACGAGTTTAATGTACTTATTTATCAAATTTCTGTTGTGTCAACTCGATGTTTAAAAATGTGTGAAAACTATTATTATTGCCAAAAACTAAGCTTTTCTAAATAATATAATTCCTTTTTTATTTTAAGTTATTATCAAATTGCTCTAATTAATTTTTGTTATTCATTTTGTCCCAATAACAAAGGGTACTAGACCAGGTTTTTATAGATATCTCGTAGATATCGGCACATGCTCACTGGAAATTAAATCTATATTACCTCCACTTAAGCGTTTCCCCCGCGAAACACGTAGGGCAGCATGTGCACATCCCTACAGCATTGAAATCCCTAGATAGCAAAAGAAAAGTTATGGAAATTCGTTTATAACTTCAACATCCCGAATGTGGAACCAAATTCCATCTTATGTGTTCCTAAAACATGATAAATTCTATATTTATCACCTAAATAAATTCAAGACGAACATTAACGGTCCTCCTTCCCTTTTACCATATTCCTTTGCTAATTTTCTTTTCCCACCCTAGCCAAACGTACCAATTGGTATAAAAGTCCCCACCCAGAGTTCTATGCATAAATATAAAAAAAAAAAGATGGTCGAAAAACCCATCTTAAAGCATTTTCGGGAAACCGAAGTCTTCAGCGTAAATCGAATCTTGCACCTCTCAGTTGATTGTAGAAATTATTGCAAATCAAGCTAGGTTGAAAATAAGAAGAATAAAAAAATTTAAACACATACGATGTCCAATTAATTCATGTCTTCATATGAATTTTTGTTTGTGTTGAAAAATATACTGAAAAGTATTAAAATATATTTTTTGATTTTTTTATTTATCAATCATATTATTTCAATATGTTTTTATATATATGTACATAGTCATATCTCATAATAAATAAAGAAATACGATTCTCAACGAAGTTTTGAGGAAAAAAACAAAACGGTATTCCGTAGACAATTTACGATTTGTAATGCTTAACTAATATTTTTTTATTACTGTTTTATTTTTTGAATTTTTTTTCGAAGTTATTCTATGATTGATTTTATTATTGTATGTTCCATACTTATTTCAATATATACAATACTACCTACATTGATATTATGAATTTCTGATATTTTATTTTTATTAAGTTATGCAGCTATGTTTATTCATAACATATTCTTATGCAGAATGTAGATAATTTGTAATCGTATGAGATTTGAAGAGCAAAATTATCATTGTAAAGAGCAAATTATTTTGATGATAAAATGAAGGAGCGGGTTGTAATGTGGTGAGCCACTGTATAAAAATATTTTTTTAAAAATTTGTATGGGATGAGACTATTTTGTCATATATGTTTTTTTACTATTAGTTTTTCTAAAATGTTAGCATTAAAAAAAATCAATTTTATAACTAAATAATAATAGCTACTTATAAAAGTTATTTTTAGTTTATAATTTCTTTTAATATTGTCATATTTAAATGAAAACATCAATAAAATTGAAATTTGACGTTATTGAGTGGCAATAAAATTAATTTGAACCTATTTTTTATATTGATTTTTGCAACAACACGAATCAAAGAATTTTTGAATTTATGATGGACGAGTTAAAAATGTTTATGAGTTTTTTATTTTTATCATTATCATGTTTTTAAGGTTTTAGAAAAGAACTGACAAATGTGTTACATCACGTGGCTACTATTGATCAGAAGATTCTAGATTTAAATCTCGATCTTTATTAATTATAACTACAATTGTTATTAGCTTCGTAACCCGCCATAAATGACGGAAGCAAAATAAATTCTAGCATTTCTTTCCTGCATTAGATTTTTCATTTCAAGTTTGAGAAAAATATGTATTTGCTTACTAATTTATAATACCTTTATTTTTGTATTATAACGCTTTTAATTATATGGTAAACAGAATATTTGTAGTAAGGTGCAAAATTTTCGATTCCCTAAGGGTCATTTACTCAATCATTTTAGCGACATCCTTTTTGCCAACATTGAAAATTTATCGTAAAATTCAGAATTAAGTTAATCCTGTTAACATTCAATAACATGCGCTGCGTAAGCTTAGCGTGGAAGTTTATAGCGAACAAATAATATTTTTATAATGAGCCACAACTTTGAACGAAAACAATTTTAAAAATAAATAAAATTGTAAATATAAAAAACAATAATATTGTAGATACACAGAATATTTATTTTGATGAATAAAATAAAAACTCTTGTTGGAGAAAAAATTAAAATAAAAATTTTTACTGCAAATAAATAGGTATTTACAAAACTGTTCATAATTTGTGAACCATTGATCGGTTATTTAAAATTTCATTTCATTTCAAAAAATTCATTATCGAACTGTTCGTGTTAAAATTCATACTTAATTATTATTTATAACATACATTAAAAAGAGGAACAACAATCAATATGTTTTAACCGATACCTATATATACCTACCTACTTAATTAAATAAAATTCATCACTCTCTACAACATACATTTCTACACACTTGAAGAACACAAATATACCTAAAAATTATAAATTTACAAAGATAAGAAATAAAAAATAATATTACAAAATTTCATTTAATTTCTTTAAAAATGTATAGGTTGTTATTGTTTTTATGTGTAAATCAGCAGAACCAAAACCTAACCCCATAATACATACTAAATATTATATACGGTCATAAATTTATATATCATATAAATATATATATATTAAAAAAAAACAATAAACAAAAAAAATAAAAATAAATAACAATTTTAACTCTTCATCGCGTTACATTTCTGGCTAGAGTATATATACCTATAGTACTATACAGGCTATACATACGGTAGCAAAACTATGATACTATGATCATTATCATAACAACAACAAAAAAAAAAAAAAAATAATGCATATTGTGTATAATTTTAAGTAATAAGAATAACCTTTAAGTGCATTATGTTTTTTTTTTGTGTTAAATGCTGTTTGCCTTTTGGTTATTACACCATATTAAACTATTGATAAAATTTCTATTAGTCATTATTATTAGTCAAAAAAATTGTTTGTTTTATTTATATTAATATTATTATTTTTTATTTTTCCTCATTATTTGCGAAGAAGACTAACATTAAATTAAAAAAATATATTTCATGCAATGGTATTTTTCCTGCAAAGGGTCAGCGTTGTAGACAGGGGTTCAAAAAAGAGCACCAAAGCAATTTGTATACATATTGCAATTTTCCGTCGTATTCCGAGTATTCCATCGGACTTACAAACATCCAGATAAATGCAGAAAATTAAGATAGATTTAAGATTTAAAATTCATTTATTTTCTTAAATATAAAATTTTTTACAAACTACATCAAATTAAAATTGAATATTATCAAAACATAAAGCTCTTAAATCTAATAAACTAATATAATAAATTCAATAAAATTAATAAAAGTAAAAAAAACTATAGTTTATTAGAATAGTTAATAGGAACAAAAATAATAATATAAAATTCAATAAGAAATAATTTAGTAAAAAAAACAAAACTTTATATATGTAAGAAAATAAGTAGGATCATTCGAATATATTCCAAAGAATACGGGGTGAATGAAACAAACATAAATGAAAAAAAAAGTATAAATATAAATGTTTTATATATATATATATAATGATCAAATAAAGATCAAATGGACAAGTTTCTGACAATGTTGCTAAATTTCGTCAGTTTTTCACTAACACAAAAAATTAGCCAACCCCCAACAGACTTTATATTATCAATAAATTTGATATAACAGTTAAATAAATTAACAAAATTCTGATGGTTATATAATTGAAAAACAAGAACAAAATATTTTTAAAATTCATAATGCATGTAATTTATTATATTATAATTTCCTTATATGCTCCCATTTTATATAATTTCATTTTATTTATTTAAATATTTATAAAATAGGTATTTTTCAAATTAAATAAAACAAAATAATAAAATAAAAATATTATATGAATATTATGTGTACCTACTTCTACCTGCAAACTTTTAATATTATGTTGTATCTTAAATATTCATAACAGGTCAAAATATATTATTAAAATTTCCATTAAAAAATCCAGGACCAAGGACATATTTTAAATTAAAATATTAATACATATCCTTTTTTGTTACATTTTATATTGGTATATTGTTGTTGTTTTTGTTGTTTCATCAATTCCTTTTTATCTATTTAAAATTTAAAAAGAAATTTTTCTGAAAAACAAAAAAAAAAATTAAAACAAAAAATATAATAAAATAAAAAAAAAAAAATTAAAAATAAAAAAAAACTCGACCCATGTCAAAACAATCAATCTTTTCGGATGTTATTTGGTTATTTTTCAGAGTTATTAAATTCCTATATAATTTCCTTTTTTTTTTTTTTGTTTTTTTTTTATTACTTTTCTGTATTAGTTTTTAATTTAAAGTATTCTATTTTTATTTTCCCTTCAAATTAATTTCATGTTATTTATCTTCAAAGAAAATAATATTCTGCTTGTCCAAAATAATATGCAGGCAAAGATTGAAAATTCAATATTGTGTCGAATAGATGGGATTGAGTATATAGAATGAAAAGAGTTAAGAGAGAAGATACTAGGATTAGTTTGTTATTTTTTTTTTGTGAAATATTTTTAAAATAGAAAACAATTGAAAATTGATAAGAATATCAGAGTATATTTTGAAATAGAATCCTATTGTATAAAAAATATAGTATAGAAAAGAGGAAAATTGATTTACATTAAATACAATCTAATATTTCTTCATTCTCTGACGACTTTGCTTCCAGAGTATAATAGGAGGATTACTGCTCTATTTTTATATTGAAATTAAGATTAAAAAAAAAAAAAATGGTTACTTTTTGATTTCTGATTTGATTCTTAGTTTTAATTTTTTTTTTTTTAAATTTATTGTTACTAGAAAATTTTTTATCAAATGATGAAAAAATGACTTTTCTTTCATTCTTCTATTTTTTGTTGTTGTCCATTTTTTTTTTTTAAATTTACAGTGGATTAAGTAGTATTGAATATATATCATTGGTGATTCAAATTAAAATGAATTTGCGATAGTATTTCACAATCCGTTTATCGTTTTATAACAATGGACCTTACTGTATTACCTACCTATAGTCTTAGGAGCAAGTATTTAAGATAAAATTTATCAATAAAATTTTGTTTTCCTCCCCCTAAATGGGGTTACAGGACATTTATGATGAAATAAATTTTTTTTTAATTTTGTTAATTGTTGAAGGTCCTCGATGCTAGACCATTGAATTTATTGAACAATCTTTTCAAAAATATATATATTATTTTGAGAACATTTGTTCGTAAATCTCAAGTTATAACTTTTCTAATACTTATTCCTAATGTTGACGTCAGCATTAAACTTCAGTGTTAAAAAAAGTTCAACATATGAAAACTACTGAAACATTTTATATTGTGCAACGCTGCCGCAAATGTTAATTTTTTTCAATTTTGAAAATGAGTTTAACTGACTCCTAAAGTATCTTATATATTAATACGCTTAAACGTCTGTTAAAATTTTCACAAAGCTTTCACAACATAAAGCTTTTTTCAACTAGCAAAAAAACTTACCAATAAAACAAATAGTAAATTTAGAAAATATATTTTTACCTCACCCAGACCATGTTCACAAATTTCAATAATTGAAATTTATTTATTTTATTAACAAAAGTAATAATTCAAATTTTATTAATTCAAAAGTATAAATTCAAATGCGCAGTAGCATTGAGTAAATATAATATTGTACATGGAGAATCATAAACCGAAATTTACGAAAAGCAAAATATGTTATGACATTATTATCAAGTTCTAATTCAATACACGACAAATTTAGTACACATAAAAATTAAAAAAACTTTAAAAAGAAAAATCACAGACTACCCTTACCTACATCAGAGACCCTTGCAGGATAACAATATAACAGTAAAAACTGAAGAACAAGAGAAAAAGCATAATTATTGGCTTTACCCTTAACTATAATAGTCATAAGACGTCAATAAAAACTGAAAAATAAGAGAAAAAGCGTAATTATTGGCTTTACCCCTAACTATAATAGTCATAAGGAGTCATATGATGTTATAATTAATGCCTATATGATTAACAAAGTCGTAACCAATCATAACCTTTACTATAATGGTCATACCTAATCATACCAAAACGTCGAAACCAAAATTTAAAAGAAGTGAAATAAAAATATAAATTCTATAAATAAATCTTTTGTTTTTTTATTTTGAGTTTTGAAATAGTTAGGGCTATTATGATAATAAAAAAAAACACAAAAAACGTATCTATGGCTATTTTAATGTGTTTTTAATGTGGGTGTGGTATTTTTTTTTTAAATGCATTTAATTTTATATCTATACTGCCAGCGACATCTCTGTTCACCACATTTTGTTGAAATGTACGTATCTATTAATAGTATTTGTTAGGGAGCGTTTAGACATCAAATTTAGTTTCATGAAAGTTTTGTTTTACTTATTTTTATTACATTTACAAATTTATGTGTAAAACATGTAACAAAAAAAATATGTAAAACATTGATTTTTTTTAAGAAAATAAAAAAAATAAATAAATAAAATAAATTGTTTCATTTATAATGCTAATGCTAGACCGGCGAATGTTACGCCGGGAATAGCTAGTATAAGTTTAATTGATTTGTAATTTTTAACTACGTTCATTTTAAAACAAGTTGTACCGTATATTAAAGACTACACGAAAGCTTTGTTAATGCCAAATAATTGGTAAATAAGGTTATAATAAATGAAAATTAATTATGGCCCTAATTGTGATGTTCAGTTTTCAGTCAACTGATAACTGAGAAGTTTTGCTGAGATTTTATTTATTACTGTGAAGTGATACTGATAAAATTTTGTTCTATTGTGAATGCTGAAAAAATTGACGTTTTTTTTACGATTAAAATTTTAGATTTGTGTATTTTTATATTTATATTTAAATTTAAGTGTTTTATTAATAAAATACAAATATGGCGTCAGCAGAATTTTTTATATAATAATTTGTCTATACTCCAATAATTCTACTAATCGCTTTAATAAAACTCTATTGCTGTAAGTATACGTCACTTTACTAAAAACAAGTATGTACTTTTAATACCTTCACATAAAATAACCAATATTTACAATTTTAATAAAAACGAACAACAATTTAAATAAAAAAAAAAAACAATTTAAGAAAAAAAAAAAATTTAAGTAAGCAGTAATTTTTCTTTAACACAATATATTTTGTCACTCCAAAATTTACAACTGAAAAAAATTGCTTTTAAATATCAGAAAAACTGATTCTAACTGACATTCACAATACCAACTTTTGCCAGTATTAACAATTTATCAGTAGTTCACTGACAACTGATAGTCACAATACCGATTTTAAATATCTGCTGACACTTCTTAGATATTTACTGAAAACTGACCCAAAAAGGGCCTATAACACAATAAATTAATCTTACAATTTTCCGGGTAATGTTTTAGTAAAAAAAATAAGGTATAAGGCAATGGCCGCAACGAATTGTCAGAAGTCATTTCTTGAATCAAAATAAATAAAAGAGCTTAATACTGAAGGAGTTTGTTCTTACTTTGAAAAGATTTTCCTATAGTTTTGTGCCACATAATCCAAATAAGATAAGATTAAAATTGGTGAACATTTTTAATCAATATTCTAGATAATTTTAGTTCGGAATTAAAAGATATTAAAAACAAATATTAATAAAGAAAATATTAAAAAATTATATAAAGTTATTTTAATTAATATAACTTTTTCTTTAATTTTTTTTAATTAGGATCAGTTTAGGACAAAAAAAAAGAAGAAGTTAGTCACATTTATAAAATTTCATGCTAAATCTATGTCAAATCATGCATAGACCAATCTTAAAAATTAAATACAATTAGGCTACAATAAAAGAGAAGCCGAAAGAGCGTAAACATACAAAAAACAAAATAAGTACAAAAACAAACACAAATTAGATGTATATGCAAGTATAGGAGGAAGCACATTATCAAATATATTTAACATAAATACGTACTAATAACAAATAAGGCAAAATTATGGTAATAAACAAATTTTTGCTAATGTTTATAAGATATTCACCTCTATCATAATAGACTAAAAATTACTGTTAACCCATGTGGCGATAAATACAAACATTTGGTATCATATTAGATTGTTTTTTTACGAATAATTTCTCCTTCTAGTACTTCGTACTTTCGTACTATTTTGTTTTTGACATCGCATGAGAAAATGATCGTATTTTAATCGTATTCAATCATTGGGCGACAGTTAAAGTTTTGAAATAATTTTGTGCCAGTTTTGAAAAATTAAAATACGTACTATTAAATGTAAATTGTTGTTAAGATTTGTAAATAAAAATTAAAATATTAAAATTGTTTTTATTTATTTATTTAACAGTGGACCTGCAGATAAATCTACAGGCCAACTATAGACCCTTTTCCCTTTCGGGATGTGGGCCTTTAGAATATAAAGGTAAAGTAAAAACTTATTATCTAAGGAATAATGTAAATGATTCAAATGAAAGAATTAACAATTCAGCAAATTAACAATTATTTAAAATTAAAATTTAGAAATTAATATTTAAGTAAATTAACGATTTAGAAATTAAGTTCAAAAATTTAAAATTTTAGTAAATTGACAAATTATCAATTGACAATTTAACATATTAAAAACAAAGGTAAATGTAAATTTATAAAAAATAAAGTATATTCAAGTGTAAAGTCTTAAATAATGTAACAAGTAAAATCATGTAAAAGTATATATATACCTACCATTCGCTAGAATAATAAAAAATAATTTTAGCAAATAGTAGGTAAACAAAGTGTAAATTTGTAAAAGAAGTAAAAAGAATTGTATATATATATTACCTACCATTCGCTAGAATAAAGATAATTTTAGCAAACAGTAGATAAACAAAATTATAAAAAAGAGTAAAAGGTTGATAGGAACTATTTCTACCAAGTAATATTAGTAATTTCATTATGATATTAGTTTATTATCTAAAATGGTATAGTTACGCTATATTTCATCCCAGATATTGTGATGTAGTAGGAGGTTTTTTATAAGTGTTAAGTGTGTATTGGTATGGAATTGTAGAGCTTGTAGTGGGGTGAAAGCGAATTGAGATGTAATTGTGTTATTTGAAGGGCATTCTGTTAGGATGTGTTTTATGGTTAGGAGTTCTGCACAGTGAATACATGTCGGAGGGTTGGATCTGTTAAATAAGTGTTTATGTGTAGGAAGTGTATACCCTAGGCGTACTCTGGTAAGTTTGACGCCTAAGGCTCGTGATTTAGTTTTTATTGGTGTTTTTGTTGTTGTATCTAAATATAAAACTTAAACTTGAAAGGTTATAAATAAATAAATACAATTTATTTAGGTATTGATAAATTTTTTTAATCTTATTTCACTTTTTTATCTTATTTCACCTTTTAATGTTTTAATTTTATTAACGTGATTTGAAAAATGCCAATCCAGAATGTAAGCAAATGTATACCGAATAGAGAAACTGACATTTAAAAATTTTTACTAAATTGTATTATTAAATAAGTGCTGCCGTTTTAATTTATTCATCGAATTTTAAGGTTATTATGATACCTGCTAGCTATTCCCGGCGTAACATTCGCCGGGAATACAAATTATTTTTTTTTATAATGCAATAATTAATTATTTATCAATACAAATACTTAGAATAATTGATTTACTGTTTAAATATTTATATTTCATAAATGTTCTGAAATTACACTGTATATTTATATTTGTTTATAAGTATTTATTATTAGTATTCGTAACGTATATTCGTATCTTCGTATTTTTCAAGTTTAGAAAGTGGATTTTGCATGAAGAAATATCTTTGAGATATGTAATTAAAACTTTTGAAATAAAATTTGTAAATGCAATAAAAATAAGTAAAAGAAAACTTTCATGAAACAAAATCTGATGTCTAAGCGCTCCCTAACAAATACTATTAATAGAGACGTACATTTCAACAAAATGTGGCGAACAGAGATGTCGCTGGCAGTATAGATATGAAATTAAATGCATTTAAATCAAACACATATCACACTCACATTAAAAACACATAAAAATACTCATAGACACGTTTTTTGTGTTTTTTTTATTATCATAATATTAATAGCCCTAACTATTTCAAAACTCAAAATAAAAAAACAAAAACATTTATTTATAGAATTTATATTTTTATTTCACTTCTTTTAAATTTTGGTTTTGACGCTTTGGTATGATTAGATATGACCATTATAGTGAAGGTTATGATTGGTTATGGCTTTGTTAAATCATATCGAATCAGGTAGGCCATTTAACGAAGTATCATATATGATGTCATATGATACGCGCTATTATAGTTAGGGGTAAAGCCAATAATTATTGTTTTTCTCTTATTGTTCAGTTTTTATTGACGCCTTATGACTATTATAGTTAAGTGTAAAGCCAATAATTATGCTTTTTCTCTTGTTCTTCAGTTTTTATTGTCATCCTGCTAGGGTCTCTGATGTAGATAAGGGTAGTCTGGAATTTTTCTTTTTAAAGTTTTTTTAATTTTTTTGTGTACTAAATTTTGCCGTGTATTGAATTGGAACTTGATAATAATGTCATAACATGTTTTGTTTTTCTTGTTCTTAGCAGATCGTAAACTTCTGCTCCATGCACAATATAATATTTGCCATGATGATAATATACTTTATGAATTATTTGTTAATAAAAAAAATTAATTTCATCATATTCGAATTACTGAACATGGGTGAGGTAAAAATATATTTTCTAAATTTACTATTTGTTTTTCCGGTAAGTTTTTTTGCTGTAATATCGTAATATTTTAACAAATCTATTTTATCGATATAAAAATTATATTCAGATAATTCGGTTTTTGTCTTTGCTACTTTGTTTTTGTTTTTAAAATTAATTCATATAATCAGATATAATCAATGCTATTGCTCAATAGGTGAATTTGTTTTTAGCTTAATTTTAATTTGTTTTTGGTTTTATTTGGTTTTATTGTTTTGTGGTTTATATCTTTAAATTAAATTTTGCACACTATCGTAATTCGTAATAGTTCTAACAGTTCTAATAAAGTTGTGTAATCTAGTTGAAAAAAGCTTTGTGTTGTAAAAGCTTTGTGAAAAGTTTAACAGACGTTTAAGCGTATTAATATATAAGATTTCATAATTAAGTGATACGATTGCACTCATTTGAATTGCAACGCCTAGGCTCTTATGACAGGAGTGATAGTTTCTGTTAAAGAAAGATAATAAATTGTACAGTAGAAAATAGGTATGTAAAAAAGTGTTATAGAAATAAAATTTAATTAGTTAGAAGCATCGATGAAGGTGGTATGTCGAAAAATAATGTATGCAAAATATACAATAAATATAATTTCTTTTATTTCGATTGTTATAATTTTTTTCTTCACATTTAGAAAATAATTAAAGTTATAAAATAACAAATAGGTATTTTTCATTACCAGGAAAATGTAGGTTATTAATTGATAAACCAAGTCATCTCTAAGAGACATTTATTGTTTAATTTTGTCTTAATAACTGGCTTATCTTTTATAGGTCAGTAACACTAAACCAAGGTATTTAGAATATACTTCTCATTTCGAATAATTTGATATTCATTGTGAACAATTCATGTTGATTAACCTGCCCATATTCCATGATTTTTTATTCTTTGTTTATCTTACATGTGGCTTCTTATACATTAAAAAATCAAGAAATCAGTAACAATAGAGTTAGTTAAAATAAAATATTGTTTAAATATTTACAAAAGAAAATATACAAAAGAAAAATCATATTTATTTTATGCAAATAATGTAATTTTAATGTAAAAAAAATCATTATTTTTTTATGAAAAGATCAGTCTTAAAAAATTATTTGCAATTAATTCCACATAATATTTAATATCAAATATTCGCATATCATCATTTTGTTTTTGCTAGCAAAACAGTATCTAATGTACGTGTACTCATATTTCTTTCATAATTAATTAATTAATTAAAATACTTTTGTAATATGTATTAAAACATTATGTAAAATCAAAACCTCTAAATGATTATTTAATACTCGAAGGTTTCATTTATTTTCAAAATACTAGATGTTATAAATACAATAATAATAATAATAAAAATAATAATAATAATAATAATAATAATATAATAATAATAATAATAATAGTAATATGTTTATTTAAAATACAAAATTAATAATATTAAACATAATCAAAATACCGAAAATATTTTATTAATAATATTATTTAATATATTTAATTTTGAATAAATACTCTTTTAAGCCGAAAACATTATTTGATATGAATTTATGTTAATTATATGTTAAAATTTTACCCATTATCTTTTATGAGATCCTATATATAGGATATAATTTCACAATTATAATTCATCAATAGATTTTTGACTTAATACATAATATAAGTTCTTTACTTTTGTACTCAGCACACGTTTATTTGAGGTTAGTTTGTAAATGAAATTATAGTACTGAAAAGGATCAAAATATATAATATGTACGTCATGTATATGTACAATATACAAACGTATTATATTAAGTTTACCAAAGCATTTTCTTTAACGAATTGAATTTTGTAAGTCAATAATTTCTTCAACGTTTTAAAAATTATTTTTTTGTTTTTGTTTTTATTTTATAATCAAATAATTAATTCAATATAATATTACTTATATGTATTCGTAGATTAAATATGAACATGAACGAATTAATTTAAATTGTGATTTTAATATAATATTAAATAAATATGAAAATATGTGATTAGGCAGGGTGCTCAAAATTATTTAATAACAAATTTGTAAACAACAATTTGACCTGCTGTCAAATTACAAGGTTATGTTCACACTTCTATTGAATAATTTATTCTGTATTTTATATTCTAAATTACTTATCCGTTGCTGTAGCTTATATTTCGTAACCGGTTTTTATATTTTCTGGTGCTGTGTAACTTATTTTCATATTTCATAATATTTAGTATTGACTTTAAGTTTACGCGAAGATTTATTTTCGTTGAAATTTCATGTGTTATAACATTTTGTGTAATATGATTTGGGTTAAATATTTATGATAATAGAGATTTGTTTAAAAAAACTTCACTACACAATAGGAATCTAACCTAAAATTAATTATTTTTTTAAAAATTTTAATATGACATGTTGTTCTATTTTAATTTGCTTAAAATTGTTTTCTATATTCCAACTTTTTTGTAATACAATACAAAAATATTCTTTTGTGTTTACCATTACTTAATGGGACATTTTTCCCAAAACGGGTCAAATGATCCAAAGTAAGTTAGTAGTTTAATACTTCTTAAAACATATATAATCATATGTAATTTAAAACTTTTTAAAAATTAAATATAATGTAATTGCTGAAACACCCTATATAATTTAAAATGCCTAAAACTAATTGTATAATATTATATGTGAATATTATGTACACTATTTTATATCATAGCTATAATTTTAAAGCTTTTAATAGTATTAAGCTTTGTGGTTCTACTTAGGACCCTACAGATATTAATATCTATATACATACACACATATATATACATATACACATTTGGTTAGTATTACAGTTAAAATAAAATCTTAAGGCAAAAATATTTCATGTAAGGTCTGCTTAACCTAGATTGGTTTTCCTTAAAAAAAAAAAATATGGATAAAATTGTTGCCTAAAAACTTTTACAATAATATAAAATAACCTATACCTATCATGCCTACCAATACCTTGCCTATATTATATACCTATATATATATATTATTATTTAAATTGTTATTATATCCGTTAATACATACTATATTATATTATGTTTAAATTTAATGCAATGATATTTTATAATGTTATTTATTTAATATTTTAAATATATAGGGTGTTTCAATGAAATTTATTTATTTATTTATTTTAACAGTTGATCGTATAGATAAATCTGCAGGCCGACTTTATAGGTATTTTTTCCTTTCGTAGTGTCTTTTCGTAGGCCTTTTCATTAAATTATATTAATTAAAATTTGGTATATATTTTTGTATATGTATTATATATTATTTTTATTAGTTATATTATATCTTTATTAATTATTAAATTATATTTGAACCGATGTGGTTGTATTGAAAATTACATTTTTAGTAATTTTCACCATTTGAAAAATTTGTCGGTTCAATCGGGGTTGCTCCTCGGTCGTTACATTACTATAATGTGCATAATGTTTTACCACTCTGCTACCGAGGCCACTTCAATGAAATTTTCAAAAAAATTTTTTTTTTTACATTTATACAGAAACAATATTTTATTTACTAATGGCTGGATTTAGTACATAAATTAGTAAATAAAATAGATGTGAAAAATATTTATAGTAATTCTGAATTAATAAACATGGGTTGTTTCTAAATTAGTTTAGGAATGGAAAAAATACATGATTTGATCATTCCTGTTAAAAATTTCTTAATTGTTCAATATTGTTGTTGTGGAGGTAGCAAATAATATGATGTGTGTTTCGATATTGTTAAGAAAATTATTGGTTTAATAATTTTTGTTTTAAAGCTGAACATATAGCACAATCGAACTGGTACATAGAATAGCTGGCCAAATAAAATAAGGATTTGTAGAAAGAAATTCTGTTCAGTCCGATTTTTGGATGTCAGCCAGGCATTTGACAAAGTGTGGTACGTTGGACTAATCTATAAAATAATATAACTGTTTTTAAATTAGTGTGTGTTATTTCATTCTCTTGAATTGATGTATGTTGTTGTCTATATAAAGAACAGCTTGTATTTCTGAGTTTTAATAATTTGCAATATAAATTTGTACTGTTTGCAATATTAAGTCATATACTGCACTTTTTTGGTTAGTAATTTGATATTAAAGCAGCGATGAAGTTTTCAATTATGAAAAATTGTTTAGTTTTGAATTTTTGTTTTCTTTGAATAGTTTTCGGATTGAATCAGTCTCATTTTTCTTCTGCATAGTGACATATATTTGAATATCGTACATAGATCAAGAGATCTCAATATAATATAATTTTATTCAAGAAATCAGAGAAAACCCTTATAATCTCCAATAATGACTAATAATTACGAATTATTATTAAATAATTAATTTTTTTTTGAAACATCTTGTACACACGTGCATGTATATACTTATATGTTTGTAGAGGTTATAACATAAAGATAAAATTGTTTTTTTTTTTTTTTTTTTTATTATTTTGAGGATAACTTGTTTAATAATTATTAGTTGTCCTGATTATGGTTTTTTATGTAAAGCTCTGTTTATTTCTTTGAATTTTTCTTTTCTTTTTTTTTTTGTTATATTGTTTTATTTTTTTTTTTTGTTTTTTGTTCTAAAAAATCTGTAAAATTATGCATGGCCTCAAAAAATATTTATAGAAATTGCAGTAAATTTACTTTTATGTCATAAATTTAATATCTGAGTGTGTACTAAAGTGTTAGATATAATATTGTTATAAAATAGAATTTTGTTGTAGATTGTTTACGAGTCCTAGTTAATGTTATAAAGGAAGTGTAAAAATATCCTTAAAAATATTATTGAGTAATCCACTGGAAAAGAAGTTTTTAATGTGATCATAAAAAAAAATTGTTTGTACAGGATGTTTTTCTTATCAGTGCATTGTTGCATACATCATATTTTGAAACTTCGTCATCAGGTAAAACATTGTTATGGAACTTAGATTAATGATGGAACCGTTTCCATGATATAAGAGTTAAAATTGTTTTTTAAAAGTAATTTAAATGAATATTTTCGTTTTAAGTCTTGCCACAAAAAAATTATAGAAAACAATACAATCGTTTCAAATATTGGCGCAAAAGATTATATAATACAATATAAAAAAGTAGATTTATAGTTCTTCGGGATTAACCCAAGTTTAGTAGGAAAGTTGTTTTTTATTAAGAAAGCTCTAAGCAATGACATATGTATATATGTAAGAGTTCAACAAAGACTTGTATAACCCTGGTACTCTCAATGGAGCATGACTAATTTCATTTATTTATACTATATTGCAGTTGGTCACTACGTGCGTGCAGTTTGCATGGTGCATGATACAGAGTGCACGTTGAATGTATATTATAGATTTTAGAATAAGGCATTATATTATTCTTCTAATTGATTGTTGTCCAAAATGATAAAAGATTGATCTATAACAAATTCTTTTATTTTTTTGTTATTTTTCTTTCCACAAGTTCTGATATTTTAAATTAAATTCCATATAGGCTCGTATTCCATTTTAGTATCCTTGAAAAAATATTTACTTTTCTTTCATTCCATATAAATAAAATTTTTATTTTTTTTTTTTACATACATTTATGTGGGATGCTATTAAGAGAAAATTTTTTATACCATATGTGGCTCTTCGTTCAGTCCTGTCTCTTTTAAATAGTATATTTATAGAGTAGATTCGTTATTATTATCATTTTAGTTGTTGTGTTTTTTTTTTTTTTTGTATTATATACGCTATTAGCATTAAATCCAATTTTCAACAAGAATCCATTTAAATTGAGCTGCTTTTTTGTCGGTTCTCCACTATTTATAATGTATTCTGGTAATTTTGGTAATGTTATGTTTTTCTTTATATGTATATATATATATATATATATATTTAGTTTTATTTTTACTCAGGCCGAGTATTGACCAAAAAACATAAAAATAATATAAAATAAAACTTTTATCCAAATTCATGATGAAATTGTTTTGCATTATTGTAAATCCTTCCTTGAAAGCCCTTACACCAAACCACAAAAGCAAAAATAAAATGCATTTTATAGTTGACCAGTATTGTAGATCCTAGAAAACAAACCCAAATGAAGATCATATCCTTGTTTTAAGTTTTGGTTTTGTTTGTTAGTTTCTATATCATTTATTCTGATATTTTCTTTATATAAGTAAGCAGGTGTTTGTAAAAATGTACTCTAAATTTGTTGTTCTATTTTTTTGTTGTTGTTGTTGTTGGAACAATGCATTTCCACACAATAAAATTTCGTACAGGAGATAATATATATTATCTTTATTTATATCTCGTTAATATATTATTGTGTATAAAATATATTTCTTTTATTTTATTATTTTTTATTCAAATGTATATAATATATATATAATGTATATATACAAATCATTGGTTTTAAATTTAATGTTAAATTTGAAAAAATAAAAAAATTGAGTTTTTAACTTTACACCGAAATAAAATTGAAATAAATTTTTATTTGATTTTATCGAATTTAAAAAAATTCGTTATAAATTTAATGATTTTATATAATAACTGTTCCTGTATTGTACAATCTTAACCGAATTTTTGTATAAATTCATTATGAATAAAGTTAAAAATGTTTTTTTTTTGTATTGAAGTATCTTATATCCATTATTAAAGTTTATTGAATAATATTTTCAATATTGAATTATTATGTTGAATAAAAACCAATCGATATATTTTTTTAGGTATACAATATTAATATAGAAATAGAAAATTTAGTGTAAAATTTTTATAAAACTTGGCAAAAAATAAATGAAATCTTACACTCGTATCTAAATCTATTTAAATAGGTACACAAGTACAGTGTCCATCGATATTATAATATGATATATTTTTTTTTATTTATGTTTATGTTTTTGTTACAGAAGTTGGCATACAAAATACAAAAGAAGGGTTGCGATTTTATTGAATATGTTGTGGGCTCCTGCTGAAGCATTTTCAAATATTAAAATAACAATTTCAATAACTAATTTATTTCACAAAATTTATTTAAAAATGTTATGATCAATTTCGGCTATTACCCTTTAAGTCCCAAAAATGTTTCCTTCATCCGATTGTGATGAAATTTTAAACATTGTTTGAATATGTGCTAAAAAACTTAAATGTAAAATTGTACGGACCTGCGGCTAGCCGTTCAGTAGTAAATGGACCCACACGAACGTGTGGTTTGGAACTTAATTAAAATAAAAAAAAAATAAATTCAGTATAATGTTTTATTCAGTTATGTCATCATATATTATATTTTTTTTTAAACAAATTCTTATTCTTCTAGTTTAATAAACTTAAAAAATTCATTATAATTTATTAAGCAATAAAAAAATAATTGAAAAAAATCCTTAAAAGTAAATTAATGTCAATATTTTAAAATGCTTATTCTATAGAAAACAAAAATCGGACATTTTGCAACTAAAGTACTCAAGTTAAGTACAACTAAGTACTCAAGCGTCTGGTCGCATATATCGACTTCGTCCATGAACATCGTTTAATTTGTTGTTCAGGATTTTTCCAAAAAATGTGAATGCCATCCAGACGCATGTGTGTCTTTCCATTTACCTGAACTAATTTTGTCGTCGCTCCTTACAAGCTGAACAGATTCTCTTTGCTTCATATCCTTGTATTTGGCAAATTGCACATTTTTTAATCTTGTATTTGCCCGGTTCCATAAAGCTTCATGTCGTTAAGTTTTTTCAGAAGCGATAAACCGGTGAAATATCTATCAAAATAAATACAATTATTTTCGGGAATAGTTTTACTTAAACGTAATATTACTACCTCTTCCAAACCCAAGACAGAGGTGTTGATGTTCCCTGGTATATTTCAAAGTCAAGAGCCATCATACCATCAGGACACGGTTTATTTTTCGCATATTGTCACAAGTTAGAAGATGATTTACGCCCTGTAAATAAAATCATCTGTTCATTCATGAAATAATGTGTGTGATGCCGAGGTAAGGCAAGCCAGCGATTTCTTACATCGTCTATTATTGGTTTTCCCATAACTTATTGTTTGTCTTCCAATGGTAGATTATTGACATCAACGTAGTGTATGTACTTTCTCAAATCGAATAGACGATTTCTGAAAATATGTAAAACTACCATATCTTGTCTAAACCGATGTTGCCGATAAAGTCTCAGTTTGGAAAGAGGAATTCAACCAAAATACAAATAAGCACCATAAAATTTTCTTTCATCAAACGGAAAAGGCTTGTCTTTCGAATGATTAAATATTTCAGTTAAAATATAGAGAAAAACACAATCCATTTAGAAAAAATTCAAAATTAAACGGGAACAAAGTTAATATAATTGCGAATTTTAATATCTATTTATTTATTCATTTTATTTCGTACATATACATGAGACGGTAAGTCTCTATAGGAGTATATAAAGTATAATGTGTAGCAAATTCATAATTCTTAAATTAACTTAAATTAAATTAAATTAAATTAAACCTTAACCTAAAGAAATTAACAATAATGAAAATAATTTATAAAGAAAAGAAATTAATAAAAGAAAATTTAAAAAGAAAATTTAAAAAAAAAAGAAAAAAAAAAAAAAATCTCTCCTCCAAACAAAAACTATCTTTCAGACGTCTCACACCTAACAAGCATTATTCTACAAAATTTTTATTCTTCTTAATTAATGACTACACTTTTTCCTTAAAATATACCCAACAAAGCTGAAATAGAGAACTCACACCTGACTACGTTCGGCAAAGAATTCCACAACCCGACAGTCCTTACAAAAAAGGATAGATGTCTTAATCTACCAGAGTGTCTAGGAATAGTTAAATTTGCACTTCTTAATGATCGTCCAGGGGTTATTTTCTTAAGAAGATATACCGGCGTATTTTTAGATAGGATTTTTTTCATAAAACAGATGTACTTATAGTTTAGATAGTTTTTGAAAGTACAGTCAAGCAAAACTTTAGAAACATCACTGATACTATCGAATCTACGACGGTTAGTTACAAATCGAGTGCAAGCATTGAACATAACCTTGAGCCTGGAAAACTCGCCCATACTCATCCACGCATAAACTACTTCACAATAAGTGAAATGTGGAAAGATTAAAGATATAACTAATTTCTTTTTTACCCACTCGTTAATATTGTAAGAGAACTTCCAGAGTTTTCGTAACTTACAAAAAACATTTCTAGAAATAAAGTTAATGTGATCATTCCAGGTTAGAGTTTTATTGAATACAACACCCAAGTTTTTAGCTTTACTTACAAATTTTACCACAGAATTATTTAATTTGATATTAGGGAGATTAGTTGTATCAATATTACGAACATAAATTAATATAACCTGGGATTTTGACGGATTTAATCGAAGACCATCGTTTAGAGACCAGAAAGCAACAGCATCAAGATCATCATTCAATTTAGCAATAGAGCGGTTAATATCAGCTATAGGACCACTGATGTAGAGTTGAGCATCGTCTGCATACAACCGGCAATGAGATTCAGACAAATAACGGGGTAAGTCATTAATAAATAGACTAAAGAGTAAGGGACCCAATATGGATCCTTGGGGTACCCCACATTCAACAGGTAGATTATTAGACTTAATACCATTTAGAAACACAAATTGACTTCTATTATCTAAGTAACTTTGAATGAGAGTAGTAGCAGAAGATTCAAAACTAAAAGCTGCGCTAAGTTTTAAACATAATAAGTTATGATTAACACAATCAAAAGCTTTAGTGAAATCAAGAAGAAGCAATAATACAGCATGTTTCTTATCGATTTCACAGTAAATGTTATCTGTTAATTCTAGGAGTGCTGAGGTAGTGCTGTGCTGCTTTCTGAAACCTGATTGGAATTCGTATAAGATATTATTATTACTTACGTACTGACTCATTTGTGCATGCAATAACCGTTGAAAAGATTTCGAAATACCGCACAGTACGCTAATGGGTCTAAGGTCATCAATCGTTGGATTATTTTTTTAGGAACGGGAACAACTTTGGCACATTTCCAAATAAGAGGGTATTGACCAGTAGTCAAGATGAAATTAAATATGTGTGTAATATAAGGTAGCACAGAAGGGATAATCAGTTTAATAAATTTCAAAGGAATTAAATCTGGTCCTATAGCATTGGATTTAACCTTAAAAATAGCATCATAGACTTCATCATTTGAGACATTTCAAAAAGAGAAAGTACTAGACGAATCAACGTTTTAAATATTGGATAGTATTGAAGTAAAGTTAAAAGATGGAGTTATAAATTTATTGTTTAATTCGTTTACATCAAAGCTATTCATATTATCCATTTTGTTTTCTTTACTGATTCCAAGCTTAGCGGTATTAGACCAGAAAGATTTTGAAGGCAGCCGAGGATCGAGTATCTTAGAATAGTAATGTTTTTTAGCTTGTCTAATCTTCAAGTTTACCACGCTCCTAAGCCTCTTAAATGAATTTCTGCCATTCGAATTTCTTGTTCTCTTCCAAATTTCATAATTCATGTCTCTATCATTCGCCATTTTTACAATATCTGGACAGAAATACGGAACAAAATTATGTACGGAAATGATTATTGTCAAGTATATTAACATTAAAATCCCCCCCAATGATGAGAGATTAGCATAGTTGCTAGCAAAATTATCTAAAGCTTTTTTAAAAGGTTCAAATTTATATGCTGAGTGATGAGGAAAATATACGGTTCCTAACAGAATAGCATTGTATATGAAAAATCCCAACTAACACAATCGTGTGACTACTTAATAAGCTAAAAATATGTATTTATATTGAAGTAAGTCCCAACCCACACAATCGTGTTACTTACTTTTTTTTGCCATATTTCTGCTTATTTGTACAAATTTGGAATTTGCAATATAGCAAACTATAAAATTTTTAACTATTTTCTACCTAAAAGATACACAAAATTTAAAAAAACATATTATTTAAATAAAATATATAAACAAATACTTTATTATTTTTAATTACTCATATCCTACTGCACTCCAACACCCATTAAACCATACAAAACTACAATATTTTTACTTACTATGAAGTAACAAAAAGAGTAACAAAAAAAACAAGATCAAAATTATATTTCTATGTACATCTGGTAACTTTTTATTGCAGTTTGAATATTACACACATATGGGAGGGGTCTTAAAGGGATTACACCATCATCAGAAAAAATAATTTACTAAGAGGTTTTTAATTTATTATTTTATACAAAGGTCCGTTGATTGTTTTATTTTTATAATATTTCTTTATATAGGTACCTATTTTCTACTGCATAATTTATTACCATTCTTTACTTTCTATTTTCCGCTATATCGGCTTCTTGCAACATAATTCCATGCAGTTTTATACTTTATCTTTTCTTATGAAAACAATGCTCGGATTTTATTGTAATTGAATAATTGGAGGTTGTTGAAAAAGATTGGAGGTGTTGAATGGAAAAATAATTTTAAAGTACAATTATTGTCATTCGGAACTTGCCGTGTAAACAAAAATGTTTTTTTCGAGTAAAAGGGTATTTGACTATTTTAGATTAAAATACTAAATAAAATATTAGGTAGGATTTTGTAACTTTTTATATATCATTTGTATCTATAAGCTGATTCTTTAAGACTCATATCTCAAAATTTTGAGTTTCGAAAGCTATAATTGGTTTTTTTAATTAAAAAATTCCAAATCATCTTTCCAAAGATTTTTAGTAGTGTTATTTTTGACGCAAATTGTTACAAAAAAAGGAAGTCAAATTGATATGGTTTTGAAGAAAGAAAATTTGATCAATAAGTGCATTTACTATATTTATTCTTGGTCAATATATTTGGTCGGGTTATTATATTTTTAAGCTAAAATTATTTCAACTTCTGAAACACATATTCCTATGCCTAGTACTTCAAACTAAAATATGTAATTTTATTGCGATTATGAAGCTGCAAAATAATTCATAATATAGTTAGGAAGGCGATGTGGTGATATATGATCTAGTCAGAGTATATCCCTAACAAATAACTTAGACATAAAAAAGAGCATGGTCCTGATTCAATTTAACTTCTCCACTTACCTTAATTTTTAACAGATCCCTAACATTAGGCATTTGTCCACTAATTTGGAAAACATCGTACCTAATACCAATTCACAAAAAAGGTGACAAAACTCTAATTGAAAATTATAGAGGTATAGAAATTCAGTCGACTATACCCAAGTTATTTGAAAAACTCGTGACAGATAAAATAACACCTATAATAAATCCAACTCTTAACCAGAAACAACACGATTTTAGAAAAGGCCGTTCTACCACCACTAATTTAGTGTTATATACATCGGTACTATCTCTAATGGAAAAAGGTCTACAAATCGACACAATATATTCAGACTTTAGCAAGGCATTTGATCGAATAAATTACGATATACTAGAAATAAAACTGGCAAAACTAGGTATCAGTGGCGCTATGTTAAATTGGATAAAATCTTATAATACCAAAAGAGTTCAATTGGTTAAGTTTCAAGGTATTACGTCTAAAGCCATTTATGTCTACTCTAGGGTACCCCAAGGAAGTCACTTAGGACCACTTCTCTTCAATATATACATTAGAGACCTTTCGAATTGCTTATCTGGCATATCTCAACTTTTTTATGCTGATGATCTCAAATTATACCACATTATAAATAATTTTAGTGATTTTTGCTTCCTCCAGTCTAAACTTAAATGCTTAGAAAAATGGTGCTCTGAAAACATGCTAGACCTCAACGTTAGTAAGTGTTACGTCATGAGCTTCACTCGTAAAAGATGTACATTTTTATATAACTATACTTTGCATAGCCTCAACTTAGAGCGTGTAGATCATTTTAATGATTTAGGAATCATCTTGGATAATAAATTAAATTTTTATCTCCACTATGAAACAATGATATTAAAGGCTAACAAAATGTTAGGTTTTATCAAAAGAAGGGCAAGAGAATTTAATAATATATGGGTAACAAGAACTTTATTCTGCTCCCTAGTGCGTTCAATCTTAGAATATGGTTGTATTATCTGGAATCCCACCTTTCTAATCCATAGTACAAGAATTGAATCAATCCAAAAACAGTTCCTTCTCTTCGCCCTAAGACATCTATATAATCCCAGAGACTTTAATAACTTTCCATATTACACTGAAAGGCTCCATTCTATAAATTTACTGAGCTTAAACTCGCGTAGAATTTTACTTTCAAACTGCTTTACATTCGACGTTCTATCTGATAAGGTTGATGTTGACCTTATTAAATTAAGAATCAGAATCAATAACGATGTTAGACCTACAAGACATACCAAATTTCTAATCGAAAAAACACATAGAACTGAATATGAGAAAAATGAACCCATCAACAGGTGTTGCATAGTATTTAATCAGTTCAGTTCCCTTTTCCATGACACACTTTCAAAAAATGCTTTCAAATCTAAATTAATTAACAGTCTCAAACAATTGTAGATAATGTATCAAATCCTAAATTAATATATAATTATAATTAACATTAACTTAATAATTAATTGTCTCATATTAAAAATTAACTAAAATAAAATGTAATATTGATTTCTAAATTTTCTATCTAATATATTAAAACTAGGGGCCCCTGTTGAGTAATTATATTTCAAGTTGAAGTCAAATTTAAAGTTTTTAAAAAAACAGTAATTTACGTACTGACATAAACTTCGCACGATATAGCAGAAACCACTCGTGTTTAATAAAGTTTTGTGGTTAGTAAGTTTTATTTAGGACACATATAAATACATGTCCCTCATATACTGCTTCGTTCCCGATATATTCCCTATAGTAAGAAGCATTTAGTGATAAAATTACTAAAAATAAAAAGTTTTGTTATTAAAGAGGTTCGTATATATATATACATAATACATAATTTTAATAAAAACTATATTATTACTACAAATAACAAAAATTTAGAAACAGTTACTTAAAAAGATAAAAATGAAGAATTCAAGTGACCTACTATATCAAAATGAAGTACTCTAACTCTACTATATAAAAATAAATTTGCTCGTCATATGAACAATTCAACTGATTTATTTTTGTTTTTGCTTTTTTATATTTTTTATTTGAGATGAATTTGTTTCTTTGTTTTTTTTTGGCATATGTAAATAGATTCATTTGAAAGTATATAATATAAATTATAATAACTGATTTGTTTGCTTTTGTTTATTACTTTCATAAGATCTCACTTATGCATAATGTATTTGCTGAACAATAAAATCATATGAGTACAAAATTTTCAACTGTGTGCGCATTTTTGTTTTATATACAATCTTATATATTATATATATTAGAAGTTCATTAAGGAGTAGGAGAATCGAAATAAAAAGGTGTCTACTGCGCAGGACCTTAAATGCTTGTCAATTATAATTATAGATAATGCAAATCAATAAAATGTATAATTAGTATATTTATCTCTTAATAAGTAATTCCTGCTAAAGTAAAAAAAAAGGTAAAAGTAGAAGAGAAAAAAAAAAAAATAAATAGTTTTAATTTGATATAAAATAATTTTTTATATATTTATTGTATATATGTAATCTATGTATTACTATAATTATTATGTATCTTTATTTTTTCAATACCTTGTAGGTAATAAAATAAAATAAAAATAAAATATAGCTCTTGAAAAGCCAAGAAAAAATATCCTGGTGTAATAATTACAGCTCTTTTAACAAATCCAACTCTCACCACTCCGAAGGTAGATAACAAGTTATTTACCGGATGCCTCCTGGTAACTTACTTTGTAAGGCGGACAAGAGGTGGTTAATGCTATAGCTAACTCGCTTTTTAATCTTCCCATGCGGGAAATATTGCTATGACTACTTCTTTCATGTGAAATATCGCAGTAAAAATATTATAATGATTGCCGATATATTTTTTTAATCTAGATCAAATAAGGTTTTTTAGTTAAATGGTCACAAATGTCAAATACGAATAATCTGTAATGGCTATAATAATCTGTATTGGCTATATAATGTAACTCGAATTATTTTATTTCCTCAACTAATTAAATAAATTCAACTTTTATAAAATATAGTTAAAATTATAAATATAATATTAAAAAAAGTTCTAACCTTATGTTTAATGCTTAGTTTTTAAAAAGTATAGTTCCAACACGCCTCTTTGCATATCTATTTATAAACTAATAAGTAGACAGGAGTGCAAAAAAATGCAAAATAATCGATATGGTATAAGCTGGAGATCAAATCTCGCAGTAGATAAGATTAGTTTCTGTCGTCAACGACACTTTCAAATTTAATGATTATAATTAAATGTGAAGCACTCTTCTCCCTATCTATCTAAACTTTGCCGGAATCCTATACTCCAAAAGGTTCGATAAAGTAAAAAAAAGTGACTGATTGAAATTACTGGTTTGAAATTACTTTCTATGGAAATATAAGTAGGTTTTAACAATAATTATAGTTGTTTCAAAACTGTGTTTCAGTAGCTCGAAGCACTAATTGAAGGACACAATATTGTTAAGTTTATTAAGGCACAAAGACTAAGATGGGTAGGTCATGTGGTGAGGATGAATGATCAAAGGATGCCAAAAAGAATATTAGACGCAGTACCGTACAATACAAGAGCAAGAGGTAGACCAAGATCACGATGGCTGGACGAAGTCGAGGGCAACTGTCGAAAGACAGAGGCAGAGTTAACGGATGGAGAACAGTTGCACAAGGTAGAGCAGAATGGAGGAAAGTTGTCGACAAAGTTAAGGCTCACCCCGAGCTGTATAATCAACAGATGAATGAAGGCTGTAAAATCATTCAAGTAGATGATTAGTTTACTGTCCAATTAGTGTTGTTGTAATTAGCGTACAACTTTCAGACCCACTCTAAGCAATTGTGAGAGATGTAACGAAATAATTTTTGTTGTGTATCGAATATAATCGAAGTCAGTAATACCAATCGAAGTCAAAAATTTGTTCTTGGGTCTGAAAGGGTTAATCCAAATCAAATTCTTTTAACATCATTTTGACTATTTAATTACTATCAAAAGTCCATTGTAACTCACTGTACATATAGCAAATATTTCTAAATCTGATAATCTTTACCTACATCAATTTAAAAAAAAAAAATATCAGTGAACATTTTTAATAGAAAAAAATAGAAAAAAGGGATAATGCCTTTCTACAAACAAAAAATGTTAACTTTTTTAAATTTTTTACTATAGATCTAAAAATAAAAATAACAAAAGCAAAAACAAAAAAAAAATGAAGAAAATTAAAAAAAAACATTTTTTTCATTTTCAAAATAAACTTAGTATACGTATCTCACTTTCATTTTTTATTATTTCTATCTCTTTTTTTCTTACACTTTTCCTCTCTTCCTCTCGTCATAATGATTTTTTGTTTTTGGATTATTTTCCGAATTTACTTAAATTACTTGTTTACGATTAAATTTTTTATTAAGATAAAAAATGAAAAAGAAAATTGCATTCGATTTTACTGTTATCACAAAATAATAAGATATGGTAGAAGGTTTTCTATCCTTTAAGTATTTACAAAATTTTCAAATAAAAAAATTTGTTTTTTCGTTTTTGGAAAAAAAAGAAAAAAAAAATATTATTAATAAAAAATTTGAATGACTAGGAATCATTATTTTTCTAAAAACAAATTTGATTTTTTTGTTGTTGTTGTTTGGCTCATTTTGGTGAAATTTAAATTCGACCGATGATATTGAAAATTGTAGAAGGCATTTTGAACATGAAATGTATGTACTAAATTTGTTAGCTTTTGGTTTTTAATACCTTAATTATTTTTTTTTTGAATCTAATAAAAATTAATACGCAACAAATGTCTGTAAAACTATCCACCTCGGTGAATTAAAGCAAAAAGAAGTGACAGGGAACCCACAAATTTAAATGTAAAGTTTTTTCAAAATATTATCGCAAAAAATTACCGATTCAGAAATAAGAAAAACTAAAAAGTACTAATTTTTGTGCCCATCCTTCAAATAAATCATTTATAGAAAAAGATATTCAAGTTTTAAACCCACATAGGAAAACTACATATTTAATATATATTTAATATAAGAACAAAATGGACAAACATCATAAAAACAATAAAATATGAACCTTTTTCAAAATTATAAATGTTTTGCGAAGCCATCGAAACAATTGAAATTACCCACAAAATACATTACCTATTAAGATTTTTTAAATTTCCGTGGTTTGTGTCTTTGAATTACTTACTTCGAAATGTTCCTAGTTAACCAATGAATGTTTATGATGTCAAATTTGTATAAATTTGAATAGTTAAAACGGAGGGGAGGGTTTGATTAAATACTGCAAAAAAAATAAAAATTGTTGACTCTATATTATCGACCATTTCGGAGGACAAATGTGGTTCTTAACATACCATAAATAATTCTTTGTAATACATTCAAAGTAATACAATTAGATGATAGTGAGACAACTTTTGTACATAAACTGTGTTTTAAAACTATTTTTGATAATGAGAGTTGTTAAGTGATTATGGAATAAAAGTCGAGTTTTCTTTCACTAATGATTTTTAATTTATTTTGCAAATATCGATATTTCGGGAGTAACTTACTTCTATCATCAGTGCTTGCGACCTGCTTTAAAAATTTCTGGACAATATAGTTCAATCAATTAAGTAGTATATGATGATATATAATTGCACAATCAAATGTAGCAAGCTTTCGTCTAGTAATTGGAGTCTGATGTACTTACTGTAAGCTGAGCATTACCATTTGACAGTAATACCATTTCGATGGGGAGTTCTATGGCGTATCAAAATAGTAGTTTTTTAATAAAACTATAGTAGAAGAAGACCCTATTATACATCTGATCTGTGCAAAGATCTGACTCGTGGTTGATTTCACAATTTGGAAGCAGAATTTGCTGAACAGTGGGAATAGCTCAGAATATCACTGAAAAATATCATGAGTGTAAAGTCAGGTCATTAAATATTACACAATAACCCCATTTTCAGGCTGCGCGGATATAGTGGGGTCAGAACCTTACCCGTTATATATGTAAATAGATGCTGGAGATGAATCTTGACTTAATTCACAATATTCAATTTTTCGACAGTTTCTTTGAACTAACTTCCTATCATGTTAACAAAAATTAAATTAATTTGAACTAACTAGCTTGATCTGGGTTTTCTTTGTTGTCTGTTGTATTAAATTGCATTTAGTTTATTTTTACATGCTTTGATTGTTCATTTTCATCACAATATTTATTGCACATTTTTTGTCCGTTTTGGTCTGTAATTGGTACTATAGTTCCATGTGTGATCTAATTTTGTATTATTTATTATGTAATCAACTTTTGTTTTTCTATTATTATTCTTTCAACTACTTTTAGTTTATTTTTGTCATTGATTGTCATTGTCCAACTTTCAGGTAAGACCTGTGTTGTAGTTGTATATCAGTGATCATATAAATATGTATATACTAAATTTAATTGTACTTTTCAATATTTTGCTTTTCAATTAAGAAAATTGGAAATATAAAAGTAGAAATATTGATGTATTATTAATTATTGTTATAATTAAATGTCAAATTAACCGTCAAATGCATGTAATTTTATATACTTTTATATTTTTATGATTTATCAAGGCACCTGGGTAAACGGAGCTATTTAGTATTTATTTATTCAAAGTTATAGTAATTTATTGTGATGTTTTGAGCAGCTCTCTTTCTTCTGTCCATTTACCATCTTCATTATTATACTTTGTCCAATCTGACATAACAATTAATTCAACAATAGAAGCTTTTTATCTAGAGCAGGCTTTTAGTGCAAGTATAAGTAAATTTAACATAGCGATCATGAATTTCTAACTGGGGACTTCAGAATGAAACTAAGTGAACAAGGAAGAGGCAGAAGAAATAGAAAGAAGAAAATAAATATAAACAACTTAAAAAATCCGCAAGTAAGAGCTGACATAGTTACGGCGTTACGAGAAAATATTAGAAATAATAGAGAACACACTTGGGAAGAGATTCTGGAAATTTACAACCAAACAAGCGAACAAAATCTTGGAATTTCACAACCACAAAGAAAAATCTGGATAACCGATAACACATGGGCCTTGATTAAAAGAAGAGGTGAAATGAAGAAAATGATAAACAACAGGATGGCATTAAGAAGAGAGTATGAAGAAATAGCGAAAACAGTGAAAAGAGCAGCAAGAAGAGATAAAAGGAAATTTCTACAAAATTTAGCCGGAGAAGCAGAAAAAGTAGCACAGCAACATAACCTGAGAGAATTGCATCGCATAGTCAAGAACTTAACAAACCAGTCGGAACAACAAAACAAACCAATTAAAGATAAAAATGGTGCGCTCATCACAAACTTAGAGGATCAATTAAAGAGATGGAGAGAACATTTCCAAGAACTGAGCAACGAAGAAAGTACAAATAATGAAGCAGACATAAGAAACAGAGACAATGCAAATATCTACCCAACTGAGGGACTGCCAATATCTACTCAAGCTCCAAATATAGAAGAAATCAAAGCTACAATCAATATCCTGAAGCACAACAAAGCAACAGGTGAAGATGGAATTCCAGCAGAAATAGCCAAACTGGACCCCTACCTACTCGCAAAAACAATTGAACCCCACATCAGGAAAGCATGGATAGAGGAGAATATACCACCATCATGGAAGAAAGGAATAATTGTTAAGATACCTAAGAAAGGAGACTTGGCAAATTGTAGCAACTGGAGAGGAATCACGGTTCTAAATACTATTCATAAGATAATAGCAATTATTATAAAGAAAAGATTAGAAGAAGTACTAGAACCAATACTACGGAAAGAGTAGGCAGGTTTCAGACCAAACCGAAGCTGCGTTGACCAGGCAAATACTTTACGGGTCATATTTGAACAATCAGTAGAATGGAATGCCCCACTATATCTACTATTCATAGATTTTAAGAAAGTATTCGACACAGTCAAGAGATACGCAATATGGAGAACACTTACAAAGAAGAGAGTTCCTGAAAAAATCATCAACATCATCAAAGCGATGTATAAAGATGCAAAGACAACAGTTCAACACAGAGGTAACATCAGTGATCCATTCTACACCAATATAGGAATTAGACAAGGATGTCCACTATCTCCACTTCTCTTCAACACAATACTAGACGACATTCTAAGAGAAGTTTGCACTGGAATAAACGGAATAGAATGGGATCTTTTCGGCTTTAGAAGACTAAGATTACGCAAATGATGTATGCCTCATATCAGGGAATCAAAGGGACCTACAGAACAAAGTCAACAGATTACAGGAAGAAGCAAAGAAATCGGGACTGGAATTAAATATCGAGAAAACCAAGGCAATGAGGACAAACACAGTGATAGTGAGCCAATAACAGTGAGTGGACAACATATAGAATACGTAGAAGAATTCAACTACCTGGGGAGCATCATAACATCAAGAGGAGGTACAACAGAAGATGTCAACAGTCGTATAAATAAGGCAAGAAGAACATTTGGCAGCCAAATGAAGATATGGCGGAGCAACCAAATATCGAGAACAACAAAGCTAACAATATTCAGAGCATGTGTTAAGTCAACATTAATATATGGCAGTGAAACATGGCTCACTTCGGTCAGAATCAAACAGAAGCTACAAGTATTCATCAACAAGTGCTTGAGAATTATATGCAGAATATTCTGGCCGGCAAGAATTAGCAACGACGATTTATGGATGATAACTGGAGAAGAACCTATCAACAGACAGATAAATAGGAAAAAATGGAAATATATAGGTCATACACTAAGGAAATCAGAAAGTGATATAGCAAGAAGAGCTCTAGAGTGGAATCCACAAGGACAAAGGAGACCCGGCAGGCCATACAACACATGGAGACGCACAATCGATCAAGAATTAACAATCAACAATTATACCTGGGACGATATTAAGGAAGTAGTACTCAACAGAGAGGAATGGAGGTTCACTATCGAAGCCCTATGCTATTACGTGGAGTAATAGGAGAAAAAAAAAAAATAAGTAAATTTCCAATATTAAATTCTCATCCTATTTTTTTACATTTTAAAGATGTATAAAAAACCGATCTCCGAGTCTTATTTTCTATACCAAAAACACAATTTTTCAAGTCAGAAAACATCGTAGTCAATGTCAGAGTTTTTAAAGGTTTGATTTACGAGTCTAACATATTTTTTTAATTCGTTAAAGAATTTGTTAAAACTGCAGCATAACACTTTAATTTCTAAAATATTTACACATTACATATTCAAAAAATAACTCTTGAATTTTTTTTATTATTGTAATTAAAGTAAAATAAATTATATAAAACCGATTTCTTTAGTGGATAGTCGGTTTTTGTTAATTGATAATCTGAATTTTAATTAGTATTCTAAAAATAAATGAATGAAATAGAATTAAATAAAGAAAACAAAGAAAGTTAGAAACAAAAAATATTTTGGTCTGTGTTTTAACTAAAACAAAAAAACAAAATTAAACCAATGCGTCACTAAAATCTTATAATTTGCATCAATTCCTTTAAATTTTCTGAAAATCCTATTATCTGATATCCTTTTGCATAAAAGATAATAATAGAAGACACCTACAGGATTTAGTTTTCATTTTTGGTTTGTTTTTTTGTAGAAAAAAAAACAAAAAATTCTAATTTTTTTCATTTTTTCACCTTCAGTAAAATACCAAGAAAAATAATTGTAAAATTCTGTTTTATAAAGAACAAAAAAAAAAAAATAAAAAAGAACAAAAGAACAAAAGGAATAATGAGAAAAATAGAACTAAATAGAAATTTTTTTTGTTTTTAGGAAAATCGTTTTTTTTTTGCAATTTAAAGATAGGAAAAAAAGTCTGATTTCTTCTATTAACGAAGTGAATATAATAAGAAAATATGAAAATAAAGACAAAAAAAAAAAAATTATTAAAAGTAATGAAAGGGAATTCAATTTAAAAAAAAATTTTTTTTTTACTCTACTCTCAGAACTTTAAAGTATAACTTGTTATTTTCAAAATTAAAAAATTAAAATTATAGAAAATAGAAAAACAAAACAAGATGGAATGTTGTCTAATATCTAGTACAGACGAGTATATAAGGGCTATTTATTTTTTTTTGCATTTGGCAAGTCGTATCAGAATCTGAAATTGGTTTTGCATCTGAATCTACTAGATTCTAGTAATTTTTTGCATAGATATCGATTGTACCTAAAATTTTTATTTTTGAATAAAATTGAACCGTTGATGATTTACTAGTGCCATACGTAAGTTTTAATGATAACAGTTTTAATATCACTCCGACCATTAGATCTATGGTAAACAGATAATATATTATTTTCACTCGTTTTTTTTTTTTAATATAAATTTTATTTTTCCCACTATTTTTACATTCTTACACTAGTCTAGCCTACAAAATTTACAAAAACAGCTATTTATTTCTAATTTTATTAACATCTAAGCAATTTTTTCGTTTTTATGTTAATCATACGCAAAATTTCAGCAATTTTTTATATTATGTACAAACTTTACAAAGTTTTTTTTTGACTTTGAATTATATTTTTGGAAAAGTAGGGAGTAAAAACCAAGAGTTATTTATTAAAAACCTAGCCTAACTTAATCTATTCTAATCTAACTAAAACCGTTTAACCTAATTAAAAAAATAATGTATTATTATACTATGTGCTAATTATAATTAGAGTTTTCCAACCACCAATAGCTTGCTTTAATTAATTTGCACTTATCTGTTATGGACATTTCAAATTTTAAATTTTCTCCGTTAATAGTGCCCGGGTTATAATTAATAGCTTTACATGTAGCCCGTCTATTATAATGGTATAATAGAGAGACATGATTACGATTTTGAATATAACCGTTTTTGTCTAAATAGATAAAATGCTCAGGAGCTATGAAGCCCGTGAGCAATGTCTTTTTGAACTACTCAATGAGGTAGAATATATGCGATATTAAACCATTTTCCGAAGTGTTTTGTACTTTATGTCTTCGAATTAATTTTATAATAAAATTATCGATTCTAATCGATTCTAAGAGTAATGCTTGTATTCGGAATTGGGCTTTCTATATATATATTAGTACAAACTCTTATTCACTTTCTTTCAAATTTTCGGAGAGTTTCCATTAAGCTCACACTGATGTTGTACCATATTGGTCCACCATATACAAGCGTTGGTCTTATTAATGTTTGGTAACACATAATTTTAACTCTCTTACTAATAACTTTGTTGTAAAAAAGTTTTTTTGAAGCCATGAAAGCTTTGTTAACTTTTAATATACTATATTTGATTTGCTCAATATAATTTAAGTTACGATATAATTGTACTCCTACTAGGTATTTAACTATACTTTTTTATTAGTTAAAATAACATTTTCTGCGCAGTTTATTTCAAATCTTTTTCAGTATTTTTTGATATCTACACTAGTTTTATCAACCGTGTTACGAAACAAAATTGTTACGCATTTGTTGATGTTGATTTTCAGCAGGCAAACTTGCAGTAGCACCGAGTAATATTAAACATTTTTTGTAGTTTGCCTTTGATGTAATCTATTGGCAGAATAGAATTTGATGTCATCGACAAAGGTCAATGCATAATTATTTCCTCTAACAGACCGCGTTGGACAATAATTCTGATAAATGATATTGAAAACAGTATTGGTGCATTAACTGTACCTTGTAACAGGCCATTATCTATCGTAAAAATTTATTTTTGTAAATCATATCAATTATGATTGCTACAAGGTATTTTGGTACTTTAAGCTTTAAAAGTTTATATATTAGTCCATCTAACCATACCGTGTTGAAAGCTTTTATTATTTTCACTCGATACCTTAGTCTATAGGAAATGTTTACTTATTCGAAAACTTCCACAGTATAAAGTTTTTTCTGGTTATTGTTTTTACTTGATTCAATCTGTATGAGTTTAATGAATACATATTATTGTGAAAAGTAGTACAACCAAAGCCAAAGGTTTACTTAGCCTAAAATTTTCACAACATACAATTTATTTTGTTATTGTTTTTAATCACGTATTTTAATTGTAATATCACGAATGTGAGTTTTATTTATGTAATTGAAAATTTTTAAAAATTAATCATATGAACTGGATAGATGGAATGACCAAATAATAAGAAAATCAAACTGTGAGTGCAAGTTGAAAAAACTTTGAAATTAATTACCGTTCAATTCGATGAAAATTAGTATAGTAATTATTATTATTATTATGATATTGTATTATTATATCTTGTGGGAGTAAGCACATGCTCGGAAGATCTAAAATCAGTACTTCTGACTCTTAAGCAATTCCGTCGAGGACTGCGACATGCTGCAAATGCCCACCTCTACACTGAGGAAATACCAAAATGTTTCAAGACTGATTACGGATATTCATTTATTGTTAGAACTTCTAGAATTTGGAATGGTATTCTACTACAAGCAGTCCCAGGAGGTAGTTTTTATGTGTTTGATTTACAAAATATCAAAATTAACATCAATAACATGGTTCGAAAACCCTCGCCGAACTCTTCTCCTATTTCTTTATCTTTTTCTTTTCTGTACCTGCTCCTTTTCTTTTTTTCTTTTTCAAAAGTCAACGGTACGAAAGTATTAAGATTTCTCTGACCAAAGTTTTGGCTAATAATATAAAAAAAAATATATTATTATTATTAATTAACCATATGGTACTGAAGACGACGATGGGGTCTGGGAAGATATAATGCCGAGCTCTATGAGCTCTATGACCTAGGTGGATGTAGTCACGAAAATTAAATCAAGAGACTACAGTGGCTCGGAAACCTAGAGCGGATGAATGAAAATGCTCCAGTCAACAGAATCTTCGAATCCAAACCCGAAGGCACAAAATGTCGGGGTAGATCAAAGCTTCGTTAGAGAGACGAAGTATGGGCGGATTTAAAATACTTTTTTGACTGGAGAGAATCCACCCGTGACCGCCAAAAATGGAGGACGTTGATGAGTCCTAGGCCTAGGACCTACATGGCTTGTTGGTCATCAAAGTAATTAAGTCAGTAACTATAAGTAGTAGCATCAGAAGCTTTCCGCTGTAATTGTAATTAACTAGAATGAATTTTGAGTGAGTTGCAATTTGTGATTAAAATTCTTCACTATTACGAATGTTATGTAATAGTTACTTAAGAATAAAACTCGAAAAATGAGATAATACAACTCAGATATGAGGTTAACATTAATTGCTCAAATAGGATCTATCAGTTGTTATGTTAATGATTTTTCTTTATATTCAGTAATGATATGTTAGAGATCTGTCTGCACATCATTATGACAATTTTATTAATGGTTATAAAATGTTATATACAAATTTATTGAATTACAAGTAAAAATATTAGGTGTACCATATAATTATTTTGAGCTTAAGTTAACAACTTTATTGTATTGGTTCTCTTTTCGATTGTACAAAAATTACACTTTCTTTATTTGAGGTTATACATTTCAACAACGTTAGCAAATTATATTTGAAAAATGTAATTACATTAAATATTTACATTCTTGTCTTCGCTAATAGATTTTAATATTTTATTTAGTAATTTCGGAAGTAATATACTTCCTTCACCAATACATGTGACGAACTATTTTTCTTAATTCTATTAATTTTGCCTTTATTAGGGATTAGGATAATATTTACATATTTACAGGGATACAGTAACATATTTTACCAGTGCTATTGCAAATTAGTTTATATTAATTTAAATAGCGGTGAGTATCCATTCTCCAAAACTATATTGTTCAATCTATTATCTACCTGGTCGGTCGAAATTGCTAAACTTTGGTATGAATCTATGTCTAATTTTGTTTTTTTATAATTTTATCAATGTTATGATGTTATTTAATTAAATGTTTTGTTAACCTAAAATTATTAGTACCTTTATTCTTGCTAATTCAACTTCCCTTAAATGCTCTTGGAATCCCACCGTAATTAGCATTTCTGATTAACCTACCTATATTATAATTTTGAATGCTATTTTATATAATGCTGTTGCTGATGTTTTTCTTATCTTCCAGCTTTTCTTATCTTCCTAGCTGTCCATTTTTTGACTTCTTCTAGTTGTTACTAATTCCAAATTATGTTTTTTTGAACTTGTCAGTGAATGTTGAGTGCATTACATAAGTCCTTCTAGATGTTTTCTACATCCCTATTTTGTTTGAAACAACTAGTTATGTTATTTACGGTTTCTTCCTTATCATTAAATCTTGATTTCTTCATTATATCTATTTTTTCTTGCTATGTTTTTTATTTAGCGTCTTAATTTTGTTAAAGATGCCCGTTGATAATGGTATAGTTATTAACCTGTTGATCATCGTATGGTATGCTGCAACTTTTTATCCATGTGGGTGATTTGACTCAATAGGGATGGTTTGTTGAGTAGCGGTGTCTTTTCTATAAATATCAAATTTTATGTTTCCATTTTTCGGTATTATTTTTATGTCAAGAAAGAAGTATTTAGTTGTTTTTTTTCTTTTCATAGTGAATTTTATGTTTCCATGTAATTTGTTCAGTTGATCATATTTATTTTATCCTTTAATATTGTTGCGATGAAATCGTCTACATATCGCATCCAAATTGTCGGCATAAGTCCCTCTTCCTTTATCGTTTTTTCAATATGACTCATGAATATTTCGTATAAGACTGGTCAAAGTGGGTTACTCATTGCAGTATCTCTTAATTGTAGTTTTGTAATATTCGTCTCTAAAAGTAAAATAAATTTCGTTCATATGAGTGTTGAAGCTAAAATTATATGCCTCCTTACTTTTTTCTTCCAATCATTAGAGTTGCTTGTTTCATTTAACCAGTCTTCTAGTTTATATATGGCTTCTTTTACTGGTATGCTTGGAAATAATGTTTTCACATCGAACGAAAATAAAGGCTTCATTGTCTTCTATCCTTACTTATTTTATTTTTTTTTGATAAGGTCAGTAATATTTCTAATTGATCTTTTACTAATTTCCTTATCTAGGTCTTTGAATACTTTGGTAAACCATTGTTGAGTAAAACAATTTTCTTATCTAGGGCAAACCAACTTTTGTAAACCAAGCTTTGTTGTACGTTGAAGAATTAGAGCCCACAATGATTCCTCTCATTTCGTTGCCTTCTTTGTGGATCTTTGGTTGACATCGAATGTGAGAAAAAGATGGATTTGACATGCATAATGAAGTAATTTTATTTATACATGCTTCCTTTACACTCCTTTAAAGTTTTTTACACTCTTTTTATGAACTTTGGTAATGGATTAGTTCAAAATCTTTTGAAACATTTTCCTGCTTTCAGTTTCTCTTTTATTAAATTGTCATAAGCAATTTTACTTTGGATTACGACATTATTTACTTTGTCCGCCAATTTTCAAATAGTTAGACCCTTGTATTACATGCAAAAATTTAAAATTATTGTACCACATTTGTCTATCCTAACTTCTACTTTCTATACAGTTTTAATCAACATCCTGCTAACTTTATATAATTTATATTTCTTCTTCATAATTCATAATTTTTAAAATAAAGTTGATTTTTATTATGTAAAGTAAAGAGGATCCTTTAATTAGTGATTTTTCTCAAAATTTTCAAAGTAATCGTGAATGTAAATTCTATTCTTAGTTTTCGAATAAATTTTTTTGATAGCATTTTTCTGATCGTCAAAAGTGGATTTATCTTGAGAATAATAATATTAAAGAAAACTGAAATGGCGTAAAAAAACTGTTGTCAGAAATCTTATTTAAAAAATAGAAAAAAAAAAGTTTATTTAAATGAAAAGAAAAACAAACGGTAAAAATATTTCTTCAAGATTTCATCAAGAAAACTTATGATTTTTTTTCTTTTATCTTTCTAGTTTTGCATTACAAAAAAAAAATTATCAGTTCAGGGGCATCAGAAATTCTATGGAATGCATTTCAAACGCGAAATTGGATGATGATAATAAATTGACGTTTATTTATGTTAATTCTTCTACTGGTTTTGCCTTTTTTTTTTTTTTTTTTTACATTTCAGTTGTTTGGTTTTTGTTAAAACATTTTTGAAAAATATTAAAAGAAAAATGTATTTTTCAGGTTTTCAAATTTTTTTTTTTTTCTAATTTTTCTTCAAAAGTTTTTCAATCTTAAAATTTTTTCTTATTGTATTCTCTGTGAATTTTCTTGTCTCAGTTATTTACGTAAGCATTATTGTTATGGCAGCATCAAAATTTGAAAGTGTAATTTGCAAGCAAATCGAATATTTCCGGTAGAGGAATTAATATTGTTTTTGAAGGATTTTCTTTGTGACTTATGATTGCTTTGGCTTTTCTTTTCCTTTTATTTTTTTTTGTTATTTGATAGTAAAATTTTAATCAAAGAAGGAACAAAAAAAATTGTTTATAGTAAAAGTAAAAAAAATTAATTTTATAAATTTAGAATCACTATACTTTAACCTTTTTATGTATAAATATTAAAATAATGGAAAAAATATATGGGCATTATATAGAGTTAATTCAAAGTTTTGAAATTAAGGACGTGATTATCCGTATATATTTTCTGTAGTTAAAACAATGTAAGCAAGTGATTTCAAATTGTCTAAATATTCAATTAAAAGAATATGCAGTTTTCATTACTGGTCAATTCAATGATACTTATTATTTAAAAACTAGTTTTGTAACCCATCATAAATGACGGAAGCAAAATAAATCCTAGTTTCTTTTTTTCTTTCATTAGATTCTTTATTCCGAAATTACAGTACTTATGTTTATATCACTTTTTATTTATTTTTATTTATGTTTATATTGGCCTAACACTAATCTTTTTTTTTTTTATATAACAGAAAAAGAAGTACCATACCAACAAATTTGTATAAAATGTTTGTATTTCTGTATGGTATACTCGTACTCACTTCCATTTAGTTATAATTCGTTAGTTGGGTTCCATTTAGTATAAATTATACCGTATTAGCGTTATTGTGGCCTCTGGGAGAGCAAATTTAAAAATGGGATCTTATTTTCATATAAATTTTGTCTTTTGTATAATGTATAGGGATCTTATTTTGCTATATGAATAAACTGTTATTATTGTATTGTGTTATTTTTAAAAAAATATTCAAAATTTTGTATCTAAATTGGTAAAATTTACAAAAAATACAAAAACATTTTCATCAATAATTTTCAATTTAAAAAAAAACAATGTTTTATTATCCGGCGTAGAAGTAGAGTTTATTATCCTACTCTACTTCTATCAAGTTCTATTGATTGAACAGTGAACCTGAACAGTGAAGTGAACAGCGAACACTGAAACTAAAATAATATTTTTGGAATGGAGCATGCAGAACATACAGAATACAGATACAACAGCAAATAATAAAAAAAAAACAAAAAAAAAACAAAAATAATTTTTTTTGAGTGAAGTGAGTTACGCACACAATAATGACAAAAATAAAAGGTAGAATAATGTATAATATTATACAATACAAATATGCTGATACACATGTACATTATTGTGTATAATTTTAAGTAATAAGAATAACCTTTGAGTGAATTATGTTTTTTTTTTGTGTTAAATGCTGTTTGCCTTATGGTTATTATACCATATTAAGCTATTGATTAAATTTCTATTAGTCCTTATTATTATAAATCAAAAAAATTGTTTGTTTTATTTATATTATTATTATTATTTATTATTTTTCCTTATTATTTGCGAAGAAGACTATGCGAAAATATTGATAAAATGCTACCCGCTTTTTTGGAAAGTTATCAATACTCAATCTAAATCCGCTCATTGCAGCGGTTATAGATTAAGTTAGGATAATTTTAGTTAGTTATAGGTTAAATTTAAGTAAGTTTTATATAAAAATAAATTTAAGAAGGCTTAATCTAGCCATTTTTTCTTCAAAACTAAATATTAAAAACAAAAATAAAATAAAAGTATCGCAATAAGCTAAATAAAACAAAATAAAGCATATTATATATAATTAAGGCGAAATAAATAAATAAATAAATAAAAAAATAAATAAATACTGAAATAATATGGCAAAGAATGATATTAAGAGATGATGTGGGAAAGTGATGATAAATTTGGAGAAAAATTTACTCTTTAAAACACACAATAAATAGATCTATATATAAAAATGTTATATCTGAAAAGGGGTGCGCTTTACTCGAATACCAGTAGTTATCCATTTTTATAAATCTCTATGTGCAGTCAATTCAACAGCAAAACAAAATATCATTTATTTTCATTTGCTTAAAGATTTTAGATTTTCAACTACTTCTTATATTATTATATTAAGGATAAAAAAAAATCCAGGACAACTGTAGAAAGCAAATTATTAATATTTAAATATCGCTTTACGTACGGTTTCCCTATATGGAAGAGCGTTGCGAAACAAACTTAAATCTGCTACAAAGAAAACAAGATGTGATTTTAAAATCAATCTTTACCTATAAACCTTTTTATTTTTCCATAAATAGATTGCATAACATATAGCAAGTATCAATACTGTTTTCGAACAATTAGAAACAATATAGCCTGCCTTTCTAGATTGCTGATGTCTAAATTCAGAAAATTCGCTAATAAGAACGTTTTTAGATTAAGTTTTTATCGAATGGGTTTTTTTTAAAGTTATGTTTAAGTTATAGTGTTTAAGTTTTAGGGTAAAAATAAATTAATTAAAAAGCTTTTATTTAATTAAGTATTATAAATAGAGAAGTTCAGATTAATTTAAGTAAATTATAAGTCATAGGTGTAAATACATTAGGATAAGCTCTTAATAATTGAAATTAGAAATAAGAAAAATTTTTAAAATAATATTAAGGTATATTAAATAAATTATAATAATAATAATAAGTCAATAAATTTTAAATGGTATTGTGTAGATTAATGGCGTGTTACAAACTATGAAAGATTTCTCAGAAGCTGTCTGCTGAACTTTAATCAGAATATGAATATGTGCTCTTATCTTCTCATGCTTCAAAATTTCTTTGCATGGAATTGTTAGAGTATACTCTACTTAAGATTCAGGTCTGATAAATTCGGTTTTCTGGCACATATGTAAGGATGAAATTCTTATTCGCTCTCCGTCTTTGCAGATTTTTGAAGGTAAAAAATATATATTTTTTTATTGAATATATTTTGTTAATAAATTTTTTTATTAATAGAACCATGAACGATTTGAAAATAAAAATTTTGCAAATAAACAAAAACAGTTAAAAATTTAGCTTTATTTATAAGGTTTACTTATAGGTATGATGAAGCGAACGTCCTGGTATTTTGACATTAGATAATTCATATTTTTTTTAACAAAAACTGATATTTTTTCCGTATTGACGGTACAATGGTTCTCTGAAAAAATATTTGCTCTAGAGCATGTTTCCAAATACACAAAAAACAAATTCAAAGTGTCAACATAGTGACCTCGGTAGCTGAAAGGTAAAGTACTAGACTGTAGTAATATGTAATGACCCAGGAGCAGGAGCGAGTTCAAACCCAGTGATAGCCGAAAAGTTTTCCTATAATGAATATTGCCGGAAAGTAAGCAATCACATCGGTGCTAATACAAAATATAATAATTTAATAACATATAATAATTAAAAACCAATAATAATTATATAATATTATGTAATATACAAAAATATGTACTATATATACTAAATAATTACTTCACTACAATATACAGGACCACATTTCCAACGCGAAAAGGACCTGTAAGTTGTCCTGCAGATCAACTATTGCAAATAAGTAAATAAATACTTGTGAGTTAAATTCTATTATGGGTAAATTAACAAACTAAAAAAGTAAGCTGTAGCTGGCTTTTCGTTAAGCTTTGCCATCAGATTAAGTCATTTTAAGTTCATTATGTTTGGGCTCTAATTATTTTGCATATGTATTAAAGAAGTTATACGTTATATTAGGTGCCTATTACACATCAATATTTTCATCAATATCGTGGTGAATTAATTTTTTTATTTATTTATAAATTTATTTGTGTAGGGCCTTATCAAGTCCGTCCTACTGCTTATAAAACTGCAAAGTTACTTACAAAACTAAAAAAAATTATAAAAATTTTAATGCAAGAGCAATTTTGGAATTATTATTTTTTTTTTTAAATTATGTCTACTTATATTTATATTACTACAAAATAGTTTTAAGTTTTGTCTATTAATTAAATTTTTTATATAAAATTAATAACATTCTCCGTGTCATGTAGATTATCTTCTTTGAGAGCTTGAACTCCTCTTATATTTCATTTTTTTCATTTGTGTACAGACTGCAGTTATCAAAAATAGGTTTAATTGTAATTTGGAATTGTGCTCACAATTGCATATCGGGGGACCATTTTAATGTCTTTCAAAACAGATAAGTGTGCAAAAAATACTGGTGTGCCCATTATTGAGTCTCGTAAGAATGATTGAATTAATTTATAACTAATTGATAACAGTTCTATTTTCTACAATGTTTACATTCATTTAGTGTCATGAATAATAATATGATTTGAAAAAATTGATTTTTTTTAGATTTCTGGAAATGTTCAGAGAAAGTTTTGAAGCTTATTTTTATGTGACAAAGAAAAACTTCTTGTTGGCATTTATTACAATATATGTAAATAAAAAAATGTTTTGGGAATAAATATAGAAGAATCGAACAAATTAAGTGGAAAAAATAAATTAAATAGATAGGAAATTGATAGTGCAACATGGATAGCCAATCAATTTAAATTTTACAGTAATTGACTATTAAAATTTTGAAAACATTGATGTGCAATTGTGCAATAAGCTTAATTGTTATAGTTTAGTATATTCCGTAATTTATGGAAGTCAACAAAAATCTAAAATTAAGAAATGTTTAATGAACATCAAACCTTTGATGAACTTTTAATAATTGCATATGATATCATACTTTTTTTTACTACAAATTGCGTATAACAAAACAAAAAAAAAGTAGAATTGATAAATTTCAATAATTATATTGTAATTAAATTTATAAAAATATAATGTTTACAGTTATTAATTCAAAAACTTGTAATAAAAGGGTTCAATAAATAAAAGAGGGTACATTTTTTGATATTATAGTTTTAACATGCAGGAAATTATTAATTACAAAAAATTATTATTTTTTTTTTTTGTACAAAATTATAATAATTCCGATTATTAATTTCACTCTTTAATACATATAAATATCATCAATGGAAATCCTTCCTTTAAATTAAAAAATTGGAAAAAAAAAAAATCAAAATTATTTCCTTTTTTGTAATAAATTGTTAAAATATTTCTCATTATTTTTATTAACCACATCTCCATTAAAAATAACTTTTTTCATTTAAAACTTAATTTAAAAATTTTTTATGTTTGGTTTATTTTTTAAATAATTTTTTATTTTTTTTTTTCAATTTTTACCTTATTTTACTATTAATATAAATTAAAAACGAAAAATAATAACCAAAAAAAAAAAAAAATTTTCAATATAAAATTTTACGAAAATTTACTGAATAATGGGTAGTTGTTATGGACTTGACATATTTATAATTAAATTTTAACTACTATTTAAAAGTTTTTTTTTTCCGACTCAAATTCACCCGGTCCGATGACACACTAGTTAATTTTTTTTGTATGGAAAAATTATATGGAGGGAAGGAAAAAAAAAGAAAAATTGTAGCTTTTCCTAATATAATGTGCGATAAAATAATTATTATTATAATATGGAAAATTTCATCTAGATACCTACTGGGTATATCTTTTTAAAATTAATGAAAACACGTTAGAAAAGAAAGTAATTTTCAAATCCCTTTATTTTTTATTTACGTTTTATTTTTTTTTTTTTATTTAATTAATTTTTTTTGTTTTTTTCTTGTGATCCTAGAGAATCTCTATGCAAATAAATGCAACAAATAAAAATGAAAGAATAAAATAAAATAATCGCTGAATACGCAAACTGAAAGTGTAGAATCGGTACCTGATTAAAAGTAAATTGTGCATTATTAAAAGGTTTTGGTATGCAATGGAAAATTCTTAGAATTAAAAATGAAAATAAAATAAAAACAAAAAAAGAAAAGAAAATAATAAATGGACACGACGGAATCAGAATTTTCCATTTTATTATTTTAAATTTCTATTTTATTGTTAGTTGGAAATATTTTTGGTACATCTGGAAAAGTATGTTCTGTGTTTTGTGATAGGTTTTTAATATAAAAATATTTTTTGTTTCTGATAAATTATATTTTATATTTTAGTTGAAAACTAAATAAAGTTGTGGAAGTATAGAAAATAAAAATATGAACTGATCTGCGCCATCTTTCTCGCGGTCTAGCTTTTTCTTTTTTACCCTGCGAGGTCAAATTCAAAGTCTGCCTTACTATATATTCTTTGTAGGTCTTCTAATTCTCCTCGTTTTTGTTTGGTCATCGAAATGGAATTAAAATAAACTAGAGTAACTCTAAAATTAGGCTTAAGTTAGTTATTGAAAATAGTTAAATATTTTCTGTTATCACCAAGATTTTGTTTTTTTTTTCTTTATGTTTTTGACTGCATTTTTGAATATTGAATTTTGGCAAAAATACAGAATAGTTTCTACTATCGAATAATTCATTTTAAAAAAGTATTTTTTTTAAAAATAAATTTATAAATATGTATAAATAACCCATAATGATTGAGCAATATTAATTCTATAATTTTTATGAAATTTTACATAAGAATTTGTAAGTTATACGAAGAAAAAACTTGTCGCTTACTGATGTCCATAATATGTCTGTGGTAATAGAAACAAATTTTACATTTTCAAGTTTTGACTTTTTTTTTTTTTCATTTTTATTAATTCATTATTATACATTTTAGTATTTTATCATCGTCTGATTGGCATTATTGAAACATTATATACAATCGAGTTCAAATTTAATTCTTATTTCATAATAAATTTAAGGTAATATTAGTAAAATTAAAGTACTACTAGCTATTCCCGGCGTAACATTCGCCGGTCTAGCATTAGCATTATAAATGAAACAATTTATTTTATTTGTTTAGTTTTTTTATTTTCTTAAAAAAAATCAATGTGTTATACATATTTTTTTATTACATAATAAATAAGTTAAATTGAAAAACTTAAAACTAAAATTCACTTTATTTATTATCTTAAAAATAGTTTAACATTTTAATACTTATTCAAACATTTCATAATATTTTATAATACACTATCGCTATCAAAAGATCGTACTCTAGACAAAGCAACATATAACTGTGAAATAGAGAATTGTGTTTTTAGTGAAATATTATATTATAATTGCATAAAACATGAGCACATTATTTAAGCATATATTTTTATATATTAAGAATTAAAAATCAAAAAAATATTTACATATCACTTTATATTTCCGTCTCATAATAGTCCTAGAAAAAATACAATACAGTTTAAAATAGGGTTGCCAGAATATTTCTTTTAAAGAGCACATGTACTCTTTTTTCAACACGATCATTTTGTTCACTCTCTTTCTTTGTTCGGATATTTCGTATCTCTTTTTGCTCTCTTTTTCTCTTAAACTGAATTTATCTTATTTTTATAAAGAAAAAGAGCAAAAATGTCAAAAATCTGAAAAAAATATTTCCTCCCATGAATTTGAGAAAAAACCTTTAAATCTGAAATGGATTTAATATTTCAAAGGCAAGGTAGGATTTTTTGAGAGAAAACGTCTATGCAATTATATATAAATATACAAACTGCAAAGAATTTTACAATGAAATAAAATGTGGTAATAAATTTATAATAGAAGTAATGAACTCAAATCAAAAGACAAATTATGAAACAGAGGCTTGTAAAATTGAAATATTGTGATTTGTTGCTGAAATAAATTTATATTATGTTTAATATAAAGTATATTATATTAATATAAAACATAATTAATTTATATAAAATATTTTTAATGTTATGTGTTCTGGTTTTATGAAGAAAACAACTGATGAAATAAAGTCTTATTTATTAATTTATTTTAACAGTTGATCCTACATATAAATCTGCAGGTCAGCTTTATAGGTCCTTTTCCTTTTCGAAATGTGGGTCTTTTTTTATTAAATTATATTAATTATTTGGTATAATATGTTTTTTGTATATATATATATTTTAATTTTATATACACCCTTCTCTTATTGTCTTCTTTTTTACCGAAGAAACTCTCTTTTTAAACTTTTCCCTTCTGGCAACCCTAGTTTAAAACCGTTTAAAATTTTGAAATTAAATATTCAGCTAATTTTTGCTATAATTCTAACTTTTTATTTCTCGTTCTGGAATGGCTTTAAGTAATTCATTGCGTTTTTACGAATACAAAACTCTGCTTAATAATTTCATTGTAGTTTTTTGTTTTTTCTAGCTTGTACTAATATTAATTTAGTATTATTTTTTTTGTTAGATCGGCATGATGAGTTATTATTGAAGTTGTTGGTGCAGTTGAGGAGGTAGTTCGTTCTGATGCACTTGCAGTAGTTGATTCCTAAAAAAAAATATTTCACTCAAATTACAATTAAATTTTTGGTCTTGTCTTGTATTATACTATTATATTCTTTTTATATCAATTTACTTACAATAATTATAAGTTATTTTTCACCATCATTAATAATATTTTCAATCTCAAACGATTCTACAATGACATCAAAATATTTATTACCAAAACTTAAAATAATCGTATGTTTACAATATAACAACAACATTTTTTAAAATCGAAAATACTGCTGCTGTGAAAACGTCAAATTTTGATTTTTTTTTTTTTGAATTACGATATTTCGAACTTTTTTTTCTAATAGATGTCTCTTCCCATAAGTTAATGATCATTCATGAGCTAACTACGATCTGTAATGGTCTTTTTGCTGTAATATCGTAATATCGTAATATTTTAACAAAGCTATTTTTATAAATCGATATAATAATTATATTCTGATAATTCGGTTTTTGTCTTTGCTACTTGGTTTTTTTTTTTAAAATTAATTCACATAATCAGATATAGTCAATGCTATTTCTCAATAGGTGAATTTTTTTTAGTTTAATTTTAATTTCTTTTTGGTTTTATTTGGTTTTATCGTTTTGTGGTTTATGTCTTTAAAAAAAATTGTTCACACTATCGTAATTCGTAATAGTTCTAATAAAGTTGTCTAATGTAGTTGAAAAAAGTTTTGTGGAAAGTTTAACAGACGTTTAAGCATATTAATATATTTAAGATGTATAAAGGATTAAGTATACTACTGTTTATGAAATTGAAATACTACAAAAATTTGATAAGATTCACGAATAAAATAAAAATAAAATTTATAAAAATTTATAGTTAGATAGATAATTACAAAATTTAAATTCAGATATATAATCAAAATCAAATAAAATAAAATAATCATTTAATTCGCTAAAAAAAAACGTTAAACATACTGTTCAAGTAATAAAATCAAAATAACCGGGCTCTAATAAATATTGTTTTAATTCCCTTGTGAAAAACCTTATGTTTGACAAATTTTTAATTCTTCGTGGCAGAGAGTTGTATAACCTTGAACCAGATACGGAGATTCTCTGAGACGATAGTAGAGATTGACCACCCACAATTCTAATATCATTTCTGTTCCTAGGGGTTAAAGCTATGACCATGACGCTGTTTAGAAGTAATATTAGAGTGATCAATATTATTCATAATTTTATATATTTTCAAAATCTGCTGATATTGAGATATTCCTTTAATAGGTATTTGAGTATAATCTATAAGTACTATGTAGCAAATGGCAAGTTCAAAATATTCTTTAATAACTTATTTTGAGCTATTTGCAAAATGCGAACATTATTATTATATTCCCATATACTTGTACCATTAGATAATAAGGAATGACCAAGTGCAAAATACATTTTTAATTTTATTTCGCGAGGTATCTTATTTTTAAATTTGAACAAAAGGCCGAACTTAAACTACTTACTAAGTTGTTAACATGAGGTTTCCAACTTAAATTACTATCTAAAATAATTCCTTTAGTTCTTCCATTACAGAATTGTACATTTCGGGAATTATTTTGTTCAATAAAGTTTTTCTAGATGGTCGTACATAACTAGGATTAGAAGTTTTGAATATTTTAAGGAGTTTTCTACTATTGATATTGTTTGAACATCATGCGCCACAATTGTTGAATATCCATTAAATGCTTCTGACTTTGAGTTAGAGATGATTGACCATTCCAATTTAAGTTGTATTGAAATTTATTACTTTTTGATTTTAAAGCTACATTTTTTTCTGACTAGTAAACAAAATACGCGTATCTCATTATGGGAAAGAAATCTTAAACTGTCTTGTTTATGCTTTGCTGGATAGTGGTAGCAACTTTAGGTTTTTTCGCAGCTGATTAGTTTACTTTCAATTTAGGTAGAACAGGCAAAGGGTACCAAATTTTTGTTTTATTATTTATAATAGCATTTTTAATATAGACAAAGACACTCTTATTGCGACTATGTTACGCTTTTCCATATACTTAAATAATGAACAATATTCATTGTCTTAGTCTTTATTCTGTACAAGTTTACAAATAATAGATGAAATACGCTTATTTGTATAAATAATCATATTTAGTAAAATTAAAAATAAAAATTTCAGTCCTAAAAGTTTTTTCTAATGCCAAAAAATCAGTTTTTGTGGTAAAAAAAAAATTAAATAGTAAAATTCCTTATAAGGATCTATTCCATTAAATTTAAATCTTAATTAAGTCCTACAATTTTTATGGCAATTTAAAGAAATGAATAGACAGTGTAGTATGAAAATTCTCTCTTTGAAATTGTCTACTTCTTTGGGTTAGTGTAGATATGACCTGTTGTTGTAAATGAATTGGAAAATTTCAATGAAAAGTAAAAATTAATATGTTACGGTTGATAACTTTAGTTTAGTTAGTTTTAAAATTCTTTATTCTCAAATTTACAATTAAAGTGCTTACAAATAAAGATCGATTTTTATATAAATTTACTTTACAAATAAGAGAATAGTTAGTGACACTTTTTATTAAGAAAATAGTGTTAAGCGCCACTTCAATAAAAGTTTGGTGGGAAAATGTTCGGAAGCCCTAAACCTCATAGGGCTCCGAAACAAGGTACAACTGATCTAAATACCGGGTCATAGTGGCTTGACTGGAAATGAGAAGGCTGACGAACTAGCCAAATCATCAGCAGGAAACATTTATAGCCCGGAAGCAGCAGTTGGTATATCTATTGGTAATATTAAACTATCAATAGAAAAAACCCTGAAAAGAGAAGCAAATATTCTTTGGGAGCGTATGGAAGGCCACAGGATCTGCAAAATATATGCACCAAGAATAAACACCAAAATAACCAACTTCCTGCTAACTCTCAATATAGGAGACTGTAGGAAGATGGTGGGCATACTTACTGGTCATAACCACATGAATAAACACATGTGTAGACTAGCACTAAGTGACGACCCAACCTGTAGACACTGTCTGGAAGAGGAAGAAACTTCCACACACGTTGTAGGAGAGTGCTTAGCTCTTTCAAGGCTGAGACTCAGGCTGCTTGAAACGCAATACATAACCTCAGAAAACTTCTGCAGGATAAATCCCCCAAACCTATTGGCCTTTATCAAAAGGGTCGACTAAGTTGAGGGGTGGACAAATTGTGACCAATTCACAATATTATTATACTAAAAACTCTAGAAGAATTTCGATGTCATCATGATTAAAACCCAGAAGCCAAGATTTAGTCAAGTTTAAAGAAACATTTCTGTTACGTTTGATTTTTTATTTATTTTCTTTGTGTTAATTTTTTAATTTTTTTAAGGTAATTAATTACAAAATAGCACAAGTAAAAATATATTAAAGAGTTAGAGAAAATAGGTGTTTACCCCACAACACTATTACAGTTCTTGACCAACACTAATAAGACCACTACTAACTAGACCAGCACTAATTATCAGGCCGAGGCACTCGGAGAAGAAAGCTCAATACTTGGCCTCTTGATCTTGTTTGATAACATAAAAAAACTAATAGAAATTGGTTGTTGATTTTAATAAGCTTTTAATAGAAAAACGCATAGTACGAAAATAATCGATAGTAATCTCCAATAATCAAATTTATTATCTTTAAGATATCCCTAAATTACTGGGAAAAAACCCAGTCAATAAAAATTTCAAAAACTTATATACTTTTATACAGGAATATTATGAATATAATGTATAATCAATGATAGTCCCATAACTAACAGAGATTATTTTGAACAATCTTTTAAAATTTTAATAATGTTTTTCATTTTAGTTTTCTAAAACCAGCTCTCAAAATTAATTCAAATTTTATTTAATTTGTTTTCATTTTCGATTTTTTTGTTTGTTAAATTCTAAAACAATTTAAAGTTACTTTAAAATCAGTTGAGTTGAGAAAATTTGAATATCACTTGTTTTAGTCATTTGCAATTTGCACACTCCTCTCTATTCATAGTATTTCTTTTAAATAAAATTTTCTACTGAATTCAGAAGTTGAAAAAAGATTGTTTAATTTAAATAGATGACAAAAAGTGAAATGTGTTAACCTCACAAATTTTATGTGGGAGTAACGAATTTTAATTCATTTTAATTTTTTTCAATTTACTTAATTTCTATCATGATGAAAAGAACACTTTATAAACATTTTTTTTTTGTTCCAAGTGTTTTATTTAGCAAAGAATTTAAAATTTTATTTTTAAATTTGTGGACCATGATTAGAATGTTGAACTATGACACTTAACAATTTATTTAAAATCGTTTTTTGTTTTTGTTTATAAATTGAAAATGAACTGCATTTATATGATCGGTTGATTATTGTTGGTATGCAGTTTAAATTCGTTGGATCTATTAGAACTCTGATTTGAGTTAAATTTGATTTATTTGGTGGTTTTTGATTAATTCTAACAATTTTTAAGACAATTCATTTCTTTGAAACTTAATTAAGTTAGATTTTGATAAATTTTGTAATATTTATTTTTTTATTTTATTAATTCAAAAAAAAGAACAAAATTTCATAATTGAAAAAAAAAATCCGGAACAATTTGGGTTCGAAAGAAATCCAAACACAACTGTAGCCTCTATCTTACAGATTGCATTTCTAAGAACATGGACCAAGGAAAGTTTACCGCCTGTGTATTTATTGATCTTCAAAAGGCATTTAAGTTTATTTTCATTGATTGATTTTAATAATAGTAATGTTTTCGAAATTATACTAGATGCTATTTATTAATATTGTCTTACAATTTGCTGTTATGAAATACATAAGAATTAATAATAATTATTAATATAGCTATGTAAATAATATAAATTAACAAAATTTGATCTGCGATATATCGATAATTTTTTATACATAGTAAATTAAATATGTAACCAAGAATCGAGGTACCTATATCAAAACGCCAAATTCGTGAAAAACAAAGTAATAACGATTATAAAAAATTCATATATTCTATTAAAAATATTGTCGATTTAGCAAGACAGTAAAGTTTTGAGAAATTAGCACGTTTATTTTATATGCACATTCACAGTTTCTATTCTTCAATTCAACCAAAATATAAAAATGAAATTTTTACTAGAAAGAGAAAAACAAAATTATGACCAGTGGTATAACTATATGTTTGGGTATAGTGACTATATATCAATACATATAACAACCTATATTTTGATTATAATACTATATTTTGGTAAGATAATGTCATAATATATTTACTGCATTGATATGATACATTTATACGGAAATAACACTTTTAAACCTACAAAACAAAAATAAAAAAATTTAAGTAAGTATGTGTATAAAATTTGTTAATAGTACGTTTTCAAGCTCATGTTTATGGATAAACAACTAGCTCATAAACCAGTCAAATGTCAAGTGTTCACAAGATTTTTTGGAAAACAATCAGCTGTTTCACATATTTATTATTATATAAAAAAAAATAATCATTTTAATTTATTATCTCTTTTTTCATTTGAATTTTTTACTTATATATAAAGCCTTATTATATATACATTTTTAATATATAAAACTGATTAAATTAAGTGAATTAAAAATAAAAATGCATCTTTTACAATATCCTTTGTTTTAATTCTTCTGTTAACTTTCCATGTAAGTCTTGTAATTTCTCAATCATTTCTATAACTCCATTGAATTTTTCTTCACTTTTTTCTATTAAAGTTATACAAGATTGTCCAATTAATCGTGCTGATGATAATTGAGAATTTATACTTGATTTTTCGTTTTTTTGATGATCATTAATTGAAGCTAAACTAATTTCACACAAATTCACATAATTTCATCCATTTCATCTATTCTTGGTATTTTGATTTCTTTTTGTTTTTGTTTTTTCTTGACAAATGACAAAATGAATTTATGACAAAAAAATCAAGGGTCATGCAAAAAAAAAATTTAAAATCGACAAAAAATCGAAATTTCATGGATGGGTTACATGTTTTTGAAGTGGTTTATGATATAAACACCTCGCTACTTGTTTATGATTTTCAGCAAATTTGTATGGAAAAACCACTACGTAAACAACCAGTTTATCATTAACAACATGTTTATCCATAAACATGAGCTTGAAAACCTACTATAAGAAAAATTTTGTCACCATAATTCATGAATAGTGAAATTTTTCTTATTATTTTTATATTCTGTTTTTCTTATTCTTCTAAGTACAACTCGATCGCTAAAATCTATTTACACTTTTGTTCAAGCTTTGACTCCCTATATACAATATATTTACTCAATGATAATACACAAGATGAATTTACATCACGTCATTCGGTGAGTACAAAAACAAGAATAATTGAATAGTAAATTATTTACACCACAAAAATATTAAAATTTTAGCAAGCTCTTGGTGCTGAATACTTAAAACATATCAAATATTTACACCAAATAAATGACGGTTACTTCCAAGTTGAGCGACATCTATACTCTAAAAGAGATTTCAATCGCGGACAATTTTCAAAAAGGCTTCATAAAAATTCTGTCATTTTATATAGACTTATAGAAAAAAATACAAAAACACAAACAAAAATTGAAAACAAAACAGAAAAACAAAAATCAGATCAGATCATACTCTTCAAAAATTATATAATTTAATGTTAGTTCATTTGCTTCTGCTATTTATAAATATATATACAGTAAAACATGATTTCTTCGCTACAAAATATATACAGTAAAACATGATTTCTTCGCTACATTTCAGTAATATTTCTGACTATAACCGTTTTTTGATTGTAGGCGTAGTCAAAAAAAATTTCATCTTTATAAACAAAATCAAATTCAATAAAATATCTTTTGTATAACAATTTTAAACTTTATTTTATTCATAAATAGCAATTCTGTTATGTAATCACAAAATATACATATTTGTAATTGATAAACAGAAAAATACTATTATGTACCTATAAATCAGTTTTTTAATAAAATAATTTACTTTTGATTTATTTTTTTGTTTTATTGAAAAAATTGGGGTTATATTTTAATGTGACCAGATGTAACTATAAACGACATCGATTGTATGAACTAATGAATTTTATTACTTTCTTTCAAACAAATTGTTGACTATTGCTATAATTGTGACTACAAACGTTTTTGACTATAAACGAATTAAAATACATCGAGCTACTACGTTGAGAATAATGGTATTTATATTATGATAAGTTATATTGAAATTAATATTAATTTCGTCATAAAGTATTAGGTATTATACTTTAATTTCATTATATATGTATTCAAGAATCAAGCAATTCAGAAAACAATTACAATTATACCAAAACAAATATTTCTTTTTATATAAAGTCGTACCTGAAAGAACTGCTTCTGTGCAATTGCACAGCGGATTCACTAGTATATATTTTTATTAAAAAGATTGAAACAATTTTTAAGATAAAAAAAAACCATCTTTGTTATTTTCATCCTATATTATTTCCATATATATTTAAATTCGTGTATACTTCACTTAAAAGAATTTTTTGTAATTGTGTATGAAAAACGGTGGCTAAATTGATTGCATCTATTGATGTGTTCATTCCTACCGTATTCTGTTCTGTGTCTATATTCAACCACAAATTTGGTGTGTCTTGTTGGTCTGGTTTTATTATTAATTTTAATATTATCTTTAATGTAATGCACATCGATATTACCAGTTAAAACATCAAATTTGAAGCAGGAAGAAAGCATGATTCTGCGGAACGCTAGGCTTAGCATATTAATATTTTGTAGTCTATCATTATATGATGGGAGATTATGAAAATGCCTTGGGTCGTAGAGATTCCTTAAAGCAAATAACTAATATTGCTTTTGGATAATTTCAATCCTAAAACTATATGAACTGAGAAAGCAGGATCCCAAATAATACATCCGTATTCTAAGTTAGATTGTACTAGAGAGCAGAATAAAGTTTTAGTTACCCATATTTAGATTTTAGATTTTAGATTTAGATTTATTTTATTACTCTATTAAACTTTTATAATTTTTACAATTAATTTTAAAATTATCTACATATATGCTCTCGTATTAATTTTTTAAATGTACTAATTCTAATTTAATTTTTTATGTTATTTGGTAATTCATTGAAAATTTGTACTCCTCTGTTAAATGAGTGAGTTTTGTGAATTGTTTGAGTTGTGTGTTTTGTGAGTTTTTGTGATTTCTAAATCAAAGATAAATGCCAAACGCTTAGTTAACTATTCATCTAAATGAAAACAATATACTACCAAAAGAACAATTTGGATTTAGAGCAGATCATAAAACAAATCATCCCCTAGCAAGAATAAAAAACTATATTTAATCAAATTTAAGCTGTAAAAGATAAGTTGGAATGGTTATTTTTGACATAAATTCCGCTTTTGATACAGTTTGGCACCATAGAACTTCAAATCCCGACCTACCTCTTCTTAATTAAAAGCTTCTTAAATGATATAATTTTTAGGGTCCACATTTGGAAAATATTGTTGAACCTATATCATGTTCCAGCCGGTGTCCCACATGGCTCTGTACTGGGTCCAATACTTTATAACATTTATGTATCAGATATTCCAAATATTCCAAACAACAATCTTTCAATTTTTGCAGACGACACGTGTATTTATACTTCAAACCTGTATTCTGAAACCATTGAACGAAACCTACAACATGCCCTAAATAAGTCTAAAAATATTTTACTAAGTGGAAAATCTTGATAAATAGCGAAAAAACGAAAGCAATGTTTGCATTAAGCTAAACTATGAAAAATTATATTATAGACCTTTAGAACAAAATTGTAAGTATTATAGAGAATCTAAATAAACGAATAAATAAAATAGAAAAAACTATTCATCTCTAGTTTGGTGATTTTCCCTTGTAACAAATTTTTATTATATTATATATATATTATTCTGCATTTATCTGGATGTTTGTAAGTTCGACGGAACGCTCCAACACATACACAAATTGCATATGTATACAAATGCATATATATACAAATTGCTTTGGTGCTTTTTTTAACCCCTGTCTACCATGCTGAACCTTTGCAGGAAAAATTGATTGCATGAACTATATTTTTTTAATTTAATGTTAGTCTTCTTCGCAAATAATAAGGAAAAATAAAAAAAAATAATAATAATATAAATAATACAAACAATTTTTTTGATTTATAATAATAAGGACTAATTAATAGAAATTTAATCAATAGTTTAATATGGTATAATAACCAAAAGGCAAACAGCATTTAACACAAAAAAAAACATAATTCACTCAAAGGTTGTTCTTATTACTTAAAATTATACACAATAATGTACATGTGTATCAGCATATTTGTATTGTATAATATTATACATTATACTACTTTATTGCTTCTACCTTTTATTTTTGTCATTATTGTGTGCGTAACTAGCTTCACTCAAAAAAAATTATTTTTTTAAGGAAGGGTGTGGTTTAGTAGGTAAGAATCCTACATACAGTGTCAAGCTACGGAGCTCATTGTATCTTTCTGAAAATCCCCACCAGCCTACGAAAAATAAAAAAAAATAAAAATTGGCAAAGTTTTGACTAAAAAAAAAATATTTCTTTTATGTGTTTTAGAAAATTAAAAAGTGATATAAACATAAGTACTGTAATTTCGGAATAAAGAATCTAATGAAAGAAAAAAAGAAACTAGGATTTATTTTGCTTCCGTCATTTATGACGGATTACAAAGCTAGTTTTTAAATAGTTTGAGTTGACTTCAAATGTTTGGATAAATTTACTCTTTAAAATCATTTTGTTCTGTTCTAATTCAAAACTTCTATCATTAAGATTAATTACTATCTAAACTACTATGGTAAACAATTCTTTCATTACAAAATAAAACAAAAACTACAAATTACACAATCAAATAAGATAAATTATTTATTTTTGGATTAACTACTACATAAAATACAACATTTTTGCATTTAAAGAGCAAAAATACTAATAAGGTGGTATTTATTTTCGAAATGAAACATTGAAAATCAGTATCCAAATGTAAAAATATATTCTAACTAATATCTTAAATCGTAAATTTATTCATAGTTCTTAAAAGTACATTCAAAATTTTCTTTTAATTTCTGTTTCTACCAAAAATATCTTCTCAAATTTAAAATGTTTTATTAAAAAAATAAAATAAAATAAAAAAAAAAATATTTTAAAACTCTTAAGTTTAAGTTTTGAAAAATAATTCATATGAAAAACAAAATTACCATTATTTTTTGAAAATACCATGGTCACAGACAAAATATAATAGTATAAAAATAAGATAATGTACAGGACAAATACATAATATATATACAATATATACATATAGATAGAATAATAATATGTAACAAGTAGGAAGAAAATCAATAAAAGGATATTATTTCCTTATTATGAACGATTGTGATATCAAAATATCCTTTATCATATTTACGTTTACAAATTTTTTTTTTTTATTACATTTCTATTCAGATCGTTACATCTGGTTTTTTAGATAACTTCTAGAAAAAAATGTGTAGGACAATGAAAATTTATTTTGTACTTTGTATTATGTTTTATTCTATTGATGACAGTCAGTTTTTTTTTTTAATAAAATTATTTAGAAAAAAAAAATTGCTTTAAGGTAGAATTTAATTTAAATAGCTATCTTTCAAATTGAAGATCAAAAATAATTCTGGGAAATTTGAGTTTATTCGAAAATTTATTGCAAATTGAAATTTAAAATTCTAGACCCATTTTAATAATAACTTTTTAGACTGAAGTTTTATCTAATTTTAATCCAAGGTTAGTTTCAATTGAAAATATAAAATATATTAAATTTGGAATTAGTGTCATCTCCGAAAGCATTGCTGTTGGAATCGTAACACAGACTAGAGATATTTGTTGCTCAAATTAAAAATTAAAAATAGATTATATGGATATACAAGTGGATGTATAAATGGATAAATGATAAAGGATTAATTTTTCCATTTTTTAAAAAGTAATCTTTAAAAATCTGATATTTTTTTTAAATACTATTAAAATTTAAATTAGAATATTATATCTACTGTCGCGCGGAGGTACCACCAATTTTGTACGTCATTGGATTGGTCTCATTATCTTATATAATTCAATGGAATAAATGGGAAGCTTAACTATAAGTGTTGCATAAGATGTTTGTTCAAGAATTATGACTTCTAATCAATAATAATTATAACTAGTAACTATTTAGTATAAGAAGCTAAAATTAACTAAGATAACAACGAACATCTTGAAAGATGTTGGGAAATAAAAATTAAAGAACTAGTCTCTTTTTTATCTTTTTGCACAGCTATAACTTCGTATATTTGCCAGAAAAGTATTTGTATTTTTATTTTATATATTTACTAGTGGCCCCTGTTGAGTAATTATAACTCAAGCTAAATAGATATTATTTTTTGTGTAAAAATAAATTGCTTGATACAGGTTTTGTTTTATCAGAAAATCGAGTCGTCAATGTACCGAAAGATGACAGAGACTGAACAAAAATTCTCTGTGTCAAAATTTAAGTTTCTGTAAGTGGTTTTCAATTTAAAATACATACAAACCACTCATGTTTAATTAAAAGTTTTGATGTTAGTAAGTTTTATTTTGTAAGTTGAGGTTAGTAAGTTTTTTTTTAACACGTAAATACACCTCCCTCATATATTGATTCGTTTCCGATATACTCCATCTAGTCAGTGACATTTAATGGATAAAATTATTAGAAATAAATTCTTTTTGTTATTAAAGAGGACATATTAAGGCATGTCATATTTATTTTTGCATTATATTTACAACAAAAACAACAGTAATAAACAAAATAAAATTTTATGCATATTTCTAACCTATTATATTCTACCATTTGATTATTAGAAATGAACAAAATATAGGAAGCAATAATTTGAGAGAGTTACTTAAAAAAATTAATAGAATAATTTCCTTTAATTATGTATACAAATAATAAGATGTTGATGAGTGACACAAAATGGATACATTTTATTTAAAAGTAATAATACTATAAAATCAAATAGAATTTTTTTCAACCCGTATGCCCATTTCTGTTGTATATGCAACTTATTTACATATTAAGAGTTTATTAAGGAGAGAAGTGATAGAATGAAAAGGTGTTTACTGTGAAGGTCCTTAAATGCTTGTCTATTATAATTATAGACTAGGTGCCACTGTTGAGTAATTATATTTCAAGTTGAAGTCAAATTTAAAGTTTAAAAAAAAAACAGTAATTTACGTACTGACATAGACTTCGCACGATATAGCAGAAATCATTCGTATTTAATAAAAAGTTTTGTGGTTAGTAAGTTTTATTTTTTATTTAGGACACATAAATACACGTCTCTCATATACTGCTTCGTTTCCGATATATTCCCTATAGTAAGTGGCATTTAGTGTATAAAATTACTAAAAATAAAAAATTTTGTCATTAAAGAGGTATGTATATATATACCTACATAATACATAATTTTAATAAAAACTATATTATTACTACAAATAACCAAAATTTAGAAACAGTTACTTAAAAAGATAAAAATGAAGAATTCAAGTGATTTGTTTTTTTGTTGTTTTTATATTTGTTATTTTAGATGAATTTGTTTTTTTGTTTTTTTTTTTGGCATATGTACATAGATTCATTTGAAAGTATATAATATAAATTATAATAACTGATTTGCTTGGTTTTGTTTATTATTTTAATAAGATTTCACATATGCATAATGTATTTGCTGAATAATAAAATCTTATGAGTACAAAATTTTCAACTGTGTGCGCATTTTTGTTTTATATACAATCTTATATATTGGAGAATCGAAATAAAATAAAAAGGTGTCTACTGCGCAGGTCCTTAAATGCTTGTCAATTATAATTATAGATGATTAACATATAGTACAATAAAAATTGGCGGTTAGTTATGAATGTTATGTATTCAAACAAAAATAATAAAATATTGCCTGGTACCTATATACATATTATGTACATAAAAATAAAAAAATTGATTTAAAAGTTTAAATCAAAAATTTGCAATTTACATTTATTATTGTATATCTAATAAATGCTGTTTCTTCTACTGCAAATGTACATATACTATATACTATTTATTTATATATGAGTGAAGTAGATTTATGTAGATACGTAATTTCATAAAAGTAAAAAAAAATAATTTTGGTCAAAATTGTAGGTATATAAATATGTATGGATTATGTATGAATGTAATTCTGAAACAGATTAAGCTCACAATTCTGCAAGAGAATTAATAGAATGTGGGTCTATATTTTCATTAACCAAAACCGTGTTTATTTATAAATTAAGAATATTTTTGGTAAATTGAAAAAATAATATAAAGTTAAAATGCTTGTCAATTATAATTATAGATAGCTACTTTGACTCTATTATGTAAAGATGAAATTGCCCGTCATATGATTTTTTTTTGTTTTTGTATTTTTTGTTGTTTTTGTCTTTTTATATTTTTGTTTGTTTTTGTTTTTTTATTTTAATAAGAACTCACGAATAATGTATTTGGTAAATAATAAAACCATATGATTAAAAAATTTTCAACTGTGTGAGCATTATTGTTTTATATACAACTACTATATATTAGAAGTTCAATAAGGATAATTATATATACTCTAACTCTACTATATAAAAATGAATTTGCTAGTCATATGAACAATTCAACTGATTTTTTTTGTTTTTGCTTTTTTATATTTTTTATTTGAAATGAATTTATTTCTTTGTTTTTATTTGGCATATGTAAATAGATTCATTTGAAAGTATATAATATAAATTATAATAACTGATTTGTTTGCTTTTGTTTATTACTTTCATAAGATCTCACTTATGCATAATGTATTTGCTGAATAATAAAATCATATGGTTACAAAATTTTCAACTGTGTGCGCATTTTTGTTTTATATATAATCTTATATATTATATATATTAGAAGTTCATTAAGGAGTAGGAGAATCGAAATAAAATAAAAAGGAGTCTACTGCGCAGGACCTTAAATGCTTGTCTATTATAATTATAGATGTTTTGCTTGGATTTTACTAAACATTTTTAGATGTTGCTAGTTTTAAAAATGATTACTTAATAAAATAGCAACATTTCTGATCGATTTTATTTTTTGTCACTGGCACCATTAATCATCACTTCATATTTAGTTCATTAGGTATCCATTTTTTTTTTTCGGTAAAGAAAATGAGACATATAGCATTTAGCGCAAAATTTACTTTGCAGAGTAGGTGTTATAATTGTGTTTTTACAGTATCATCAATGGAAGACTAACTGTACGTATGCATATTATGTTATGATAGATTGAAATACAATTTTCATTTTATTGTTATTTATTTAAAAGTAAACATTTTATATTTGTGTGCAGACCGATTTGAGACCCATTTTCCTTTAGGTGTCGGTGTAGAGTTTTTACGTTTCATTGCTTTGTTGAAGATACTATAGAATATTATAATGAATCTTTGAATAGATTAAACTTAAAAATGTCGATTGTCCCGAAAAATAACATTTAACTTGTTTTGGTTATGCCTTCTCAAATACTGGTTTTATTCCAGACATTTATTTAATACGTGACCATCTATGTCTAGTGAAGAATTATTTTATTTTAACAGTTTGTAAGAACAATTGATTCAATTTGATTTTTTTTATTAAATGTATGTATGAATACATGACCCATGTTATGTACTAATTAAGACCGCAAATATGTACAGAAAGATGTGTTTCTAGGTTTTATAGATTACTGATTACGAAAAAGCTTTTGACCGCGCTCAACATGACAAATTAATCGCAATCCTAAAAACAATGGGTCTTGATGGAAAAGATGTATTCAAAATCTATATTGGAATCAAAAATTTGAAATCAGTGTTGGAGAAATAGAAATTAGTCGAGGAGTACAACAGGGTTGTATATTGTCACCAATTTTGTTTGATGTTTATTCAGAGCTCATATTTTGCGAATCCATTAATCATTTAAATGAAGGGATAAAAGTAAATGGTACTGTCATTAATAACATCAGAGTCTCTGCACGATACAACCCTGTTGGCTGATAGTATGGAAGGCTTACAAAAATTATTTCAAAAAGTCAACGAATATAGTCGACAATTTGGTTTGAACATTAATACTAATAAAACTAAACTTATGATTTTACGTAGGAGAAATTTCTATGACAACAACATCATCATTTCAATTAATGGACAACAAATAGAACGTGTCAACAGTTCATAAATATCTTCGTCAGTGGTTACACAAGGAATAGGACTCATCAAAAGAAATAAAATGTAGAATTGAAATGGCCAGGAGTGCATTTATGAAGTATAAAAAGATATTCATGAATAGAGATTTTGACATCAAATTAAGGCTAAGCTTTGGTGATTGTTATGAATAATCAGTACTTTTATACGGTATGAAAACCTGATTTTTGAAAATGTTAGATATGAATGATATTGAAGTTTCCGAAATGTGAGTGTACTGAAGAATCCTAGTAATATCTTGGATCGATAGGGGAAGCAACACGGAAGTACTGCAAGGATTACAAATAATTCGAAGATTACAAATAAAATTGACTAATAGTTCAAGAAAAAATTTAATGCAATCGAGGAATTGTAAGGAAGCAATTATCATGGCTAACAAACATCAAAAATCGGACTGGCTTAAGCACTATATGTGAACTAGTCAGAACAGCTCATAATAGAGAAGAATTCACAAGCATAACAACAAACTTACAGTAAAAGAAGAAGAAGATATACTAAAACTAAAGATTAGTTGGTACTTGGGTCGAAGTTTGGAAGAAAAATTGAATTTTAAATTTGATTTTACAAATTTTGCTTACAAAATTTAATTGAATTTTTATACTGCTTGTATGACCCTAATTTACAATTTAATTTAAGACGCTGGGTGGTGCTGTAGGTAGAGCGACTGTCTGTCATCTACTTAGTTCAGTATCATTTGAAACTGGGTTAAAATAAATGACAAAAATGACTGGATTAAAATAAATGACATAAATGACAATAATTCAGAATATAGTTTAGTAACAAATGAAATAAAATGGAGCTATTCTATTTAAGAAGGCCTAGTTGTTGGCAATAGTAGAAAATTCTACACACATATATGACCATGTTAGCTATTTAGTAAAAATAAATACCTCGGAAAATATCAGACGTAAAACATTCTATAGCAAGTATTGCAGTATCGTGCTTAGTGCACTTAAGATATCTGTGAAGAACAGAAAAAAATTTAAAATATTAAGAATTACACGAATAAAATTTTTAATTTTAATTAAAAGATTTTTTCGTCCGCCAATACTATTGCATATATTTAGTGGGTGTATAGTAGAATTGAACAACCTGGATTGAGCTTTGATTAGCTTTTTTTTTTTTAAATTTAAATTTTGTTTTTATTTTAATTTTTTCAAATTTTATATACATATCCATGTATAAATTTAAAAATTATATGTGAGTTATAAAACCTAAACAAATATAACACACTTTGTAAAATTTAGTTGTTAACAAAATTGTTGTATCAAAAATATAATAAGGGGTTTTCCAATAGAGATGATATTGAAGTAACGTTTCGGCTATTTGTAACATGTCATGATCTGTCATTTTTTTTCATTGAATTCAGTAATGTTTACAATTTTACCGTAAACGTCGTGAATTTACTGATTTTGCCTTGGAACAACTTGAAGACGATAACGATTTTTTTTAAGAAAATATCTTCTCCGATGAGGCCCACTTTCATCTGAGTGGTGCGGTAAATAAACAAAACTGTCGATTCTGGTGCGAAGAAAATCCACAAATTATTCACGAAAAACCATTACATTCACCCAAATTGACAATTTGGTATGGTTTTTGGTCTGGCAGAATCATCGGTCCGTATTTCTTTCGAAATGAAGCTGGTAAAACCATTACTGTCAATGGAGAGCGGTATAGATCGATGATAAACGACTTTTTATGGCCGAAATTGGAAGAAGTTGATCTTGACAACATTTGGTTCCAAAAAGACGGGTGCCACACAGCAAGTGCAACAATTAAATTGTTGCAAAAAAGTTTGGAGATTCGATTGAAGTTGTGATTTAACACCATTAGACTATTTCTTATGGGGTTATTTGAAGTCATTGGTCTTTAGCAATAAACCAGACTCTTTTCAAGTTTTACAAGTTAATATTGAACGTGCTATTCATGACATACGACTGGATTTAGTGGAAAAAGTGTTCGAAAATTGGGTTCTTCGAATTCGTTCCTGCCGAAGAAGTCGTGGTGGCCATTTGAATTGCGTTTTATTCAGAACTTAATTGTGTCAATTGTACTTCACATTAAATAAAAAACATTTGAATTTCCTTAACAATTAATGTGTTTTTTTTTAAAAAGAAATCATATCACTCTTATTAGAAAAACCTATATTTTTAGTAATTTTCAATAATTTTAACTTTTTTAACAACGAAAATTTCTAAAAGTATGTAGTTTTTTATAATAAAATTTATAAATTTTTTATTTGACTACATCGAAGAAATATAAAAAGTAGAAATTTGCTTAGAGATGATTTCATTTACAAAAATTATTGTTTTCATGTAAAACCATTTTTTTGTGTAATTTTACAAGAATCCCTACAGCTTTTTATATCCATTATTGACAACTAATTTTTACAATGATAAATTTTACAATTTCTTTATTTCATTTTCTTTTTCGTTCTTCCACTTGATTTACTTGAAATAAAAAGCAAAACACCAACAACAAATGAACGAAAAATATAACAAAAACTGTTACACCTTTTGTCCATTTTGGTATGAAGATCAAGATTATAACTCAGTTGTTATTATTTTTTGTTTTATATTTTATTGTTTTTACCGTTGTTATTCAGTTTTCCGCAAAATGAATACGCAAATAAAGAAAATGAAAAACATCCGTAGATATTACATCGATTATTTGGTATTTAAAATACCGTTACCGAAGTACAAAAAAAACAAAAAAAAAAAAATTTAAAAATAAAAATACAAAAAGTTTTTCAGAATGATTTTTACTTCCAATATTTATTAAATTTAAGACTTTATCAGCTCCCTGTCCATCCACCCATTTTCAAAGTACTCATAAATATTGAAATCCTATTGTAAGTGATTTCCTGGTTTGTGGTTTGTTTTTATTTTTTACTGTTTCTCTTCTTGAACTAAGAATAAAAACTGCTTTATAACTTTTTTTCTTAATAAAACAAAACAAAAAAAAAACAACAATAAAAATTGAAAAAATCTTCGTTTAAAAAATATTTGTTAACTTTTGTATCTCTGTATTCGTCCTTTTTTTTTATGTATAAAATAAAATACACATAATTTGTTTTTATTTGTAATTGTATAAATTATACATGGAAAAGGAAATCAATAAAAACGGACTGAAAAATAAAACGAACAAAAAATAAAAATCAGTGTACACAGGTAAAAAGAAAGAACATAGCCACAACAAAACTTTTTTTTTGTGAATTGCTTTTCAGGGTGATTTATTATGTAGTTGGACATAGTGTCTATAAAATAAATGACTAAATTTGTTGGGATAGAATTAGGCATAGCACCGTGATAATAATTAATAATATTATTATAACTGGTAATACTCAAATTTATAATTTATTAAAATTTATCTCAATGTCATTCCATTATCACTATTCGAATACTTTTTATTTATTTCATTATTTACATATAGATGAGACGATAGGTCTCTGCAAGAGTATACGATAAAAAAGGAATGTAAATTCATTGTACTTAAACTAACTTAATCTGTTCTATTCACTTTTTCAGTCTGTTTGTATGACTCAGTAGCCAGTTGGTTATATTCCTCCAATTTTGTATGATAATTAAACAATTTAAAGCCAATTATTTAAAGTGTTTACATTTTTCAGTTTTTCACTAATACCATTGGAAAATGTTGATGTTACTAGCAACATTACATTATTGGAACATAATCTATAATTATAATTGACAAGCATTTAAGGTCCTGCGCAGTAGACACCTTTTTATTTTATTTCGATTCTCCTACTCCTTAATGAACTTCTAATATATATAATATATAAGATTGTATATAACACAAAAATGCGCACACAGTTGAAAATTTTGTAACCATATGATTTTATTATTCAGCAAATACATTATGCATAAGTGAGATCTTATGAAAGTAATAAACAAAAGCAAATAAATCAGTTATTATAATTTATATTATATACTTTCAAATGAATCTATTTACATATGCCAAATAAAAACAAAGAAATAAATTCATTTCAAATAAAAAATATAAAAAAGCAAAAACAAAAAAAATCAGTTGAATTGTTCATATGACTAGCAAATTCATTTTTATATAGTAGAGTTAGAGTACTTCATTTTGATATAGTAGGTCACTTGAATTCTTCATTTTTATCTTTTTAAGTAACTATTTCTAAATTTTTGTTATTTGTAGTAATAATATAGTTTTTATTAAAATTATGTATTATGTAGGTGTATATATACGTACCTCTTTAATAACAAAACTTTTTATTTTTAGTAATTTTATCACTAAATGCTTCTTACTATAGGGAATATATCGGAAACGAAGCAGTATATGAGGGACATGTATTTATGTGTCCTAAATAAAACTTACTAACCACAAAACTTTTTATTAAACACGAGTGGTTTCTGCTATATCGTGCGAAGTCTATGTCAGTACGTAAATTACTGTTTTTTTAAAAACTTTAAATTTGACTTCAACTTGAAATATAATTACTCAACAGGGGCCCCTAGTGAATTATAAATTTGTATAGAAAAATATTGCAGTTGCAATATGTGAGATAAATATTTTTACTTATACTTATTTATTTAATTTTTTTTTGTAAACCATGTTGTTCTTAAGATAATTTCGAGTGCGTAAACATCAGAGAAAAACATATGTGCAGTGTTTTTTAATACATGTCTTTCTGCGCTTATGAAAACAAGACTTGTCTTTTGATTTATTCTGTTTCATTTAGGGCTAGTCTGATTTTCTATATTTTTAATTATTTACAGTAAATTTGTACAGTAAACACTTTCTAATTATGTAATTTCATAAGTAATAAAATTTCTTAAAAAGTAGGTTACTTAGGAAGAATTCGCTGTCAACTCACGCAGAAATGTGCAATAATGATGTATAATACTATGATTTTACTATGATTTGGACTACTGCTCATCATTGTTGTTTCTATGTAGTGAAAAGGAAAGTGATAGGATGCAAATTTTACTAAGCAAGGCTATGAGAATAATCTTAAGATGTAGTAGAAGAACTAACCGAAATTACATGCTCGGGCAATTAAAATGGATGGTTAGTACGCCACAGATTCAATTTCAATATTTTGGTCTTTATTTTTAAAATGAAAAATAATATGCTTCCAGACTTTTTAGCAAATTTACTAAGATATGTTGGAGAAATAAGTCATTACCTTACCATTGTTTCGTAGGAGTAATACAGAAAACAATTTATTTCATAAAAGTCTTCAGTTATTATTATTACTATATAATATATATAGTGGAAGTCAGAAACGCAGAAAATTTAGATTATTTCAAAATAACTTTTATAAAGTATAACGAATTATGAAATTTGTATGTTGTCTATTGAATATTCATAAATTTTTATCTTATAATATTTTGATTTTGTATTTTGAATTTTCTAATTATTTTAAATTTTGTAGTTTAAATTTTTTATGAATTATTTTCGTAAATTATTGTTTATAAATTATTTAATATTGTGTTATAACCATATCTAACTAATTTTATTTTATGAAATTTGAAAATAAATAGATTTAAGGCTTTGAGGAAAGTATTAATTACTAATAAATGAATTAAAAAAAAGAACAAAAATATTACATTTATTCCCGCCTGAATTATGTCATTATTGTCGTTTGTTATATTATCAACTCAGAAATAAATAATGGTAGCTTTAATTATTTGCTTGCACACCGACATCTTGTAAAATATTCATTTATCTTCATTCAATTTCCACTTGATTAGTATTTACAAGAAATAATGAAAGATAAAATCTAAGTGTGAACTAGAGAGCTAACATCCGTTTCAGATCACTGTTAAGGAAATCACTGAATTTACTTACTTAAAGCTGGTCTAAAACTGTACACGAGAGCAAATGTACATAATAATAAATTTTTAGCTGACCCTTAGTTTTATGTATATTTTGAAATAGAAAAACAAAAGAAAGAAATAAATAAACCAAAAATAAAAATAAAAAAAAAATAAAAACAATGATAATACAAATATAACCATTATAAAAAGTACATATAGGAACCTATTAGTTATATCAGATGGAAATATAACAGTAAAACAAGTAAATCAAAATAAATGGATATACCACTTAGTTATTTATTATTATTTATTTATTTTTTTCGAATTTGAAACTGATGAATTATTATTATTTTTTTTTTCGACTTTTTGTTTTTCGATATTTTATATTTTATTTGTTATTTTCGAAAATAAAACAAGCATTTTCAAGTTCAAAAACGTAAATAATAATCGTGCCTGGTTTATACTCAATGTATGTAAGCTGGTACCACATGCACAGCATTTTGATAATCATTCATTGGTGTGTAGTTGTGGTTGAATAGATCCTCTTAAAATTATATTGTGTGTATGAGATCAGGAGTGTAAAATTCAGTAGGTTTTTTTGTTTTTTGGAAATATAATTTAATTGTACTCTAGCATGCTACAATTTTAGTAATAAATTGTTTATGGAGGCTTTAATTCGAATAATAAGCTATCATGCGAATGTTAGCATTGTTAGTAAGCATTTGTTATTGTATTTTATTGGATGACAAGGACATAAGTAATATTATTTTATTTTTCTTTTTCTAACTTCTCATATATAATATGAGTATAAATAACGCAATCAGTTTCATTACTTTACAAATTTATTACAGTAGGTTATTTGTAAAAAAATAAAAAATAATAAAAATAACAAAACAAAAAAAAAAAACTTTTTAATCAATTGATGTAATAAATTTTAGTTTTTATTTTGCTTTTATTTTATATATTTTTTTTATTCCGGGTTGTGTTTTTTGTTTGTTTACTTATATACCTCTCTTCTTTATTCCAGAATTTAGAATTAATTTTAGTTTAATAATTCGAAATTATTTGAAGCAATCACAACAGAAACAAACAATAAAAAACAAAAATGTAAAAATAAGAAAGAAAATTATTAAGTGGCATTTAAAGAAAAAGAAAGTTTTCTTAAGTGTGGAGGAAAAGTTATGTGAAGTAATTTGAAGAGGAGTATAGGAAAACAATAATACCTAATACAAAAAAATGTATATTATAGGTAGGTAAGATGATTTAGAGGATTGAAATTAAATGAAAGAAAATATTATAAAATTAATAAAGATTAATTTAGTAAAAATCAGCAACAAAAAGAGAGTCCAAAAGTGTTGTAAGTAAGTGATTAAATAAACTGAAAATCGTATTAATAATATTGTACCTATCAAGATTTTCAAATTCAGTGTAGTATTCTTATTTAATTGGTTAAATTCAGTATGTAACGAGAACTATAAAATGTATCAACCAGGTAAGTCAAAATATGAACAAAATTCAGATATCTTATTCATATCCCAAGTATACAATGGTGAAATTGATTCCAAAATTATAAAAGATCAGATTAACTCGTACATTAACACCAGTACTCGTTTTCGTATAGAAAATCCTTTTAATCTTCTTTTCCATAGAACTAAGTATGCTAAATTTGAGCCAATTAATAGAATGTTAGTGGCAGTTAATCAATACAAAACAATGTTGACTTTTCTTTGAACAAAACCAGTTTAAAGAAAACCTTGTGGCACTTGTTCCCTTAGTCCTCCTAATAATCTTGTTTTTCCCGTACTAATATTAACTAGTTTGTAGTGTTATAATTAACCTTTAATACTTTTAATACCTTTTCATCTTCGCTTTTTTTTCTGATGAACTTTATTTTATTTAATTTTGTTTTTTTCTTTTTTTTTTGTTGTAAAAACTATGTTGTTTTAAATTTTAAAGTAATTTAAACTTTAAATCATAAATCTTATTTGATACACTGTGTTAATTGAGAATTTTAATAATTAAATTGTATTATATTTTGTAAACTGTTTGAACTAAATAGTAAATAAATAAATGAAAGCCAGAGACCTTGATAAATTTTTGGAACGGAATAAACTCTTACGCCGCCGTCTAAGTAATTGCTAAGTAATTTTTTTTTCCCTTTATTTATTGTACTTTTTATACAGAAACTAACAATTTGTTTTCAAATCTTATAATCTAACTCGAATTAATGATCCCTGACATTGCTAGATCATTAGTTTTTATTACAGTGTTATGATCTTATTTTAGACTTGATCTATAAATTGGCTTGATTATACTTATAGAAGTGTTTTAAAATTTGGTTTAGAGACTTTATATATTCACGCCAGCTGATTTTGTTGGCTTTTAGTTTCATCTGAGTTATTTTTGTTTCAATGTGTTTTCTCCATGTAATGCCTGAAATACATGTGCAGAACTATGCATGCATCGCAGCAAAAATAAATTAGAATACATGGTTTTATATGGAACCAATTACATGTAATTCTGCACGCAGTGAATTTTGATGCAATATATCTCTATTTCTAATTTTTGCTGCGCAGCAGCAGAACTACCAAAACGAAAGATTGTAAAAATTGTCATTTTAGTCATACTAATAAAAAAATAATGACAAACGTCATAAAATTTGTTTAATATTTACATATTTATTATTGTTTTTTGTGGAAAATAGGTTATAATCAATTTTGTAAAAATTTATTTCAAATTAAGTAATTGAAGAAAAACTAATTAATTTGAAATAAACGAAAATTTCCCTAGTCCATAGTTTAGATTTACTTTCTTTTTTGTTGCAATATTCATCGTAAATTTTTAAAATATTTAGATATAACAAAATATATGCACAACAAAGCTAGCATTAATTTATTCATATAATTATATTTTGTTACATTCATGATAGTGATAGATAACAAAATATGTGATTAAAATTTTTTCAAAAATTATTAAATTAAAACTTTTATTAAACACTTTTATTAACATTTAACATTAAAATTTTTCAAAAATTATTTTATTTTGTAATTTATTACTATACAAACAAATTGTATGTGTATCAATGGCGGCAATTATCTACATTATTTCAAAACAAAACTATTTTTGACAAATAAAATATGCACATGTGTCTGGCACGGCAGCGGCACTGGCAGCGCACTGGCAGCACTGGCAGCGATGCATGAGAATTCTGCACATGTATTTCCCACATAAGTCTTCGGTCCAAATTTATTCCGAGTAGATGACATTATTGTGTTGTGGTATAATTTTGTTATTTATGTTAATAATTATTTATGTTTATTGCCTTTCTTGGTATCTTCCATCGGGTGGGCTAATAACCCGTGCGCAGGATGGCATTGAATATTTATATATAAGGTGTGTGACAGCTAATAATGGTACGTCCTTCATCATTTTTATTGTAATTGAATAGTAACCTAGGTCTTTTTTTAACATTTTAGTTTAATTTTAATTGTATCGATAATGTCTATCATTTTAGATTTAATGAAAGAAAAAAATATTGTTTGTCCTCTCAAATTTGCAATTGTTTGAAAAAGAATTTTAGTACAAAATAAAAATACAAAACCATGAGTATTTACATAAAAAAATCGATTTATTTATCGGTTGAAATTATTTAGATCAAAAAATCGATTTATTTATCGGTTTGGACTTGTTTAGTCAATTAGTTAATTTTGACTTATATTTTGGTAAGTAATCAAAAACACAAAAGCGAACAGGATTCTTGTATTTGATAAATTAAACTAAATATTTAGTTTTGAATTATATTTTGGTAATTAAAAAATACAAAAGTGAGTAGAGTTCTCGTCTTTGATAAATTAAACTAAATATTTAATTTTGCCCTTTATTTTATTAATAAAAAAAAATATAGTTGTTTATTTTTTATGCTTCACAACATTCAATTTTATTTTTGTAATTTAATATAATAAATAATAATTTGCAACTTCTGAATAAGCTCAAAATAAAATTGGATATAGAGAAAAATAAACAAAAAAACAATAGAGTTTTTTTGAATAATAAAATATAAGTCAAAATAAAATATTTAGCATAATTAACCAAAGACAAAAACCCGCAAGATCATAATTACCGCAAGAGAAAAATAACTAAGGATTTAACATTTAATGCATTCTATTTGTTTTATCTTCAATACTAAATAATTATCATTAATTAACATTTGCTTTAAAGATGGAAGTAATGATTTTAGTTATTCTCAGGAGTTAGCAAATCTCCTACAAAATATCTATAAAACAGAGTTAGTAGCCTATAACTATAAAACGGTAGTCAAGATGATTATATGTGAAGTATAGTTCCCGAAGATTTTAAATAATTTATATTGTTTACATAACTCGGTGTATTTGAAGTGAGAAAGTATCCATACAATGCAAAAATGGAAAAGTATTGTTGTCTCTAAATCTATTCAATATTTCAGTTTAAATCTGATAGATATTCTTGAAAGGACAAAATTAAAAATTAATTTTTGTGTCGACGACAAAATGATAAAAGCTTTTAAAAAATTGTTGACATCGTCATCGTTCGTGTTATAGAGAAGTTAAGAGAAAAATTATATTAGCAATTATTATTATATATATATATAGTTATTAGATTGAAAATCTTACATATTTTCATTAAGTAAAATAATCACATCCATTTTACAAATGGATGACATTTTAACTTCAGTTTTATTCTCCCTTATTTTTATTTTTTATGTTTTTTTTTTTTTTTTTTTTTGTTGAAACATTTTCTACAATAAATTCAAATTAGGAAATTCAGATAAATGCTTGTAATTTCATCCCATAACGCAGAATAAAAAGTCTATTTTTACATCTTCATCGTATTTAACACCCACAATTAAATTAAATTTTCATAACATACACGACGGAATGCTGCCTTAAAATGAAACAATAACACCAATAAGAACAACACAACAACAAAATGAAATGTTTTTCATCCTTTAAATTTGATTTTCTTTTAACTGTTTTTCTTTTAATATATACATTTTCTTTCTTATAATAATAATAATAATAATAATCACATATATGCTTTTGATATACAAAACAAAATAATCCTTGTAATTTCTTAAAAAAATATGTATACAGTGGCGACCATTTTATATGGTATTAAAATTATACCTATTTTTTTAATCTGTTTATATTAACATTTCTGTGACAAACCTATTTGAACTTGAGAAATGTAAATGGTAATTAATATTATTGTTATATAACACAACACGTAACGGAAATATATATTTTTTTTGTTTATCAGAAACTTTTAAAATTCCGAATTTGGTATTATTTTGTAATTTTGAGTCTCGGGAAATAAGTTTGTAGGAAAAATTTTTTAAAATTTTTTTTAACTTTTACACAAACATTGCCGATCGTCACTTAGGTTATAACTGCCGACGTATTTTATATACTTTTATATTAACTTGCCAGTGTCTGTTTATATATATGTATATATGTATATATGTATATATGTTTGGTAGGTAGGTTGGAATTTTTTTGAAGCCAAACGCAAAAAGAAAAAGAATAATTTTGTTTAAAAAATTTAAAGATAGAGTTCTGAAATTTTGCACAGTTTCTCATGATTAAAAAGGAACCGGACACGGTACTTTACAAAGCTACCAAATGACAGGTTTGGGTTGCTGCCGAACAACTCTTAGCACATCTCTGGCATATTTCGAAAACCAAATGTATTACAGGCATAAAAATTTACACTTATATACTCTTTCTGAAATTATAATACCTATAGGTTTCACTTAAAACTAAAAAGTATAAAATAAAATAATAATGTAAAAATAAAAATTTTTAAAATATACCTTTATCGAAACCAAACTAGCCCCCTAAAAAGTAGAAAATAAAACTAGTGGTGCATGTTGAGCATCTAGAACTACTATAAGATAAAACACAAAAGTATATAATGAATCTTGCTGGAATATTGTTAATGGGAATTTGGAAACGCTTTGTGATGTTCTTTTAATATTCGTGATTTTTTTCAAGCGTCAAATATTAAAAGTGTCCATTAACAATATTCCAGCAAGATTCATTATATACTTTTGTGTTTTATCTTATAGTAGTTCTAGATGCTCAACATCCACCACTAGTTTTATTTTCTACTTTTTAGGAGGCTAGTTTGGTTTCGATAAAAGTATATTTTAAAAAATTTTATTTTTACATTATTATTTTATTTTATTTATAACAAAAATCAACTTATTTCCTAATTACATGTAAGAACATTTTCATGTGATAGTTGGTCTATGGACCATGGACCATGCTACAAAAGATTGTTGTTTGCCAAAATTTTTACAGACGATAGGTATGTAAAAATAATAAACAATTAAAAGACTTTTAATATAAAATTGAAATCTATTAATGATAGTTATAAAAATTTTTGTAGGATCATTCGTTACCTGCTGTTTTTAGCAATGGAATGATTACTATTCTTTATTTTAATATAATTTTTTTTTAAATAATTCTCTTGGTATTTTGATTTACATATTATGTTCTATATTTTATAAGTTTAGCTTTATTATTATAACACGCATTTTGTTATACTCATATGCATTTATTATGTAGAATTAAGTTAAAAACAAAAAATTTAAATAAAGAAATTTGAAAAATTAAAAATTAAATTAAAATTATTATGTATTAATTGAGAATATAACATGGGAATTATATATGTAAAAATAAATATTTTGAATTTTGAAAAAATTTGGTTCAGTTTTGTGTGTAGCTGATAGTTAGGTTTCACTTGAAAGTACGTGTTGAATTTTTAAATGGATATCTGAAAAAATTGATTAAAAAAAAATTAATCATCATCAAAGGAAGTATTACTTAATAATAATATAGAAATAAATAAAGATCAAATTTTATTTCACTATATTATTTTATGGAATTCTGCAATTTATGTTGTAAAATGGGGAAACATTTCGGGTTTTTCAGTTTACCATTATTGATTAATACTGTAATGTTACTTCTAGAATCATAATACTTTGTAAAAGTTTAGTTATTTTAATGACTGGAATTCCGAAACGAATACTACTATCGTCAAGTATGCCGTTTGATATTATGCGGTAACAGTTGGAAACCGCACTCCAAATTAAAAACCAACATTTTTTTGGCGTATGCAGCACACTAAAAATCAATCAATTTAATTATTTTAAATAAAAAATACGTGTTAAATGGTTTACATAATACTCAAATTATTGCTGAAAGCTTTGGTGAATATTTGCTTATTCAGTGTGTGTTAAAATTTTAAAATAGTATTTTCAGAATTGAAGTTTATAAGAATTTGTCACATTTTAAAATCTTTTAATTTTTTTTCATATTTCATGTGATTTCTTAAGGAGAGGCGAAAATATTAGCAGGCGGAAAACAATTCTGGATATACAAATTACTTGTACAAATTTAAAAGCATCTTGAAGGTTCCTGAATGGATTTATTTATTTATTTATTTCACTTCAGGAATAACCTTACAGATTTTGCTTACAAACTACAGTTTAAAACTAATACTTATTATTATTAATATAGCAAAATACAATTCAAATTTTGACATTTTATGATGACATTTATTGACATTTTATGATGAAAAAAATATGGTGATTTTCCTTTTAAAATTTTGTCTGCTATAATGAAAATCCATTATAGAATGGCATTTATTATATAATCTTTGTGAATTAACGATGGGTTCCGAAAATCCATAGTTCGTCCTATGAGAATCTAAATAAAGAAAATTTCTATCACGAATAGTATAAAATGGTACATAGATATTATATAAATTTAAAATAAAAGGACACTTTATTTTAGCTGACAATTTATTTATTTAGGATATATACTTATTAGGAAAACATTGTAACTATGGCTAATTTTAAATGTCGCCACTGTACAATATATTGTATTATACATCTGTATAAAGTTTATACATATCCATTTTTGTTTTGTAATTTTTCTTGATTTAAAAATGTCAAATAATTTTAAGAAAATAAGTAAAATCTACAACTTGAAATAATGGGTAGGTATGAGTTTTATTTTCAAGTAATGCAAAAACAAACAAAATGAAAATAGAAACAACAAAAAGTATGTACAAAGAATTAAAGTGCCTCATAACACTTCAATGTTTTTCCAGTAAATGATATTCATGATGACAATGATAATCATGATAAGGTTGATTATAATTATATTTTCTATAATATTTTGACTGATTTCATGAATTACGCAGTTGTATTTATAATCATTATAAGGATAAGCAATGTAAAACAACTACAAACAAAATCAAAGTGAAATTTCAACGATTTAATTTTGTTTTAGTTGAAAATGTGAATTTTTGTTTTTATTTTTTTTTTTGTTGTTTTTGTCTTTTATATTTCAACATCATCATCAAGAGTAAATCATAATAAAATTACAATTTTGTTTATTTTTATGGGCTTTTAAGAATAACACAAATGTAGGTCCTCTTGTTTGTAATATAGCTACTAAAATATTTAACCAAACAATTAAAATATTTTTGAAAATGTCTTTTTCTTTTTGGTTTGTTGTATTTGTTGTGTGTTTTTTTTTTTTTTTTTTGAATAAATGAAAGACGAGTTGCCGTGAACATTTCTGTTTTTATTTTTTTTAAAATTGGAAATCTTTATTTTATTGTTTTGATACTAAAGATGAAGAAGAAAATAAGAATTTGAGTTATGAGATTGGGTGGATTTGGTTCACGTGCAGTAACATTGTAATCATCTAATTAAGCTCACTTGTAATTTAAGAATGGAGTAATTTTTGAGGTAATTCAGATATGACACAGTATTTTTTTTTCGGCAGAAACATTACTTTAAAAAATTTATATATATGTATGTATATAGTTTAACTTGTATATAGTACAACACTCTACTAGGGAAGATATTATAAGGCATAATAGCTTCAGTTCAGTTTATATTACAAATTAGTTTTCAAATGTTGACTGACTAATCTTGAAATTATTTAGACTTAGAGTTATTTGTATTTATAATTCGATGCTTTTGTTGATAAATCCGTCACTAAGAAATAACTTAGAGCTGTTTAATAATCAAACTTAATAAAATAAATAATGAAAATATAATAATGCACTCTATTGGATGACGAAATTAAGAAGAATAGTGTTTTTTAATAACCTATTTAGTTTAGCATAGTTTATTTTAAAGGAGGGTGGTAGTGTTATCAGTTTGTTATCCCCTTCAGCACATCACAATATCAACTGCATCTTTGGCAATCCTTTGAGCAAACCCGGAGCTTAATGAGTCTGGGGATATCCTATAAAGAAGCATTTCAAGTATCTTTTCGGTGTTGAAACATATGCGCACCGAACCGTTCTAAGGTTTTGTTTTCGTTAGACTGGGCAAATATGTTTGGTTTTTTTCTAAGCGTTAAAATACTTGTAGATTCTGGTACCCTTTATCGTTGTAATAAAATAAATGATAAATAGTTGAGAGTTTTGGTATACTAATAATAAAGTGGAGCTATGCTATTATGAAGGCGAAGAACTCTGCAGTAGATATAGTTTTCCACATTTAAACTGGTAAATATACCACAAAAAAAATTCTACAGAAAAGCTATTGTATGTGATTGTGTTTTCCAAATCTCTGTGTAAGAGCAGTTAGGGTGTTCATCTCATAGATTGGAATTACATATAAAAGAAAAAGATTATAATAGCTATCATCATTATTGACCCAGTTACATATAATCTATATGACTGAAATACATCTATGTAAAATTATTAAACAAATTTATATTTAGACGTTTCAGAACCAATATCACTTTTCGAAAATAGTGGTAATCGAAAAAAATAAATTTGTTACATTATTTTTTTTTATCCCACCTTTGGTTTTTTCGGAAATTTATGAGTTATGTATTTTTAGGAATAAAATATTTTTATAGCTTTTAAATGTCAAATAAATATTTATTATTTTTATTAAGTCTGTGCCAAGAAATTATAACCGTTTACAACATAGAAAAAATTGAAATAAAATAACCACCATATTCAGAATATTCAAAAGTATTTCGTCTCAAAATTTGTTTGTCCATTCTGTAAAAAATTTGAAATATTAATTTTAATATTTTCAAATGTACCTATTGATGGGTTAAACGGTTTATTTTACTTAAGCGATTTTTATAAACATCTTTAAGCAAAATAAATATACGACAAAATAAAGTAAGCGACTTTAAAAAACTAAAAACTGGTACAGCCCGTTACTATATTTTTAAACTTGATTTAATTTTTAACATTGATTTTACTCGAATAACATCAGTTTCAGACATAAGCGGTTATGATTTGTTGCCACAGAAAGAATGTGTTTTTTCTTTGAATTTTCATTTTAAATTATTTTCATTTTTTTAAAGAACTTACTTTTATTTGTTTACTTTTCTCATTGTACATTCCTCTTTTAGTGCGATATCTAGTGTAGTTGTGATTACACTAAAAATTTAACAGATAAATAACTGCGATCAGCGATAAAAACGTCTGATGAACAGATAAATAAGACGTGTGATCAGCCTATTTAATGTGATGTGTAAAAATGTGCAATGAACTCACTAAACATTATTCGGAATAGTTTTCGGAATATGCGCATGAATTTGGTTATATAGGTGTAGTATTTATTTCGAAGTGTGATCGGTTCGGAAATACCTTCAGTGAACAAACAGACTTCAAGAATTAAAACTGATGCACTTGGATTTCTGATATATTAATAATAAATTTTAGGAAAATCTAAATCTATGAAATTAATTCCAAATAAAGTTAATATTTATAGAATTCCTGTTACTTTTTTTTTTGGCTTTACTGATTTTAAATATCATCATTGTATGGCAAATAATAATGTCTGTAAAACTTTCCACATCGGTGAATTAAAGCAGTGACGGGAATCCAAAAATTTAAATTTCCCATCTGTCAAATAAATCGAAAAATATATCCAAGTTCAGAACCCATATAGAAAAACTATATAATTATTTAATACAAGAATCATATGTTTTGTAAGATCATAAGATCAATAAACTATGAAGCATTATTAAATTAGAACTATTTCTTTGAAGGCATCAAAACAAATGAAATTACCCAAAAAATACAGTAGATACCGGAAAGTAAAGTATAAAGTAAGAATCAGCCATCCCGAAATGTTGCTGATTGACCAATGCAGGCACATCTTTAAGTTCAAATTAATGTTGATTTTGTGAAGCAAAATATTGACAAGCAGAAAAAAAATATTTTTATTGATGACATGGCTGTAAAGCTTGCCTCACCACTTTTAAAAATTCACTAGAAAAGAAGGATTTCTTATAGAAAAATCACCAGAAGCAAGACAACATTTTCAAGGGCAATATTGACTAATTGGTACAAGACTACCACCATCTTCTACATCTCAATATTTTGCCTTCGTTGTATACAAAAGAAAATTTTAAACCAGAATTTACAGTTGTACATCGATGACCTTACGAAGCTAACAACAAGGATATTAGAGAAAGAAAAAAATACACTATGTAACAAAAATGTTATTCTTAAAGTGGAAGACGTTAAGAAAAATGAATTGTTTTCCGGAAATCTAAAACTTTGTTTTGAGTTAAATAAGTAGAGGAAAGAAAAATTTTTGTAATGCTTGACCGGCGAATGGTATGCCAGGAACTATAATATATATTAGAATAAGCTAATAATATATATTAGAAGTAGAGTTAGAAGTAGAGTTAATAGTTCATTATATTATTTATATATATATATATATATATAAAGGAAATTTTTTATGTCTGCCTTTATGTTATTTATAGACTCGAAAACTACTAAATCGATTTGGATGAAATTTTCAGAGTATATTACTGGAATAAAAGGGAAGTCAATAGGCCTACCCGCTTTTTAAAATTCCGACGGGTTTGAGCAGCTGCCATACAACTCTCAGCACCTGTCACAAATATTTTAAGATTCAAAAGTGTTACAGAGCTGAAAATTTGTACTCAAGTACTGCCTCAAACAGAATTAAATACGTTTTACAAAATTTTGAGTGGTTCGGGCTGCTGCCATACAATTCCCAATACCTATTACAAATATAATGAGCAAACATATCTTTTACCGTATTATTATTTAAATTTGTTTAAAAAAATTTGCTGTTTTTTCAAGAAATTATCATATATACAAACGTTTGGTGAAACAGAAGTCGATTATTTTTATTATTCAAATATTGTTTTGTAGAATCCGTTTGCAAAGAACGAAAAGGTAGACGTATTTACGTTAGCTTAAAGACAATCGGCATGTGAGTTACATATTTATTATAATATTAATGTAACAAAATATAAATGAATGTAACACTCTTATTAAACGTCTGTCACCCACATAATATTTTTTCCAATTATAATTTAAATTCTTAAAATTGTTTTAAAGTTATATGTATATATATATATAATAAGAAATAACTAATATCAATTAATCTTATATATAAAGAAGGATGTTTGTATGTATGTATGTATGTTTGTGTCAGAACTCCTCCGAGTCGCATGGACCAATTTCAACAAAATTTTACAGGATGGTTTTTTACTACTTAGAATCGAACCCGTGATATGTTGTTTTCCAAAATCTGACTGGTTCGAGCACCTGTCACACAACTCCGAGCACCTGACAAAAATATTTCAAAAACCAAAGGTGCTACAGAATTGAAAATTTGCACACAGATACTCTTCCAAAAATAAACAAATTTGACTTTCACATTTTTTCGAAATTTTGACTGGGTCGGGCGCCTACCATACAACTCCCAGTACCCGACAAAAATATTTCAAAAACCAAAGGTGCTAGAGAGCTGAAAATTTGCACACAGGTACTCTTCCAAAAATAAACAAATATGACTTTCACATTTTTTCGAAATTTTGACTGGTTCGGGTAGCTGTCATACAACTCCGAGCTCCGCAGATCCCTCAAATTTTCTAACAAGAAAAATAGTTTTCATTGGAATCCAACATACATATGTGTATCAAATTGGAACCAAATCGGTCCAGTCTCTGAGATATGAATTTTCGTTCAAAAGAGCGCTGGTGGAAAGCAGGTTCTACATATTTGGCAGAAACTGCCGTAATCGGGATCCAAGGTAAAATGTCAAGTCCCTAACTTAACAGGAAGTGGGTCTAAAATGCTGAATTTCATATGTTATGCAGACCATATATAATTTTCTAATGGAGCTAGAATTTAGCTTATTTATTTGACCCTTTTTTGTGCAGTTAATATTGGTACAAAGTATTGGTGATAGTCATTCAAAAAGCAAGTTTTTAAAGTTTTTTTTATTTTATTATTTTTAGAGAGGAAGAGAAAAAGGGGTAAAAAAAACAGAAAAACAAAATTCTCATTTTTATTTATTTCTATCTTTCAATGAAATAAAGTAAAGAAAAAATTTTTTTTTTAGAAATATTTGCCTTGAATTTTAGCGTACTAAAGCTACAAAAAAAGACTTTAGAATCGCAGCTTGATAAAAGCTTTTCAAAGCAGTACAGAAGAAAAGCCGGACAGCCCGTCTCTGGATATGATGTGGTCAAGAGTGACGCCTTGAGTCAAGTATATACTGTTCTGCCAAAGCCCGGCGCGAAAATTCGATGTTAGCAATAACGTTTGGTCCGGACATATTATCCAATAACGCATTAATTATTCTTGAAGATAAATGTGTGGCTATGATCGATAAAACATTACTGCAACTCGGCCTATCTTTACCAGTATGAAACCAACAAAATGAACTTGATACAGATTACATACGAGAAAAGATCTGCAACGTCGAAGAGCTGAAAGCGTAATATTGCGGTAAAAATACCACTTCTAAATCAAGATCAGATAAAATCATACAAAATTATCATGGATCAGGTAGAGAACCAACAAGATTTCTTGATGCTTCGGGAGGCACAGGTAAAACATTTTTAACCAACCTAATTCTAGCCGAAATCAGAGCTCGAGGAGAAGTTGCTCTTGCCATTGCATCTTCAGGAATCAAGGTAACATTAATGGAAGGAGGAAGAACAGCCCATTCTGCACTTAATTTGCCACTAGACATCTTCAGACAGGAAAATCCTACCTGCAACATTAGTAAAACAAGTGGTCGGGCGCAAGTGCTCAAGACATGCAAAATTATCGTATGGAATGAATGTACCATGGCTCACAAGAAAGCTCTCGAAGCCCTTGACGTGACTGTGAGAGATCTGAGAGGAAATAACAACCTTATGGGAGTACTTCTATGTGGAGACTTCCGTCAAACTTTATCCGTCATCCTAAAGTCAACACCAGCCGATGAAATTTACCCATGTTTAAAACATTTATCTTTGTGGAGACATGTACGAAAAATAGGTTTGAAACAAAACATGAGAGTACATCTGGGGGATGAGAGTGCTCACATTTTCACCAACAAGCTACTTGAGATCGGAGAAGGTAGATTTGCAGTTGAGCCATCTGGAAAAATAAAATTGCCATCCAATTTTTGTAATTTGGTGTCGTTCGTCGCAGAACTAATAGATGCAGTCTATCCGGATATTCAGCAAAACTATCATAATTTGAACTGGTTTCGAGAGAGGGAAATTCTTGCTGCTAAAAATGCTGACGTCAGCGAAATGAATAATCAAATACTTTCCATATTACCGGGCGTAGTAAATGCTGATGAGGTAGTTAATTTTCCAACAGAATTCCTAAATTCTCTTGATCCGACTGGATTACCGCCACATCGTCTTTTACTGAAACTGGGATCACCAATTATTTTATTAAGGAACCTCGACCCACCAAAACTTTGCAACGGTACAAGACTTTGTGTTAAAAAATTCTTGGCAAATGTAATTGAAGCGACTATTTTAACAGGGAAGGGACAGGGTGCAGATGAAAACGCATCCCAAGGATACCACTTATTCCAAATGATCTCCCTTTTAACTTTAAGAGGTTGCAATTTCCAGTTAGACTTGCGTTCTCGATTACGATAAACAAGGCACAGGGACAGTCTATTAAGTACTGCGGTGTGGATTTAAGTGTGAAGGCGAAACTAAAAACGTTGTATATAATCAAGTTTTATCTTGAGAAAATTATTTAATCACCCGTCAATTTAATTAGTTTATTAATACTTCCCTTTTCAAACTAAAAACGAAGAAAAAATTCTAGGAACTTTAAATTTTCTCGGGCAACGCCGGGTAACTTCGCTAGTACTTAAAATAAAATAAAGAAAAAAAACATTTTTTTTAAAAATATTTACCTTCAATTTAAGCGTACTAAAACTATATATACTATGTATAGAGACTTTGAGCCAGCAACGCGGACCGGGTACAGCTAGTAGAAGATAAAACTAGAACTTATATACTGCTTGATATAATAAAAATGGTTTCAATTTTTGCATTGACCGAGGAATTTTACAATAATAAATACAGAATTAATGAAACAAGAGTAATTATTATTAAAAGGGTATCTTAAAAATGTATAAGAGCGAAAAATTATGTTTCGCTGATGCAGGAAAATCTTCAAAAATTGAATAGTGGAACTGAAAACTAAAAATTGAGCTGCCAACTACATGCTGCCAGCTGCACTGAATAACTAAATATGTATAAGTACTGACATAATCTTAGTGCATATTTTCAAAATTTAAAAACATTTTTTTCAATAATAATCCAGAAAAAATATTTATTTTGAATTAATTAAAAATATTACACAAAAAAATTATATTTTACAACCATTGTTAAATCAAATTTCCGAGTACCAATTTTAAAGAAATACACAAAACCTAAAAAAATTATGTATTATGTAAGGATAAAGTTTTATAAATTTACTATGGTATTTTTTAAATGTTTAAATTTAAGAGAAAATAAAAATACAAATGAAAAAATTTATTAAGTTATTTTCATGTGAATTCTATCATAAATTTTCTTTAAAAAAAAAAAATTCTAAAAAAAAACTCAATTATTTTATCAAAAAAAAAAATCAACATGTCAATTCCACGTATTGAAAACTTTAACTTTATTTTTATTTTTATGCCTATTTTTTTACCACATTTAGTGTTTTCCAAACTTTTTTTTTTAACTTAAAATTTCATTTGAAAGATTCATAAAAAATATTCCTCCCAATCAGATTAATAAAAATTGGAATAGCTACTTGTTTTTTTTTTGTTCAAATGAAGTAAGAGAAAATTTATATAAATAAATTTTGATGAAAATTCTTTAGAAACGTTATTGTCATCAGACCGCGAAATAACAACTGAAATATTATTCAATTTTATTCACTATCGTTCTTATTGAAATGACAAAGTTAAAAAATTATTTGAAACGATTTAAATTTATTTTAAAAGAATATTTACATTTATTTTGCATGTATGTGTTTATGCATAGATTTAAAAAAAAAAAATTTAAAATTCAGAAATTACGAGATTTTTAACTAAACCTTAAGGTAAATAAAAATAAAAATATTGTTTCATCCATAACTCTTGAAATTTAATATTATTTTCGCTATTAAGTTTGAATGAATTCTGGTGTTCTACAAGGCTCTGTCCTTTCACCAAACCTATTTTTCATTTTCATTAACGACCCACTCAAACTAACTTTCAATACACAGCTTTGTCGACGACAGCACTCTAGTAGCATAATTTATGATTTTCTAAAAGAAAATAATTCTCATATTTCACAATAAACTCTAAAAGAAGAATAATGGCCGGTGTGCATAATCACGTTCTAGCCAAAATTGTGTAGAAAGTGGGGTAAGGCAGATAGAGTCGGATTTAACACTTCAAAAACGAAAAGTTGTTTTGTTAGTAATAAGATAACAGCATTCGCACCAATTTTCCGGTTTCAAAATTAAACATTCACCGACTTAAAGACCTGAACATTCTTGGAATGCGATTGAATCAAAATATGCACTGGAATGAGCAGATTTTCGATATTGCGAAAAGCGTGTTAAATGTTTATGCTTTTTGAGTCGCTGCAAAATCTTTTTTATCTTAAGACCCAAGTATAACTTGCATTTTTATAGACAGATTCGCCAAAAAATGTTTTAAGTTTTCGGAAAAAGTTAAAATTCGTCTTATAGGCGAGAATTTGAGTTTTTTTTAGTGCCCTTTATAAAATAAAGGGACAAGAAAAAGTAGTGAAATAGTGTCTCTCATTTTAATCTTTTTTCAATTTCTTTTACTCGAAAAAACCAATATTCATTACAAGCAACTGAAGAATTCTCAAATTAAAAAAAAAAATAAAAGAATTAAAATAATAAAACAAAAATGAGTCAATTTGTTCGGATCACAAAATTTTCAAAATATTGTGTTGAAATAACAAAAAATTCAGGAAAACCAGAATGAAAAAATTGCAAAAACTGTAATTGTTGTAAAATTTACATATGAAACGAACACACGAAATGAACACCAATGTTATTTACAAATAAAAATTGTATATGCAAAAATTTCAAAATGAGCACGATATTTCATTCATTTTCTCAATTTTTGTAAAACAAAACAATCAAAATTAAACTCAAATTCTCAGAAAATTTCTTAAAATTATACAAAATTCCTCGTACCCACTGTTGCGATATTTGAGTTTTTAATACCAACTCTTTCATAATAGATCTGGATTTTGCACTATGCTTTTTAAATAATTCTTCAAAGTCATTTGTCAAAGTCTCAAAGACTTTTTTATTGCCATTGACGCTGGTGTCGTTAATTTTATATTGCTAATGAGTTGATTTTGTGGCTACGTGCCAGTTGCTGGTCTATGAAAATGACAATTTTACCATGACAATGATAATTTTGTTTCAGATTGAAAGAGTTTTTAGTGAACTTAACTTTGTTAAAACTAAATAAAGAAATCGAATGAAAGTTGAGCTTTTGAAAGGAATTTTATCAATTCGCGAATACTGTTTTGATTTTGAAATTGAAGAAAATATTCTGAAAATGATAGGATCTTCTGAAATGATGAAAATAGGAATTCTGAAAAATATGAAAATAGGAATTTATTTTCAAATGTACATGAGGAAGATTTGCCAGATCTTTAAATTTTAGATTCGAATTAATTATTTATAAATTAAAAATTCTTTAACAATTAAAGCTTTCAAAACTTCTTGTAATAGTAATGAAATAATAGTAATGAAATTAGCGATTTATCTTATCACTCGCCGGTTTGTAAACGTTTTCCTTTATTTGTTTCTCCAACCTCAAACATGTCATACTTTGATTCTGTCCTCTGCGATAATGGCTGTTTTTATATTGAAAATGTTAGCTCTTTCAAATACCTAGGAATTATATTGGATAATAAATTAAATTCGTCTGAACATACTCATAATTTAAAAAAATATTTAAATAAAATTGTTCGTTACGGCTATACCATTTGAGAAAATGTAGTACGTTGGAAATTTTAAATATATTTTACTACGCCTTTTTCAATTCCAAGTTGAATTATGGTTTAGCTTGCTGGGGTGGTTCTTACAATAACAGAATTCGTCCACTTCTCCTAGCTCAAAAACATTACTTAAGAACCATGCTTAATGTTAATCGTCTATCATCGAGTTTCCCACTTATCCAAAGAGTCTGTATTTTGCCACTCAGACATCTCTATATCTACAAAACTATGAAATTTTTTTTCATTAGATCTGGTTACCTCGATCAAAGATTAATGCCAACTTACAACCTACGTATTAATTATTTGAATTATGTTGCTGTTCCAATGGCCAGAACAACACAATTTACGCATTGCTTTGTTAATATGGCACCACGAATTTTTAATAGACTACCAATTCACATCAGAAGTGAACGTAATTTCTACTCATTTCATAGACAGTTGAAAATCTGGTTATTTCAGTTCGATCACTCTCAAATTGAATCACTATTTGATGGTGGAAATTTGTATTAAATAAGTGTTTTATGTATGTATTATAATTAAATGTGGTTTTCTCTTCATACTTCAATTATATTATATTCTTTAACTAGTGGCCCCTGTTGAGTAATTTTATTTCAAGTTGAAGTCAAATTTAAAGTTTTTAAAAAAACAATAATTTACGTACTGACATAGACTTCGCACGATATAGCAGAAACCACTCGTGTTTAATAAAAAGTTTTGTGGTTAGTAAGTTTTATTTAGGACACATAAATACACGTCCCTCATATACTGCTTCGTTTCCGATATATTCCCTCTAGTAAGTGGCATTTAGTGGATAAAATTACTAAAAATAAAAAATTTTGTCATCAAAGAGGTATGTATATATATACCTACATAATACATAATTTTAATAAAAACTATATTATTACTACAAATAACCAAAATTTAGAAACAGTTACTTAAAAAGATAAAAATGAAGAATTCAAGTGATTTTTTTTTTTGTTGTTTTTATATTTTTTAGTTTAGATGAATTTGTCTTTTTTTTTTTTTTTGGAATATGTACATAGTGCATAATGTAAATTATAATAATTGATTTGTTTGCTTTTGTTTATTATTTTAATAAGTTCTCACATATGCACAATGTATTTGCTGAATAATAAAATCATATGAGTACAAAATTTTCAACTGTGTGCGCATTTTTGTTTTATATATACATCTTATATATTATATCAGAAGTTCATTACGGAGTAGGAGAATCGAAATAAAATGAAAAGGTGTCTACTGCGCAGGACCTTAAATGCTTGTCAATTATATTTATAGATGATTCTTTTACTCATAACCACCGCAAAGACAAACTTTAAATATAATTACCTATATCTACATATATGTAGATGTCATATTTTCATATAAATGCATTTAAATATGTTACTCATCTGCTCTATTATATAAAGATGATTAACATATAGTACAATAAAAATTGGCGGTTAGTTATGAATGTTATGTATTCAAACAAAAATAATAAAATATTGCCTGGTACCTATATACATATTATGTACATAAAAATAAAAAAATTGATTTAAAAGTTTAAATCAAAAATTTCCAATTTACATTTATTATTGTATATCTAATAAATGCTGTTTCTTCTACTGCAAATGTACATATACTATATACTATTTATTTATATATGAGTGAAGTAGATTTATGTAGATACGTAATTTCATAAAAGTAAAAAAAAATAATTTTGGTCAAAATTGTAGGTATATAAATATGTATGGATTATGTATGAATGTAATTCTGAAACAGATTAAGCTCACAATTCTGCAAGAGAATTAATAGAATTTGGGTCTATATTTTCATTAACCAAAACCGTGTTAATTTATAAATTAAGAATATTTTTGGTAAATTGAAAAAATAATATAAAGTTAAAATGCTTGTCAATTATAATTATAGATAGCTACTTTGACTCTATTATGTAAAGATGAAATTGCCCGTCATATGATTTTTTTTTGTTTTTGTATTTTTTGTTGTTTTTGTCTTTTTATATTTTTGTTTGTTTTTGTTTTTTATTTTAATAAGAACTCACGAATAATGTATTTGGTGAATAATAAAACATAAAATAATATAACAAACTAGCTTTGTAACCCATCATAAATGACGGAAGCAAAATAAATCCTAGTTTCTTTTTTTCTTTCATTAGATTCTTTATTCCGAAATTACAGTACTTATGTTTATATCACTTTTTATTTATTTTTATTTATGTTTATATTGGCCTAACACTAATCTTTTTTTTCTTTATATAACAGAAAAAGAAGTACCATACCAACAAATTTGTATAAAATGTTTGTATTTTTGTATGGTATACTCGTACTCACTTCCATTTAGTTATAATTCGTTAGTTGGGTTCCATTTAGTATAAATTATACCGTATTAGCGTTATTGTGGCCTCTGGGAGAACAAATTTAAAAATGGGATCTTATTTTCATATAAATTTTGTCTTTTGTATACTGTATAGGGATCTTATTTTGCTATATGAATAAACTGTTATTATGGTATTGTGTTATTTTTAAAAAAATATTCAAAATTTTGTATCTAAATTGGTAAAATTTACAAAAAATACAAAAACATTTTCATCAATAATTTTCAATTTAAAAAAAACAATGTTTTATTATCCGACGTAGAAGTAGAGTTTATTATCCTACTCTACTTCTATCAAGTTCTATTGATTGAACAGTGAACCTGAACAGTGAAGTGAACAGTGAACACTTAACACTGAAAATAAAATAACATTTTTGGAATGGAGCATGCAGAACATACAGAATACAGATACAGCAAATAATAAAATAAAAACAAAAAAAAAAACAAAAAAAAAACAAAAATTATTTTTTTTGAGTGAAGTGACTTACGCACACAATAATGACAAAAATAAAAGGTAGAAGCAATAAAGTAGTATAATGTATAATATTATACAACACAAATATGCTGATACACATGTACATTATTGTGTATAATTTTAAGTAATAAGAATAACCTTTGAGTGAATTATGTTTTTTTTGTGTTAAATGCTGTTTGCCTTTTGGTTATTATACCATATTAAACTATTGATTAAATTTCTATTAGTCCTTATTATTATAAATCAAAAAAAAATTTTGTTTTATTTATATTATTATTATTATTTTTTATTTTTCCTTATTATTTGCGAAGAAGACTAACATTAAATTAAAAAAATATAGTTCATGCAATCAATTTTTCCTGCAAAGGTTCAGCATGGTAGACAGGGGTTAAAAAAAAGCACCAAAGCAATTTGTATATATATGCATTTGTATTTATATGCAATTTGTATATGTGTTGGAGCGTTCCGTCGAACTTACAAACATCCAGATAAATGCAGAATAATATATATATAATAATAAAATATGATTAAAAAGTTTTCAACTGTGTGAGCATTATTGTTTTATATACAACTACTATATATTAGAAGTTCAATAAGGATAATTATATATACTCTAACTCTACTATATAAAAGTAAATTTGCTCGTCATATGAACAATTCAACTGATTTTTTTTGTTTTTGCTTTTTTATATTTTTTATTTAAGATGAATTTGTTTCTTTGTTTTTTTTTGGCATATGTACATAAATTCATTTGCAAGTACATAATATAAAATATAGTAACTGATTTGTTTGCTTTTTTTTATTATTCTAATAAGTTCTCACATATGCGTAATGTATTTGCTGAATAATAAAATCATATGAGTACAAAATTTTCAACTGTGTGCGCATTTTTGTTTTATATATACATCTTATATATTATATCAGACGTTTATTAAGGAGTAGGAGAATCGAAAAAAAATGAAAAGGTGCCTACTGCGCAGGACCTTAAATGCTTGTCAATTATAATTATAGATTTTGCTTGAACTTATAGTATACTTGTAAATTTTTTACTTCAATATTAAGCTTTTCATACATTTTTTATTTGTTATTTCTTTTTTCTTTACATTTTTTGATACATTGTTTACACTATTTTTAATTTTATTTTTAATTCTATTTTTTTTTAATTATTTTGTCAAATCTTAATTTGTAATTACTTATGAATTTAGTACCCCGCTAAAACATTCATATTTATATTTTTTTTTTCATTTATGTTTGTTTGGTTTAACACGTGTTCTTTGGAATATATTCGAATGATCCTACTTATTTTCTTACATATATAAAGTTTTGTTATTTTTACTAAATTATTTATTATTGAATTTTATATTATTATGTTTGTTCCTATTAACTATTCTAATAAACTATAGTTTTTTTTACTTTTATTAATTTTATTGAATTTATTATATTAGTTTATTAGATTTAAGAGCTTTATGTTTTGATAATATTCAATTTTAATTTGATGTAGTTTGTAAAAAATTTTATATTTAAGAAAATAAATGAATTTTAAATCTTAATCTTAATCTCTAATCACTAAAATTTTTTATTTTATTCTGTTAAGTTTATTTTTATTGTTTTTAGCATTTTTTTATTTTGTTAATTTATTTTATGTAAAGTAATAATATTGAATTTGTTTTGTCAATTTATTTTAAATTTTTGTGTAATATTTTGTACATTATTTTACTATTAAATAAACAAATATAGGTATGTGAAGCTTAATATGGTTCACTTCATTCATATGTAGATACGTATGTATATGATATGATAAATATATCAAAAACATTATTTTTCTCAACTACTATTTCTCTTAATATCTGTCATAAAATTACATTGTGTTTGGCTTAATCTGGTATAATTTTTTCGAGCAAATATCGCAACACTGCTAGTACCCGACAAATACAAATGTTTAGTTACTCAGTTAAATATTTAGTCCCAATTTTTTTTTTATTTCAAAAAGAGTAATTTGCTCATATAGAGCACTACTTCTCTTAATATCTGTCATAAAATTACATTGTGTTTGGCTTAATCTGGTATAATTTTCTCGAGCAAATATCGCAACACTGCTAGTACCCGACAAATACAAATGTTTAGTTACTCAGTTAAATATTTAGTCCCAATTTTTTTTTTATTTCAAAAAGAGTAATTTGCTCATATAGAGCACTACTTCTCTTAATATCTGTCATAAAATTACATTGTGTTTGGCTTAATCTAGCATAATTTTCTCGAGCAAATATCGCAACACTGCTAGTACCCGACAAATACAAATACTTAGTTACTTAGTTAAATAGTTAGTCCTAATTTTTTTTTGATCTCAAAAAATGCAATTTGCTCATATAGAGTTATCTGTGATTTGACTTTGATTCTTGCATCAATGGTTAGGTTTTATACTCCTTTACCAGGCTACTAATTTTATGGAGGTGATTTTACTGATTAATGAGATAACGAAACAAAAATTATTTTTGTCAAACGTGATTTTTTTAATAAATTTGGATTTTATTTTATGGCATACAACATTCAAAGATTTACACATGTGTAGGCAAATCAGTTTAGTGAATCAAAGTCTAAGGGTAAGTGCAATAAAAATCAAGAAACAACGATCAAAGTATAAACACAATCGGTAGTTTATGATTCGGTGTTTTAAAATTAATCGGCGAGTTTAAGCTTAAATTTTTACAAAAAAAAATAATAAAGAGTTAAATAATTTTACCAGAAAAAAGTTATTAAATTTCTGTAATAAATATTTGTAAACATTTAAAAATGTTGTATTGAAATGTAAGCAGTTTGTTGTTTGTATTTTTCAATTGATTCAGTTTTAATTCACCCCAATAATGTATCAGACATATTTTTAAATGTTCTGACTGACTATGCAAGGGTTTTCAAACTAATCTTGAATCATCTTGGTATTTCCAAGACATACTGGTGCAAAATAGCTATTTAGTCAATTTAACTAATTTTTTTTTATCGATCACTTGAAAATATGTAAAACAAATGACAATTTAAATAGAATTACAGTGTTGGGAAAACCAAAAGGCTTAAACATATGATGATTTGTTTCTTATATAATTGCAAAATTTAGATTATCAACATTTGAGTACTTGCTAACGGTTCCATTTGAAGAAGGATAGTTAAAGAATAGGAAAGAAAATCTCTAATTGGGAATGCTTTGGCTGGAATGCAAACCCACATTCGAGATGTTTTAACCATAACATAATTTCCATAAGCAAACTTAAACCATCTTGGAATTTTTACTGTGAAAAGGTTAAGGTGGGCACTTAAAAGTCTCTCGTGTTATGTGATAAAATTACTTGAGAGGAAGTAGAAGTGATTTTAATTCCTCAGAACAAGTGCAAACACCAAGTAGATGATATAGTAAGTACGCCAACATATACAATTGATATAAAGGATGACATTTATGTCGCCTATAAGACAAATAGGATTCGGTTTTAAACTTTGTCCAAAAACTTAAAACATTTTATGACTTCGTCTATGAGCTTCTTATAATTTCTCATACTTGAACAAACCATATGTTATGAGATTTTAATGAATTTTATTCAGTTTTAGCTCAGTTAATAATTTATTTTTTTTACTTGTTTTTGTTTTTTCATTTAGATGAGACGAGAAATTTATTGACTGTTAACGACACATTGTGCCAATTCAAAATTTATTTCATAAAAAAATCCTTTGAAATATTTTCCAGTGAAATTTTATAATTTAGAGAGAGAATAAAAAAAAATTCTCAAGGTGTTAAAATCAACTAAAAAGGGAAGAGTAAATAAAAATATAACATTATATTTGCCTATGTACAGTGGAGGATATTTATTTTGAGTTCTCTTGGTTTTTATTTAAAATTTTTTGTTTTTGTTATAATTAGAATACTTTTAAAAATTTATTTAGTTTAATTATTTCTTTGAAGTTTATTGACAATTTGATTTGGTTTGTTACCGTTATTTGCTTTCTATGTAAAATGCGATCTTTTAAGATCTATTGTACTTTCCCGTTTGCTATCTTAGAATAGCAGGTCTATGTCCTTGATCAATTCTGTTGTTTAATGTCAATTTCAGAATTAGACAATGCTTATTCATTCGTGAATTTATTTTTGTCTTTTGCGAGCTATGGCATCGCTAATTATTTATTAAGAAGAGAATTTCTCTGTTCTAAGCAGAATCTGCATCTGTCTGTGTTAGATATGCCAATTTTGAAGACATATATTTTTTATATATGGAATGAACGACCTAACTGCTTTTACAAAGAAATTGAAATAGACTGTTACTTACATACAATATTTAGGATTTTTATGGTATAACTACTAATTGTGTGGAAAACTATGCCTATTTTATAAAGTACTTCGCCTTTATTATAGCATAGTTCCATTTGATTTTTAGTTATAAGCAAAACTCTGAACTCATTTTTATCATTTATTTTATCCCAATGATAAAGCGTACTGAACCAAGTCGAAAAATCCAGGAAACATTTTTTGCCTTCGTTGGGAATCGAACCGAAAGGTACCTTTGGCTTTCGACTGCATAAGTCCTTGGCAACTATCATATATATTTTAGGTTTTCCCACCTGGAAACTATTTTTCGTAGGTAAGCATTTGAACGAGCAATACTTGGCTTGGGTCCTAAGAATTGACTCTTTACGTCTGTTTTTGCAAGGACATCTGCTTCTTCATTACCTTGTATTCCTTGATCTTGATGTCCAGTAGTCCACATGAGAGTAACTCTTTTTTTCGCTACCTTTATTTAGCTTTTGTCACAGCTATAGATAAGCTTTGATTTAAAAATTAGGGCTGTCAGAGCTTTTAAAGCTGCTTGATTATCTGATATTATGTATATGTTGCCACCTTTGTACACTTTTTTACTGTACTGTAATGCCGATACCTCGATGGCATACGTTTCACTTTGGAAAACAGTAGGGTATGTGAAAAATGCAACGCTTAACAAAATCTTCGTTCAAATACCCCGGTATAGGTTTTTTCTCCATTTTTGGAGCCATCAGTATACCATACAGAAGCTACTGGAGGTAAAGCTCTTCTTAAATCATCAGCAGTTCTTTAAAAAAAACTTAAAGAAGGCTTTAATTGCTCCGCTTTAATTTAACCAAAATAGAAATAATCCCTTTCAAAAATTATTATATTAATTTTAAGGCATTCAAAACAGGGACAATATTAGGTGAGTCTATTCAATATTTCTCTCACTGTATGGATACTGTTGAATAAATTACAGATTCAATTCAATTGCGTATCAAATTGAAAATGAATAACAGTCGGGAAATTTTGTTTTTTTTTTTTTTATTTTACTTTACATTTTCATGTTTTTATTTCTCTGCGACGAATTTGATTGAAAGTGACATTTTAAAACCTCAAAATGTTTTTAATCATAAATGAATGATGTCGGAATTTATATTTTCCAGTCACTTTTCTCTATTTGTTTTATTTTGTTTTTTTTTTTTTTTTTTGAAGAAAATTGAAAGAAAAAAAGCAAAAAAACTTTTTGAATTTTAAATTAATACAAAATAAGTAGGTAGGAGTATTATTATGTATGGGAGAAAATTTCTAAATTATGTATGTGGAAAGTGGATGTTTAAAATTTATATACGAGTATGAGTAATTCAAAAAAAGGCTAGACGAATAGATTTTGTAATTTTAATTATGAAATTAGATATGGATTTCGATTACGCAAACAAAAACAAAAACAAACAGAAAGAACAAAAATGATTTTTAAGAAAACTTTTTTAATTGTCTGTTTGAATTGAAAGTTTTGAAAAAAATTATTTAAGGATCAATTATGTATATTAAAATTGGAAAAATAAATTGACTTTATTTATGTGGAATGGAAAAAAAATTTATTATCGATCGAATACACCAGAATTAAATTATATTTGCGGTAAGAAAATTTTAAAGTAATTTGGCGATTTACTTTACCACAATTTGGAATAAATAAAATACTAATATTTTTCCGTAATTTTATTTGATCAAGTTTTCAATTTTGACAGTCGCACACATTTTTTTTGTTCTTACTCCTCTTGGGATCATCGGCCTTCCACTTGACATTTCTATCGTACTCGATTACTCATTATTTCTGTTTCCGAGACAATATAAAATTTCATTTTTTAATCTGTTTATACTGTCTAAAGTAGAGGATTAGCTTACTGTAGAAGACCACTTTGATAACTCTATTTGCGTCTACGTGCTAAAACAACGTCATATCTCTGTAAGATGTCATTGTGATTGTTCCCATCTCTGAAGCTAAGATGCATAAGATTACTATGTTTACTGGGTGAGTCATGTCATTTTTTTGTCAGATATTGATTATTATTGTGTAATTATTGTTAGTGGCTTGCCAGTATTTATTTATTGTTTTATTGGTTGTTGTGTTGTATGAGATATATAAATATTGATATAGGTAATTTTAATAATAATTTTTTTTTATTTTCCGTTATGAAATATTAATTATAAATTTTGTATTGATCATTAAATTTTATTTTATTTTATTCATTATAGATTTTATATATTACATTGATATTCTTTTCTTTAGTTATATTTTATACCGCTCGTGATAAAGGAACCCGTCTACCACATCATAATTTGCAACACATTTCTGTGCTCCAACACATGTCCGAATTAACCTCTTCGTAGGCCCTAGGCACTTTTACCTTTAACCCTAACGAATAGTTTTTTGCCAGTATCCCTAATGAAGTCAGCTGTTAGAAAATATTCGAAGACATGCAAAAGCTGAAAGGGGAAATGTTTCCTATTTATCTAATGCTATATGTGAAGAATTTATTGGTATACTAGGATCTAAAGTTACAACGCAGATAATATCTGAAATAAAAGAAACAAAATATTATGGAATCAGCATTGATTCAACTCCTGATATTAGTCATATGGACCAGCTTACCGTGATCATTCGGTATGTACTTAAAGGTGGAAATGTGGTTGAACGATTTTTAAAATTTATTGCACACGATGGAAAATATTTATTCGATATTATACGACATACTTTGGAACATTATAACATAAGTATTGGAAATTGCAGGTCCCAATCATATGATAACGCCAGTAATATGAGCTGTATATATGCAGGTGTACAAGCTAGATTTAGAGAAATAAGTAGTCTGGCTAAATGGGTACCATGTGCTGCTCATAGTCTTAATTTGGTAGGTTCAACTGTTGTGGATTGTTGCTTGGAAGCAGTAAAGTTTTTTGGAATTTTACAAGAAATATACACTTTTTTTTGTGCTTCACCACAAAGATGGTACAAATTTAAAGACAATATGAAAGAAAATACTTGTGTTGTTAAAAATTTATCAGTAACCAGATGGTTTGTTCGACATGATGCTACTAAGGCTCTATTTATGAATTATTCAGAAATTCAACAAGCATTGTTTGAAATAACTGAGAGCGAACGTCAACCTGCTGTGGCTGTGCAGGAAGCGAAATCTTTAATAAAAAAGCTGAACAATTTTGAAACAGCATTGATGTGTGTTGTTTGGAATGATTTATTACAAAATATTAATATTGTCAATAAAGCTCTGCAGGAAAAATTATGCACTATTGTAAAATTATTTGATACTCTCATAGCTTACTTTCATGATATTCGTTTAGAGTTTGATAAATTTGAAACCATGGCAAAAAAGCTTACATCCTCCGAATATAAAGAATATACACAACGTAAACGAACACGATATAGATTTTTTGATGAAGTTTTAGACAACACAGATCCTAGCTTGAGGCTAAGTAAAAGTGACAAATTTCGTATAGAATCTTTTTATATAATAGTAGATAGACTTATAATTGAAATGCGTAAGCGACTTGCAGCATATCAAATGTTATATGAAACGTTTAATTTTTTGGTGGACAGAAGTTTAACAAATAATGAAATAGTTTCGAAAGCAAACCAGTTACTGCAAATATATTCTTCAGATGTTGAAGATGCATTTGTTGACGAGTTTTTATTATTTTCACGAATGTATGGGAATAAAAAATCAGTGAAGGAAATGATAATTGCACAAATAAATGATAAAGTAGTTACCAGTTTTCCTAATGTAAATATTGTGTTAAGAATTTATTTATCGATATATGGAACGAATGCGGAAGGGGAGCGGAGCTTTTCAAAGCTTAAAAGAATAAAAAAATTTTCGTAAATAATAATATGTATACATTTTCGTAGGCCATTTCCAGTTCGTAGGCCCTTGGCACTATGTCTATTGTGCCTATGGGATAATGCGGGTGTGCTCCAACCGATTAGGCCGCGGAAGGGATAGTTGCACACATACTTCTATTAACTTTAATGCTTATTACAATAACTTTGTGATATTGAGTTGAAGTTAAAGATTTTATAGTATTTTTATTTTGTTTAGTCTCTTACAAAGGTGCATATATTACATCTTAATTTAGCAACAAACTGCCAAATTTACCATATCAAGTGTTGGAAATTGCTCTTGCAATTTGATTTTTTCTTATTTTTATATTAGGCTAAAATAATTGGATAAGCACCCTAACTGCCTGCGCAGAATTGTAGCCATATTAAAATGAAGAAATAAGAAGGGTAATAAAAAAATAGAATAGAATAGATGTCAAATTAATAATTATTAGATATGATATTGACATAATTCTATATGCATGTATGAATGTAAATAAATAAATCGGACTTGTTTTTTTTTTTATAAAGTGTAAAATCAGTAAAAAATCTTACTAATTCGTTTATTATCTAATAAATTATATATTATAGGCTAATAATGTACGTAACACTTTTCACCTCCGTGAATAAAAGCAAATAGCAGTAACACGAACCAAAGTATTTTTCCCCTCGCTAAATAAAACCAAGTAGCAGTAACACAAACCAAAACATCTAAACTTTCCACCTCACCTAAATATAACTTTTGATGTTATAAAGCAAGTGGTGAGTAATAATAAAATCTCAAACTAAAATTTTAATCACCTTCTGCGTTAACCATATCGCATCACATTTGGTGTAATCTATTAAGAATAAAATAAATAAAGCGGTTAATTATAGTAAAACAACAAAAAATATTAATGTAAAGCTTTTTGAAATTAGAAGTAGAGATATAATAAGTAATAAGATCTTTTGATAGTATTATGCAAAATGCAAGGATAGACTATGAATGATCATTAAAAAATATTTAATTGTTTTGACCTAACGCCCCCCCCCCATTTTCTAATCATTATCAAAAAAAAGAGAAATGGAAAACTGTAATATTTTAATAAAAAGAAAAAATATTTCTTTAATGCTAGATTGGTGAATTTTAAGCCGAACAAACCTTGCATCTATTTATATAAGATTTTACGTTTAAATTTTTCGCTGATTTTTATAACTCACAGATGTATTTATAATATCTTGTAATAAGGTATAATATCAATCAAAGTAAACATTAGGAGTTGTATATAGATAGTCTAACATCAGAAATACATACTAATCAACTCTACTAGTGTTAGCCACTCCTTTGTTAATTATAATGAATTTAGAAAATTACCATTGAAAAAAAAAACATTATAGCGAAATAATTTTTCAAAATTATAATTTTAATGAACATTCAGTAACTATATTGAAAATTTCGTTCATTTTATGCAAAGAATATTTTGATGAATTAATTTGAAACGATAGAGAAAAAGTCAAATATTAGAATACCAGTTTGAATTTTTTTCTATTTAAACTGTTATGTAACTTCCCTAAATCAAATAAAAAATAGCAAATTTTAAAACTTTGAAACATAATTCAAATAAAAAAAAAACCCACCCAATTCAGATTCAGATGGAAAAGTTTTTTATACGCCCTTGCCTATACTCTATATTTCTAAACTAATAAAATTGACAAAAAAATAAAATAAATTATTTACAACTTCAGTATTTGAAATATTGCTGGGTTCTTGTTAACTAAAATGTATCGCTAAAATTAATCATAAAAATAATTAAATTTATTCAAATTTCCTCTAGTATTGCACTAAAAAAAAAAAATAATTAAAAGACTTCGCATTATAAAATTTAGTCCCATTTATTTATTTCTTTTTTTTTTTACAAAATTAAAAACTTTTTTAATATACTTGAACTCATACTAGAATTACAAAAAAACAAAAAAAAAAACCGAAAAAAAAATGCGAAATAGAAAAAATAAATAAAAATTAAACTTCTCATAAATCTTCAGAAAAAAATAATATATAAAAACTTTAAAGATTAAAAATCGTAAAGTAAAAAAAAAAAATAAAACTGAAACCTCAAAAAATCACTGCCGATGAGTGATGTTGTGATGGTAGTAATTCAAAAGAACTCAAATGTCCTGTCCATCAATTTTTTTATTAGTAAAAAAAAAAGGAAAATAAAAATAAAAAAAATAAAATAGAAATTTCGATGGAATTTATTTGAATTATTAGAAGACACAATAGAGCACTTTATATTTCTATTTCATTCTCTCAATTTCATTATATATTTTTTTTGTTCCCGTTTTAATAGAAAACTTCCGCACTTCTTATAAGATTTCATTTGTTTTTATTTTTTATATGTGTTTTTATTTTTTTCCACTTTTTTTTTGTTCATCATCAATTTGATAGGAAGCTTGTAAAATATATTCTTGAAAATTAAATTTATCCGAACAGAATTGTTTCTTATTTTACGAATTTCAAATGAAAATTAAATTAAAAAAAAACACGAAAACAATAAAAAAAGAAAAATGTAGGAAAACAATCAAAATACACAAAAAAAAAAAAAAAAACAAAACAACCACAACTCCACGGTCACAGTATCTAAAATTAAAAATTCCTTGAAAAAAACAAAATCATCATCATTGAAGCATTTTAGAGTAGTCAGAGTACAGAATTAAAAATACAGAACATTATTGTTGTTGTAATTAGGTTTTGTATTAGTTTTGGTATGATTGAATTCCAAGTTTTATGTATTTATAAATTGATCTTTATTATGTACTTACATATTTGCTTTCTTGGCCATGGCCATGTCATTTCATGTAAAATTCTTGGGCATGGTGCAATATAATTGTTGAGTATTTACATAACTTTTTATTTAAGCTTATGTTAACAAACCTATGCATGTAAACACCCTATTTAATATTATAAGAAGTTAAATAACATTGGGTGGGTTTAGTGGTATTAACCGGTGGATTTGAATTCCAATCCTATTCACTGAACGCAGCTCACCAACAAAATCTACCGCAATACTAACGCCATCACCGGAAAATGTAAAAAGTACTTTTAAAAATAAATTAAATTTTAATGAATTAATATTAGTTATCATCATACATATAACTTATTTTTTATAAGTTAGAATTATGATGATAATAAATAATTATATTGATTTAGATAACTTCTTTAAATGGTGTACAGCTAATAATCTTCTTTTAAATGTGAATAAATGTGCACTTATGTGTTACACACGTCGACGTAATCCGGTTTGTTTTAATTATTCGTTAAATGTTATTAGCCTTTCCAAAACGAGCTCAATTAAAGACTTAGGGGTTTACTTTGACGACAAGCTTAACTTTAAATCACATTTTTGTAATATTATCAATAAAGCTAATTATATGCTAGGTTTTGTTAAACGTTGGTCAAATGAATTTAACGATCCCTATGTTCTCAAATCTTTGTATTCTAGTCTCGTTAGACCAAATTTGGAGTATGCTAGTCAAGTTTGGTCACCTTTCTATGATGTTCATATTAACAGGATTGAAGAAGTGGAAAAAAATTTTTTAAGATTTGCTTTGCGTAATTTTCAATGGCCAAATGCATTAATTTTACCTCCATATGAGCATAGATTGAACTTAATTCATTTGAAAACTTTGAAATTAAGACGAGAAGTGGCGGATGTTATTTTTCTTACTGAAATTATTAAAGGAAACATTGCTTCTCCTCAGATTTTGAATAACATCAACATTAATTCAATAATCGCCTACGAAATACAAACTTCTTTACATTAAGTTTCCATAGTACCAATTATGGCAATTATGAACCAATTCATAGAATGCTACTAATTGGTAATAAACACATAAACTATATTGACTTCACACTTTCGAAACAAACTCAAAAACTTAAATTATATAAGTAATCTGTAGTAATTAAAATATGTGTCCAATTTATTTCAATGTATTTTAACTAGTTCTAAGTTAGATATAATTTTAATTAATAAGTTGAATGTGTTATGTTGTATGTATTGTAAAAATAAAAAAAAATAATAATAATAATTATTGTAATGAAGTTTGAGCTAAACTAAATAAATAAATAACTCTTAATTTCAATTTTTTTACTAAACTTCTTCAGTAATTCATAAAATTCAATTTCAATTTTCTTACAGTAGATATCACAGCATTCAACAAAAGACTTTTTCTTGTTGTTTTAACATATAAAATGTCAAATCCATGAAATGTATTTAAATTTTTTTCTGATCCATTTTTATTAACCGCGGTACATTAATGGGTACATTTACCGCACCGTTGAGTGAATAGATCCACCCAACCATTGGTAATAAATAAATGAGTACTACTATGTAGCTTTCTTGTTAATAGAGCAGTCCACAACGAAAGATGTATTTTTAATACACTACTATAATCTTCCAATGATTTCACGAACATATTTTCTTCAGTTAGATATGTGAAATTATTTCTCTAGAAAAATTTTTAACTTTTTTTTAACTGAATGATTTTCTTTCAGTATTTTTACTGTTTTCAAATTCTTGACAGTTTTGGTACTGCATCAGATATTAACACAAATGCGTACCCTACTCACGATTGCGCATTATATTTTAAATTTTATCAAATTTAATTAATTCAGACAAATATCTTCCATCCCAATAAACACACGATACACGCGCCCATTTCAATAACGATTGCGATTCGATCGAACAAAATGTCAAAATGTAAACTTGACATTATGTGTTTCTATATTGTTCAAAAATTGTCGACGAAATTGATAAAATTTATCGATGTAAAATTCTGCAAAAGAAATTTTGTACAAATTATTTTAATTTTGAATTGAAGGGTGAAATTAAAAATTGACGTTTGGTGTTTTGTCTTGTATTTGTGATATTTTTTTTGGAATAAAAATAATTTTAAAAGTTGAAATGTAAATATTTTTCTTTATTCTCGATAAGTATTTTGTATTCGAATAAATTTTAACAGGGATAAAAGGCAGGTTACAAATAAAATTCAATATGAAGAGTTAGTGGAAATAATGAGAAGCCACAATCAATTTTCAGAAAGGGTTTATGAAAAAATATATGGCAAAAGAAAATTGGAAGCATATATTAAAGACCCGAATGGTTTCGGTCCTTTTATCTATTAACTCATAATTTAGTAATATTATTCTATTTATTTCTAACACATTTTTTCAACTTTCAAATTTAAAATATAACATTACTTGGTTTAATAATAATAATTTGGTTATGCTGGTCACAATAATAATTTTAACGTCACATTGAAAGAATAAAACATATGTCATTTTCATCGTAGATTTAAATTTAGCACTGACACCACATTTAAACATTTTTTTTTTCGCTAAAATGTTCATCCGAAATTCATAATGTTCTATAATCTACGAAGAGTGCTAACGCCATGATTAGCATACGTTTCATACCCCTTTACCTACAAACGAATTCTGTAGAGGGTATTTTTTCCATGGCATTAGCATTCTTCGTTGAATATAGCACAGTGGTGCAAGCGATTACAATCAAATAACTCTAACGATGAACGATGCGATTAAAATCGATCGAAATACATAATAGACCCTTAGTTTAGGTTTAAGCTTAGTATATAATGTCATACAAGATGCTATGCTGTTTCTAAATATTTATAAGCTTAACATTTTTTAAAACAAATAGTGTTGCAAAGTCTCTTTTGCATTTCATTCCCATGATGGACAAACAATTTGAATGTTTGAACGTGGTTTTCATTGGGTTGAAAATCATAGTCGACGATATACGTAGCATATCTATAGATCCAATTTTTAGTATTACCATTTTTGTCATGTAATAGTCATAATATCAAGCGCTACCAAATATATGGATTTTTTTAGTTGAAGCAAGAAATATTCTTTACCACTAGTTCACCATTAGTCATTACCATTAGTCATATTAAATATGTATGATTAAGACTATCAATGGTGTGATGTAGTTTTTACCCAACATTATATTTGCGATGCAAACGCAACATTTAAGTTTTGTTTGAACAAAAACTGATGTTTTTTGCAGAAATCTAAATCGATTTGGAATTGAACTTAGAATAATCAAATGTAACAACCATATTTTTTTGGTTTTGGATTTGGATTTAGCTTATTATATTTAGTTATAGAGAGGTACTTATTATGACAGTAATAATTAATATAACAGATTTATCAAATTATATCAGTTTTCTCACTTATAATTTGAAATTTCAAAACTGAATCAATTCTGTTTTACATCTCTGATTTGTAGATCTCAAATCCGATTTGTAAAAAAATATAGCTAAGTTAGTTAGTTTTATTTTATTTAAGTTGTTACCAATTTGTGTTTTTAATTAATTTTTGTCATTTATTTTATCCCAATGACAACGGGTACTAGATCACGGTTGAAAAGTACTTTTTTTTTGCTTCATCGGGAACCGAACCTGAAATATTTCAGTTAAAAGGTAAGCGCTCTACCTACTGCGTCACCCAGCGTATAATATATGAGCATTTGCTTCATAAATTGATTTAAACTTTTTCTGAAGGGAATTCAAATTAAGCTCGGATACCAATTTCATATTTTTATAAGGGCACAAATTAGACCAGCAAATGTAATGAAGCTAAAATTATCTGCCAATACTCAACCATAAACGTTCCAGTAATCTTGTATCATCATCATTGTCTTGCAACCCTATCTGTTGGGCATAGGGCGGATAACTAACAATATTAGGTATCATTACGAAGGTATGGATTATCACACTACCTTGTAGGTTAACATGTTCGAAGACTTGAGCTTCACTCAAATGATTTTTGCAGAGCGTGCAAAGATGAAGAAGAGAACGTACCTTACAAAAGAAAGGCATATAAAGAAGCCTACTTTGTTGTATCCCTCGGTAATTATCTGCCTCCTTCGACTTATAAAAAGTTCACATTGATTTTAACGAGTAGTTTGATCCGCATTTGAAATCAACAATTTTTTTAAGTCTATAAAAAAAAAAAATTTAACTTACATAAATCAAAAGTTCTTCTGATTTAAAAAAAAAAAAACAAATTGGAAACTTCAAATAGCCGTGATTGTAAAAATCATCATATATAAAACAAATTTGACATTGGCTCAAGAGAGTAAACTTCAATAATGGTAACGGTCTTTTTAAATTTGTTTCAATTTTTTTTTTTTTGTTGTTCCAATTTGTTATTTTGTTTTTGTTTTCTGTTTTTTTTTTTGTGTGTAGAATTTTTGTTTTTCAAATTTATTATATGACAAGCTTGAATAAGCTTGATCATCACCGTCATCATTATCATTACCATCAAGTACATATTGCCGCCGGTACGAAAAAAAAATTTGAAAAAAAAAACACAGAAATAAAAAGAAAAATAACAAAACCAAATTCTAGAAAATTGAAACAGTCGAAAAAATGAGAATTTTTATGATTATTGGTAGCAATACACTTTTATTCCTTTTACTTTTGTTTTTGTTTATTTATTCTATTTTTTTTTTCATATTAAAAGCAATAACCTATACATAAATTGATGGAAGATACAGTTGTTCAAATAATAAGAGAAATTTTACGTAAAAAAAGTAAATATAGTTTAAAAAAAAACAATCCCAACTATTTCATAGTTTGATATTGGAAATATTTTGTTGAATAATTATTATTTGTATATGTATTGGTGTTTGTCAGATTTTCGCAATAAATTTAAAATAAATTTTCATAATTAGATAAACAAAAAAAAATTATCCACATTACGGTGATGTTAAATAAAATGAAAAAATTGTAATTCACGGGTAAGGAGCAGCAAGGTATATCATTCTTCCTTCTTGTTTGCATTTCAATAATCCTGTCCCATATCAAAACCCTTTAAATTATTTTTAAAAATACGGGACATGTTTTATATGGCATTTACAGATTTATATATGTCATTAGAATTTTCATTGCCATTAGTTTAGGCGGATTTTCGAATTGAAGATTTAATTGTTGTTTAATCTCATTCAAAAAATTATATATAGTCGCTTTGCATACCTATACACATTCCTATCTGCCCCTAAGACAATTTCCTGAACATAAATAACTTTCGGTCTCTGACAAAATACTTCAAAATGTTATAAGGATCTTCTTCTTCTTCTTTAAAATAGGCATTTAGTGCATTTTTTCAATATACAAATTTTCCCTTCACAATTTTATGATAATTTAATTACTTCCATTATTTCAAAAACGATGGAAATCTTAATTAATCATAAGCTGAAGAAATATCTTGACAGTAGAGGTATAATTCATGATAGCCAATACGGCTTTCGAGCCCAACGTTCCACCGATGATCTCATGACATGCCTTTGCGAGAAGCTCACCAGCCTGCATCAATATGGTGAATCTCTGGATATATCTAAGGCCTTTGATCGAGTTTGGCATTCTGCTCTTATAGCAAAATACAACGCTATAGGCCTTGATTCAACCTTTTCTAAATGGATTGAAAGTTACCTTTTAAATCGATTTATCATAGTTTCAGTTGACGGTTCTTTTTCCGACCAACTTCAAATCAATGCTGGTGTTCCACAAGGCTCTGTCCTTTCACCCACCCTATTTCTCATTTTCATTAATGACCTTCTCAAATTAACTTTCAATCCAATACATAGTTTTGCGGATGTACAGCACTCTAGTGGCATCATATGATTTTCTAAAACAAACTAATGCTATAGCTTCCGCAGTCACCTCCAAAGGAACAATGATGGCCGGCGCGGCGCGCTCAATAACAACCTTGCCAAAATTGTCGACTGGGGTAAAGCTAACAGAGTCGAGTTTAACACTTCAAAAACTCAAATATGTCTTGTTAGTAAGAAGCTAACAGCATTCGAACCTGCTCTCCGGTTTCAAAATGAAGGTATCCAGCGACTCAAAGATCTGAACATTCTCGGAATGCGAGTGAATCAAAATATGCGCTGGAATGAACATATTTTCGATATTGCGAAAAGCGCTGCAAAATGTTTAGGCTTTTTGAGTCGCTGCAAAACTTATTTTTCATCTCGAGACCTTTTAAAAATCTATGCAGCATATATCCGTATAATCTCTCAATATTCATGTACATTTTTGCCTCAGAGTTCGCATTTCTGTTATTCGAATTTTTTATTTTGATTTAGATATATTCGCTAGTGTCTCTATAGCGTACGTTGGGCCGAAGACAGCTTTTGGTGGTAAAATCTTGAGGTATTTGGGTTTTCAAGAAAAAAAAAGATTGTTTTTTTTCCAAAATTTTCTGCTTTGAACTACAATATCTCCATAACGGCAGCACCAATCATCAAATGTTAAAATATGCTGCTGACCGTACTCTTTCTAGAACATATAACTGAATATATATATCTATATATATATATATATATATATATATATGTGATAGATCAACAGATATAACGGTTACTTTCAAATGTCCTTTTCGTCCTTAAAGGATAAGATGCGCCACTAAAGATATATATTTTTAGAAAGCTAGCAGTTCCAGCTTTGCTTGGGATCTGGTCATTAGGTCCTACACCGATACATCATCCCTCTCAGAAGAGCCATAATATCTATAAATTAATTCATTTCAGTTCTATGATACACTTCTTAACTTAAATAATATAAAAATGTGTATAAAAAAAATTAGAACAATTATTAGAAAGAGATAGAAAATAAGAATAGAAGAGAAAAATGGAACAAAGAAGAAAGAACAAAGAGCAATTTGTTTCTCAATTGGTAGGGATCACCATATCATAAAAAGCAAAAGTCGTTCGTCCTTTTGATATTTGCATATTTGCCATTTTTTTTTTTTTTTTATTATTAAAAATGTACAACAAGGATAACAAAAACAGGATTTAGCCCCAAAAATAATAACAACTATCTTAACAAATATATATATATATTATATTATATATTTTTTTATTATTTGTAGGTATTATTTGGAGCAGAAATATTTATATTCAAAGATATTAACAATAAACTTTGTAGATATTTAGGCGTAAAATAGAAAAGAAATAATTTTTGTTCTAGTTTAGAAAAACAACAATAAAAAAATCAGAGAAAAAAAATTATTTTTACTGTAATATTTGTGTTATTACAGTGGTGAATTCTGTTGTTATATTAAATACATAATATATACTTTATGCTAGCTATTTAGTTCTGCTGTTGTTGTTGGTGTTATTATTGGTAAATGAAATTTTTCGTTTATTGATAATGGTCTAAATTTCAAATTAAAATTCAGAATTTTGTTTTTTTCTTCTCTTGTTATTTTATTTTAAATTGCGAAGGCGGAATATTAAAACTGAAATTTTATTTAATTATATAGAATGGCTTGTTTTTTTTTTGTTTTTTATTTGATTTAGAAATTTCGATCATTATGGATAAGAAAAGAATTTCATTGATTACATTTAAAATTATATCATTTGAAACTGCACAAAACCAAAACTTGGACTTAGAGGAACATTTTTTCCTATTATATTTATTTCAATAAAACGAATTTATTTGGTTGACATAAATTTTAGGAATTGGTACATGCTTGGAAGCACTACAACTCTAACCGCTATTAATTCGTAAAATCATATATTTTACCTAAACAAATTTTTGAATCGAATATTAAACGTATTTATACTTACTTTTGTGACAAAAGACAATCAAGTCAAGTCAAATGAAAATAGAGTAGGATGAGTAACAAAAATTACAAAACGTGATAAAAGAGTGTTGTGTTCAATCATAATAGAAAATAGAAAAAGTGACATATCACAAAAGTGGTCAGAAAAAATGGGAAAATGAGTGGGTTGATGCCACATCTCAACCGGAGATTTTATCAGATTTTGTTAAATTTTATTTTAAATTTTTACTTATTTGTTTATTTTTAACAAAAAAGAGTTAGTAAAGCTCCTACAGATTATTCAATTCAATTCAGTGCAATAAAATACATAACCAATTAGACTAACCATACCTGGGTGGTGCTGGACAATACAATAACATACGATTACGTCTTTGTATCAAAAATGAAATCTTCTAGAAAGAATTGACATTTTCGAGAAAAAGAAGTGCAAAAAAATATAAATTTTTCAAAGCGAGAACATTAAAAAAGAAAAAAAATTATTGTAGTGCTTAACGTGGTAAACAATATTTTTAGTACTGTCATTTTCACAAAAAAATTAATAAAAACGATGGCTAAACACGTGAACATGCAACATAAAACTGACCGTGTAAAAATACACTCTAAATTGATGCCTCAAATTTGATCTCTTCTGTTTCTAACTCTCACACTAACAATTCGTTTTTCTCTTTGTTCTTGATTTTGATTTGATCTTGACCGTGTAATTCGTTGCTTTTCTAATTCATTACTTTGCGGTCGGTCTTGTTCATTCTGATAAGATATATCCAATATGTAAACGCTTTGCGTTGCAGCATTGTTGAATAATTTTACTCTGTTAACATGAGAAGTTGTCTTTTTTTATTTTTTTATTTTTTTTTATTTAATTTTAACTGAATGATTACAAATCAATGATTAAAAAATGTCAATACTTACAATGTAAACTTATGGTGGATTTCCTTTTCATGGACAAACGTCCGGACAGTTTTATTTTACACTATATTTCAAACACAAATACCGTTAAAGAAAATTTTATGATTTCCTCTCAATGCGCGAAGGACTGACATTTGTTATGTAGTCCTAATAGGATGACGTTTGAAAATATGTTTACATGCGTAGATATTACTTTTATTAAAAAAATTTAAAATTTTATTAAGAGTAATAATGGATAATAACATTGTAATATTCGAAAAAAATAAAATATAGCGCTTTGCTTTCATCTTAAAATATAAATAATTTGTTAGAAACAAAATAATCTTATACTAAAAAACAAAAACGAAAAAATTACATTTTATATTTTTTTCTTAAAAAACATTTGAAATTCTATATGTGAATGCGTTCATTCATAAATCGAGATAGCAATAAATATTTATCAAATAATTATATATCTATCCTTTTCTTTTACTTCGTCCTTCAGCCACAAATTAAAAATATTTTAACTAAGAAATTGGATGAAGACAATGCCCGGAGAGGATTCTTTGTGTATGTGTTGGTATAAATAAAATTTTTTGATTGGTTAAAAAATTTGTCCGGACGTTCGTCCATTAATTTCCTCTTAATGTCCACCTTAAAATTACAACTAATAAACACACATAAATTAAATAAGTCAAATGACACGTGCAAGCAGAGCCTTTCTGTTGTGTACCGATACCGACAAAATGTATTTCTTATAAAAAAATTTAAGTGTAAATTTACACATTTTATATTGGAAAAACAACACCACCACAAATAAAACGCATATGCGTAGACATTTTTCGATTTTTAGAATCATCAGCGAAAGTAAACCTATCCAACGCAACATGTATTGGTTTGTACATCGGTTTCGTTTGTAATTTTCTCGAGTTATGTATGACGAACATAAGACAACTTATTTTTATATATCGTCGATTTATTTCTAATTTCGGACAAACTAAATCGAGTTTAAAGTTTGAAGTTTAATAAAAAAAAAACTGCCCGATAAAAGTTTGTTTTAAATTTGAGTATTAGATTTGTATATTTTATTTAGCAATAAAAATAAAACTATCATGACTGTTTGCGCCCAACATTCGAGGATATTGATCTAAAAAACCGAACACACTCTTTTTTGCTATTGGTTATATCCCATGCAGAGTTAAGAAATTTGTTAACATTGTATGAAGTGTCCGAATTTTACTCGGATATGTCCGATTCTAGCACAATTTTTTTTTTTTGACTAAAGTGATGTAAAGTAGATAAATCTATATAAAAAAAAGTTTAAACCTGAATAAAATTAGAGAAAAACAGTTTTTTTTATTATTGTTTTTTAAATATTAATTAATTTTTTGATTAATTTTTAAATTCTTAATTATGATTTAGATTTGATTAGAAAATGGTTAGTCACAAAACTAAGTACATCTTATTCAACTTTAGCGGTAATATTCCACTTGATTGTAAATTATTCTATCACTCTCCAAGTTGCTGTAAATTTTCTCTTAACTTATATGATAATAATATTTATTCTTATAATGACTCAATAGCCTGTGACAAACAATGTTTTGAGCTTGAACTTGTTGAATCGTTTAAATATCTGGGTATTGTTCTAGATAATAGATTAAACTGGTCTAATCATACACGTAATTTGAAGAATTATTGTACTAAGGTTACAAGATATATGTATGTACCATCTAAGTCTGTATTGTTCAACTAAAGTTTTGAGAATGGTTTACTATGCTCTTTTTAACTCAAAACTTCAGTATGGTATCGCCTGTTGGGGAGGTGCTTATTTCAATAAAATTTCCCCACTTCTTGTTTCACAAAAACATGTAGTAAGGATTATTCTCAAGAAAAATCGACTTACCCCTATCTTCCCTTTATTTGTTAACCTTGGAATTTTACCCCTTCGCCATTTATATTTTTATAAGTCTTTGAAAGTATTTTTTATTAGGTCGGGCTATTTAAATCAGCGATTTGTAATAAATTATAATCTTAGAATCAATAACAGGAATTTAGTATTGTTACCTAGAGCTCATACTGCTCATTTTCAAAATTTCTATACTTCTCTGGCTCCCAGAATTTTTAACAGCCTCCCTGAAAGCTTAAGATTGGAACGTTGCTTTTTATCCTTTTCTAAAAATCTTAAAAATTGGTTATTTCAATTTGACAATTCTCGAATTGAATTATTTATTAACTAAATTTTAATTTCTCTCAGACTTCTAACTTCTTGCTTACTTTTTTCTTTCAATTTTTATTTCATTAATTTGTTTGTTAAAGTTAATTTTAGAATCTGTAAAATTTTTGTTACTTTATAAAAACAAAAACAAAACAAAAAAAAAAAAAAAAAAAACCAAATTAAAGTTAAGTATTTTTATATATATATTTTTTTTTTTTTTGCTATTGTCGTGAAACTTGAATATAATTATGTTTAAATTTTTTAGTAGTTGGAACTGTATATAAGGTCATTTAACTCTTGCTTATTTGTAGCAACTGAATGATCTCAACTTATTTCTAATACATACTTTACATTCTTGATTCTTATATTTAATAAAAATAAAAATTTTGGTTGAGTGTAATTATATAAAACGTTTAAATAATTAATTTATTAGTATGCATATTTCGAATGATTTCTTGGAATCTAATAATTTGTTAATTTATTAATTATAAGTACTACATTATGTAAATAATATTTGAAATAAATGGATTATTTTAATAATAATAATAATAATTACCAGCTTTTTTTACAGCTGTAGTTTCGTAAAAAATAAGTCTACATACTCTGTGAATATGCGATGAAACTAAGTAATATTTGAATGAAAACAATTTCACATGTTTGCTATTGGATGTACGGCAATGTTTAAAATTACATTACTTTACAAATTTCAAGTAAAATTTGGTCTTTTCATTATCCGACAATTCCCCAAAAGGCTTTAAAAATTGTCTGCCTATATTTTTCTAAAAAAATTTTTTGTACAGAAAAACTTAAAATATTTTTACAAGGTTTTTTTCATATATTTCGGTTAAATATCTTCATTTTTATAATTTTCATAAGATAAACCAGCCTCTTGTAATTTCTTCTGAAACATTTTTTTCAGTTTTTCTAATTTCTTTCTTCATAAATGAAGGTTATGTATTGTTTGCAGATTCTAAATATTTTTATTGAATTAATCATTTTAAATATAAAAAGGTTCAAAACTAATATTTATTTACTGTAAACTTTAACAATGTAATTACTTAAAATTTTATTATGAATACAATTTGCTTAAAATAAAAAACGGAATATATATAATTATATAATCAATTAAATTATCTTTTTACAGCACCTTTCCTCAATCCTTGTTTGTAATCGGCACTCACGTACAACTGTGTTGCGTTGATGGGATGATGATCAAATAACGATGATGGGATGATGATCAAATCAATACTGATGAGTGATATGCGCCTTTGATTTTAGATGAGTTTGGTTTTGTTAGTTGAACTCTTTATAAAATTTGAGCTACTCTGGACAATATCCGGTTCGAAGGACCAATTTTTACGTCGGTGCGTCTACGTAGATGATTGAAACAAAAACTTTATATTTCGACTTTTTTTATATATATTTGAAATATATTTTTAATGTCTAATTGTACACTTAATTAATATGTATTAACTGGTTGGATTTAATATAAAATTTTAATTACTCCTTAATCTTAAAAAAACTTAGAGTGTATTTCATATATTTTTTAGAAATGTTTAATTATACATTTATTATTTATTAAATAATTAGATTTAAATATGAACTATGATTTTCTTAATATTTTTAAAAACTTAAAGTATATTTCATACAATTTTAGAAATGTTCAATTATACACTTGTTATTTATTCAATGATTAGATTTTAATAAAGGCAATTAATGATTCTTTAATCTAATACTATGATTATTCTTTTATTATAATTTTAATATAATACTATGATTATTTTTTATTCTTAATGTCTTAAATCTTTAAAACTTAAAGTTTATATATGAATGATATCAATAAATTACACTATTTTTAGTTATTAATAATATAAATTAATAAAATTATTTTAATAAATAAAATAAAACACTTGTTAATATTTCACTGATTAAGCAAATATATACAGATTTTTTTATATATTTTATTTTAATTTAATATTTTAATAAAAATAAACATAAAAATATGAGCCGACATGTTTCGTCCTTTTAAGACATTATCAAGACTAAGTAAATAACATAAAATTTAAATTTAAAAGATGAAAAATTAACATGTAGTGCAAGTATACCAGTACAAAAAAAAATAGTAACTGGTAAATTACTAGTAAAAATTATACATTTATTAAAAAACACACATATGATTTTAATATTAGCTAAGATTGACATGTTGTAAGCGACAAAGTTTACAAAATACAGAATTTGATTTACAATTTAAAAAAAATTACTATTAAGTAGCGGGCTCTCATTAGTTAGGTCTAACTGATTGTTTAATAAGTTGACTTTTTTTATTTTTAGTTTATTAATATGAAAAATTTCATATTTATCCAAAACTCTGCTACCTGCTACTTCCTCTACCAATTCCAATTTGTCAATGTCGGTAAAGTGGTCTGAATAATTTAAATGATGCGCTAAGCCTGATGACGGATAGGGAGAAGCTACCGATTTTATGTGTTCGGTAAATCTAGTTTGGAGGGTTCGTTTTGTTTTACCAACATATACTCTATCACATCCTCCACACTGAATTTTATAAACTCTACTTTTTGTTAAAATATTATTTGGCTTCGGTTGTCTTATTTTATTGTTAACAAAAATATTTTTTAAAGTGTAAGTGTTAAAAAATACCGGTTGTATATTAGCCGCCCTAAGTGGTTTTGTTAAATATTCAGAAATGTTTTTGATATACGGTATTTTTCTATAATTAATTATTTCCTTATCGACGTCAATTTTTGGAGATATCAAATTACAAATATATTTTCTAGATTTAGATTTTAAAATTTTGTAAACCAAGTCTGTTTTATATCCATTATTTTTTGTAATGTCAATTATAATACTAAGCTCCTTTTTAAATTTATCGTCAGTCAATGGTATGCTAATTAATCGGAATATTAAATTATGGAACGATGACATTTTAGTTGACCAAGGATGATTTGATGACAGAGGAATAACTGCATCGGAAAAAGTTTCTTTTCGATAAATGTCAAAAAACAAATTGTTGTTAGAAATATTTATGGTCAAATCCAGGAAATTAGTTTTTTCCCCTCCCATATTCCACAGTAAATTTAATGTTTTTATCCAATTTGTTCAGACATTTTTCAACAAAAACATGTAATTCTCTTTCTGTGCCTGTCCATAGACATAACACATCATCTACATATCTTATCCAAAATATAATATTTTTCATCAAGTAATATTGTTGATTAAATAAATAGTTATTAAATTTAGTTATTGAGAATAAAGACTTTTAAGTTTAAACGGAAACCTTTATTTTAAATTCTGGATTTTTAATTAAACGCTAATTCTAATAAAGGCAAACCGATTTAATATGTATGTGAAAATATAACATTCATATAAAGATATAACGTTCATATGGAATATTATATGGTCATTGACCTTGACGGATCATTAATGTGCCTATTACAGGTGTCAAACCACTTTTCCAGTCATTTTTTCCAGTCACCCGAATGAAATTTATTGTCGTATTACAAGTCTCACCCGACAGCAACAAATTTCTGAACGTATTTTTAATGTACTTTGGCAGAAAAACTCATTTGACATTTGAGAAAAAAAATAATATTATAAGAATACAAAGTTGGTTGATGTCATTTTTTATAAATTTTAATATTTAAAAAATAAAAATGTTTTTATTTACAAGTGTGGATCAATATTTTGGTGATAGTGATTCAGAACAAGAAACAGAGAATCTAAGTATAAAGAGAAAGGCTCTTAGAAATTGTTCAAATCCGTTGGAAATTGATAATGAAAAATAAGTAAAACAATTTGTAAAATAATTAATGTACAAATATGTGAAATATGACAAAACGATTTGTTTTTAGCTTCGTTAAATATTTCCGATTGAATAAAGACGCTTTTATTGCTTTGTTTGAGAATTTGAAGAGAAAATTTAAAAATTCAAAACAAATTAAAGCTTGTTTTTATTTCATTAAATCCTTAACTTTCTATTTAAAGAAAGACAATAATATTATATAATATAAATTCAAATTCAAATAAATATTATATATATAAATTATTTCAATAAATTTGTAAATATTTACATACCGTTACACAAAAAATTACAAAATTATAGACAAACGGAATCCGGTCACATATAAATTGCAAGTGACAATTGAGTCGCATTTTTCAGTCGGCGCGTGACAGTTGTAATAGTAATTAGTGTTGTCACCTGAAATTACTCAGATCCGACAAAAAAAGTGATACCTGTAATAGGCACATAAAACCTTTACATATGGATTTAGTTTGATTTTATTTCTATAATATAAAACTTGACGAACATGATTTATTACAGAAAAGTATCTATCCTCTGTAGTTGAATATCTTGCTGAATTAAGATAGATACAATACAAATTATAAATGTTCTAAATTCTGATGATGCCCCTTTCTCTTTCTAATACATTATTTGATCATTCATTTTAAGGGTGAGAAGTATAGACAGTACTTTTAGTGAAGTAATGTCAAAATAATAAATAATTAGTCAACAAAAAATTCACCTACACTGAATGCAGCATATTAATTAATAATGAATATTAATTAAAATCATTAGTTATATATAATTAATTATATATAACTAAATGATTATAAAAGGAAAGGAAGAAGAATAAACCAATAGGAGGAGTATGAGCGATGGGAGAAAAGGATTTAGAATAAAAAGGTAAATTTTGGAACTTTGTTATACTAATGGAATTTTTGTTTGTTTATTTTAGGACATGCAGATTGGTGTCAACACAATGGTATACTTGCATCTTTTTTTGGAATTATCAAAATTATTTTTTAATTCTAAAAAACAAACAACAATTTAAGAAAAATTATTGCCCAATTAAATGATCTTAAAATATTTTTAAAATATTATTACCGCTTAAATTTAAATTTGAATCCTCTCTGCTATTAATTTCAGGTTGAAAATTTGGGTCTCTGTATTTATCATCCGACGTAAAAAGTTATAGTAATTGCATTTTGTATTTAAAATAAAAAATATCATACAAACATATACCTACATATACAAGAAAAATCTGGATCATCAGAGTAATATATTTCTGTGTTTCTGATTTTTTTTGAGCGTGAATTATCTTCCTCCTCAGTGCTACAAATTTGGTCTTGCATACTTAACATACACAAAAATTTTTACAAGAAATTAATTTCAAGAATAAAAATAATTATTCTAAAAGAGTTGGTAACAACGCCGGTGATGATGATGATTCCCTTTTCATTATTATTTTTTTTAAACAACACAAAAATATAACAAATTCAGAACTTTAACAAAACTGAAAAAAATGTGAAAATGTTCTTATATATAGATTTTTACAATAAAAATGTCTCAAAAATGTGCAATATCAGTATACAATGCAATTATTAAGCCTAATTTTGAACTATATTCGAGTTTAACAGCATTTTTAAATAATGAACAAATAAGTCGGTTGCAAAAGCTACAAAATAAAAATATGAGAAGTATTTTGAAATGTAATACATTAACACATATATAGACAATATGTTGAAATCATTAAATTGGCTGAATATTAAACAAAGATTAATATTTAATACACTTGGGCTCATCTTCAAAATTAAGCACAATATGATGCCGATATATTTATCAGAAAAATTAACGTATGTAGGTGATGTTCAACATTATAGTTTAAGAAACATCTCCAACTTTAGATTACAGTTTTTTAGAACGGATCTGGCTCAAAAGAATTTAATATATGAAGGGTTAAAGCTATTTAACAATTTACCTCCGGAAATAAAAACTGAAACTACTATTGAAATGTATAAAAAAAAAACTTATTAAAAATATAAAAACATCTTATTTATTAAATTAAAATGAATGTAAAAAATATTGTAAGTAGTATTGTAATAGTTTATATATTTACATGTATAAAACTAAATAAATTAATAAATCTAAATCTAAACGTTCGGCTTATGTTGATGGCTGAAAACTAGCTCAATTTGTTTGTCGTAGGTTTCAGATATATCCATATAAAATTTCTACTATCCAAATAAAATATATGGAAATGGACGAAATTTCTAAAACAATTTTTATTATTATTTTTGGACATATCCATAACATTATCAATACTATAATAAAATTTTATAATGTAAGTGGACCAATTAAAAACTTTCGGAAAATATAACAATTTGTATTCCATATCCTCAGATTATTAAGGTGTATTATTTAATGAATTACAATAAAATGATCGAACAACTTCATACAAATTTTCGGACATCAACCAAAAAATTGGATATGTCCGAATTTTGTGTTCCAAAACGTTTAAAAAGTGGAGATGTCCGAATCTTGCCTCTCCATAGCTACAAATCTAAAATTGATAATTTAGAACGGGTCTTAAAAAATGAAAGAGCATCCCAAAAAACCTAAGGAGCAAGTCCTAGGTCAAAAAACAATCCAAAAGTGTCGTTTGTCCGAAAATAGAAATTTACCGACGATATAAACAATGTACAATAAATTATTCTTAAAACCAAAATCAACAATAATTCTTTTTACAGACATTTGTACTATACTAATTGTTATCTATTTCTGCATAATATATAAAAAGAAGTGGTTGAATATTGGGGATATTTCTAATTACTCTATATTTTCTTTTTTATACACAGATAAATAGATAATATTACAACAGAAGGTATTCTAGGATTGCAATAGTTATTATTAACACCACCTACATATTAAAAGTTATACATAATAGGCAGTTATCACTTCTATATAATTTTGTTTAATTAAAAACATTTTTTTTTTCTTTTATTGAATTAACTTTTACAATCACCTTTAATTATAAGTCTATCATCTATGGTAATTATAATTAATTTAAATTTAATTTTAAACAAAATCATGATCAGCCAATAATTAGTTCGAGTCATTTTAATTATCTTTTTAATGTAATATGCATCTCAAGCATCATCTATACAAAAAATATCTTCTCATCATTATGATTATGATTATTATTATTATTATTATTATTTCTTTAATTAATTATCAGTATCTTCAAAAAAAAAAATATATAGTTATTTTAAATTAATATGAATATTTGTTTTTTAATTGAGTTAATTAAAATTAATTTTATGGTAAACATAGAAATCATAAAATTAATTGAAATAAAATGGGGAAAAGAAACATTAATTTCGTTTTAATAATTTAATTACAGATTTAATATTTTATAAATTTGTTTTATAAATAGAATTGTATAAAATTATGTTGCAATTTTCATTGCTACCATTTTACAAAAAATCAGATTAATTTAATGTCATTAATAAAATGTTACGCAATTTATTTTTGTTTATATTGCAATTTTTTTTTTCTTCTTGCTTTACGATAGTCAATTTTATTACTTTCTTTTCCTTTTACAAACAATTTTTATTGTAATTTAGTTTTTTCGTTTTTCTTTTTTAATGAAAAATCACTTATTTTATTTTTGTTACATATAGCTATATATATATATACCTTCATTTACTTAACTTTTACTTTCAAAACCACTTCACTTATCGATGCAGTAATTTAATACCTTGTTTAAGTTTTTAACCTCTTCTCGTTTTGAACTACAAAAACAAAACCACAAAAATAAAAATATGTTTCCTTTGTCCACGTTTCTTTAGCGAAAGTACAACGTTTTTTTTTAGTTCGAGGAGACAACAACACAGTAATCCATCTCGATCTTAAATGCTGTTTTCTATAAAGAAAACCTTTATTCTTGGTATTGAATATATGCTCCCGCTTGTCAGTTTATGCATTTATTCTTTTTATTTTGTTGTTTTTGTTATATCATACCTGACCATAAAACATAATTATTAAAATTAAAAAAAATAAATAAAAAAAAATATTTTTTTTGAGGCCCTTTATTATAATAATTCAGAAACTATATATCGATAAGCTCATGAGATCATGTAATTGCTTGTAAAAATCATTACACCTGAAACAAAAAAATAATTGGTTGTGATGACTACGACTTATAATTCTTAAAAATTTACCGATCCATATGGTATACTGGTGTAGAATGTTATTTGATTAGTGAAAGATCAAAGATCTAGACTTGAATCGGATATAAAAAATTTTAGAAATGTGAATACTTCAGAAGAGAGCGATTACAATAATGAGAAAATAACGAATTAACTCATGGGTTAAGTAAAATTCTAAATAAACCAAAAGAGAAAATGATTGTCTTAACTGCTATTGATAATATAAAATTTTAACATATTGCCATCCTCAAATTGGAATTAGAATAAGTAATTAGAGTTATAGCAGTCATTCGATACAATACCATTCAAATCATTTCAATTACCAATTTGACTTAAACATGACAATAATAGTGTTAAACAACAAATTTATCAGCAATAATAAGTACATATAAAAGTAGTATAATTTTACAAACTGGATGGCGCAGTAGGTACAGTAACAGAAAGGTCAAAAGTTTCGATTTGCAGCAAAAAAAAAACATTTTCTGTATTTTTCGACCTGGTCCAGTTATTTCATTTGTCATAAAATACAATTGTGTATTCCAAATCTCAATGTAAAAGCAACTAGGGTGTTCATCCAACTCATAAAGGTTGAAAAAACTCTCAACTTAATGACTAGAACTAGCCATTGAAGATTAAAAAAAAATGGAACATGAATATTGCAAAAATATGAAGATGCACCAAGGTGGGCTCTTCTTGAAGCCAGCATCTATCATTATTAATAATTTATTAAACTATTAAAAATTTCAGTATGAAATGCAGCAAAACTACTATCAGGCTTCAGTCTAAAGATAATATTTTTGTCTATAACATTACTGACTTATACGATATTTGTTTAATATATAAGTAGTTAATGTTATTCGAATATAAATAGAACTAACACCGGAATTCCCATCTGATCTACATCTTGAATATTAACTGAGTTTCAGAAATTAACATAAAAAAAATGTTTTTAATTCGAAACATATTTTTTACTCAATAGTTGACAAAATTTCACTCAATTCAGAAAATTCTATGGGGTCAGCCGCGGAAGTCTATTACATAACTAATACTATATACATAACGTAATATATCTATAACGTAACGTCTATAACGTAATCGTGGAAGTTTATTAGGTAGAAAAATTTTTCAATTAATAGACTTTTTAAGCCGATGATATTTTTTTAAATATGGTGACAAATTTTTAATTCATTTTTATTTTATATGTTTTATAGAATTTGTTGTTTTTTATTTTAAGAAAAAGTTTTAGTAATAATAAAAGATAGAAGGCAATTCGGGAAAATTGTGAGTTTGATGGAAAATAATATAGACAACAAATTTCAATTCACAATTGAAATTCAACACCAAAATGTACTAAACTTTTTAGACCTCACCTTAGGTGTGTCTAACAATTTTCTAACATACAAAATATATACTACTACAGATACAGTTATTCCTGCAGACTCTAAACAATCTTACAATATAAAATTGGCGTTTTTTAATATATTGTTCATGGTTTAATTAATATTCCTTTGTCAGAGAACGATTCCATGCAGGAATTATCAATAATTAAAACTATCGCTACAAATAATGGCTATGACGAATGTATAGTGAATAATATTCTAAGACGAAAATTATATCAAAAAACGTGAAGTTTTGTTTACAACGGAAAGGGTGATGAAAACAAGAACTATTGTTCAATTAACTATATGGGGAAAGTCAGTAATAAAATTTCTGCTGCTTTAAAAAAACATGATATATTCACGATGGAATCTAATAATAATAATCTTCACAGAAAATTAGTTAACAACAAAATTGAAGATAAACAAATATTGCAAAAAAGTGGAGCTTACCAAATTCCATGTGATAATTGCGACGCGATCTACATCGGGCAAACAGGTTGGAGTTTCAATACTAGGATGAAAGAACATAGAATGGGTATACAACAAGGGAAAACAACAACAGGATTAAGTGAACATTATATATCCGAAAACCACAACATTTCAAGTAATTTAAAACCTTTACATCTAATCAATAAAGGAAAGAAATTAGATTTTTATGAAGGCTTAGAAATTAAGAAAGCAATAAAAAATAAACAAAACATTATTAATAATCAAATAGAAATTAATAATTTAAATTATTTTGCTATTTATGATTGTATTTTCAATTATCAATAAATTTATTATTTGTTACCTGTAATCTAAGTTCACTTTAAATTAAAAAAATGTTTTCAATTTCAATATGTAAATCTTTACCTGGTTAAATTTTTTATATTTTTGTATTTAATGCTTGTAGTATTTTGTTTTGTATCCATTTATGATCCATGATTATGACCGAAAGGTCGAAACACGTGTCGGAATAAAAGAATTTTGTGAAATTAACAAGAGTATTTAATTTTTTAAAAATGTTTATTAAATTTCCCCAAGAGTGTACACGTGAAAGCATAAAAGCAATAATATAGAAATTGGGAAACATCTTTCATATTTCTATGCAATAATTTTTTAGGTCATCAAATCCAACGAAAATTTAGGACAAATGGGCGCAGAGGGGGCAGTGGAAAGACCAAAGGACAAATTTTTGATAGCAAATATTTTGATATACTTTTTCCAATTCTATTAATTTCTATAGACTTCCGTGATTAACACCTATAATTCAAACCGATAATAAATAATATTTGACATATAAAAAAAACTATTTATATAGGACTAACAAAACAATTTTTTTGACCACAAGTGTATAATAAATATGACAATAACTAAAATACTAATGTTCAGAATTGAAATAAAGTAACAATACACAAGCTGTACACAACAATAATAATAAAAGCAAACGTAAAAACAAAAATTAACTAATACTTATAATCAATAAGAGAAGAACGAAAAGGTCAAAAATCTTTAAATCAGATAAAATCATTTTATCAAGAGGCTTAGTCGGTTTTATTCATGTTATACGAGTATAATGCAACAAACAGAAAATAAAACAAAAAAAAAAAAAATTACCGATTGAATAAAGAATGAGTAATACTGCGACTTATATGTTTAAAATAAAACAAAAACTAACAGTAGCAAGCAATTCTCCAAAATAAAGTTTCATCTTTACTCTTTACCTGTATATACGATTTATCTTTACTTTTACTCTTTTACCTGTAAAGATATGTTATGCATGCTTGAATTTTATTTCTCTGTATTATCAAATATCCAATTGCAGAATGTAGTTTTATAGTGCTGCTGTGTTACTGTTATCTTGTCTTAGCATATATACACAATATAGTTTACACTACACAAAAAAGAGATTTGATTTGAGAATTGAATTCTCCAATATCAAAATATATAATATCTATACCTCTTTATCTGTAGTCTATGTATTCTTATAACAATTTAATATAATTTTAGTAACAACAACAAAATACATAATAACATATTCTTTTTCTGTGTTATTTATTTCTCATTCCTCTTTCTTTGCCTTTTTTCCGCCTTTGCTTTCCCAGACTCATTCATGAAAAGTCAACAAAAATGTTAAAATTTTAAAACTTTTTGAATTTTTAGTTTTTCATAAGCAGGTGAATTTACAGAGTTCAGGTTAAGGTAAAAGATAATAACATTGAAAGATTGTTCTGATTTAAAGAACTGAATTATTATTTTAACTAACTTGGTAGTCTGATGGTGTTACTTAAATTGTATATTTTGTACATAGAAATAAACAAATAACAATATTAATATCGGTTATAAAGAGTACATTAAAAATAATGTAGGTTCTGGTGTTTATGATTGTATTATGATATTAATTGACCGCTTATAATGCTTTTAATCAGCCAAAGCATTAGGGTATTTATTTTTAACAATTATGTATCGCCTGGTTGGGATATTATAGGATAGAGTTATAAGGGAGATAGAATAATAGGAAATTGTAAAATAAATGTATTAATATTTTCCTTAAGCTTCTGTAGATTGTATGTTTTGTAGATTTATGTGTATCCACATTGTTGAAGTTCGAACTATGAAAGAATTTCCATAACCGGTGTTATGCTATTTTCTATACTGTAGAGGTGGGTACTTGTGGCTTCTCTTGTTTCACGTTGGAATTGCTTAACAGAAGAAAACAGTATTTTTAATTCTGCTGAGCATGTGTCCTCACCTACAAAGTATCGATAAAATAGGATATACTCGAGCAATACGACGATGCACAGAGAAGTTAAGGATGAAGTTATATTTGGGACGTCGATTAGACGATTGTCGCAATTTTACACACAGTCAAGGTAGCCTAAGGCTGTTGCGGAAATGCCAACCCAAATGTGTAAATTAAATTCCATCTTGGGATGTATTTTTTTTTTTTTTTTTTTTGTTTTACACTCTACAGTAACTTAGATGTTTCATCTTAAATGATTTATAGATGTTAAGGATATCCAAAGGTGCCTTAAATCGACCTAGGTAGCCTAAGCACTTGGCAGCTCCTTTCGTAGTATCAAAAATATAATAATTCCAAATAATTTTGTGAATTACGAGTATACCTAAAATGTTTAAACTATTCGTGTTTTGTAAAGTAACCCCTCTTGGAAAGAAAGTTTGGATTCGAATCTTGAAAATTTTCGTGACATAAGACAGTTCTGAGTTTTTGATAAGTTCACGTCAACTATGTTTTTTCTTCCCCCAGTCAGAAATTTTAGTTAAATCGTGACTAATTATGTTAACCATTATTTGTCTTCTATTATCAATCTCGGCAACGATAGTATGCGATTTACGGAGAAAGTATAATTTCTTCTTTTTTCAATGGAGATTCTGTTAATATTAACCCTAATCATGATTAATGCTTAATGTGAAGTTTGACATAATGTTATTAAAACATAATGATCGCGAGATTTTAATTGCACGATTAAAATATGCATCTATAAATTAAGACGTAAAACTGAATTTAAAAATGTTTTTAATGGTTAATCGTTTCACTATTGTTTACTCAATATTGCGTACTCTTAAGGCAAGATTAGGAGTAGAAATTTTTTAGTGAAAAAAAGTAAGCTTTTAAAACTTTATTGCTCATTTCGATTTAAATATGTTCATTTATCCAAGTGTACATGATTTAAATGACAGCAAATTAAACTTCACTATCGTATAATTTTGGAAGAAAATTGCAAATGAGAGGTGGGAAAAGTAACAAAAACATAAGCAATACGAAAATGCTATATTTAATTTTGCATCGTTTTTCTGCAGAAATATAACTTCGTTATCGTATAACTTCGGAAGAAAACTGTTAATGAGAGGTGAAAGTGTGTTAATCTATATGAGCAACACAAAGATACTATAAAAAAATAACTTTTCTTAAAATGGCACCGAGCTATGAGTTATGAGGTCCTGTTAATGAGAGGTGAGGGAGTAACACAAACATGACAACTCATCTTTACCATCATCATTGTATTGGAACCGCATCAGTGAGATATTGAAATTTGCAAACATGGCTGCTACAAATTTTACTTAGTCTAACTTATAATATTTGATTCGGTTATAATTTAGAAACTCACTCATATTTTAGGCTTACGATTCAATGTTCAAAATTATTTTGTTCCCATAATGTCAGTTTTTGATACCAACTCATTTACAAATCTATCGAATTTCAAATTATTTCAGTTGTATTTCCATGGTAATTAAAAAAAAAAAAATCGTCCAAGGTATTCTAAATATTTTCGAATTAATTGTTTTTATTTTCTATCTATATTGCAAAGTCTACGCACAGTAAAATTCAAAAAATTTATTTATAGATTTCTGTATAGATTTTAGGTATCTACATACATACCTACTACATAATATTATAATTCTGCAGAGAACAATGAAAAAGTGAATGAGTATTTCTCTGATGAAAATCTTTCTGGTCTCAGTGTATAAAATTTTAATGTTTTTGACTTATTTAAGGTGGTTAATTTTTGATACACAGGTGGATTGTGGATTATAGATTACATTTTCTAGATTACGATTTACATTTTATTGTGTATTTTTGTATGTGTATATTATTATATTGTTTTGTATACTATTGTTTATTTGTATTAATATATACAGTTATATTTAAAAGAAAAAGAGATTTGTTTTCTTTGTGAGAGAGAAATTAAGTAACAAAAAGTTAAAATAAAAACAGAATAAGCATAAAAGATATAAAACAAAAAAAAAAAAACAAAATAAGTTTCTTTAAAGGTTATTACCAGTAGATAGAAAAGTTAAAGGTAAAGCGGATAATAAAAATCAAAATAATTACGCGCCAAAAATACCCTTCACAAAATAACGTGACTAACTTACTGTCTGCTATTATAATACTCTTATTATAGTGTATTAACTATTTTTATATTGTATGAAAAAGTTGAACTATTTGTGGTATTAATTTGGTCTGGAATAGGATGTTACTTTCACATTTCGGAAAAGTTTTTGGTAAATAAAATTTTTGGTGGGATTTTGGTCAAAAAAAAAATTTATTTAATGATCTTTAAATTTATATCCGTAGAAAAGTTTCTTATATTTTAGTTTCTGTACAAATTTAATATTATTTAAATTTTAACATTTTGAACAATATTAAAAATTATTTAGTATGTAGTCTTAACAATAATATTGTTTGTTCAAATCAACAGTTTAAGTCCATACCAAATTCGAATCGCATTTTTTTGCAAATTTCAGATCTGATTTGGAAATGAAGAATAAAACATGTACAAAAATGAAGAGAAAATAGCCGTAGGTAGGTGTTAATATTGTTGTCAAAATATGATATTCGAATAAATGCTTGCCAATTTCGTACGCACAAATTGTAAAAATGCAAAAATTGTGTAGCGGAATTATGCAATTAGCAACCAGAACATTCTAGATGTATTTTCTAGAGAGTGTTTTGAAAAAATAAATGTATGAAATGTAGTTTACATGGTGTTCTGTGTTAAGTGGAATATTAGAAATATAAAAAAAGCTAAATTGAAATTTAAATACGGTTCATAAAATAATGTTGTATTTTTTTGTGAATTATTTGATTTGTGGATGTCACTTTGTAGTCATTAGTTATGCGACATTGATGTACATATTTTAGTTATTCATAAACTACAAAAAATAATTGTAATTTTTTTTGACAATAATGCCATATTTTTTTTTACTTTGTGTACTTTTGCAGAACAGTAGCAGTTAAATTACATCTGAACTGAAGAGTGGAATCTACCTGCGCTAATGTACTTCTTTGTATCACATTTGTCTTCTCTACACTAACATATTGAGATACGCATAACTCGTATACAATTATTTTCATAATTTCTTAGGCTTCAGCTTGCTCAGTTTTTCAATTGGAGCTTTTTGGAGCAAAGTTGATGCTCAATATTATGTATTAGACATCTTTTGGTAGTCTGCTTCGAGTTGTGATGTTATTTGGGTTTTAACTTTTAAATTGTGTTTATTTTGTGCTCTAGAAATATTTTTGCTTCAAATTCGTCTACTGAATCTGAACAATCTTATCACAGTTTTTTTCTGATTTCGGGATCGATTTCTATCCTTCAATGTATACCTTTTTTTGAAGAAATTAATGTAGGCGTGATTTAATAATATTAAATTGAACTTACTTTTATTATTGGAGTGCTAAGTTGTTTGATTTTATTTAATACTAGCTTTGTAACCCGTCATAAATGACGGAAGCAAAATAAATCCTTATTTATTTTTTTCTTTCCTTAGATTCTTTATTCCGAAATTACAGTACTTATGTTTATATCACTTTTTATTTATTTTTATTTATGTTTATATTGGCCTAACACTAATCTTTTTTTTTATATATGACAGAAAAAGAAGTACCATACCAACAAATTTGTATAAAATGTTTGTATTTTTGTATGGTATACTCGTACTCACTTCCATTTAGTTATAATTCGTTAGTTGGGTTCCATTTAGTATAAATTATACCGTATTAGCGTTATTGTGGCCTCCGGGAGAGCAAATTTAAAAATGGGATCTCATTTTCATATAAATTTTGTCTTTTGTATACTGTATAGGGATCTTATTTTGCTATATGAATAAACTGTTATTATGGTATTGTGTTATTTTTAAAAAAATATTCAAAATTTTGTATCTAAATTGGTAAAATTTACAAAAAATACAAAAACATTTTCATCAATAATTTTCAATTTAAAAAAAACAATGTTTTATTATCCGACGTAGAAGTAGAGTTTATTATCCTACTCTACTTCTATCAACTTCTATTGATTGAACAGTGAACCTGAACAGTGAAGTGAACAGTGAACACTTAACACTGAAAATAAAATAATATTTTTGGAATGGAGCATACAGAACATACAGAATACAGATACAGCAAATAATAAAAAAAAACAAAAATAATTTTTTTGAGTGAAGTGAGTTACGCACACAATAATGACAAAAATAAAAGGTAGAAGCAATAAAGTAGTATAATGTATAATATTATACAATACAAATATGCTGATACACATGTATATTATTGTGTATAATTGTAAGGAATAAGAATAACCTTTGAGTGAATTATGTTTTTTTTTGTGTTAAATGCTGTTTGCATTGTGGTTATTATACCATATTAAACTATTGATTAAATTTCTATTAGTCCTTATAATTATAAATCAAAAAAATTGTTTGTTTTATTTATATTATTATTATTATTTAGTATTTTTCCTTATTATTTGCGAAGAAGACTAACATTAAATTAAAAAAATATAGTTCATGCAATCAATTTTTCCTGCAAAGGTTTAGCATGGTAGACAGGGGTTAAAAAAAAGCACCAAAGCAATTTGTATATATATGCATTTGTATAAATATGCAATTTGTATATGTGTTGGAGCGTTCCGTCGAACTTACAAACATCCAGATAAATGCAGAATAATATATATATAATTGGTAGAATATATATTTTTTATTTGATATTAAATTTTAAAATTTATATCACATCCTGCTTGGTGTTGAATCAAATTAATTCAATTCAATCTAGACCAGTCTATGAAATTATATTTTTGGATTAATTTTTTCGTGACAAAACTAATTGCATACATAATTTATTGAACCAAATACTTTGTGTATATCAAAACATCGATATTTAATACTGAGAACACTTTTGAATTTTTTCTGATTAGAAATTTCGAATTATATTAATATTAAATAAATTTAATTTATGGTATTAAAAAGCTTAAACGTACAATAGTTAAAACCGCGATGATCAAATTGGAATACTCATTCAAAACCAAAATAGAGATGCAGTATGAAAAAGAACATTTAAAATTTCAGAATGTTGGTTGAAGAAATATTGGCCCCAAATTACAAGAAATTGCCGAAAATAGATTTCGATTCAAAAATGTAATTTAAAAATGTACAATAATAGTACTCAATAATAGTACATTGAAATATATTATGACGAACTATGTTCTACATAGTATTAAAACGAGATTAATTAAATCAAATGGAATGTAATTAAGGAACAACTAGCATAGATAATTGAAAATTTCATTTAAAAAGTACAAAAAAAAAAACAATTTAATTATGAAATATGAAATATGATAGCCTGAAAATATTAGTATAGAGTAGATTCAATAATAAGTTAGAGTTAGCAGATTATCACTATTAAAATAAATTAATTAAAAATTTAGTTTTATTTATAAATGTCTTACTACTGCGGGCTTATCGATCATCAGGATTTTTATATTCAACACAAGTTTATTTATATAAGACAAGCTAAATTAATTTAAAAGTCAAAATCTTATGACTGTGCAATAGCTAAATTTAAGTGAAATAAGTATGAATTCAAATGAATAGAGATCAATTGTTGTATGAATAATGTAAACATTTTAATTGTAAATGATAAAAGCATTTTGATCAATCACAAGTTGGTAGAGTTAGATTATATTGACTGTTATATAATATGATGTAACAGTTTGTATTTTAAACATTTCTTAATTTTGTATGTTTATATGATTTAATTGTTTTCCGTTTGAAATACATCAAATGGAATTCCGAAAAAATTTAAAATTAATCAAATTTCTATATTCACTTTTCAACTACCTAATTTTTTCTGAAAATTTTCATTTCGATTGATTTTAATACCTTCCGCTATAAGTCTCCTATATAATACTATATGTAGTATTACAATTATTTTTTTTAAATCTAAGTCTCTCCTTTCATTCAGTTGCATATTACGTCATAATGAGGCGAACATGTGTTTTGCATGTTATTTTCGTCAACGTATTTATTTTTCTATTTGATGTCACTGAAGCAAAACACGCTTTTGATATTTTGTAGGTTTTGGTTAATATTTTTTCTATTTTTACCTTATATATATCAATTTATGGTACACTGAAAAAAATTTTCTTAGTAAGATTGACAAAATAATTTTGTAAAATGTTGACAAACATTTTTTATTCATACATCAATTTTTTTTCTATTTAATCAAAAATATTTGTTTGCTCAACAATTTTTTGTTAATTTGTAAATAGTTTTTTATAATTTTTCCAAAATTTATAATTTGTAAAATAGAAAATTAAGTTTGTAAAATTGACAAAAAAAAATAATAATTTTTATTCAAATGACTAAAATTTTGTTATTCTGACAAAAAACCGTTTTAAATCAATATTTGTATATTTGACAAAATTTACCTTAATTTGACCAAAATTTTTACTATGCAGTTCATTGCAATTAATAAATTTTTGTGAATTCTACTATATCTATTTTGTTAATAAGAAAATTATTATTATAATTTTTGATGCTGTCATAGTCAGATTAACAAAAGAATTTTGTTGTTGGAAAACAATTTTTATTCAAACAACAATTTTTTTTCTATTTGAGTTAAAAAAATATAAAAGTAAAGGTGCGGTTTTATGTGAAGTTGCGTTTTTGAATTTGCTTATTAAAGAGTTCAATTAAAAAAAAAGTGAAGAGCTAAATAAAAAAAGACATTTGAAAAATTAAATTAAAAAAAAGATAATTATCAATTCAAAAAAAAAAAAAATTAAATAAAAAAACTTATTTTGAAGAATTAAAAAAAAGATATTAGAATTAAGTTAAAAAACTAAACAATATGAAATATTTAAAGCTAAAATTTATTTACTTATGTATTTTAATAGAACTAGTGAATTATTTAAAGTGCGTTATTAATCAATTTGGTTACTCTTATTTGATTTTGCAAATAAAACATTTATTAAAAATAGGAAATAATTTGAAGAAGCAAAAAATAAATTTTAATATTTTATTAAATAAATAATTTGAAAAAACAGTATGAACCAAAGAGCTGGAACAATCAGAGGCTGAAGTCTGAACATTTTTTAAATATTTTGAATTTTATTTGTATAATTTTGAATAAAAATTTATTTTTTTAACTTTATTTTAAATTTTTGATTGTAATAATGAATTTAATTTTCTTTTGTTTTCAAATAATAGAAATGCTATAAAATAAATTAATTGTTAATTAACAAGACTATTATTGTTTTATTTCTAACTGTAATAATATCATGCATTTATTTTTCAGACGCACATATATTATATAGTGTTTATAAGGGCTGCCTTGTTTTTTTAATATAAGATATGTGGAATCATATTTAACTTGTACTATAAGGGTACTGTATGCATATGCATACAAATAAATAACTTACAGATTCGTTTATCATCAAAATAAAGCAGTAACAAATATTATAATAAAATATCAAACAAGTTATTTTTAAGTTAGAAATGCTCTATGGATTAGCTCCTATTTTGGTTTTAACATTTTTTGATGATAAATTAATCTCTAAGTTATTTATTTGTATATGCTTACAATAACTAAATAAATGTTATTTTGACAAAAAAATATTGTTGATCTGGTACTAGCCATATATCCTATTGACAAAATGATTCTGTTAATTCGACAATTGAATAGAGATTATTTTGACAAAACAAAATTGTTGATTTAATAAAAACTTTATTTAAATTGATATATTATTTTCTCCAATCAATAAAATATTATTTTCATTTCAACATATTATTTTATTACATTGACGAAAAATTTTAGCATAATGAAAATTTATTTCGTCATATTAAGAAATTTCGTTTTGTCATTTCTACAGATTTAAATTTGTATTTTTTTGTCATATTAACTCATCATTTTTGTTGACGCTATATTTACCTAGTTTTTGTTATTTTAACGCAGAATTTTGTCAATATTACCTAGTGTTTTTTTTCAGTGTACTAGAAGAAATTCCCATACTTTTCAAATATTGAAACGACACTGTACATTTTCTTTTAATTTATCTTTTACCGCTTTGATTTGCATATTATTGAATTTTCTGGAATTAGAATAGATTGTTTATAATGGATTAATAAAATAATTTAAAGTGTTTCTTATTGAAACTAATTGATTAGAATCTAAAACTCTGAAATTGTATTAATTATAAATAATTCTTTTTATTTTATAATATAAATGTTATATTTTTAATTATATTTTTAAATAATCATTTGCAACAGTTACAACGTCTATTTTACTTCCCTATATTTACAAAAAAAAAAAAACATTAATTTAATTTTAATTATTGAATTTTTTCTCTTCAAAATTTAATAAAGATAAGAAAAATTTTCAATTTCCGTACTCGTGACGAAAGGAGTGTGAAATTCATTCATTTTGTTCTTAATCTACTTGAAAATAAACGTTTATTTTTTTTTTTGTTTCTTTAAATTAAACAACATGAGGTCGCTTACTCGTCTCGATGAATTAAATATCCCGCGGCTTTTAATGTTTTTTAATGAATTTAATTTTTGGGAAAACTTTTTTCATAATATTATTTTCAGATTGTAAGAAAATCTATAAAGTTATCTATAATAAATATTTTCTTTAACTTTTAACATAGTTATTTTTTATCATGTATTGAGTGATTTTTACATGATTCGGAATAGGTATGTATATTATAGAGAATGAAATTGTTGTGTCACCTGTATCGTTTATTGTAGTTTTTAATATGATTGATGGTGTCTGTAGTAATTGATTATTGTCATTATATAGATAGTGTGGCTGAGATTATGATGTTGATAATAATTATATTTATAATAGTATGAATGTATGTATACATAATGTAAGTTTAAAAAGCAGTCATGCTTTGGATGATTGGTTTTATGGATTATTAAAAGATTAATGTAGGTTGTTATTGTAAACATTTTGTTTCAATTTACTCTTATACTTAAATTTAATTATGTTTAATGAATACAAATATATGTTATTATGTATTTATGAGCGACAATATATAAAGATTTAATATCATAATTATAAATTATATAGGTGAGTGCAGGTTTTTTATTTTGTTTTTTGTTTTTTTTTTTTAACAAGGAAATGTGTTATTAATTGGTATAATTGTATAGGTAAATTAAATTTTTATTTATTTAGTTTTATTTAATTTTTTAAAACGATAGAAAACGATAGAAAATTTTAATAGGTTAATAAAAAAAATTATTGGAAGTATTAAAATAGTTTTTATGGTCTAGTTTAAAGGAAAATAATTAATGTATTGAGGTAATGACTTCATTGTTAATCATTAATGTATTGAGATATTGCGGATGAATTCTGTTATTTTACTTTTCATTAACACATTGGTGAAGAATGTTATTGAGCAATAATTAAAATCAACTGAAAATATACTATGTGAAAAGACATCTTTCCAGACGATGGTTCTAAATTTGCAATTGATTCACTGTTGTAACACTAAACACTATTGTTTTTTCCATTCATTCTTTAGGTTCTTAAATTTATTTTTATATACATATTATGGTAAAGTCGTATAATATAAGTTTGAGGACGTCACATTTACCATTACATGTTTACCAAAGAAAATCAAATTACAATTATTGTCACATACTTTTAAATTTTAAAAATTTTTTTAATAATTTTTTAAAAAGTTAAATAATTACATAATTAAAAAATAAAAATGAAAAAAAAATATGTACGTATTTCCGGTATATTTTATATACGGTCGGTCAACCTCTCATTTATAGAATGTTAAAAATACACATTTAACATTAAAAATATAGACTTAAGGTCACTCATGATTAGTTAAACCATTGATTAATAATACTATAAAGATAGACATTTTCAAACAAAACTAACAACAGCAAATTTTCAACTCAGTTTTTCAAAATTCGTTTCATTGCCTATGTTTTCCCCCCGTTTATTCAATGTCTTAGTGCATTTTTTATTTTCAATTTGAATTTTGAAATTTTTGAACGTTTTATACGACTTAGAAAATACACTAATACATTAAATAAACGGGGGAAAACATATACAATGAATCTAATTTTAAAAAAGTTAGTTGAAAATTTGCTATCGTTAGTTTTGTTTGAAAATGTCTATCTTTATAAAATCTTAATATAATCAATAGTAAAACCTGTTCAAATAAATTTCTTCGCGTGACTTTTTAGTAATATCAAAATGCATGTTTAATTAAAATTTTTCTCAAAAGTAACATTATAGAAAAAATATTGAAAAATTATTGGAAAATAATTTACTATTATCCAATCCCATTATAGTATTATAGCAATAACGAAGTGATTTTCAACCTCTTTGAACTTAATTTCGATTGCCACATCACTACTTTTATTTGCTAAGAGTACTCCTTAAACGAAACTAGTCGCAATTTCTAATCTGTTCAATCCTCAATATAAATTTGTAGATCTGACGGGTAAAATCTAAAATTAATCAAATAAATTTACTTCTCTGGATGTTTTAATTGTAAAATTAACTAATTTAAATATGGCAAAGAACATTTCAATATTGTAGATTAAATTCGCTTTAATAATTCAAAATATTTGAATTTTATATGACTGGTTATTAAATTTTGACTAAATTTCAAACATTAATAAAAAAAATGTTAATAACATTGCAGGGAAATAAAAACAAGCAACTTTTTTCGTGTTATTCCTTTCTACAAATATATGTGGCTTCAGATGTAACTACTTCAATATATAGTACTGGAACGTTTTGTACGACGAGCGTAAGTAAAAACGGTCGGCACTATATTTTTCAGATTATTTCTACTACTAGGAAGTGACATTGACATCATCGCCAGATCATAACGAGCGGTCGTCGAGACTTTTACCCAGATTGAAGAAACCCCGGAACGAATACAAAACAAAATATATGCTGCTGCCAAATAGAAAGGCCTCCTCATAATCATATTGCTCAAAACATCACTATCGGTAAATATAATTTCGAGGTAGTTCAGCAATTTATCTACCCTGCAACTAGTGTTAATCACACAAACGACATCAAAGTGCAAATACGACGTAGAATAACCCTTGAAAACCGTTTCTGCTTCGGTTTGTCAAAACATTTCGAGTCAAAGCTTCTTTCCCTATGCACCAAAATTCAAATATACAAAACGCTCATACTTCCGATTCTGCTCTACTGATTAAAATCATGTACACTGCCGATGGTAAGTAAGCATGCACTTGGTGTTTTCGTGAAAAAAATTTTTTGCTGGATACATGGTCCTGAAAACGGCGGTCTATGAGTTGTATAATGAGGTGAACGTTTAGTCATAAAAATTAAAGTCAAGCAGATGTTCCAGCCAAGAGAATCTTCACATCCATACCTGAAGGTACACGATGTCAGAGAAGGCTCAAATTTGTTGGAGAGACGAAGTATCGGCAGATTTAAAAATAATTTCGTATATACAACAGAATTTAATGGCAGGAAAAAATGGAGGACCTTGATGGGTGAGTCCAAGGACCTACATAGTCACCTAACAACAATATCTTTTATTTTTAATGTTAAAAGTCCTATGATTTAATGATACAATTATCCGTCCTGATAGTTTGGCAGATTGCGAGTTGTTTTTATGTATTCCACCGAATTGTATTTTAGTTTTATTTTGTTTTTTATCTGGACTAAATAATAACTTCTGACTGTTTTTCTACTTCTTATGCATCTGATCATATCAAAAGTCACGATAAGAATTGTTGCAGACTCTTATGATTTGATTAGTTGGGATTTGATCTGTAACAGAGTATCGTACAATTTTTCTAAATGTTTTCATTTCTGCAGTTCAAAAATTTTTGTCTCTGTACTCAAGTGTCATAATCGCTTGGGTTATGTAAATGTCACATCTATGGTAATTGGGTTGGCTAATTCTGGTTAATTCTTAGCATTTTTGATGTTATAATATAAACAGGAGACATAACATAAAAAACTGAAATACTTAGTATTGAAATATAATTTTAATAATTGAAAACTTCTAAGTCATTATGTAGGAGAAAATATGATGATATTGCTTACTATATTCTATAGCTTCATGGATTATAAAAAAAACTGTTTTTGTTATGAAAGAAACGAACATTAAATTGAAATGATTGTTTATCAACATTTGATATAACATTTTCCACTGAGTCTATATTTCGTTGATGAATCAATTACTGTCAGACCAAGAAAAAGACTGTTATATAAAGTCTGGTAGGTTTATAAATTTCACATAATAAATCAAAAGACTACATTATCTAAATACTCTAAATAAACACAGGTCAAAGCCCTAATATAAATATCTGAACAAAAAAAAAATATGTTAAACGAACTCGTTTTTTTGTTAATAATTCAAAAATCTCAATTAAAAATCTAAACAATTTTATGGACAAATATTAAAAACAAAAAACAAACAAAAAAAACATAATAAAAAGTCAGACAATTTAAAAATTGACATAAATTTTAACTATAAATTAGAATTATTTAAAAAAAAAATTGCAATTAAAATACAAATTATATACAAGTCATAATTTTCTATTTAAATATTTTATCTTTTAATTAAATTAATTTTAAACAGACATGGTTCATAGAAATTTCACAATTTAGATATAATTAAGATTTATAATGAAAAGGAAAAATATTGTGGTTCCATTTGACTGCACTGAATTAAAACTTTTTGAATGGCTTACCATCATAATAACAAATATGGTTTATTCAGTTTTAGGTGTTATTAAATCGTATCTATATAGTATATCTGCTATAATAGTAATAATTGAAATAAAAATAAAAAAAAAACAAAAAAAAAACAAAAAATATAAAAAAAAAAATGATTAAGTAAATGTACTTAACAGTTTTTATCTCACCTTTTACTACTTTTATTTAAGTTTTTGTTCGCGAAAAAGTCGGAACTACAGAAACTTTGTAGATACATTCAAAAAAACAAAATAATTAAAAAAATAGAAGAATAATAAAATAAAATTGAAAATAAAGCATGAAAGTGCAAATCTCTTAGACTTGAATTTATTCACTTTATTTTTTGCCAATTAAAAATTGAAAATTTTTACTACTTTTCTAATGTAAGCAAAAATTTTCTTTTCTATGTTAAAATTTTTTTCAACTGTTCCAATTCTAAAATTATAAAACCTAAAAAAAAAAAAAAAAATGAAAATATCACGGTTTAAATATTTTAAATAGGATGTTGTAACAACCTAAATCTTACTTTAAAGCCATCATTATATTGTTGTTCATGGTAATGTTGAATAGAAAATTTATAATTTCGTTTAGAATAGTAGAAAAATTGTACAGATTGTTAGGTAAGCAAATAAATTCAATACTCACCAGTGGAAAACGCTACGATTAACAGTTATTTTGGTTCATTAAGTTAAATTGAGAGATGTTAAAAAATTTGTATTAGGAATTTGATAAGAATGATTACACAGGCTAGATCTCAATTGTTAGTTGATTAACATTTTTGTGATAAAATGTCAATTTGCAAAACAACTTTTGTAATTTGTCAGTGCACTCTCTATATAACATAATCATTAGAAGCACATCAGAACAAAATGAAAATGCAATTCAACAATGTTGCAATTACAGAATTTGGAAAAGATAACAAAATAAATACAGGCTATACTGATCATAGTTGAAAATGAAATAGTTTGGTTGTACTGGTAATTATAAAAATTATTGATTACAGAGATTTATATTCTCCACGGACATACTGTTTTCCTAGCAATCCTATTCCCCTTCCCTAAAGTTACAATAATTGTGTATAAACTATAATTGTATAAAGTAAGACTTAGTGTTTGCGTAGTGCGTAAAAATAAATATTATTATTCTTCTCTTTGCGTTTACCATGTTTAGGATGTAGAATGTTACATTCAAAATAGGTACGTGATATAATTAGATTTTTGACATGTTGGTGTTAGGTAAATTGATTTTGTACCATGTTCAACGTTTTTGTTGGTATTTTTGGTATTAGAAGTTGTAGTTGATTTACATCATGTTGGTCATCGGGTCGTTATTTATTTTTCTCTAAAAAACCCGAAAATTTTTTAAGCTTTTGCATTCTATCTGACCAGTTTAACAATGGGCGATCATTTTAATTTTTAATTATTCTGTTTACCTATAAGTCTTAATAAGTTACTGACCTATTAAGCTGTAATACTTATGTCATCTGATTACTAATATCAGATATTCCACGAATCGAATGGTGTACAAGGTATGATATTTATTTAATATTTATAAAATTTATTGAGAATATAATATTTTTTGGGAATAAATGAAAAAAGAGGAATTTGCTATTTAAGAAGACCTACTTTTTGATAATACTAGTAGTTTCCACATAAATTCAAGGAATATACCGAAAAATTTATAAACATTTTCAAAGCTTGAAAAACATTATTTGTGTCGTTCAAATGCAAACACCGATAAATACATGTTAAGCCATTCTGAGAAAAACGTGAAAAACCTATAACATATTTTTTAAAAATAGTCTTCAAATTTTTTTTTTTTAATTTATAATGGCTAGCATATTTAACAATAATAAACAAAAAAAACTTTGAGAAAGCCTTTGATAGAGTAAACCGAGAGTATATTTGGAAATCGCTTAGTAGGAGAGGCATTCCAGAAAAAATTATTGCTATAATTAAGGAATCCTACAAAGATGCAAGATGTCGCGTTTTACATCGAGGACAGCTGACAAATTGCTTCGAGGTGTGTCAGGGAGTAAGGCAGGGCTGTATTTTATCACCCATATTGTTTTTAGTAGTAATGGAGGACATAATGACTGCTACTATGGGTGTAAACGAGAGCAACGGTATCCAGTGGCGTCCTTTCGAACGAATCAGCCGACGATGTGTGTTTATTGTCACATACGAATGGAGGTTTGAACGATATGTGCCAAAAGCTTTATGACACTGGAAAAAGTGCGAGCCTAAAAGTCAATTCAGCTAAAACTTAAATCATGCGCACATCTCACACATCACAACATCCGATCCTCAGATCAGATGGAGGCGCCGATTTGGATATTGAAGCCCGCATCAGTAAAGCCCGTACTGCTTTCGGGATGTTTTCAAAAATATGGCAGGCAACCAACCTATCTCTGCGCACAAAAATAAGAATATTCAACGCAAGTGTAAAATCTGTTCTCCTGTACGCTTGCGAAACATGGAAAGTTTCAGTAAACATCACCAGGAAACTCCAAGCGTACATCAATAGATGTCTCCGGCGCACCCTAAACATTCTTTGGCCACAAACCATTTCCAACACAACGCTGTGGCAAAAAACGAACCAAACACAAATAGACGTGAAAATCCGGACAGAGGAAATGGCGTTGGATCGGGCATACTTTGAGGAAACCTGACAACAACATCGTGAAACAATGTTTCGAATGGAATCCTCAGGGTACACGTCGCGTCGGAAGGCCGAATTTAGAGGCTCAAAATTTTGTTAGAAACTCTATCGATTTTAATGTAATTAGTTTTAAAAGAAAATACGGAATTTATTATTTTTATTACTGATAACACTGATCCATGATTACTATTCTTTCACACTGTCTTGGATACGTGATGCCACATCATTATCCTGTCTTTCGACAGTTTATATCCTGTTTTTGACATTTTTCTATTTACTACTTAATCAGTGTCGACTCAGAGATTCTGTTTCAATTAGTTTGTGTGCATATTTTTCTACACTAAATAATTGGTAACTTATGGCTATCGTCCGTAAAATAAATATTATTTGAATTACTCTACAATAGTATTAGCTTCTTCTGCCAGTATTATCCATAGAGTTTTATTCTAAAACTTATTTTGTTATTTAGAGAATTTTCTGTTACATTCGCTCAACATGATTAAGCCACTTAAGTTGTCACATTAATGCTATTATAATATTTTGCCTATATAATATTTTATTATATTTTATCTTCCATTGATCGTTCCATTGACAGTTAAATCTATGAAAAAAATTGTTTTCGTAAAATATTAAACACATTGGGTAATGCTATTTGTCAAACATAAAGTACAGTTCGGACGGGATTTATTCTCGCCTTCTTATCAAAACAAAAAAATTAAAGCTAAATGGCGGAAGAAGCGTATGTGAAGGTTTAAGCGAAAGCGCAGGGTGCAAATAAAAAGCGTTGTAATTGATTCCAACCCTCCAGAAACAGGAAAACATTTTAATTTTGTGGTAAAATTAATTGAAATCCCGGCTCTGGGAGTATTTAACTAATTAACTAATTAATATAACTTAATAAAACTTAACTAATTAATATAACTAACTTTTGGTAACAAACCTTTTTAGAATTAAATGTCGGAGAGCACGTCTAGACTGCCACAGTTCAATATTTAACTACATTATACTTTTTTATAAACTCTTTTATATACTTTTATATTAACCACGGTCTGGTTATTTATTTATGGGTTTACTTATTTATTTATTTGGTATGTAGGTAGTTTCGTGAGCCTTGTTTCTTAATATTATCAACAGTTTGAAAACTTTAAAGATAGAGTTCTGAAATTTTGCACAGTTTTTCATAACCAGACACAGTACCTTACAAAGCTATCAAATGACAGGTTTGGGTAGCTGCCATAAAACTCCTAGCATCTCTCAGGAATATTTCAAAAACCAATTGTGTTACAGATATGAAAATTTAGCAATTATATACTCTTCCACAAATAAAGAGATACTATCACTGTTACCGATTTCAAAAATTGGGACTGGTTCGAGTCGATTATAAAAATTTTGTGTAACATTTAAAAAAAAAAACAAATAGTTTAGTTAATAATTTTGGATTTTGTTATGTAAGTATATTTAAAATAAAAAATAAAGAAAAAATATTTATTTAAAATTAAGTAATAATTTAAATTATATTAAATACAATTTTCAGTTAAATATGAGGGATACGGAAGTAAATGAAATTAAACGTTTGGAAAAAATAAATTTAATGATGAAGGAAATACAAAATATAATTAAATGTGACACTGAAGATATTAAAAAAAAAATAAAAACCTTGCAGAACCAAAGAAAGACAAAAATTGAAAATTCGAAAAAAAATGGCACTGGGTCTGATGAGATCTACGATTCAAAATTCTGGTGCTACAACGAATTATCTTTTCTTTTAAATTGAAATGATTCTAAACCTAGTAATTCAAATATTGACTCGTACTGTAATCCAAATACTGTCTTCAGGTAAGTTAAATACATTAATGTAGTTGATAATAATTTAGTAAATTAATAATTTAGAGTAACGGTAATGGGTTCAATAAGTTAGTTTATAATTTATAATGTGAATAATTTTTTTTGTAATTTTTTGTATGATTTAAGTTAGAAAATAAGGCTATTATAAATAAATGTATATTAAAAAAAAGCAAAATGTCAACAAACATCAGAAATGCAATATCCCAAAACAATGGCAAACTGCGATTGGCTTGGATATAGGCATGGATGGTAACACCAAAACCGATCTTGAGGCAAACATAGCGGCTGAAAGCCCTCTCACAAGAGGTTCAATTATTAGGTTATATACGCGGCGGCGCACATCCGTCAAACAGCCTGGGATTCTTCGATTCAATCCAGAGATTTGCCAGATTCCATAATCCCAATGCAAACATTGCCGGGCCAATAAAACTCAAATCCCGAGCCCTAGGTGTCAAGCTAACCAGAGTACGCCTAGGGTACACCGTTCCGACTCATGAACATTTTTACATAAGATCCCCTCTCCCGGCATGTATTCATTGCCCTGATACCCTATCAATTAAATACATCCTTACAAAATGCCCATCCAATAATCCAATCACGTCCCAATACACCTTCACCCTGTTAAAAGCCTTAAAATTTTCCAATACATCCCACATATCCTTTATTAAAGCACTCCTCACCCACCACAATATCTGGGATAAAATATAGTAAAGTAGCCTACAGATATAACTTCAGGTCAACTATCATCATATGAATTTTTTTTACACCTAGTTTAAAATACAATGAAATCATTTTAATTTTTTGCATTTTTTTATTACGACCTAAGTTAGTCAATAAGAATTTAAATATTAAGTAATTGGAATGCTATTCTAATTTTATTTTGAAGATATTTCTTAAGTTTGACAATGAACTGTAATTAATTTTTCTATTTTTCTTTTAAATTGTAAAATTCTCTATGAAAAAGGCCCCCATCCCGAAAGGGAAAAGACCTGAAGTATTTATCCCCTAAAAATTAGAAAATAAGTAGTAATGGATGTTGAGCATCTAGAACTACTACTATAAGATAAAAGGCAAAAGTATATAATGAATGTTGCTGGAATATTCTTAATAGAAATTTGAACATCGCGAATATTAAAAGAACAATACAAAGCCTGGTTCTTTTAACATCACAAAGCGTGATTCATTTAACGATCGTATTTTGTTTTATAAAAGTTTGTATTTAAGCCCTTGACTTTAGATTTACTTAGGTATGGCCCCTTAAAGTTTGGAAAACCAAAAAATGCAGTGCGAATGTATAGTTTTTAAAAAGCATGTCCGCGCTACCCTCCAAAGTATCAAACTTACCAACTAACAGAATGGGTTAACCCAGCATTCTTGTTATTGTTACCAATCTACAAGTTGGGACGGAATAACTGTGGTGTGTTGCCTCTGTATTTTCTTATTTTTGTCATCAGCTCTATTTGTGTGGCGTATTATATACAACAATTTATTTTGAAAATATGTAAGTGATAGTTAATCTATTTTGACATTTATAAATACACGGTCTTTATTTATATATTTGATCTGTCAAATTAGTTAGCTTTCTCTGAATAATTTTTCTTACTAAATGAGTTTTCAGTTAACATGACTAACTTTCATTATTTCATGATTTTAACACTATCATTAACAAGCTTAAAATATTACGGAAATACCGTATCAATCTAAAGTATTTTAATGCTTAAAATCCAATCAAAGAAAAAAATTTTAAAAATTCCTTTCTTTGCAAATTTTTTTTTTTTTTTTTTTTTGTTTTTTTTTTAATATTAAAGCTAAGATATTTATTCATTCGGTCGGTGCTGTATTCACTTTAAATCCAATTGAAAATGAAAACACTCTTTTTTTCAATTTTTTTTTTTTGTTGTTTTCGATTTGGTTCGCAATTATTTTAATTGCTCTACATACATAATACATATAATAACAGTAAATTCCATAGGTTTTTAAGTATTGAAAAATAGCTGATTTTAACAAAAATAATCATGTGAAGAAAATCCCTTTCCGGTAACTAAAACACACTATTCTCAGTGTTTGTATTGAAAATTGTTATTACTGTTGTTGTTGTTGTTGTTGTGTGTAAAATGTTTAATTTTTGGTTGAAAATAAATTTGGAGCAATTAAAATACTTTACGATTAATATCAGTATGGTAATCAGTTTCTTAAAACATTGTATATAGGTTTACGTCCATCTCGTAAAAACCAAAACTAATTACTGTGGATTATCTAAGATGTTGTTTTGGATGTTGCCAACTTTGTTATTTATATTTATTTGGTTTTTTTTTTTTTGCCCTTTGATAATTATTCGGAAACGGTCTTTGAACAAACAATTGGTCAGATATAGGCAAAGGTGTTGAAATAAATGGAGTATAACAACATCCATACATAAATAGGTTACAAAACTATATTACCTGACACTTTCCAAGATATTACCAAGAATTAGTTAATAAAATGAATCTATGTAATCTCAATTACTTGGTTACTGGTTACATGGCAACACAGTAATGTACACAGGGAGATCAAATGCCGGTCTGTAATCGTTATGTATGACCTAAATCGCTTGTTTTTATAAAAGTAATATTTATAATTTTCACCTGAACCCAGTTTAAAATCTTCGACACGATTTGGCAATACTCTAAACTGATATGTCATAAGATGAGTGCATATAAAATTATTGATTTTAGTGCTGTCGTTTGCTATTTGAATGTCCGCGTTTCAGTTATAATTTTTTTCAGGCACTCTCGGAAATTATATATGTGCCGGAGTTAGGAGTGTGAGAGAAAAGGTGAAATTAATTTAATAATTTTAATTTTAATAATTTTTCAATTAATTTAACAATTTAATAATTATGTAAAAAAAAAAAATTACGATGAAAGTTAATTAAAAGGTTTTTATTTTTTTTTTCTCTCTCCTTTGAAAGTGAGAGTTTAATTTAGAGTTGATTTATTTTAGAAATGCATCAAATTATATCCCCAAAAAATTATATTCTATATAATTTAGATACTATCGAATTTTTAAGGTATGTATTTATCACTTTTATCATTTCTCTATAGTCATTTAAAAATAAATACAGTTAAGTAAATTAGTTCAATTATAGGTCATTGACATTTTGTATATTTTTTTTATTATTTTTTTTTTTTGTTTCTTTTGTTAAATCCAATTAAAGTCAACTTTGCCTTTTTTTATTTTTTTTTTTTTTTTGCAATTATGTAATAAAATTCGAGTATATTTTGCAATTAAGTCATAAAACAAAAAACAACTTACGAATTTTATGGTTTTAATTTGGAATTTCTGAAAATGTAAAAATCTAAAGGATGAATATTTTTGTTGAATGTTTCTGTTTTTTGTTTTTTAGTGGCGCTTTAAATTTTTACCAACTTTAGTAAATTTCAATTGGTAGACAAAATCAAAAAAAAAAACACAAAAAGGTGAAAAAAGGGTTAAATCTGGTTTTTATTAATTTTATGATATCATTATTTTAAAATAATAAAATCAAAAAAATATTTTGTAACGTAATTTAACTTTTTATTTGTATATTAATCTTTGAGACAATGTTGAAAGACTTGAAAATGTAGGAGTTTGTTTGTTAACAGTTAAACGAAATAAATTTAATGTTTCAATACAAAACATATTCGCTTTGTAGTAAGGCAAAAAAAGGTGAGTTCAACATTTTCAAACCTCAAAGCTACTTGATCTCTGGCAAATTTCTTTGATTTGAAACAGAACTTCTAAAGTGGTCCGAAAGTCTAAATATTTTGGATTTGCTGCTAAAACAAAAGATACAGCGAAATCAGCTTATTTTTGGTATGCTAAGAATGCTATAAAATATTTGTGCTTTCTGCCACGATGTAAAGCTTAAACTTTTCTAAGAGATTTATTCAATTTCTATAATTTAGATTTTTTTAATTCATTTATTCATATTATAGTAAAATGCAATACTTAAAAATATACATTTACTAAATAATAATATGATGTAGATCAATATGAGATGATGAAGACTAAGATGGAGCATAATTATACTTCTAAGCTTCACTATATCATATATTATAATAGAGTTAGCTGTCATCATTTTACCTCAAAATTATTTAATCTATTCACCACGACCGCACCTACACCAGTACACAAACACAATCGTTTTTTCAAGAGAGTGCATAGCATAGGTAGCATATGCATTTTATTTTCATCATTAATTGTAGGTAGGTACTTAGGTATAGACAATGCAATGTGTAACGTAGTAAGTTGTAAACAAAATTATTATTGTTTTTTTTTTCCCCAATGTGTGAATTAAATTCCAATAATTTTTCAATAAATTCCAAAAGTTTTTTATTTTTTAATGCAACATTATAATTAATTATTATTTATATTATATACCTATATGTAATTAAAGCAAATTTAAATTTCCATAAAAAGAAGGCTCTCCGTCAAACAGTTTTTCAAAAATCATTTACTAATTTATTAGTACCTCTTTTTAGTAAGAGAAGTCTTTTTACTAAAAAATTACAGTACCGTACTTAAATTAAGCACGCAACGATAATTCTACCTGAGTTACTGTCAACAAAAAAAAATAAAAAAATATAATATTTATGGACTTCACAGTTGAAAAATATTTCCTAAAAAAACTAAATTATTTTGACTTAATATAGGAAAAAGGTAGAAAGGGCATGGTTATTAAGAAGTATTTTGTTTTTCAAACCATAGCTTTCTTTTTATAAAAACATGACTGTTTACTGATTGATAGTGAAAAATATCAGTATATTTAAGTCCCTGTTGTGTTAAAAATGTCAAATTTGGCTTTAACTTGAATTATAATTAATAAGTTTCTATAAAATCCGGAATTGCATTCTACGGCTAATTGTTAACTTTTATTTTTCTTAAAATACGTCAAAATATTGAAGCTCCTCTTTCTTTCAAAAAAAAAATTATGGTAAATAATACTTGATCAGTTATACCCAAATCAATAACATCTCTCTTAAAACAATTCTAGTGAAACACTACCGACGCTTTAGTGAGCATTTCTACATCGTAGGAATCTCAGGTGATTCGAAATTGGTTTTGGATATTCATTTATCGTGTGAACCGTTAAAGTGTAAGTACATCGTAAACCGATTAAATATACAGTTATAGTGAGATATCCTACGATAGAAATTATCGATATTACATTTTGCAAAAAAATCTGTTCAGGTTCATCTCCAACATATCGTTCATTTCTTCCTTAATATATTATTTCTATCCCTTTTACCTAAATCCATAATAGTTTTGTGTAAACTAAAAGCTTCTCTAGTGTTCCTTGTTATTCTGCCCTTTTGCGTTTGCACTTTTCCAGGTGTACTGACATTAAAAATATATATATATATATATATTGAAATAATCTTTTTGACATACGGTTACTAGATAAATCTATTTTATGCCATTTTCGAGAACTTTGCTAACACGTTTCCTATTAAAAGACGTAATTGATTTATACGCAGCATTTTGGGGATTATGTTATTTTTCTTCATTCGTTGATTCTACCTTCTTATAGCAGATTTTATATTCTACTCCACCATTTGATAATGTGCACAAAATATTTCAGGAAGAACTAGATAATTTTTGCCAGAATTTTACATTTCAATTTCATAGAAAATGGAATCCGTTTTGTTGCGATTTTGGGTTCATTAGAATAATTTTATTGTCTTATAAAAACCATAGAGCTCGAAATGTTTGTTTGTTCGTTTTTTATCTGATATTTTCATAGTATATGTTGCGACGACATCAGTTACTATTGGATTTATAAAAATAGGCATTGTGTTTAATATATCGCTCATTTCTTAATTTTTAATAAAATGTTATGTTATTTTAATACTTATACTCAAAACTATTGCTAGGATGGCAATAGTATACATGTTTTTATGCTTCTTGCTGCTTATTATTGTTATAGAATTTTAATATGTGGAGTTGAAAAATTTCGCTAATATCATTTTAAATTTAATCATATTAAATTTAATCTATACTTATAAAAGCTTGTTTGTTTGTTCGCTATACACGCCCACATTTTTAAAGATAGGATTCTGAAATTTTGCACAGTTATTCATGGTCAAAAACGCCAACAAAGCCATCAAATGACAGGTTCAGGTTGCTGCCGTACAACGTTTCAGGAATATTTCAAAAACCAATTGTGTTACAGGTATGCAAATTTGCATGAAATCGCATAAAACAGGCGTGAAATCGCTATGTGAATTAGCTACAAAAATGTGACAATTCGTTTTATTAATAAGAAAATAGTGCAGAGTGTTCCAGGGGGATATACCGCAAGAGCAAGGAACACTTGTGCTTATACTCCATCAGAAAAAGGCCGAAATATTGTTTTCAAAGAAATAATTTTAATATAAGTGTAGTTTAAGTTGTTGTATTGTTGATTTTGTTATCGTAGTGAAAAAAAAATATTAGAATATTTTTGATAAACAAATTTTTTTCGATACGATTCATAAACCAAATTTCATTGAAGTAAATTCGATACATCTTGTGGTCGACCCGGACAATGTCGTGTATTTTTGCTAGTATCTTATAATTTGTAGCAACAAATATCTGAACCATTTCAAAACCATTTTTAATTATTATTCTTTTAAATGATATTATGTTGAAAAAGGGACGTGGCGAATTCGAATATTTTTTAAAGTTTTTTTTAATTTTCAATTAGTAATTTCAATTTTTAAATTTCACCCCATATATAAGTAATTTTATCGTATAAAAACTTTAATTTATCAAATTGCCACAACAACACCCCCGATTAAAATAAATTTTGTTTTTTAAATAAATTATTTAATTTTATTGGATCTTATTAGATCTTCTTTTACAAAAATTATAGCCGGGTTCGTATACAACATTTTTTTATTTTTTAAAACAACAATTTTCGTAACATGCTCAGATTTTTTTTGTTGAAATATATGGTTATTGATCGGATGAGTGGCTTCCAGAGTTAGGTCGGTTTATGATTATAATTTGTATATTCATTACATGAGATATGGAATATGCAGATATATAGAAGCATTAATTCATCTTGCAACTCTTGTTTCACCACTCATAATTTTCAGCTATATTTGAAATATGTAACAAAAACGTATACAAAAACGTAAATTGAACTAAAAAAGGTAGTCCCTATGTTAACTAGCACAGTTATTCATGGTCAAAAACGCCAACAAAGCCATCAAATGACAGGTTCAGGTTGCTGCCGTACAACGTTTCAGGAATATTTCAAAAACCAATTGTGTTACAGGTATGCAAATTTGCATGAAATCGCATAAAACAGGCGTGAAATCGCTATGTGAATTAGCTACAAAAATGTGACAATTCGTTTTATTAATAAGAAAATAGTGCAGAGTGTTCCAGGGGGATATACCGCAAGAGCAAGGAACACTTGTGCTTATACTCCATCAGAAAAAGGCCGAAATATTGTTTTCAAAGAAATAATTTTAATATAAGTGTAGTTTAAGTTGTTGTATTGTTGATTTTGTTATCGTAGTGAAAAAAAAATATTAGAATATTTTTGATAAACAAATTTTTTTCGATACGATTCATAAACCAAATTTCATTGAAGTAAATTCGATACATCTTGTGGTCGACCCGGACAATGTCGTGTATTTTTGCTAGTATCTTATAATTTGTAGCAACAAATATCTGAACCATTTCAAAACCATTTTTAATTATTATTCTTTTAAATGATATTATGTTGAAAAAGGGACGTGGCGAATTCGAATATTTTTTAAAGTTTTTTTTAATTTTCAATTAGTAATTTCAATTTTTAAATTTCACCCCATATATAAGTAATTTTATCGTATAAAAACTTTAATTTATCAAATTGCCACAACAACACCCCCGATTAAAATAAATTTTGTTTTTTAAATAAATTATTTAATTTTATTGGATCTTATTAGATCTTCTTTTACAAAAATTATAGCCGGGTTCGTATACAACATTTTTTTATTTTTTAAAACAACAATTTTCGTAACATGCTCAGATTTTTTTTGTTGAAATATATGGTTATTGATCGGATGAGTGGCTTCCAGAGTTAGGTCGGTTTATGATTATAATTTGTATATTCATTACATGAGATATGGAATATGCAGATATATAGAAGCATTAATTCATCTTGCAACTCTTGTTTCACCACTCATAATTTTCAGCTATGAACTAAAAAAGGTAGTCCCTATGTTAACTAGTAGAAATTGAAAAAAAAAAATGCAAAAAAGCTTTCCACATTGAAATGTCTTTAATGTAAATTTTGATTGAAAAGTTTAAACACTATGGGAATATTTTCATGAAATTTAATTATCAATTTTTTTGCCTAAATTATTATCGGGTAAATTAATCTTATCGAATAATCTAATACAAATAATAGATCTAATTCATTAACTAAGTAATAAAGTTACTAAACTTAATCATAAGATCAATCAATATAAACATAATATAAAAAAAAATTTCCTAACGTATATAAAAGTAAAACCAAAAAATTTAATCACGACTTTTCAATCTTTTCAATTATACTAGTAATTTACAAAGAATTCCAATATGTATACCATAAGCGATACAAAGGTTAAAGTAAATAAAGAAATTGTTTTCAGATTGGTCAGAATGAATGTGTAGAGTAGGTACAATAGAATGTTGTACAAATTTTTTACTAACCTATTTTTGTGTATTAAAAATCACCAGTGAGTATTCAATTTTTGGTTTATGAATCATGCTTTTATCAGTGATTGAAAAATCATTAGAATTTTCTATTAGTAATTGGGGATGAAATTAAAGTACTTAAATTCCAATAAAACAATTTTTTTTTAAGAATTAAAATAATTATGGAATAATCGTAGTCGTATATCGTAAGTATTCCAAAGTGAAGAAAAATTAAATTTGAAATTCCAAAGAATAGTTTTTCGAGTTTAAAGTTTTTCACTTGAAATCTCTTACACTCTGTTGAATACATACATGCACTAGATGTTTTACCATTTAATTCTATTTTAATAAAACTAAATATATTAAAAAATGTTCAATCGCCAACTAATGTTGTCTAAAAGACCTCATTTCCTTTATCTTTAGAAATTCAACTTCAGATTTGTTTTTAGTTATAATGTTTTGTTATTAAGCCATATATTTACCAGAAGCCCCTGTTGGTTAAATTAAAATTCTGATGTAAATTTATTGAACTATAATCGTGGCAATTTAATTTTTATTTAATTGTCATGTAGCTATTCATATTTAAAGTTTTTAAAACAAGAAAATGTATTATCATGGTCTGATGGATCTCTCACTACAATTCGGAAGCCATTCACATTGAAAATCTTTGAAATTAGTAATTAGGAAAGTATTTTACTTGATAGAAATTCTACGATTTATTGTAAAGTTAACGCAAATTGTTGTATTTGCAGATGATTTGGACATCATAAGCTGGTCGAGCAAAGTCGAGCTGCAATTTTTTGTTCTCTCTTAACTTTATTGAATCTTTCTAATTAAAAATGACAATAGCTTATAACAATTAATACTTTTATGGTTTGTTCAAATCTTTTCTAAAAAAGTTGTTCATTACAATAGTTCATTTCATTAAGCGAAATTTAAATGACAACTAGCGCCATTCTTTTAGGCTGTTAGTTATAGAAATACTTTGTAAACGTTTTGTCAAACGGTTAGAGTGTTGGAACGGTTGCATATCTGTTTTTATATGTAAAATTGTTGATTCTATTCTTTGAATTATTTCGATGTTACTATTAGAAGCAGTTCTCCATAACTTTCACCCATAGAACAAGATTGATTTTAGAATGGCACTTTGTATTCCAGATCTTCTGTAGAATTCTTCCTAATAAGTCAATAAATCTTGTTCGTCTTGAGTTTTTGTTGTTCTGATTTTCTTCTTCCAAATTAGTCTTTTGTCTAGGTGTACTCCCAGCTTGCGGAATAATTATCCCATTTATACCAATTATTGGTTTAACGAAAAAGATACTTGGATATTTTGAAGATACTGCATGTACATTTGGATGACAGCTTTATTACAGTATCGTCTGCGAAGGTAGATGTAAATGTTTTTCTGTTTGCCAGTAGATTAGACGTATATATTACGTCAGCATTGATTTCATGTTCTTCTGTTAAATAGGATTTGTATCAAACTCTAAAGCGTCTATTGATTATATAAGAACTTTAGATGTAGTTAAGATTCTACTCCTAGCTTTGGTTGTATTTTATAGATTAATCCGGCACGCCACACTTTGTCAAATGCCTCCCTGATATTCAGAAACAAGGCTGATTCAATTTAAAAAAAAAAAAGCTGAAGAATATGGTGAGCTGTAAGTTAAAGTTCTTTAATCGATTTCCCTTCAAAACAAAATATTGACCGAAGTTATCGCAAATAAATCAAAAAAAATACAAATTAAATGCTTTTTTTCAAAACAACTGTTTATTATGCTCTTCAATTAATAATTCATTATTTTTTACAAAAAATTTCTTTTTTATTCTACCTGCAATACCTAATTTCATTGTTGTTGCCGCGTGACCAAAAATGATGCGTAAGCTTATTGTGCAACAAAGTTTATTTTTTATTGCAATTTGATAATTTGATTTTGCAATAATTATTGTTTCCCGTGTGAAAAGAATTTGTAATTTTTGAAATTGGAGTAAAGGTTAACGGACGTTAACTCTTCCCCCTCTAAGACCAAATGTCCTCATTTGGCTCATGGCAATGTGGTTTCTGGTTGCAACAGTTGGTTTTGTTGGTTCTGGAGGTATTACCGAAAGTGACACACCTGCTCCCGAATCATCGACATCATTATGTTTCTCTTCAATTACTTTTGGCACGTTGTTAATGGTAATCTTCGCCTTTCTTCTGCAAATGATGACAACTGTTACTAAACAAATTATAATTAGTATTGATGTTGGTCCAATGCTGATGAAACCTATCACACGATGGATGAACTTTTCTTCCTTCAGTAGCTTGATTTCGTGAGTGTTGTTTATGTGGATGTCGTTCATTAGTTCTAATGACAAGTGTTGCTGTAATTCCTTTTTTATGTATTGCGGTTGTAGAACGACGGGTAGCGCTTTGGCTGTTGATAATTCCTTTGAAGCGAATACCTCGCCTTTAATGATTACTGTAGAATTGTGAAATGTTATTAGGTAACTTCCGTTTATGAATTTTTCTTCTCCTTCAACGCTGATTGTGCCTTTGTACTGATTCAGTAGAATTATTCCGTCAGTTAAAACCTCTACAGTCGGAATATGGTTGCCATTGATGCTATTGCATGTGGAGTTCTTTCCTTTTAGTAAGTTTGGTATGCAGGTAGAGTTTTTCAAATTTATAATATTATTTTGATTACAAATAGATATGGAATTTATATTTTTACAACTATTTTTGATTCCATAAATTGCTTCTTTATTGTACAATATTTGCTTAAAACTAGTTTTTACTACAGTATTTTCGATTTTTAAGGCTTTAATTATTAGCCTATCGTATGTTTCTAATGTGGTTAGGGGTATTTCAACAAGATAGAACAAGCAAGTACCGTTTGTTATAATTTTTATGTTTGAAAAATCAAGTGCCTCTTCGGCGTTTAAATAAGGGAAATTTTCGCTATCCAAAATTTTGGTAATTATTTTAATCTCTGTTTTTGAAAGTAAAATAGAATTAATCACCCCTACTTTAGCCCAATGTATCGCGTAATTTATATTAACTACTTCTTCTTTGAGCAATTTAAGTTTGTATTGTATTTTCATGGCGGATTGATTATTGAATTGATAACCCGAATTTATATTTTCTAAAATTTGGTTAGTTATTTGTGTTATATTGTTAATTCTATCACTAAATACTTTATTTATTATGGTTTGTTTGTTATTATTCTCCAGTACATTATTCATTTTGCTCCTAATCATTCTAAAATCGTCATGGTCCGGTGTACCTGCAATCCATTTCCATGTTGTGCCAATAATGTCAATTGATCTTTTCCTTCTATGAATGTTGAATTCGTCCAGTAGGTCTTGGATTTGTGAAGCTTCTAGGTGTAAATACGGGTATAGTGGATGGGCTCTCGTGCTGTCTTCCTCTAGAACAGTGTTGATTTCTTTCAAGGCTTTCCGTAAAGTTCCTAGATTGATTATGTGAATCAATCTGAAGTTTCCTTCCTGAATTTTTGATTTTCCCATATTCACTGCCACCAAATTTGATCCATTGTAGTCTAGTATCTGTACTTCTCCTAGACTTTGAAGTATCAGGAACCTAAAATAACGTTTCGAAAAAAAACATCAGTAAGAAAAATAAGGATTACTGTAATAGTTACTATCATATTATTGAGTCAAACTAGAGCAACGTCAGAAAAGATCGTTTTAAGTATTAAGAGGAAAAAAAATTTAAATGTAAGGTTCAATTATGGTTTATCGGATTTTATGTTAGACTTATGGACAACTCTCCCTGAGTTGGTTACAATTGTGGTACGTCTATTTTCTTTTACAACTTCCTTTTTATAACGAAAGGTTAGTTTTGATCCTAGTCTCTTGTTGTGCTTCACATAGACCGTTTCCCCCTTTTTATATTTTTTTGGAGGTTTCCTTCTTTTGTTATGGTGACTTAGGTCTTTTTCCTGTTTTTCCTTTAATTTTTCTATATTTGTGAGGCGTGTTTTCTCGAACTCCTCTGGTGTTATATTTGGAATCCGTCCTAAAAATAGTTCGATCGGTTTTTTGTTGGTAACCGAATGAATGGTATGGTTATATTCATTTACGGCTCTCTGTATTAGTTCCTCAAAGTTTCGGTGTTCCCTTTCTGATTTTAGACAACGCATTATTTCCGTTAAAGTCGAATGGAATCTTTCTACCTGACCGTTTACTTCACTCTTGTATGGCGGTACAGTATAAATTTTAATCTTCATTTCGTCCTCCATCATGGCCTTGATAGTGGCCGAGTTCAAGGCTTTCTCGTTATCGATCACCACGTATTGTGGTACGCCATAGTAGAACAATATGTCTCTTAGTGCTAATCTTATGTCTTCAATTGATCTACTTTTGATCGCTCTTATCTGAGCAAACTTGGTAAGTTTATCAATTGCGGTGATGGATAATTTTGATTCTGTTGAAAATATGTCTATATGTACTGTATGTCCGGCAAAGGTGGGAATTGGAGTCTCCGATAGTTCTGGGTTCGATGGATGCCTGTCGTATTTGTTTTCCTTGCAAACAGAACAAATTTTAACAAAATTATGAATTTTCCTTGTCATTTTTGGAAAATAGTAACTTCGAAGAATTTGAGCTTTATTTTCATTAGCGTTTCGGTGGGCTCGTTTATGGGTTGTTATGATAATGTCTTCCTGTTCGAGTTCGTTTGTAACATCTTTAACCAATATTCGCGAGAATCTAATTTTATAACTTCTGAAATGTTTCCTATAAATTCTTTGGATTTGTCCCATAATTCTTTCTTCCGTTTTAATTACATTTACACAATTCGTATTTAGGTAACTTTTTAGAATGTTTACTAAGTCTTTTTCCGTAATTTGTTTCTTTGTTACGATATGTCTATTAAAATTTGGAAATGGTTTTATAAGCTCGTATTCTTCTTTTTCGCTTGCTTCCAGAATTATTTGATTACGAAATGCGTTAATGGGTGTTTCGACGAATTGTATGTAGTCCTGGGAAGAGCTTTCTGCACTATGTTGAGTGGAAGTTAAGGTATTTACTTGTGTTTGTGAAATAAGTCTGGATAAGGTGTCGGCCACTACGTTTGTATGGCCTGGTTTATATCTTAGCTCATGGTTGTATTCCTCTAGTATCGCCTTCCACCTTTTCATTTTGCTGTTAGAGTTTTTGTTACTTAGAGCATATGTGAGTGGTTGGTGGTCAGTAAAAATAATTACCTTTCTTGCTCCATACAAATAATTTTTAAGAGAAGTTAAGGCCCAAACAATTGCTAACAGCTCTTTTTCATTTGTTGCATATGCTTCTTCGGTTGTTGTTAAAGTTCTGGATAGGAAAGTGATTGGTCTCCTACCTTGGGACAACACTGCTCCGATTGCGTAGTTAGAGGCGTCCGTTGTTAGTTCAAAGTCTTTTTCAAAGTCTGGGTAACTTAATATTACATCTTCAGAAATTAGCGAATTTTTCAATCTAAAAAACGCTTCTTTTGCCTCTTCGTCAAAGATTATTGGTGTTTTTCGTGACTGAGACTTGGACACACGTCCATCCTCCCCTCTTAAAAGGGATGTCAAGGGTTTTGCGATTTTCGCGTAGGCACAGATGAATCTTCTGTAATACCCTGACATGCCCAAAAAGGATCTCAATTCCTTCAAGTTTTTTGGTATAGGCATATCACAAATAGTTTGGACTTTCTTCCCATTCGTTTTAATCCCTTCTCCCGTTACAATGAACCCGAGAAACTCTACCTCGTCCTTCAGGAATTCACACTTGTCCAGTTGTACTTTCATGTTCGCGTTTACTAAGGTTTCGAACACATCTTCTAAGTTTTTAAAGTGTTCCTCATCATTTTCTCCAAGTATGATGATGTCGTCTATGTAGACATAGCATTTGTTACCAATATGTTGTCTCAGGATATCATCGAGCGTCCTTTGGAATTGTGATGGTGCATTCTTTAGTCCAAACGGAAGTCTCGTAAATTCATACTTCCCGTTATTGATGGAAAAAGCTGTTTTTTCTATGTCACTTTCTTTAAGGGGTATTTGATGGAATCCACTTTTAAGGTCAATGACTGAAAATACCTTACTCTTGCCCAAATTTGCCAATACCTCGTTTATCTCTGGTATGGGGTATTTGTCTGGAATTGTAATCTTGTTAATTTTCCTGTAATCTATTACCATTCGAAATTTCTTCTTCCCTGATGCATCGTCCTTTTTAGGTACCACCCATACTGGCGAGTTATAGGGTGATCTAGATGGTCATATGATTTCATCATCTAGCAGTTGTCGTACCTGTTCTTCGACTTCGTTCTTCAACGCCATTGGGTACGGGTAAGACTTTGAATATACTGGGTCTTCCGTCGTTGTTCTAATTTCTGCTTGTACCCTAGTGGTGTAGGTGAGCTTATTGTTGGGCTCTGCAAATAGATTAGTAAATTTTTCTACGATATGATTTAGTTTTATTCTTTGTAGTGTATTAAGATGGGCAATACGAAGTTCTATTTTGTTGACAGATTCTGAGATGTGTTGTTTTAGTGGGATCCTTATAGTATTTTCTAATTCTAAGAATCCTTCCTTGGTGTGAATAATTGCATTTAATTCTTTCATGGTATCATTCCCTATAATTCCGTCGAATATTGTTAAATTTGGCAAGATGTAAAATTTTATTTTCGGCATTTCATGATAAAAGATGCTTATAAAGGCGTGATGGGTGACAGAGATATTTCCTCCGATAGAATTCGCTTCGAAGATTTTTTCATTTGGAATAGGGTTTCGTATTAAGCGAGGTTGAATGTAATTTTTATTAGAGCCTGTATCTATGAGTACTTTTAAAATCTCTCCGTTTCCGCAATGGTGTTCGATATAGGGTAGCGAAGAGATTCCTAGTCTAAAAAAGTATTATAGTTAGTTTTATCGCTATTATTTTTGTCATGCTTGTGAGTGCATTGGTGGTCCTGATTCCTATTTTCCTGTCTCAGTTGCCTTTCATCTCCATTTATTTTCCCATTGGGCTTAATGTAATTTATCTTTTGCGTCTTGTTATAGCGATTTGAATAACTTCCTCTGTTATTAAAACTTCCTGTATGAGGGTGATTGGAGCTATAAGGTGTTCGGAATCGTTGTGATGTACTAGCTGGTTCCAGTTTGGCTGGCATATTGGATGGGTTTTCATGCGATGAATTAGCAAATGTATTTGAATGCGTTGAGTTCCCTTGAGTTTGTTGATATGGAGTCGTATGTGGATTTCGTGGTCTCCATGTATTGTTTGGAAAATTTTGGTAGGAACGTTTTCGCGTATCCTGATTATGATGGTTCCTGTTATACCCTTGTTGGTTGTTATAATTTCTGAATTGATTTTGCTGATAAGAAATATTTCTGGAGTGACTTGGATAGAAATTGTTTTTATGTTGGTAATGCGGGTTTGGTGGTCGGACTGCTTTCTGATTGCAATATCTATTGTTGTCATCCATCTGACTGTCTTGGGTATTGGTATTTGTGTCTTCCAGACTTAGACATATTCGCAAGGCCTGTGGTAAGTCTTGCGGTACGTTTACACGCAGAAATTTCGGTAAGTCGCCCTTAAGTCCCCGTATGAACGTATCAAGGGCTTTATCTCTCGCTAATTTGGTCATGGCAGAAATTGCCTCTTGAGGTAAGTTCATGTAATCTAGTTTTTCCAATATAAGTGTAAGGTGTTGGTAAACTTCTTTGTAATAGTCCTGTAGAGTGTTGTTGCCTTGTCTTAACTTCGTTAGTTGATTCTCTAGTGTTCCAATGTCCCTTTTATCGGCGTAGTGAAGGTCTAAACACTCGACAATTCTTCCCCAATTCAGTGGCGTGTTGTATGCTTCCAGTGCCTGTTCCGCATCGCCTGTTATTTTTTCTCTGATGGTATCCAAAATTCCGTAGTATCTAGCAGTTCCTTTTAAGTGATCGTAAATACCTAAAATTCTCTCGACTCTTTTCTTCCAGGATGAATAGTTTCCATTTTCACCAGAAAACGTACGTAAATTTTTTACCATGTCTGGTACTTTATCCATTCCCTCTAATCCTTCTCCTGCATCAAAATCGACAACTTCATCATAATCGTCATCTTCTAGCGTAGTAGTGCTGAACCCTTCCCTTAATATTTTCCTTGTCTCGGATTGGATCATTTCCCTCATGGTATTAATCATGGACTCTTGACCTCTAGTTGTTTCATTAAACTCCACGTGTCTTACATCGCTTATTTGGGGATTTAGGTTCTCAGGAGTAGAGGTCATTACAAAGGGAGTATTTGATGGTTGTGTTTCCATCTTATAAGTTTATAGCGGATTATAGAAAAGATCTTCTTTTATTTATAATAATTTGGTAGCTTTCACGACCTTCTAATCTAGTGAATAAAATTAATTTCTATCAATAGTGTTGAAAATCAAGGGATGGTTAAGATCAAAGATGCGACCACAAAGTAAAATAAATCAAAAATAGTATTCAAAAATATAAACTTGTTGAGTTTTTTAGATTTCAGTTAAAATTCAGTTAGGTGCTCGGACGTAAATAATAGTATTATCAAAAAATTCTTTAGTATTATGAACAAAAGAAAATTAAAGAGATATAAATTTCGAAGCTGAAATATTCCCAAGAATTAAATTTATTATTTTTTTTTTTTTTTAATATTTTTGTATTCGTTGCTTGTTCTATCTTTATTTAGTTGATTTCTCTAAAATTATTTTTATTGTAAGAAATGTATTTAAGCTGGAGTCAAATTATTTATTTTGTAATTATTAAATAATTTTACAAAAATCTTGATTTTATTTAGTTTATTTACCCTGAAATTGTATTTATTGGGAAAATATTTATTTAAACTTAGATCTAAAATTATTTATTTTATGATTATTTAATAATTTTATAAAAATTTGATTTTATTTAGTTTATTTCCCCCAAAATTGTATTTATTTGGAAAAAATATTTATTTAAACTTAGATCTAAAATTATTTATTTTATAAATATTTAATAATTTTATAAAAATCTTTATTTTGTTTAATTTATTTTTGTTATAATTACATTTATTATAAGAAGCATATTTAGACTTAGAACTAGAATTATTTATTTTATAAACATTCAATAATTTTATAAATTATATAGATCCTGATGGATAATATAGGACCTTTTTACTTATTAAAAATTTTATTACCAATACAATAATATTTATTATTAAATAATAAATCTTAAATTAGTTTATTTTATTTAAATTGGTTTATTTCAAACATGTATCAGTAATATAATAATGTTAATTGTTTAATTTGCTAGCTAGCTTTTATTTTAATTTAGAAATTTTTAGTGAAATATTTTCATAGAAAAGATTATGAATTAAGTGATCAAATCGTTTATAGTCAGACTCTCTTTATGTTCCTTTGAATTTTTATTTTTTTATTTCTTTTTTGTTTTTTCTTTTTTATTAAATTTTTATTTTAATTCGTTTTCCTTTGAAAAAGTTAAAAGTTATTTTTCTCCCTACAGATGGGGATACTTTTTCCTCAAAATTTTCTCCTTACAGATGAGGATACGATTTTGAGTTTAACATTTAACAATTTTCTTTTTTTTATTATTTTTTTGTAATAAATTTGCAATTCTTTTTATTTTTGTAATACATTTCAATTTTAGGCCTTTTTGTTTTTTTTTTTTTTTTTTGTTTTAAGTATGGATCCTTTTAATATTTTTGAATAAAACTAAAAATTTATAATATAGTGTAATAATAATTATAACTTACAGTACAATAATTGTTATGAAGCAAAATCTCATTGTGACCATTTGCAGTCTTTAAAATCAGCGGGATAGGCGGCTGCTACACTTATATTAATTGTTATAATTGTTATAAGTGAGCTCCTTTTTGGCTATTATTTTAAGCCTACTAAGGGGCCTCGTTTCCTATCTCCTTTGTGCTGCTTTTAATTCGGTGAGCCACTTGTGGTTCGCCTACTTGCTGCGCGTGTTAACAGGACAATTTTTCTGTTCGTGCTGTGTTCCAAAGGTTTTATTTCCACTAAATTTTGTGGTTCAACTTAATTATTCAGTCGTTATAACTCCACTTTATTTTTTGATTGTAAAATAAACACTGTTTTTATCTATCCGTTATTAAAATTGTATTGTTCTAATTGTTTAAACACAAATTTCACAAATTTCTCTAGTCTTGATAACGGAATTTTTTTATTTATTTTTATTTTTAAACTATTTTAGTAACTTTTAGTTCACAAGTTTTCTAGTCTTAGTAATAGGATTTATTTTTAGTTTGTTTTGTTTTTATTTTATTTTTAAACTATTTTATAATTACTTAATTTGTTATTGATATAATTATTTTTTGTTTTTTTTTTTTTTTTTTTTTTTTTTTTTTTTTTTTTTTTTTTTTTTTATTTTAACTTAATAAAAATTTTCTTTTTCTTTTCAGGTATGTAACAAACACTTTTGAACACAACACTCACGTATTATCCTCAGTTTTCACTAAATGGTCCCTGCTCGGGCGCCAGTTAAAGTTCTTTAATCGATTTCCCTTCAAAACAAAATATTGACCGAAGTTATCGCAAATAAATCAAAAAAAATACAAATTAAATGCTTTTTTTCAAAACAACTGTTTATTATGCTCTTCAATTAATAATTCATTATTTTTTACAAAAAATTTCTTTTTTATTCTACCTGCAATACCTAATTTCATTGTTGTTGCCGCGTGACCAAAAATGATGCGTAAGCTTATTGTGCAACAAAGTTTATTTTTTATTGCAATTTGATAATTTGATTTTGCAATAATTATTGTTTCCCGTGTGAAAAGAATTTGTAATTTTTGAAAGTTTATTTTTTATTGCAATTTGATAATTTGATTTTGCAATAATTATTGTTTCCCGTGTGAAAAGAATTTGTAATTTTTGAAATTGGAGTAAAGGTTAACGGACGAAATATACCAAAATATAGAACTATCGAAATATATAAAAATCAACAGACTACGATGGGCGGGACATTTGGAGCGCATTTCTGAAAATCATATTCCCGGAAACTTTTTAGTGCGAAAGTTTTTTGAATTCATTACGCTGGATTACTCACATTAATGCATTTTTTTCATTTCGTAACATCGGAAATTTGATAAATTTGGGCTGTAGTGTAATTGAAATAGGAAGAAGTTTATTCCAGTTTTCTTTTTTTATTTTCTCGTCACAGAGTTTTTGTATAATTTATTTAATATAATTTAGAAGTGTTTTCCCCGAAGACTTAAGCAGAAGTAGAAAATATTTTACATCTTCCAACTACCTGTTAATATATAAAACATACATTCGGACTCGATTTGAATATAACTCGCATATTTGGGGGGGTGCACCAAATACCAGCCTACAGTACCTAGATAAGTTACAAAAGCAAGAAATCAAAATTATCAATGATGGAAATGTTACACAACACCTAACATCATTAAGTCATCGCCGTAATGTAGGGCCAGCCACTCTGCTTTATGAATATTTGTAGGGTAATAGCTCTGACCAATTAAAAAGTATTATGCCCAAGATATAATCATTCCAGTGTAATTTTCGCAAGGTAGCTCTCGCTCATAAATTTGTAGTAGAGCCTCTTCGAACCAGAACTGTGAAATATAAAAATTTTTACATCAACCGAACCTCTTAATTATGGAGCACCTTAATATCTTCTGTGTTCCCTCAAACGTATAACTTAGAAGTTTTCAAGAATCGGGTAAATAAATGAAACCTGTCTTTAAATCTGTCTAATTTTATTACTCTTTACTATCCTTCTTTTTTCTTCATCTTAATTTGGCTTAAATTCTGCGAAGGCTTATCCAGAGTGGTTATCCCATTATTTTGGCCTAATATAAAAAAAAAAAATTGCTCAATCCTTATCAGTTGGTAGTCTTCGGCTTATTTCACTCCGCTGAAGTGTTCTTACAGTAGTTTTTTTTTTATAAAATTTCATTATTAGAATTTGTTGCATGATTTTAAACTATTTCCTTTAGTCCTTTAATTTGAATGTCTTAAACAGCTTTGCCATAAGATTTTTTTTTTTTTTTTTTTAGTTTATTTATTTAACTTTACACTCTATCTTATTTTTATCTAATAATAGTATGTTACTATTAGACGATATTGAGTAATTTGTTTTGGTTTCTTTTACTTAACAGATGGTGAGTGAGCGCATTGGCTCATCCCCGAAGTTTTATATTTCTGGTCAAGCTACTGGAGATTTCTGGTTTGACTATTTATAAATCTGCTGATTAGATCTATCGGATGAAACCTTTTCAGCCTTCGCACATGTTGGTCTGTACACTGTAGTTGTGATGCGAGATCGTTGGGATGTATTTCCAATCTCGCAAAGTATTTTGAGCTTCTTGTTGCTATGGCTTCTTTAACAGATTCGACATTTAAGTTCTTTCTAATTTCCTCATTTCTCACGAACCATGGTGCATTTACTATTGATCGGAGCACTTTGGATTGAAACCTTTCCAGTATTTCAACGTTGGAATTATAACGTCCTATTAACCAGTATAGTAACGTCCTATTAACCAGCACAGGCTCTTAAACTTCAATTTAAGTTGCTTATTTTTGTTGACAATATGCTCTCTCCAATTTAAACGCCTATTCAGATGCATACCAAGATACTTAGCAGAGTTTTCGTGTGTTAATGCCACATTATTTAGTGTTACAGCCGAGCAATCTTCTCTTCTGGTGGTACTTTCACCACATGCATTAATTTGTTTACATTCGCCTTGATTCTTCATATTTTTAACCAATCTTCAATTTTTAATAAGTGCTCTTGTAATTGGTTTGAGGTAGCAAACATTGCAGTAACTGTGTTTACTCTTGTTGTCAAATCTCCAGTATATATTAAGTATAAGATAGGTCCTAGCACACTACCCTGGGGGACTCCTGATTTTATTTTTTGTGATGTGTGTTCTTGTTGTTGTTTTATTACAAATTTACGAGTGTCTAGGTATGATCTTAAGTAGATATAATTGATGAGGTAGCCTTTGCATAAGATTTAGGTGCATACTTATGCGACTGTCTTTCTTAATTTTAAGGCATGGTACATTTTTATTTCCATTTACTATTTTCGAATTTTCATTTTATAAATTTATTTTTAAATACTCTAGTGCCATTAGGTATGCAAGTAGATATTTACTACAAATTACATTTTGATATTTGATAGGAATATTGATTGATACAATTAAATTGTATAAACCATTAAAGATTCTAATTCAATTATAGTTTTTTTGTCATTGACATTTTTTTTCCAGATAATTTTCTCATTTTCTCAAATAAAATTACAGCTCGATGACTATTGAAGAAAAATCAAAATTAAAAAAATATATATCTATAATATAAAAACTCCTTTTTCATTAGATTTCATTTCGTTTTTTTTGTTTTTTTTCATCATAATTCTACGAGGTTTAATGGCAATTTAGTTCAATTGATCCATAAGTAGATTTGCTCATTTTCCAATTTTTATCTAAACAGTTTTTCTATCACATGTGAAGATTTTCGTTTTTTTTTGTTTTGTTTTCGTTAAGGGTTACTTGCAATTTTTTTTTCAGGTAATCTCAGTAACAAAAACAAAACAAAACAGAACAGAATTAAGATGTTATCCGAAAGAGAAAAATAAGTGGTTCTTCCTTTTAAGTTAAGGAGTCTTTAGCCAACTATAAAGTTAAAAACCAAAACAAGAAAAGTGTATCCTTTCGTATCGATCAGATTTTTAAGAGTAAAGGAAATGATTTTCATTTTTATTTAAGGATTTAATGGTATTAAACTGAAACAAAGTTAGTAACTGGGTTAGATTATTTTGTCTATGGTTTTGAAAATTGTAAAAGTAAAATTAAAATTATGTGTATTTGATTTGGTTAAAAGTAGCAGTTGATTTTATAACTGAACTTCAACAACTTTTAAATTCGGCAAACAATCGCAGCAAATGTTTCGGCTTAAATATTAATATAAGTAAACCCAAATTTCTGGTTATTTTTAGGACTAACACATTAACCGTAAATAACAGCATTATTGAACCAGTTTCAAGCTTTAAATATCTATAGGTTTCTGGCTAGATGAAAACTGGAATTCAGATATGAAAATAAAATTCTGAATAGAATATGTTCGTACTCGTACAATATAAAGAAGTCATATGTAACCGTGACATAAATCTCGAAACAAAAATCGGGTTCGTTAAATTAAACGTCCGACCGACGCACCTTCCGACGCTTTTATGGTATGGAAGCGTGAATACTCAAAATAACGACAATGAATAAGTTTTAAGCATTTGAAATGTGGGTATAAATAGAATACTGAAGATATCATTAGTAGATCGAGTGAACAGTAGTGAGGTTCTAAGTAGAATAAATAGAGACCGTTAAATGCTAGTAACACTCAAACACAGCAAAGTAACTTATCTGGGTTATATGATGCGAAATTACAAATATCATATTCTACAACTGATTCTGCAAAGTAAAATTGAAAGCAGAAGACATGTTGGCAAAAAACAAATGTTATGGGTAAGAAACATCAAGCAATGGCCCTCAAAACGTGCAAATTAATGCACGCAGCGCAAGATAGAGAGAGTTTCAGAAATGTGATCATAGATGGATACAGTATTGGATATACAGCTGAAAAAGAAGAAGCATTTGACAGTGGCACATTGATTTTAGGAGAAATAAACTACTAATATGTCTTGGTTCAAGACAACCACGCAAAAATAGTGAATTATTTCAGTTAAAGTTACTTCTAGTAACATACTAAATTTCACGATTAAAACGAAATAAGAAAATTCAGACGTATTGACTGACACAATTTTATTATATAGTGTAGGTTATTGAACGCTGCAATTGCTTCACTTTACTTTACAATTTGGCAATAATCGAAGAGTTTCCGAGACTTGCAAAATGCAGTGAAACTGTAAAGTTTACAATATATATATACATATATTTATATATATATCTTCCAAAGTGTATGTCAAAATCTCTTGACTTTCTACACTATTCCAAAATGTTTAAAATACGAACTAGAAACGTAACAAAAGAGCAGAGTGTGTAGCGAAAAAAAAATAAGTCCCCAAAATACCAAGGCACAATTATACAAAAATCGTGGAATCGTTCTGAATCGTGCACATTAGCAAAAGCAAGCAAGTGAGCATGCACTTGGTATCTTTGAGAGAAAAATTCTTCGTCTCATTTATGGTCCTGTGTCTGACGAAGGGGTTTGAAGAAGAAAATACAATGCCGAACTATACCAGCTGTTCAACGACATGGACCTAGCTAAAAAAGTCAAAATAAGATTGCTTCATTGGCTAGGCAACTCTTCGAATCCAAGCCCAGGAAACACGTCGTCGAGGGAAGCCACACCTTCGTTGAATAGATGAAGTATCGGCATATATGAAAAAACTTCAAATCACCAACTGGAGAGATTCCGTTCGTGACCGAAATCAGTGGAGGACAATTTTGCGCCAGGCCCCAGGACCTTCAAGGTCTGTAGCGCCCAGCAAGCAAGTAAGTAAGTGTAGCGAAAAAATTTAGACTACTTTTGTTATACGTTAATATGCTAATAAGCTATATTTTTCCGTCGGAAATATATCCTGACCTATAAAGATCTGACAATATTAATTTTCATGAAATTTATATAATGTAATGTTAAAATATATCGCTAAAGGTGCTTTATAAAATGTTATGATTATAAAAGCTTTGAACGGTAGTAGAACTATATTTAAACTGTATTAGCATGTTTTATACTGCACTTTGAAAGACACACTTTTGTATCTGAAAATATAACTAGACTGGTAGAGGGATTAACTACATACGTTTTTTTTATGTTACTTTGAGTACTTAGTATAATGACTAAATATTTAAACCTATTCAGCTGCATTCATCGCTGTCAAAATAAAGAAAACGATTAAATTAAAAAAAAAAAACAAAGTAGAACAAATAGTGAATTTACGACACTCAATTAAGATCTTTATCGGACCTTTGCAGGAAAATATTACCAGCTGAGGCAAAATTTTAAAACTGAACAGTTAATTCTTCGACTTTGAAATATTGAATACACAAACAAACCTCCATGACTGAATATGTTATGACAACGAGTGAATGTTGTTTTTTTTTTGTATTTCACGCATTACCTAAACACTAGGAAAGGATTAATTACTATCCAATATCATTCCAGGAGGGAAATATGGAATGATATTGGATAATAATTTATAAGTAAATTGAAGACGCACCTGAAGAGGTATTTTTTTTCGAAAATTTCAAATTACAAAATGGAGCATTTATTTTGTAGAGAGGAACACATAGGATGGAAGAATGTTCTACATTTGAACAGTTTTTACAATAAATTAATTTCCGAAACCGGGTTTGGACCACGCGGATTAGAACAGTATAGAAATAAGCCCTTGTATAACCTAGATTTTAGTTCAATAGAAAAAAAACCTATAACTAAAAGCTAGATATATAAAAGAAATATCAAAGTAAGCAAAGTTTACCTAGACGGTAGATCACAGATTAGGCGATTGGCACGATTTTCGATTGTGTCGAATTAACATAGATGCGCGAGCCAATATATTGTAATAATTATACTTTATTTTAAGTCGGAAATAAATTTTAAAGATATTGGAAAAATCTCTGAGAGAGAATAATAACCTTTACTTCGTGAAAGAAAACCCCAAACAGTTGGCTATATCAATAATATGCTCCTTTTTTGATTTTAAAATATTTAGATCATTTTAGAGTTGGGACGAAAAACATGCATTTATTATATCCGAATATCATTACTAATAAATTCAGGTAATTAAAAAAGGGTTCATGAGATGTTATACAATATATACGTTATATATCAAGGTCTAAATTAATTTGCTAATCTAGAGCCTGTATAGTGTAATTTCATCGAAGTATAAATTAAACCAATCGATACGTTAGCAAACAACAATCCCTAGCGATAATTGCATCGTTTGGCTGAAAGACCTTAGTTCATATATTGGAGGTATTATAGCTTCATAATTTATAATACTGAATCTGCAAATCTACCATGATTCATGCTTATTGTATTACTCCATCACGACAATAACTGAGACGGTGGATTAAAATCAGAAAAAACTGTACAATTTTCACATTTGAATTCTTCTTTCAATATTTACAATTTTTTTTACTTTGTTCGCATTTATTGTATTTTATTGTGTCGGAATAAATTTCCATCCCGGAATTTTCAATTTAAAAATTGAATAAAGTCCATTGTAAAATACAACTAATATAATTTTATTTATATAATATATCTTTTTCATTTTTTATATCCTTTACTCTTTCTTTTAAAGTTTTTTTTTTTAATTTTTTTTTTGTTGTCTTTGATTTTCTTTATTCATTTTTCAGGTCATATACATTTTTTTTTTTTTTACAATTTTATTAAAGAGGAGTTTTTAAGTCTCCAAGCAATTTTCTATAATATATTTTTCTTTTTGATGATAATTGTCTTAAACTTTATTTTCATAATTTCGAGGGATGGGCTTTCGAAGAAAAAAAAAACAAAATTAGAAAATATTACAAAAAAAAAAATAGAAATAATAGTATCATAGACATTAAATTAAATTTTACTTAAAAAATATCTTGTATATGTAACTTTTGTGACAATTGACAAAAAAAAAATATAAATTTAATTCATAGGACTCTAGGATATACCTGCTGCAGATATCTGTATTGACGCAAATTGTATTCGGATGGATGTTTGACTGATTTTTGTTTTATTATTAATAACGTGATGAAATTTAATAAAATTTGTCGAATTGAAAGAATAATTTTTTGTAATAAGTCTTAGCTACAAGTTAAAAGGGACTACGCCTCTCGTCATACTTAGGGAATTACGGTAATTTATAATAAATATATTAAACACAAATAATTAAAATATAACCATAGGAGAGTACAACTTTGAAGAAGTTATAAGCTTTATATACCCCGGAGCAACAATAAAAGCGATAATAGAATGCCATGCTGTATTCCTAACAGTATCCAGACGTGAAATAGATGATACTATACAAAGATAAAGTTGTTAAGGTCAAAGTTAATCTCAGGAAAAGTCAAGCTGATGATAATTGATGAAACTTTGATACGATAAGTGACCTATGTGTACGAGCTATACACCATATAAACGCAGCTACCTTTTTTTACAAACTTTTTTTTTTGTTTTTAATATAAATTTTATTACTACTATTTTTACATTCTTACACTAGTTTAACCTACAAAAACTTACAAAAACAGCTATTTATTTCTAATTTTATTAACATCTAAGCAATTTTTTCGTTTTTATGTTAATTATACGCAAAATTTCAGGAATTTTTTATATTATGTACAAGCCTTACAAAGTTTTTTTGACTTTGAATTATATTTTTGGAAAAGTAGGGAGTAAAAACCAAGAGTAATTTATTAAAAACCTAGCCTAACTTAATCTATTCTAATCTAACTAAAACTGTTTAACCTAATTAAAAAAATAATGTATATTATACTATGTGCTAATTATATTTAGAGTTTTCCAACCACCAATAGCTTGCTTTAATTAATTTATCCTTATCTGGTGTGGACATTTCAAATTTTGAATCTTCTCCGTTAATATTGTCCGGGTTATAATCAATAGCTTTATATGTAGATCATCTATTATAATGGTATAATAGAGGGACATGATTACGGTTTTGAGTATAACTGTTTTTGTCTAAATAGATAAAATACTCAGGAGCTATGAAGCCCGTGAGCAAGGTCTTTTTGATGTAGTCCTCATTGTGGTAGAATATATGAGATATTAAAATATTTTCCGGAGTGTTTTGTGCTTTATCATAATGTCTTCGAATTTATTTTATAAAAAAATTCTAATTATGTTTGCTTCCTTGTAGTATGCTTAGAGTAGTAATGCTTGTATTCGGAATTGGGCTTTCTATATATATATTAGTACAAACTCTTATTCACTTTCTTTCAAATTTGCGGAGAGTTTCCATTAAGATGGCACTGATGTTGTACCATATTCGTGCACCATGCACTATTAATGTTTGGTAACATATAATTTAAGCTCTGTTACTAATGATTTTGTTGTAAAAGGGTTTTTTTTGAAGCGATGAAAGCTTTGTTATCTTTTAATGTACTATATTTGATTTGTTCAATATAATTTAAGTTACGATGTAATTGTACTCCTAGGTATTTAACTACTTTTTTATTAGTTAAGATTTGTGAAGACATTTCCTGCGGATTTTATTTCAAATTCTTTCAAGTGCTTTTCGATATTTACACTAGTTTTATCAAGGGTGTTACGAAACAAAATTGTCTCGAATTTGTTGATGTTGATTTTCAGCAACCAAACTTTGCAGTAGCACCGAGTAATGTTTAACATTTTTTGTACTTTGCCTTTGAAGTAATCTACTGAAATATCGGCAGAATAGAATATTATGTCATCGGCAAAGGCGAATGCATAATTATTTCCTCTAACCCGGTCTAGTGACTGACAATAACTCTGATAAATATATTGAAAACAGTATTGGTGCATTAACTGTACCTTGTAACGGGGCTATTATCGAACAGCTAACGAAAACAGATCACGCATATTGAAAAATAAAACCCCCTAAAATCATTAGAGAATGAAGAATATGTAATTAAACAGCGAACTTAATTATTTAATTAAGGATGAAGACAATGTACCGTTTTCAAAGCCCCAGACTAAAATATAAAGTGTAATAATAATGATCGTAGGGGAAGACATAGAAGCAGATGAACAGGGCAGACAACGTTAAAAATGATGCTCAAACTCTACAAATTCCAAATTAAAAACCAGATGCAAAATCAACGGTGCAAGATAGATCTTTTCAGTATAATAGTGAAAGTCAAAGCTCATCCAGAGGGTTAGAGTAATATAAAATGTTGATATTTCATACGTGTAAGTTTTAATATAAGTACCGTTTATTTGTAGTCCTTTTTTGTCGCACATTAATTCCACAATTGTATTTTCATTATTATTTTGCATTCGTGCTTAGCAGTTTTAACATTGTAGGACTCCAAAATGCTTATCTGGCCTTCAGATAATAAAATCATTTTTGAAATAATGCAAAAAAAAAATCTTGAAATAAATTCTGTAATGAAATCATGTGGAACATTTGCTTCACAACAGTCGATATAATTTGTGAATTAATGATGACAAGTGAACAATCAAATTTTATATTGATTGAAGAATGAGTTTATTGAGTTTTTGAGAGACCACCCGACGCCGCTTCGTATATTCGTTTCTATTTCTAGTTGGATAGATTTGTATAATAGAAATATAAGTTTATTCAATAACGATATGCAAAATGTTCCATCGATCTATTTATATTAATATTAGACTTATATTGAACACTTTGGGTGGCGAAATAAGTATGAATGACAAAATGACAAAAAAAAAATATTGATAACATAATCTGGCAACAACTTAATAAAATGTAAGTATCCTTTTTAAGAAGGCTCAGTTCCTGACAATAGCAGTAGTTTTCCACATTTAATTAGTTGATAAGGCCAATAATTTGATAAAAAATGCCCGCAAAGCATTGTAGATATTGTAGTATAAACTCGCAGTACCGTAATTAATTAAGCACGAAATGGTGTTCTACCTAAGTTACTGTCAATTAAAAAATTCAAAACGTTATTGCAAATCTAATATTCTTTTAAAACTATAGATTGAAACCGGTTTCTATTACTAACAGAGGATTATTTAATAAACATTTGAGAAAAAAAAATATTGAAAATAAATTTTCATCTGTTTTCTTATATTTTATAGATATCGGTATCTACCGATTCATTTCATACCATACCATAGTGTTGTTCATTGTAAAAGACAAAAGATTGATCCAATTAGGAAATTTCGTATAGGGCCTATCAAAAAAAAAAAAAAAACATGTATTTCAATTTACTTATACATATAATAAAAAAAAAGTGAGGTCCTTTTTCAGAATAGAAGTTTATTTTGAAATTTTTGATAGTGTAAATTTCAAATACCTTAAATTTTATGATCATTGAGTTTTGGTACGAAAAGTAAAGAGTTTTCTTAATTATTGAAAGAATATGATAGGAAATATTTTTTTTACATAATCATAGTTATAACATTGAATGAACCTTTTTTGAAAATTATATTATCTAAATCTTTCGCTCCATAATTTTACTCCTGGGAAATAGAATAATCAAGAAAGAAAAAGGATGAAGAGATTTCTTTCAGAAGATTTTATTGACTAAACCATAAATCGCAATGAAAAATAGGCCTAAAAACACAATTAACACATTAAATATATTAATTTATTAAAAAAGCTATTGATGTTATTATTCTGCAGTCGTTAAACCCATTAGAGTAGATCACCTGTTTCATAATGACATGATTATTAATATTAATCTTAATAAATATTTACATAATATTTAATCAAATATGCTTTAAGCTCCAATAAAAACATTTCATTTTATTCAATAAAAAAAACTAAAAAATATAAAAAGAGACCATTCTGTCGACGCAGTGAGTTGTCTGGCCATGATGGCAGTGTAAATTGTTTTCATTTGTTTAAAAATTAAGCCAAAAATTAGGTTGCAAATGATACTATTATACACGAATGCACAGCTTGAAGGATTAATTAAGCATTAGGCAAAGTAAAATGCCCCATTGGTCATTATGGTCCTAGTATCAGTCCTTTTGACATTTTAAATACATTTTTTTAATATTTCTGTTGAACTTTTGTAGATTATATGCAGGTATATTTTTGCATTGGTGAAACACGTTTGTTGTAATATGGTGCAACATTGTAGAAATTATACTATAAATGAATTTCTACAGCCAATTTTGACTCACCAAGGAATTTTTACTGTGTAGGGGGGGGCATTTTATGCCTCTATTGTTCCTCAGTGGAGTTGTTTAAGGGGTGGGCGTGATTTAGCGTAAATTTTATTCGTTTTATTTTAGAAAAAAAAAATAATTTTAATGATTACAGAGAAAAATCATTTAAATTTTTTTTTAAATATAAATATTATTAACAATATAACATTAGAAATATGTCATAAGTCCTAAAAGCAAAATAAATATTTTCACAGAAACAATAAAAGAAAATTTCTAATATAATTGAATTTTTTTTTCATTACTAATAAAAATTTCATTATTAATAAAATACAAGATAATTATCAAGTATAAATTTTGATTTGAATGAGGGCTTGTAGAAGAGAGAAATTAAGTTATTTCTTCTTCTAGAGACTTAATTTATTTGGCTAGAGTTGTTTGGAAATCTGTAAATTAGTAGTTCCAGCGAGGTGAATCTTCTTAGTCTGCGTGTCTGCCGAGTAATTTAAAGTTGTGGAATCAGCACATTTGGATAATTTGGAAGTCTTGAGTGATATGATGTTGACTTGGAAGTGACCGTTTTTTTTACAGATGGAATCTTTAGATATTCTTGTATTCTGTCGTTTCTTACAAACCAGGGGGCGTTTACAATGGATCGCAGTACTTTTGATTGAAAACGTTCAATTATTTCAATGTTTGAGTTACTTGTACTACTCCATAACTTTAGACCGTATGTACATATTGGTTTGTATTATTTAAATATATATAATACATAACTTATTTGTCCATATTGGTTTTTATTATTTATATTATATAATACATAACTTGATTACTTTAAATAATTTCATTAACTCTATATTATTTGATAGGTTTGAATAACGCCCTATATGCCAGTAGAGTTTGTTGAACTTCAGTCATTATTTAATGTGTTCTTTTGGGCAATGTGAGTTCTCCAAGTAAGACGGCGGTCTAAATGCATACCCAGGGCCTTTACTGAATTCACCTGTGGTACAAAAACATTAAAAGACAACATCAGTGGGATTGAAAAATCAAAAATTAAATTATTAGTATAACAGTGAAAATAGTCGAATATTTTCCTTTTAATTTTACTGATATGCTTATCATACAGATACGCGTATTTCGTCTACTACTTGCAGACTTCTTCAGTGTTTTGTACTCGACTGAGGAAAGAAATCTAAAATTGTCTTATTTATTTTATTCGTACAGGTAACAATTTGATGTTTCTCGCAGCTGCATGGTTGTTTATTATCCAATGAATTAGCACAGGTAGGGGGTTGAATAAAAATATTTTTATTTATTTTATTATTGGTATTTAAAATAATTTTTCCGACGTTAGGGTGACAGGTAGGGGTGGTGTTATTTGTTTTATTGTATTTCACTAAAAATTTAAATAAAGAAGAATATCCATTGCCTTGGTCTTTATTTAGGAGTGAGTCATTTTTAGTTTTGTAAATTTCGATGCTTTCAGCTGAATCTAGTTTCCTAGAATCTCTAATGTAATTTATCATTACAATGTCTTCTTTCGAAATGCTATGATTCTCCTGGATGATGTGTTCTGCTACTTTGGATCGGAACTCTGTTGAGTTCTTCTTTTTAGCCAGTTCTGCTTCTTTCAGGTGTTCATTGAGTCGCGTTTGCATGTTTCTCCTAGTTTGCCCAATATAAACTTTGTTGCAATGACTGCAAGTTACCTTATATACACCTGATTTTTCCATTTGTTCGATTGGGTCTTTAGTTGAACCTAGAACAGACTTGAGTTGGTTAGTTCTACTGCTATATACGATATCTAACCCGTGTTTTCTTAATTTCGTTCTGAGTGGGAGAGAAATCTTGCTAAACTCCAATGCTACTCTTCTTATGGGTTGTTGATCAGTCAGTAGGTTAGTGAGGGAATTCCGTTGTAAACTTCTTTTCCGTTTACTAAGTAAGGCCGTGATGGTTTTTTCCGGATATCCGTTTATTCTCGCAATTTCAAATATGTGTTTAGTTTATTTTACTAAACCATTTTGGGAGATGGGAAGTGTTAACATTCGATGGATCATGTGGTTGAACGATGCCATCTTATGTTGATAGGAGTGGTTAGAGGTATTCGGGATGACCCTGTCAGTATCCGTAGGTTTCCTGTAAATCTCTAGTTCTAGAGATGTTCCTGTTTTACTTAACAGTAGATTTAAGAATGGTAGTTGGCCTTCTTTTTCTACTTCGACAGTAAACTGTATATTCATGTGGAGCCCGTTAAGAGTAGTTAAGGTTGATTCTAAGTCCCTTTCCTTTATTACAGCAAAAATATCATCTACGTATCTTTTCCAAAATCTTGGTAACCGTTCTTCTGCTGCTAAATCTGACTCCAATTTAGCCATGAAAATTTCACTGATGAATGGAGAAAGGGGATTTCCCATTGGAGCTCCCTTCAATTGCTTGTAGAAATTTCCTCTAAAGGTGAAATAATTTTCTCCCATGCAAAGCCGGATCAGTTTTATGTACTGTTTTACTTTTGTCCTCCACTGTGGTCCAGTTTCTTGTTGTAGTAACCATTCTTCTACCAGAATAATAGCCTCTTTGACTGGGATACTGGGAAAAAGCGTTTTTACGTCAAAAGAGACCATGACCTCGTCTTCGTTAAGTCCTCCCATTGATTGTAATTCTTGAGCAAGTTCCTTAGAGTTTTTCACTGATTGGGTTTCGAACTGCTTATTCATATTACGAAACTCCTCCACTAACCATTTGGCTATTTTATATGTTGGAGACATATCTGCTGTCACAATTTCTCTCATCTCATTCCCTGGTTTGTGAATTTTAGGAAGTCCTTTAATTCTAGGAAGTGCTGGATTGGGGACCTTATATGAATGTATTAAATATGAATTATTGGAATTCTGCATTTTTGTTGTATTAAACAATTTATAAACATAAAAAATAAAATAAATGAGTTACACAAATTTAAAATGTTAATTTATTTCATTTAAAATATTTATAATAAATTAAAGACATAGGTTGGGTACTCAAAATTAAATTTCAAAGTACAAAATTTTAGACACAAAATTGCAATATACAAGATGCCGAATTCAAAATGTTTTCTTTATTTTTGAAGGATTGTGAACTTAGGTGTATTTTAATTTTATAATTTTTGGAAAGTTCACATAGAAACATTTTATTAAAGGCTTCGTTTGTAACTCTTGTGATACCGAGACTTTAGTTGAAATTATTAAAAGTTTTCTTTTGTTCTCTTGCCCTTGAAAATTGGCCATTTAAAAACATATTAAAACTTCTATTCTGTTTTCTCTGATACAAACAGATCAAATGACGATCAGATCGAACAGATCAAAGGACTAGCTTAAAGCAGTAATTATATAGGTCTAAGCATTGTCGAATTTAAGATAAAAGAGCAACAGAAAACCAGATCCCTTGTCATAGTATACAAGATAGAAGTCGATGACAAACTGTAGAAAACTTGACACACAAGAAGTTATCTAAGGTAGATTGTGAACGAAATCAAGATATACCTCGAGTATATGAAAAAGAGATGATAATAATAATTGTCCAAAAATTAATTACAAAGACTTAAACAGTGAAAAACAATGAAAACCATTTTATAGTAATAATGCGGTGGGTTTTAGGTTTTGTAAATTTAGCTGCAAGAACAAATTGAAAAACAAAAATAATGTTGTGACTAAAAACATCAAATAATGCTCACAACAAATTAATAGCAAATTACACATGCCGATGACGATAATAAAATGTTGACAAATCACAAACATCCAAAAGATTGAACTTTTTCTAAAAAAACTGGCATTTGACCACGGTATAGTTTTCACTCTTGGAATACCACAGTCAAATGTAAAAGTCTTAACTTCGGTATATAATTTGTATATAAATATTCTTATTAACCTGATATTTACTTGAAGAAATATTTTTTTGTCGGGGCTGATGCCCTCTAATTTTGGAATCAGCACTGATTGAGAAGGTATCTGAATAAGGGAGAACATTACAAAAATTTTAAAGATTTATTTGCAGGATATGAGCAGATTTTTCAATGGTCCAGTTCATGTTTTTGATGTGGTAAAGCAGATAGCTATGGAGGTCCATACGTGGCTTTGTGTTGGTTCGACGACAGATTTGTATGACAAAGTAAACTACTAAGACCATAATTATTTTGCCAAACGGTAGGCAAAACTATATAAAATGGTTTATACCCTCCCAAATTATATAACGGTTAAATAAAATAAGTTTATGTATTTAAAAAAAATAAATAAATATTTGTTAGCAGTAAAATTTACAATTTTTCTTTCCTGGTCCTTTTCTGGCAATTTTCTTTCAGAGCTCATGGCTCATAATCAACCATTTAATTTTGAATCTTGAAAATGCTTATAACGGTAAAACATATTATTTGCAATTAATTTTTTCGAAATATACTAAATAGGATATGTTAATATATTAAATCTATTTTGAAACGTGCATTCGAGCAGAATTGTTCTAAAAAATCCGTGCAAATTTTCTTTTCATACTGCCGCATCGCAATAATTGTAATTTTATGCAGTTAAGGTTTAGGATTTCATGATAGAATCCATGTATCTGTTTAGTTACTTACTTCCAGGAAACAACATTTTGAAGGTTCGTTCAAGACGCAAAAAATAAATGCAAACATAAATATATCCCCTTTACTTGGAAGCTTGAAATTTTCTAGTTAGTGCAGATTTGAAATAGCAGAACAAACCAATTACAAATTGATATTTCAATGAAATTGAGCTTCTAGCAATCCAAAACTTAAACGGTTTAATTCTAAGAAGAAGGTGATATAAAGCGGTTTTGAATGAATGTGAAGTATTTTATGATTATTATTGTAGGTAATAATTCTGCAATTACTTAACATTTATGCTACAAAATTCATATTCCAGAATTGAAGACTCTAATAGTCAGCAAGAAATTCCTGAACATGCGAATTGCTTGTTTATATAATATTTCCTTTACAAAATTTCAATAAATCTGTTCTATTTGATTGTATATGTGCAACAATTTTGTTGTGTTGTTGTAAAAAATTTGATTGTATATTTGCAATGCATGCAAATGTAAATAAATTTGTGATTTTTGTTATAGTTCGAACATCAGACAAAATTCAAAAATATTTTTTGTGAATTATTATCAAAATTTAATATTCTATAATACAAGCATAAATGTACCCATAAATTATCTTTCTATATTTCTTAAATCATTAAATTTTTAATTTAAAAATATTTTTTTTGTTCTAAATTTCGACTAGTTTAGAGGTACATAAGAAGATAGAACTGGTTAGGTATGTACATATATGTTTTCATTTAACACTAACATACGCTACTTATACCTACAATAATAATAATGTATATTTTCTCATACAGTACAGTTCTTGATTCAGATTTAAATTATGGGTATCGCAAGAGAATAAGGATAATCCGTTGATATGAGAATTGTGTTTTAGTACCTAGGTAGTAATAGTAAGTTACAAGAAATCCTTTTCTTATTAAAACTTTGTATGAATTTATGTATAAGTAGATGAATACACTGTACATTGTACATGTTAAGAAGTGCACATAAAAAAAAAATATTTTCAAAGAATTATACAGTACTGGTCAAATTGTTTCTAGTTTTTTTTTTAATTTAAAATTATTCCCCCGCTTTTTTAACAAAGTTATTTGTTCTTTTTTTAGTTCAAATGTCTTATGAAAATCACATTGTAATTTTTATATTGTTTACAGTTAGAAAAATTTTGATAATATCAGTTACAGAAAATCCATAATCAAATTCAGTCTTGACAATCTCTGGAATTCTGAAATTAAGTTTTTTATTCAGAAAAATAAATAAATACATGAAATTTACTGAAGATATGGGAATTGACCTTCTTCAATACTGTAAAAAAAGTAGTTTGATCTAAAACAACAATTTCGTTGGAATAAAAATTTGTATTCACTGCCTCCTGTTTTGTAGAAGCTAAATAGTTTAAGCCTTATGAACAAATTGGCTCAATAAACAATGTTCAAATAACCAATTTTAAAAGATTGAACGTATATGGAAAATATTAGAATAAAACTGATTTTGTTGAGTTAAATGCATATTTTAGGTTGTTGTTTTGGCCGGTATTTAAAAATAATTATATGGTGAGATTGTTAGAAACTTACAGGATAATAACAATAAAAAACCAATATTTCGTGTACATATCGAACATTTTATTTAATTATTTAAGAATTCTCAAATGAGTCCAATTGCTAGTACAGAGTGTATAATATATTTATGCAAATTTGATTTGACGATAGTGGAATTAGAGTGCAAAGAAAAAATCGGGATAAATTAGTTCCAAAAATAACAATTTGGGACAAATGGATAAACGCCTTAATCGATTTTACTGTCCTGATGAAAATGTAACAATGGATGAGCAGGTATAGTGAATTTCGCGAAAGTTTGAGTTTTCACCAGTATGTACCGTCAAAATCGACAAAATATGGTTCTAAAAATATGAGCGCTATGTGATTTAAATAGGACATATTTGTATTTAAATATTTATCTAGTACGTTCATCAAATATAATTCTACTAATAATTTAGACATTGAATTATATCGGCTAGTCAACTATTCTACCTTGTGTCTTACGCAAAATCCATTATCTAGATAAAAATAAGTTTATATTCCACTACATATGAAACCGTAATTTCTACATAGATGGATTGTATTTTTCCGGTTGTCAAGAGTTTTTCCCCTGCCTAGCTATGATTAGGCTAGATCTATACATATGTTATGTTAGATTAAATAATTGCTGAATATTATTTAAATATTTGGCAGTTGCAACAGTATTTAATAATATTTTATGTGCTCATTTTCCAGACCGTGTGCTTTCCGTGTTTATCCCCTTTCTTTGCTAATCAAACCTTTATGGTTTCAAGCATAATTTTCATCCAATAAATCTGTAGTTTGATTTAGTCATTTTAGTTAATAATTAATTTATAATAATAAATATAATTTTCGATATAATTGACGACATAACTCAGATTCGCGTATATGAATACTATCTTTATTTATTAATCCATCAGTAAAATTTTAATTTTAATTTGTCTTAGATATTAGAAATTAAATGTCATTATTCCAAAAAAATATGTTCACATACGTAAGATTTTGAAGTAATTTATGATGATTAATTTTAATTTTTCTTCGAACTTTTCGAGTTTATCAATTTTAAGAAAGTTTTTTTTTGCTGTGTTTTCTTAACGAATATTTGTGAAAATTACATTCAGTATGATACTCTTATTTGCTCCTTTGCCTCAAAATGGTTTTTTTTTTTATTTTGGTCGATTTTTATAACTCACAGATGTACTATTGATATCTTCTAAAAAGTTATAAAATCAATCAAAATGAAAATAGGAGTTGTATAGGTAGTCTAACACTATAAATACCTACTGATGAGTTCTAGTAGTGTTATGATGAACGAAGCAATACCTAAAAATAATTTTGGTTTTTTTTTTATATGGATAATCAAAACTATGGATAATAAGGAAACCTGAAAAATTTCGTATCATGGACTACGACTTTATAGAGATAGTTTAAGAAAAAGCGAATGGAGCAAAGCTTGGTAGTATGTTATTAACGTTTATTTTGAATTTTGGTAAATAAAAAAACTGTCTTTTCCTGAAATTTTTCATATTGGAAGCGGTTTCTGCATTCTGGATGATTTTCGTCCTCGAGATTTCTTCTGTATTAGATTCAGGTTGAAAGTAAAGTAAAGATTTTCGATGGATGTGTCAACTGCAAAAATCGCAGATTCGTCCGCAATAGCAGTCATGCAAGTGTTGTTAATTTGGGGAATATCTCGCTTATATAGCAGGTTAAGTATTCAAAAGATCCCAGAATCAACTAGAATCAAAAAATATACAGCACTAAAAATATTTTGTATTTTGTTCGTAAATATTTGTTGTAAATATCCCAGTTATGTCGTCTTCGCTGCAACTGGAAAAAAATCAACAGTCATGATGCTTTCGGTTATGTAAAATAACAATCAAATTTAAAACATACAAAAAAAATGAGAATATGTAATTAAAACAACTGTTTGTAATTTGTATTACATATCTTTAAAAAAAATTTACTTTAAAAAAAAAAATGAAATAAAAACAAAAAATACAGATAATAAATCTTATTTATTTATTTATTTATAAGATCTTTATTATGGGCTTATCAACCACTTGGGTTTTGTCAAGCCCTCATTCTTTAAAGTTTTAACATAATTATCTTTAGTTTATTTCATTATTATTTTTTAACATAATGTTGTTTTAAATTTAGATTTTTAATTTACTTTTTTGTTTCTTTTTTTTTGTATTTTAATTTCAAATTAATTTTTTTTTTCCTCTTTAAGTTTACAATTTTGATTTTAGCTTAATTTATATTAAATCTTAGTTCCCAAGTTGAAAATTTATGTTTGATAAAATCGAAGACATGATGACGTCAAAAGTATACATATGTCTATTTGACAGTGTTGACTAGTCAATCAAAAGTTAATTGATTGATCATCAATTCAGCATTATCGAAAGCAGGGTATTATTCTGACCACTACTGTTATACAAAGTAAGTTTTGTTTTAAATCTTTCATACATGTACATATTAATAAAAGTTTAAGGATAATCAAAGCTGGGATGCAACATACTCATTCATATAATATTATTATATAAGTAGGTATATATGTACATAATATTTTATAATATAAAAAGAAAACTAAACTTTTATATAAAGACTTTGTGACTAAGATTTTAGGATGCAACTATAAAATAACATAAAATTATCCTTTGTTCTTTTCATAAACTAGAAACAACATTTTTGTACGAGTATATTATTATATTTTATATTTTAATGGTGAAAGTATTTTTTTTTTTATTTTTATATATAATATAATAACTATACAACAATATAATGAAATTGTTTAAATAAAGTACATTTAGACTAGGATGTATAATAATATTCTATAGGTATATAGGTGTACCTACTATATAGGTACATTTATTATATTGTTTTAATGCTTTAACTGCACTTATCTTATTGAAAGTACTTCAGAGCCCAGTTTTATGCACTCAAGAGTACAATAGAACAATTATCAACTTGAAAGAAAGAAAGCAAAAAAAAAAAAAATAATAATAATAATAAAAAGTAAACTAACAAGAAATATGAATGCATGTAATGTTAAAACAAATAACAATACAAGTAAAAAAGTTAAAAAGTAAATTTCTTTGTAAAAATTTTAATTTTTGTTGGAGATTTCAGCTCAAATGAGTACATTCTTAATTCAAATTGTGTAAAATTTATTTATTCGAATACTAGCCCTACCCGCTAATTAGAGAAAGTAATTCTATAAATTTTTGTTTAATTTAGAGATGTTGCACTATGATGTTGGTTGTTCAATTTCGTATTTCAAAAAGCAAATTTCAAAAAATAAAAAGGATGTACTCTGTGTGGTTTTGTTTTTTTTTTTTTTTAGGACGTATATTTTTATTAAAAAGAATTCAGTTTTTTTTTTTTATTTAATTTCATCAAAAAAAACCTAAGAATTAAATTACACAAAAAGGATTCATTGTTAATTAAGCTTTTATAAAAGAGAAAAAAACAAAATTTCAAGGATGAATTTTCCGTAATTTTTTTCATATATGGTCTTAACACATTTTATTGCAATTTTAATTCTAAATTTTAATTGATGGGTTGGAAAATGAATCAAAAATTATAATTTTTTTTTAATAGTGAAGAAAAATTTTAAAATAAATGTGGGGAAATTTTGATTTATGCGGTAAACTATTATTATTGTATTTTCTTTACCGAGTTATTTTTCTTGTATTCCTAAATTGTGCAGCCGGCTAATGAACTAAGTTAATTAAAAAAAAATCTTTATATTGATATTATCTCTTTTTGTGGTAGACTTGTTAGTTTTTAGTTCACAAAACATAACAAGTAGTTTCAATTGAGCAAAACCAACCATTTTAACAAGAGCGTTACAACTGACTAAACGTATCTGGGTTTTATTTTTAAAATGTAATCTATGATAGGTCAATTAATTATTTTTTTGGTCGTTATATGTGTACATTATTACGGTAATGATTTGCGCAAAGGATATCAGTACAATATCAATGCCTACCTAAGAGTTATCATATATTATGGTAGATTTAGTTGTTAACATTTCACGTCAAAATTATTCAATCTATTCACCAAAAATGAGAGAAAATAAATCACCTTACCACGACCATACCTGTTCACATCTATTTCTCAAAGTAGTTTTAATTCTGTTTAGGCAGAAAAACGATAGCTCAACTGATATAGTTATTATAGAGGAAGTGTTATTATCAATTAACACTATTCATTAAAAGAGTTGTTTAATTCTGTTTCAATTAAAATTGTTAATATTTCGCAAATACTCTTTTTGTTATTAAAATTTTCATCTGAAAATATAACTTTAATTTAGGCTCTGACTTTAAGAAAACATTGTAAAAAAGTGTGAGTATGAATTTTCTATATTATTGTTGGTAAATACCTCGTATACAAATTCTAAGATTTTATGTAAAAATGCTGATTACACCGTTTTATTGTTGTTCTTATTAGTAGAGTAAACATTGGTTTACCATCTTTAACAATTAATAATTTTTCCTCAAAACTTCTAGCAGAAAATGATTTTTTCTTAAGTTTTCAATAGCACAATTACAATTTTCTATTTTAATTATTTATAAATAATAAAAAAAAAATGTTTTAAATTTTTACATTATTGTTAACAAATTAATTGTTTTAAAACTGCATCAAACAAAATTATGGCGGAAAATAAACAATGTAGCATTCAATAATAAAAAACTACAGAATTTACTTAACATTTAACACAAATCAATACTACTCTCTAAAAAAAACCCAAAACTACATACATTATACATTATTTATATAAATATTAATTCTCATTTAAGTCAACAACCACAATAATGCACAAAATTAATTCATTCCTTGCTACTTTTTTTGTTTGTAAATTAATTTTGTGTCATGTGATATTTTGTTGTTGTTTCCCTAGATAATCTATTTTCTATCAGATATTTTCTAATTATATTAGGTAGATTTGGAATGATTATCAGCGACTCATTATATTTTTTTCCTATTAATTTTAATGTTGCTTCATTTATTATTTTGTTGCTGTTGCTAGGAGACTAAATAGAGACAGTGTGTTTGAGTGTATATATATTGTAAATCAGGAGAATGATTTGAATTTGTCATTACATTATATATTTTTATGCAATGTATAATTATTATATCTATTTTGGTAAGAGAATAATGATTTTTAATAGGCATTATTTTAAAATATTTTAAATTTGTGGTTGTTGAATATCTCTTGTTGTCTTGTATGATTGAAAGAATAATAGAAAATATTGTTGTAAGTAGTTTTTATATTAAATTAAGTATATATTTTATATTAAGTTTAAAAAAATAATAAATAATATTTTATTTGGGGAAGCACTCATTCAACTCAATATATGGACGTTCGTGTATAGACTATAGATAATGTAATGTGTATCGTAGTAAGTTGTAAACAAAATAATTATTGTTTTTTTTTTATACTCATTCATTGATAGTGAAAAATATCAATATATTTAAATCTGTTCTGTTAAAAACGTTAAATTTGGCTTTAACTTGAATTATAATTAATAAATAGGGGTCTCTAGTCTCTAGACATACTTCTATTTTTGGGAAGGAAAACTGTTATCTTAACAATTTCTCCCAATGTTATTTACATTTATAGAATAATAATTGCCATCACATTTGAATGTTTTAGCAATGCTTTTTTGAAATATTTTTAGTCTCATCAACTGCTACGCTTACTTCCTGCACCAAAGTAAATTACTGTTTTCACATTTCAAGCAGCGTTGACTATTCCTCGCAATATTTTATTTTCGAAGTCTAACTAACTCTTGTACAGTACCATAGGTAAGTTTTGTTAAAAAATCTCCTATAACATGAACCGTCACCTATTTTCTAAGCAAACCGCTAACTGTGGCAAATCTGTGAGTTGCTTGAAGAAATTTCTGTTAAGTTGTTAAATATGTATTCAGCCAACCAATTTAGGGTAGAGTAGAGTAGAAGTAAAGAATAAGATTAAAGTTCTCCTGAGTGAGAAATTCACAGATCAATTAGATATTAACGAATCTCAGTTATATTGAGTGCTTGTTAAGCACGTGATCATTTCCTATACGTATACCCATAATAATCCTAAACCGTATAATTTAATAACTTCAAGCCACGAGATTTAGAACTTGATTGTACTATATATTTGTATATAGATTGTACTGCATTGAAAAAAACAATTCAAGTCACCATTTTAATTGCCTGTATTTGATGGTCAGTTCTTTTTCTTTAAGTTTTCTAATCTAGGGTCAGATACTTTGCTACATTTACATGCTTGAAATTATTTAAAATTATTTTGTGAAAATCTTGTAGTCTAAAAAGCCTCAAAAGAAAGTAAAGATCATGTTATGTCATCTGTAAACAATTATCAAAGAGCTTTAATTGGTAATAAATAATTTTAATAATTGCCTTGGAATCATAGAAGGTACAGCGAATCTTCTTATAATTCTCACTAACAGTAAATGAAGTTGTTATATTTATAACATTTGAATAAATTTAGTTCATAACATTACCAATGCAATTCATTTTTTCTTATACCCTGTTTCACAAATGGTGCAAACATCGTTTATATTGATGTGTAAATTTTGTGTAAAATTTTTTAAGGATTTTCAGATTATTGATACCAATTTTAAAAAAAATCAATTTTCAGTTAAGCCACATAAACAAAATAAAAGACTGATTTTAATGTTTTAATGTTTGCTGATGTGTTCACTTGATTTTCGTATTTATTTGATTTACTTTGAAATTGTGATCAATGATTTTAAAAAAAAAAAATAATAATAATGAGAAAATTTTTATTCTTGGAAAGATATCTTCCAAGATTTTTAGGTTGTGTTCAAGGTTTTAAAATCCAATCAACATTTTTTTATTGATATGCAGAACAAACAAAAAACAAAATGATGTTCATCATAATGGCAGTGCAGCCCGAAGTGACATTTAAGCTTCATAAAAATAAATTATTAAGATAAATTTAGTAAAAATTGTTTTTTCATTCATTAAAATTGTTTTTTTTTATATTGGTTTTTCAGTAATTGCCATAAACCAAGCCTGTCATATTTTTGTTTTTACAAAATCAAGGACTTTTTTTAGCTGTAAAAAATACCAAAATTTTTTAAAAAAAAATTCAAATTCTTTGAAACCTAAAAATATTTTGTTAATCTCATTAATTGTTTTTTTTTTCAGACTACAATTCATAAGACTTATAGGTGTTTGTTAACTTCTTCATATAGCTACCAGTTAACACTGACTGCCCCAGTGCACAATTATGAACGTATTTCAAATAATAAATTATATTGAATTGAAAATATTTGAAAACTTTGAAAAAATTATTCAATATATAATTTCTCCAGCAGTTTAACAAAACTTTGGAACCAGCGTTAATAATTTCTCAATCAATTCATTGCTGCTTGTCAAAACATATACGAAGTTGAAGTTTTAATCATAAAAAAACCAAAGTGCAAATGTATAAAACGCTCATATTCCCAGTTCTGTTCTACCAATTAGAATTATAAAAACTGTCTAAATGCATTGAGTATGTACATTATATTTTATGTCGATTACATATGGACGGTTATTTGTCAGACAGACTCATTTCCAATATATCGCTATTATCATACTACAGTCAATTTGAATAATATAATATAAATACTTATATGCGGTCCAGTTACTAGGGTTATTAATTAATAAGTTATGATATTTGACTATTAATGAAAAGATTTAAGGTTCGAATCCCGCTCAGGAGAGGATGTTGTGGATGTTGTAAAAAGTTTTATCATTCTTTGAAATTAATTTGGAATACAATTTGGTTATCACTTAAAATAAACTGAAAATGTGTTATTATGAAGGTAAAGGTACTCAGAAAGCATGATTTTCACATAAAAATCTTCAATGTTGGATCTGGGGTGCCCCAAAGAAGCGTTTTTTAATCCAAACTCTACCTCATATATACGGAAAATATCCCAACGACATCAAGTATGAAAAGAGCAACCTTTACTGATAATACAACAGCAACTATTTCAATCATCGATTCATTGCAAGCCTCAAATTTATTTAAACGGCACCTCTGGCTTTTACAGTTAGAAAACAAGTCAAAATTGTATCTAAATACGTTAATGTAGTTATAATGCTGTGCTTTAAACAAGTCAATGTTGTGATATTTACACTGAAGAAAGATAATTGCTCTCAGTGATATTGAACAGTATAGTCATACCACAGGATTATGTTATCAGATATCTGACGATCCATCTTGATAGGTGCACTCAAGAAGCGCACTCAATTGCGAAAAAATCATAGAAGCCCATATTGGTTAATGGGTAAAAGATATGATGTATTATTGAAAAACAAGGTGGTGCGATTACTGAACTAAAAACTGTATGTAGAATTGACAAAAAAATTTCGTTAAATTTTGAAGATTGAATTTGTCATTTTGAAGAAATGTTTTTCACTTTTTTTGTCAAAATGAATAATGTACGTCAATTCAACAAAAAAATCATCAAATCAACAACTAACTTATCTTCAAATAAACAAATTTGGTTTTGTTGATTGGAAGAACTTTTTTAATCAAATCTACATCATATACATAAAGAATTTCTTCAATACAACAAAAAAATTATTCATATTAACAAAAATTCTTCAAAATGACAAATTTCTTCAACACTAAAAAATTTTGGAATTTGACGAAAATATCGTCATAATGACAAATATTTTCTTCAAATTTACGAAAAAAATTGTAATTTTTCTATTAAAATTGAAGGCACATTCGTCAATTTTTTAAATTATTCTTCAATTTGACGAAATTTATTCAAATTAACAAAAACCAAATAGTAAAATACCGTTATTTTATTGAAATGTTGTTTTGTGTGTATCAAACAACAAAAAACCTAGGCTAAAAAAATATCTAGTGATCTATTAGAGAATATTTTTAGTTGTATTTGTCAAGTGCTCAGCGAAGGTGTATAAAAACTTATGAGTGGCATTATGAAGTTAAAACAAGGAAATTATTATTATTATTATTGAATTGACCATAATTTAAATTATGGCCAATTTTGTAAGCGCTAGCTGCAGAGGCTTTCGGCTTAAAATAAGGAAATTAAAAAGTATTTTTATTATAAAATATAATAACATTTTAAAAATTAAAATATTATTAATTATATATATATTATTCTGCATTTATCTGGATGTTTGTAAGTTCGACGGAACGCTCCAACACATATACAAATTACATATGTATACAAATGCATATAGATACAAATTGCTTTGGTGCTTTTTTTTGACCCCTGTCTACCATGCTGAACCTTTGCAGGAAAAATTGGTTGCATGAACTATATTTTTTTAATTTAATGTTAGTCTTCTTCGCAAATAATAAGGAAAAATACTAAATAATAATAATAATATAAATAAAACAAACAATTTTTTTGATTTATAATAATAAGGACTAATAGAAATTTAATCAATAGTTTAATATGGTATAATAACCACAATGCAAACAGCATTTAACACAAAAAAAAACACAATTCACTCAAAGGTTATTCTTATTACTTAAAATTATACAAAATAATATAAATGTGTATCAGCATATTTGTATTGTATAATATTATACATTATATTACTTTATTGCTTCTACCTTTTATTTTTGTCATTATTGTGTGCGTAATTCACTTCACTCAAAAAAAATTATTTTTGTTTTTTTTTGTTTTTTTTTTATTATTTCCTGTATCTGTATTCTGTATGTTCTGTATGCTCCATTCCAAAAATATTATTTTATTTTCTTTGTTCAGGTTCACTGTTCAATCAATAGAACTGGATAGAAGTAGAGTAGGATAATAAACTCTACTTCTACGTCGGATAATAAAACATTGTTTTTTTTAAATTGAAAATTATTGATGAAAATGTTTTTGTATTTTTTGTAAATTTTACCAATTTAGATACAAAATTTTGAATATTTTTTTAAAAATAACACAATACCATAATAACAGTTTATTCATATAGCAAAATAAGATTCCTATACAGTATACAAAAGACAAAATTTATATGAAAATAAGTTCCCATTTTTAAGTTTGCTCTCCCAGAGGCCATAATAACGCTAATACGGTATAATTTATAATAAATGGAACCCAACTAACGAATTATAACTAAATGGAAGTGAGTACGAGCATACCATACAAAAATACAAACATTTTATACAAATTTGTTGGTATGGTACTTCTTTTTCTGTTATATAAAAAAAAAAGATTAGTGTTAGGCCAATATAAACATAAATAAAAATAAATAAAAAGTGATATAAACATAAGTACTGTAATTTCGGAATAAAGAATCTAATGAAAGAAAAAAAGAAACTAGGATTTATTTTGCTTCCGTCATTTATGACGGGTTACAAAGCTAATAATTAAATATAAGAATGAAATCAAATTATTCCAGAAGTTAAGAAGTAAGTTTTTTAAGTAACTTGAACTTAAGTAACTTGAAATAAAATTTCATAATTTAGATAGACGATGTTTAGCTGTTTTTTTTTATGCTTTATAGGATATTAATACCAACAACAAAAGTAGTAACCATGGAAAATAATAAAAAGTAAATACAAAATTTACTATAAAAGAGTCACAATGCAGTTTCACTATAAACGCCACTAGTATTGAAGCCTGCGAGGACGAATTAAAGAGAGGAACAGAAAGAAAGCCTCCAATACAGAGTCCATAGAGTTAAACTCTTAATGCTGGCACAGTGTTGGAACGAAAGACTTATAATTGTACATTTTGATGGGATAAAATGCAAAATAAATTCTCTTATTAATTCAATAGACATATGTTTAAAAATTTGTAATCTATTTAATTTAGAATATCCAGTAGCTTCTATTTTAATCTGGAAATTTATACAAAAATATTTTCATAAAATTAAAACTAAATACTATTCTGAAAACATTCATGTAAAATGCTTGATTTCTTCTTTGAAAAATCGGTGATCTTTTTTTAAACTATATATTTTTGTAAGCATTTTCTCAAATAATTACTAAAACTTGAATTAAAATAACTAAAAACTTCTTAATTCTTTTTTATTTTGTAAATATAAACATAAATAGTATTAAAATTAAGATTTGATAATTTAAGTAAATTAAATTCGTAAAATATTCTAAATAAATACTTTCTAATTACTAAAATATGGAAAATAATAAATTTCATTTAATATTTTATTTTAAAAAAAATTTTCTTATTTATTTTCCTTTTTTTTTAAAATATTAATTGTTATAATAATCTATAGTAAGTAAACCTTAAATAAATAAAACAATGATAAACTGTAAATTGAAATTTTAATTGTAATATAATTACCTACAGAAAAAATGAATTGATAATTACATTCAATTCGATAAAGTCTTTTAAAAAAAAATTATTCAAGTCAAAAAATGCATGTGCAACAAAACCTCTGTTAATCTGACAAAATTTTCGTCATATTGAAGAAGAAATATAACAATTTTTTAGTCCATTTAACAAAATAATATTCAAATCAACAATTAAATACTTAAAAAATTTTCGTTGAAATAACCAAACGAAGATTTGATGAAAGCTTTTGTTAATTTGACAAATAATTTGTTGATTTGAAGAAGGGAAAAAAATATTCATATTGAATAAAATATTTATTCAATTCAACGGTCTGTTTCTGTTGACCCTATATTAATCACCGTTTCGTCAAATTAACATGCTTTTTTGTCAAATCTACTACCTCTTTTTTTCAGTGATACAAAGCTATACTTAAACTTATATAATCGTACGGAATTAAACTCTCCGACGCTGCAGTAACATCCAACATTGATGTAATTCAAAAATAAAATAACAAAATATTGCTCAAAGTACCAAATTGTAAATTGAAATTATATTCAAACATCCTATTAAATAATCTTAGGGGTAACCCAGGCCCTAGGAAATTGAAATGTTAAATTCAATGCAACGTGTAAAATTTAAATTTTTAATTTCTTGGCATTCTTGTTTACAAGACACTAACAGTCAATAATAGTCAAAAACAGACAACGTCATATAACTATTTATATGCTGAGTGGAGCAGCAGGTATATTAAATTAGATTAGATTCACACTTTTCTGGGAGGAGTTCTCCTGGAGTCTGAAACTGAGATTGTTAGGAAGGAACGGTTCAGGAACTGACTTCGGCACTCAAGGAAGTGTAATGTGCACTTGCTGGTAGCAGACACAAATGCGGAACTACAAGCAGAACTTTCCTAGTCGCTTTCCAACCACAACTACCTAGCAGCAGGTAGAGCACATGCCTTTCAATTAAAAGGTCCAAGGTTCAATTCCCGCAGACACAAAAAACAAAATTTTATCAAAATATTAAAAGATTAATTTCTTGCTATTATCGTTTACAAGAAAGTAAAATAAACTATAACAGTATAGTTGTCAACTTAAATGAAGCAGTGGTTTTTCCAAGTTGTTCGTCTTATTGCTCAATCTTTTCTAATACGAAATAATTTCTTCAAGGTTTTTACATGACGTTCATCCTTACTTGATTATTTGTGCTTAGAGTAGAAAAACATAAAAATAGAAAATAATTTTTTGTTGCCGACTCTTATTTGAAATCGTTTTCACTCGGAATGAGAATCGCAAAAAAAAAAAAAGAAAAATACTTTTTCATTAATCCAAAATTGCTAACAATAATAAAGACAACAAACACAACAAAAAAAAAAAAAATTTTTTTTGAAGTAAATTTCGTTTTTTGTTGTTATTATAATTTTCTTTTTTAATATTCTTATTTTTTGTTTAACATTTGATGACAGTACAGAGTAAGAGTAGCGTTGTTACTGCTGAAGAGATTTTTATAAAACTTTTTACTTTTTAAAGATAAATATTTGCTCACATGGGTATTATTACAAATGCATTTGGGTTATTTTTTTTTTTATTTTTGTTGTGTTTGTTTTGCAAAAGTAAGAAAAACATACATACAACTTTTTTTGTTTAGACATCAGTTAGTTTTTTTTTTTTTTGGCATCATAGTCTAAGTTAAATCAATACCTCCAAAATAATTTCTAATATTTCTTGTTTCTGAGACTTTTATCCATCTTCAGTTTAAAATTTGAAGAAGAGAACTTACGGTTTACAACTGGACTAATGGAACTTGGTATGAATGAGTTTTTTAATATTTTCCTGTAGTTGATTTATTCAAAGCCGTACAGAATTCCAATGCAAACACTTACCAAATTTAAGAGTTTCTGGTGGTAAACATTTTTTTTTTATACAAAATTTAATGTAAAAAAAAAGAACAATATTAAAAAAAAAAAGAACAACAAATTCAAAAATTGAAAAGATTTTTGTGTGTGGTCTGTGGAATTGATTTTTCCAATAAAAATAGAATATAAAAGTTTTTTTTTTTGCTTGTTTCAAATTTAGTTTCACAATAATTGTATTAGAGCAAATGTTGCAGAATGAGTTGTTATCTGTTGCAGACATTTTATTATTATATTTATGTAACTGTTATTATTGTAAAATATGTAAACGGTATTTTTATTGTAAATTTTTTTTTTTTATTTTTTTATTTTAGTACAATTTATGAAAAGTGATGTCATTAATATAGTTGTTGTTGTTGTTGTTGTTGTTGTTGTTGAATGTGCTCAGTGTTCAGGATATTTTTTTTTTCTCCATTTCCTGTCAAGATAAAATTTTACAACGATTACATATTGAATTTTTACATTGTTGGTATATTTTACTTTTTTTGAACACAACCGTTTTAATTCGAATTTTGGTTTTTTTTTTTTTTTAATTTCTGTTTAAATTGTTTTTGTCTAAGTACCTTGCATTTACACTTCAATTTTTTGTTTATTAAAATAAAAAATGAAAAGACAAAAAAAAAAATTGACTCGGTTTGTGAATACTAAATTTTATAGAATAAAAATTGAAAATTTTGGATAGTGAATAGAACTTGTAGAAATTAACAAAATCAAATTAAAAAAAGAGCAATTTCGAAAAGTCCATCAAAATGTACTTCAATTAAAAATGTTTGTTTTTTATTTGAAACAATTTTACCTTGGTGCAATTATTAAAAAAAAAAGACAGTTATTTTCAATTATTTTTGAAAAAATAATAAATTTTATGCAATTGATTTATTTTTATTCAAATATAGAACACCCCCTGCGGACTTAATTAATTTGAAATATCATTTTATTACAATTAAGATTAACAAGAATATTTTTGTTTTAGCATAAGTTGTTATGTTTTATCGTGTTTTAATTAAAATGTTCAAATAAATGAAATCAAATTTTTAATATATATTATTACCTTTTTTGTGTGTCAGGCTTCATAATTAAAATTTAAAACATAATTAAAAGTTAAAAAAAAAATTTTTGGATTCTAAAATAACGGTAATAAAGTTAGTATACTACTCGATATCACTTGTCTTTCTTTTTCACTTTTCATATTTTGAGGGCGGTTAGAAAATCGAGTATTTCGAATATACTCTGTCATAATTCTAACGGATAGATAAATCCAATGATTGCATTTTTGGGTTTAAGATTATACAATCTGGTCGATTGTGTAACTAAGCTCTGTTAATTATTTTTAGCAGACGAAATTTTATTCCAAAATATCAGCGGCGCAAGTAGGATTGCAAACAAAACTATAAAATGTAAGTAAACAAAACTAACAGCAGTCCCGTGTAACTTACAGATTGATGAGGAAAATGTGGAAAAGGTAAGAGGTAATTCTACTATTTTTTATTACAGTTTTATTACCGTGGACGATGGAGCAGACGCTAATGTTAAAGTGCAGACGTTAATGTTTGTTACCGATGATAGAGCAGATGTTAATGTTGCAAGCTATATTCCGAAAAGCATATGGTATTTTGAAAAATTTACGATCTCTGAACATCTAACGTTACCTGAAGCTTTAATTCTTCACATCATCTCTTAGTTCTTTTATATGGAAGCGAAACATTTTAAACAACAGAAACAATCTTCTTGTACATCAGATATTTGTTACCAAATGTCTAAGATGGATTTTGCGGATGTTCTGGCCAGAAAAGAGTTTAAACAAGGAATTGTGAGAACGAACAAGAATTGAAGGAATCAGAGAAATATACCACACCTATAGTGCCACATACTGCAACAACCTGTGACCTGGCGATTTTGCAAAAGCAGTTTTTGAATGGAGTGCGGAGGGTCCAAGAAAGTGTAGTCGTCCTAAAACAACTTGATGCCAAACAGTAATGAACGAATCAAGTGCATGTGAGAAAACTTGTAGTGAACTTGCCCAAAATCGAGTTCGATGGAAGAAGTTTGTTGATGCCCTATGCATCTACGAAGACCGGTAGGATCAATGATGATGAACTATGATTAATTTTAACCAACGTTCTCCTACTAAAGTTTTCCATTACATGTGAATATTTTATTTTATATTTTATAAGATATTTTTGTTTTCGGGATGTTTTAAATTAAATAATTTTAATTGTTGTCAAGGTTTCATCCACTAATATTTTTTTAAGAACAATAGTGAAGAAGTTAGTTACAAACACTAGATAAAGGAAATATTTTATTTTTGAAATATTAGCAATTTAAAAATTTAAAAACTTATTTGCAAAAGGAATCTGACAATTAAATTATTAAAAAATAAATAAATTATTTGTAAATCTAAATCAAGACTAACAAGCAATTTAAAAGCAAAAAAAAAAAGATAAAAATCTGACATTGAACTTAATCTGATGCATTTGTTATTTTTAATAGATTTTTGTCAGTTTTATTTTTATGGAATATACTTACTTAGGTAGCCAGCAGACCATTTAGATCCTGGGTTTGATTCATCAAGTTTCTTCCAGTTTTTTGGGTCACGGGCGGACTCTCTCCAGTTGAAAATACGTTGGTTTAGAATATGGAGGGAAGTAATTATCTATTATTATAATAAATGCACTCACATAGCTTCAAATTTTTACATACACCTAGCTTCAGATTGTTTTTGGGAACTATTTCTGGAACAATATTACAGAAAATTTATTTAAACCAATATTTATCAAACCTCAGCTTATATAATTATCTTACAAAAATCAAAATTACATTGTATGCAGGTATTTTATTTATTTATTTATTGACTAAGTAAAATAATGAAAATTAAATCTAAAATTTTATCTGACTGAAAAATTAGCATCAGATTTTCTATTAAATTTAACATTATATTTTATTAAAAAGGTACTTGATCTGGAATCATGTGACATGTTTAAAAAATCGTTCTAACATTCAAGTTTTAAATTGTGTGCAATTTTTCATTTTTGAATTTCTTCAAGCGTTGATGTCATGTTTTTAATTGTATTTATTTTTTATCAAATAATTTTCCTAAATTTAAATTATTTTTTTGTTTAACTTTTATGCAAAAAATAAAATCTATTTGTAACTAGAAAGTTAAAAATAAAAAAAAAAATTATATTTTATAATTCCATTTTAATTGAATTATAAATTTTAATTGAAATAAATATTTTAATTAAATTAAAGTATTTATTCGCTCTAACCAAATCTGTAATGCATAATATTTTCTATAACTCAAACTTTGAATTAATAAAAATATAGACAAGTAGGTACTAATTTAAAAAAAAAAACAAAATTGCTATTAAATCGTTTTATTTGATTTTTGATTATATTTTCATTTCAAATAACCAACCACCACCCCTTCGCCTATAAAATATTTTATAACTCCTTCCAAAAATTCTAGAATTAATTTCAAAAATCATTTTAACCATTTCTACATTCAACTCAAACTCTTACTATCAACTCTTACTTCATCAGAAATTTATGAATATTATGTTATAAAAATATAAAATAATAAAAGAGGAGTAAAAATAAATATTTCGTTGTTTGTATGTACAGGGTGTCAAATAATTGGAAAATAATATTGTATGCAGAAATATAGTTTGAAATAGCATATTTTTGTTTTATATGTATCGGGGTCGCAGTTACGAATTGGGACAAAAAATTTAATGTTTTTGGTTTTTTTTTTTAATATGCAAACCCATAATAAATAACGATAGCCCTGGTAGGTATTGCTAACTTTTATTAAAACTTTTATAATAATATTTGTAAATATATTGGATATTAAATTGGGTTCTTGAGTCTTTAACTTCACATCATTGTGATTAGCTATATTTATTTAATTATTTTTTTTATAATAAAACAGATTACCAGTTTTAATTATTCTCGATGATGACTTCATAAATATTGGGATTCTGAAAACAAAATTAAATATTAAGCTTTTTTGTAAATGAAAAAGCTAAATATGCAGGTGATCAAAAATTATACTATTAAAAATTTATTTGCAAATCAATTTAAATCTTCGTTTACGGCTATGGTCAAGTTGTATGTTTATTATCAACTCTTACTTAAATTTGTAATCTATATTGAACTTTGACATGTTAAATATTATGTTTACGAACAAATTTAAGTCTTTTGTTTGGAAATCCCGTTATATAGAAAAATATGTTTAGTATTTAGTTTCAGAAATGTGTGATATTATTTCGATTGTTTTGTTTCGATTTACTATTATTTCGATTATTCTTGAAAGAGATCGTATTTCAAATATTTGACTAATGAGACAAACATTTATAAGACATGAACTAGTTTCTTTGATAATTGTGTAGTAGTACGTGGTGAAAAATATAGATTTCTAGAGCTAATTGTAGGTACTGAAGGATAGCATAGGTGGAAAAAAAGATGTTAACAGAAAAAAATGGTCGTAGCACATGATAATTATAACTAGACGCGTGTAAAAAATTATGTACGTCTAATCTATACCAATTAAATACTACATACTTATAAAAAAAACTTATTATCACCTATTGTGCTATTGTGAGAAAAAAAATCGGTTTATTATCGGTTACAAAAATAAATGTAATAGCAATAGAAATAAAACGGAGATATACTAAATTAAATAAAACTTTATAAAAAATGATTTCACAAAATTAATAAAAGTTCAAAAAGACATATAGTAATATAATATGTGTAAAATAGAAGCAGGAGTACCGCAAGCCAGTATTTTGGATCCAATTTTATATGTTCTGCATACAGCTGATATTCCAATACCAAAACAACAGTCTACTTGCTTCACATGACTAAACAAGTACAAAAAATTATCAATAAACTAATGCTTAGTTCAAAACCTGAAATATCCAAATTAATGAATACAAAACTACACAAGCTATATAACAAGAACTCGATACGACTCTGAACGAATAATAATAAAGAAATTATTACTATTTTATTATGGCCTTAATTTCATTGTACAATTTTTCTTACTTCTAATTTCAATAATTAAGAGCTTATACTAATTTATTTCCACCTATGACTTTTAATTTACTTAGACTAACCTGAACTTTCCTATTAATAATATATTTATTTTTTAAGGAAAAATGGCAAGTAAACACCTTTTTGATCAATTTATTTTTATGCTAAAACTTAAAAACTAACTATAAAGAAATAAAAATCGATAAACACATAGGGATGCACGCACATTGACAATAAATAGACATGGAAATGCCAAACAATCCACAAATGTAATTAAATAAGGTTAATTTAAACTCGGACAACTATAATTGCTTTTCGAGAATAAATCTAAATTGACAATACCGTAAAATTGCAGTACCGTACTTAATTAAGCACGAAAAGGTGATTCTACCTAAGTTACTGTTAAGACCATAAAAAAAAACAAAAAAAAGAATACACAACAAGCTGCTAATTTACAAAACAATTATCAAACCGACATTGACATATGGGGCCGGAAACTTGGCGTAGCTCAAATAATAACAACATTAATTTAATACATAGTATACAATCAAAAATAACTAGAACGTTATCGAGAGCCGAATGGTATGTGATAAATGATGATCTATACCGTGATTTAAAAATACTGACAATAAATGAAGAAATTAAAAAAAGACAAGTTTAAAATATCAACCCAAACACTCTGCCAGAACAAGGAAGAGTAAGAAATAGATGCTTGCAAAAACATCTGGCCACATGATTTAATAAATAAATCTTAAGCTTATACAAAAAATAAACGTGTAAATTAAATTTAGAAAAAAAATACTATAGAAAAATTATGTGAAAGAAATGAAATGGAAGTGAAAGTTACTAAGTGTCTTATAAAACAGATGTAAATAAAAATTGAAAAAAAAAATATAATATAATAAAAAAGAATCGCTTGTCATTCGTTTAAATCATGGCCCATATTTCGATAGTCATTTCACTGTCATTTTATATGAAAAAAAAAATTTACTATTCCAATAGTCGTAAAAAATGACAAAAATCATAAAAAATTAAAACAAGCCAATTTCGATAGTCGCGTTTTATGAATATATTCGGATAAATTCGGATAAATTTTGTCATTTTGAAATAATTGTTAAATGACGGCTTATTTGTTAGTAAAATTTTGTTCTTTAAAATTTAAAGAATGTACTTACAAAAAAAATCGTAAATATTTTGTTTTAATTGTCATGAAAAAAGTAAAGAAATCTTGGAGGTGGTGACTAGTGGAAAGTGCCAAGTTCAAGAAATTGAGCAGCCTCCAGTAAAAATAGGTCCGGGTCCCGCCCCACAAAACCCTCGAATTTATTTTTTTTTTATAACTTGTCTTCAATACAAAGGCTCATAAGCACGATGCAAACAGGAGGTCCCAAGTGTCGGGACCGAAGACCTTGAATTTTTTTTTTGTCATCAGTACAATGGCCCTTAAATGTGATGAAGACCACAGAAAACTTCACTTTTTTCTTCGCAATAAAATTTTTTTATTTATTAATTATAACCAAAACTCGTCAAAACAAAAGGTGTTCCGGTTTCAAAAAAAAAATTATCTCATTTAAATTTCAAATTTCATTTCATTTTCCCGACTATCGAAATCTCAAAAAATCATTTAAATAATATGACATTTGTCATTTTCATTTTTATGAGATGACTATCGAAATATGGACCCATGTAAATCTAACAAGAGCACACATTAAATTCAAATATATTTACATCTCATGGTTGGACACCCTGCATTTATATACAACATTATTTACAAGTACTTGTATACCCTATAGTGTGTATACATGATTATGTATGCGTTTTATCCTTTTTAACAAGTTAATCAATTTAAGTATATTTTCATAATGTTAACCGTTATTTTTCATAAATTTTTTTATTGTTGTTATTAATTTATTTTGTTTGTTTTTTTTTATATTTTTGCTGTTAAATAAAAAAAATAATCAAATAAGCTTAACGATTTATTTTTTTTTTGTGATTTTTTTTTTTTTTTTTTTTTGATTTTTAATTGTATAATAACGGTATATAAATGTATATGAATATAATTTTTGTTATAGGTTTTGTAGTTGAGTATAAAATTGATGTAATGGTCTTCAAATTGAATTGAATTTATTTCTATTTGATGTCAGATAGATAAAGGTGATTTACAATCTAGATAATACACTACATATATATATTATATAGTGTATGTATATATATATATATAAATTTATTTCAAATCAAAATACAATTGCCATTACACAAATTCCTTTGTATTGAATTTGAATATTTTGGCAAGGATTTAGTTAGAAATAGAAAATAACAGCAGACTAAAAAAATAAATTTTCATTCCCAAGAGATGCAATTATTCAAACAAATTGTTTTTTTGTTTTTTTAAAATAAACAAATAAAAAATAACAAAAGAAAATGGAATTAAGTGAATATAAATAGAATAATGATAAAAATAAAAATAAACCCTTATTTAGCTTAAGGGATTGATATTGAAAGGAAAGTTCTCTTTTGTAATAGTACTGTGTATGTATATATTATATAGGAAAATGTATGGTATTAAACTGACAAACATTTCAATTTCATGTTTTTGTTTTGTTTTTGGACCATTTTGATTATTATTATTACTTTACAAACACTACAAAAAAAAAATCATTTTTAACATGATTTGTAAGTAAACATATTTTCTATACATTATTATCAACTCAGATATACATAAATTTTCATATTATAAAAAAAAAAACAAATTTATTAATAACAAACATAAAACAAAAACTCAAAACAAAAAAGACCAATATTTGAACAAAGTGAAGTTAAAAAATATCCTTTTTTTTCTGCTATTTTTCTTGTATGCTTTTCTGTAAAATAAAAGTGAAATTTTTGCAATAATGGACTTTTCTCTTTTTTGTTTGTAAAACATAAACAATAAATAGAATTAGATTGAATTATGAATAAAGAATGAGATAGAGATACTTATTGCATAAATATTGTTTTTATATTTTTGATTTTTGTTTTTAACGGAAAAATGGACAAATAAATTTTGTAAAATGGAATTAAATGATTTGTCTTTTATGATATTTTAAAAACATTTTTTTTTTTTTCAACTGTTTGTTGTAAAAAACATTCATTGATTTGAAGAGAGAATTTTTCAAGTAAATTAAAAGGATATTCCAAATAAATTTGATAAAGACAAAAGAAATATAAACAAAAAAAAAGTGAGATAAAAATTTTTGGCATAATTGAAATAAAATTTTATGTTATACAATGTTTGAAGATTTATTGGTTTTACTCATTCTCTAAACAGCAATCATTGTAGTGTGAGATGTCCATAAATTTGCACTACTGTTGTTGATTTAGTTGATTGATATGAATTATAATATGTTTTTGTATTCGGGGCGATTTTTCTTTATGAAGTATAGTTAAAATAAAAGTAAAGTAAAATATTTTATATGTGACTTGGTACAGAAGTCACATAAGAAGGATTAAGATAACTATAAAAGATTATAGTTATTAATATAAAAGTTAAAGTGCGAAAATATATTAGGGAGGAACATTTTGTGTTGAAAATAATTATTTCAATTTAGTAAAACTGATATGAAGAATTTTAGTATGAGTTTTCAATTTTAATTATATTTCATATTCACTTTCCTTGATTGCTCATATAATAAAAGAGAATAAAAAAGTTTTATACACCCATATTCTCTTAGACCCATCATTGACGAGAAGAAAAAATTCATCTCGTCTCGTCTTGCTGAATATGCATTTCTGTTAGACAGTGTAAGCGGCGCGATAGAACATTTTATTTGTTGGTAGTACTGATCATTTTTTACTGTCACAGAAAATTATTGGTATATAAACAAAATATGGTTTATAAAATTTTTTAAAAGTATTAGTGGGGTTTAGTTTTAAAATATTTTTTTAATAAAAAATAAATATAAATATATTGTTTTAAATATTTTTTAGTTTAGTACTAGGGTTCCCATTTCCGTAAAACCGAAACAAGAATTGTAAGGTTCAAAATGCAGGACAAAACCAGGACATAATATAAATAATTTTTTTTTTTTATTTATTTTTCAACATCAAATATTACACCGAAAAAAAATTATTTACAAAAACGGTGGCTATTTCCTTATTTAACTAACTTAATTTTAAATGAATTTTTTGTTAATTTTCGTTCAGATTTCTACTTTAATATTTTTCTTATAATTTATATTTATACCAAGTTTCCACTTAACTTATGTATTTTTAATCTTTGCTAAATATTTATTTTTGGCAAAATTTTACTAAAACCCAAATTAATTCTTAGAAAAAAAATCTTACAAACTAAAATAAAACTTAACTTATCCTAACCTAAACTTAAAACTACTTTGTATAGTTAAACTATCCTAATCTATTTAATGGAGCTTCCTCCAACCACCAGTAATCCACTTTATATCTTTTGTCCCTATCCGGGATGACTATATCAAATTTTAATTGATCCTGATTTAAATTTCGAGGATCAAAATCTATAATTTTACATGTAGCCCGTCTATTATAGTGAAATAATATTGGGACATAGTTTTGGTTTTGTATATAACCATTCTTATCTAGATAAATAAAGGACTCTGGGGACACAAAACCTTTTTGTAGGCTATTTTTATAATATAAATAATAAAAAACACCAAAAGTAGTTAATATAAAACTCTAATTTTTATTTTACTTTCTTTCAAAGTATTGATTTTATGCATATTTTATATATTATACACAACATACAGATTAAAAATTATATTTTTCTGTTTTTCCTATTTTCTGTAAAATAGCTTTTTCTTTAATTATAAATTCGTAAAAATTAATACAGTTTAAAAGTTTTAAATTATATTTTACAGATATGATATTTTTAATTGACTCAATTGATAATCGATTCCGCTCCTTCGTCCATTGTCCCTTTATTTGCGAAAATATTCTTTCTACATTCGCATTGTGTGCTGGAATAGAAAAGTAAAATTCAGCTATATGAAGTAGTTCCGTACATGTTCCCTGAACTGCATTAACATAAGTGACCCATTTTTTATGAGCAGCCATATTTTTAAACTCCGCGTTGCTTTCTTGTTGTGCTAAGTATGATTTCAGATTTGAAAACTCGTCAAATAGCTTAACATCGTCTATTATAATATTTTTAGTCTTAAGATATTCAATAGTACTTTCTATTGTTGTCCATTCTGGGGTAAGATGATAAATTCATCCAGTCAAATGAACTAAATTCTTTTAGTGGTTCAAACCATTTTTTTAAATAATCAATACAACAAACATAAACATAATAAATTTCTTCAACAAAAATATCACATTTCAAATCGAATCCATCATTTCTTTATTTTCGAATAATATCTTGAACTTTAAGAGGAATAAATTTGTGTTTCAAACGGTTTTCAAGCGTTTCCAATACATCTTGAATTATAACTTTAACTTCGTTAATTGAATTGTCATCCTTTTCAATTGTTGATATTTTTGTTTGAAATCAATCAACGAATGAGTAAACCAAAAATATGCCTCACCCAAGTTGTTTTCAAAAAATTTCAATAATGCAGTCGGTGGCTGATTTATTGAAAGGAAATATGACTGTAAGCCTGGATACATTTGTAAGATACGTTCAACAGCCGGAAAAAGTGAAAGCCAACGAGTTTTTGAATGATTCAAAAGAGATTTATAATTTATGTCAACAAAATCGCAAAATTCGCTAAGTTTCTCTGTTCTTACTGTGTAAATCGAAAAAAAATTAAATATTTTAAGGACAGTTTCTATATCTATTAACAAGGTATCAATTCCATGTTGAGCACAGTTGTGAGCAATATGAGCAGGGCATCCAACACCAATCATATTTTTATTTAAATTAGACTTCAAATAAAAAAAAATGTTTTTATCGCCTGCTCTGTTAATACCACCAAAATTAGTGTTGCAGTTATCGCCTCCAAAGGCAATACATTTTTCCTGGACATTATTTACACGTAGAGTATCTAATATCAAATTCGAAATGATTTCAGAAGTTTCATTTTTAACGCTCCTAAGTTCAATTAATTTTACTTGTAATCCGCCTTCACTACAGCTAAAATATTGCACAATTAAGGGAAACATTTTAATATTTCCATGATTGGAGCCATCTGTAGATACTCCAAAATATTTTGTGTTATGTAAAGATGATGTAACGGTCTGAAACGCATATGGTCCAATAACTCCATCAATAATGGCTTCATATTTTGTACGTGCACATGAAATATTCTTGGCTACCTCGGAGTCAGGAAATAAATGTGAATTAAGTCTTGAAGTACAATCCATTGATTTATAACTAAAATGGTGAGCAACGATATGATAAGCTAAGGTGGCTTTACAAGCTCGTAATTTATGATCAAGTACTGTATCCTTCTTAACAATAAATTGTGACATATTTGAAGTACTACACATATTTTTGGTATTTTTTTTGTGTTTTTCGGTAGCAATGGGTTTTTCCAAATGCAATGAACCGCGACTAGCTACTGAAATATACGTACCAGCTTTGCAAATAGGACATTCAGCTTCTTCTTCTTCTATCCTACCTGTCTTAAAACATTTAAATTTTTTAATCATATCTGTTGTAAATTTACACTTTCTTTTTGTTGATGAATTTGAATCATTCATTTTATTAATAGTAACAAAATGTAAATTTTAAAATAGCTTCAAAACTCAATTAAATTATTAAATACAGTTGATTATCTTTGACGTTTTTAAAAATTGCCATTATAGTTACCCAACAAACGTAAAAGCGATATCATTTCTACTTACCCACTAAATATAAAAACGAAATCATACTTATAGTTACGCACCAAACTTAAAAGCGAAATCAGTCGAAAATGATTTTTGAATTACGTAAAAGCAGTTTTTTGTAGAAAATTTCTTAAATTTATTATTTATTTCTTAAATACGGACAATTTCAATATTTTCAAAAACTAATACGGACGGCAGGACAAGAGTCGTAAAACAGGACATGTCCTGCCGAATACGGATGTTTAGGAACCCTATTTAGTACATAAACAGTAGTAAAACAGTAATAGTAAATATGGTTTTTTTTTTTCAAAACAAAAACACAATTTTAAGAGTAGCGCAAAAAAAATAATGAAAAATTGTTCATTAATCTTTATTTAACTATTTTATCTATTCAATTTATCTATTCAATTCAATTTTTTGATAATAAAACACAAAATACATTGACGAAATACTCTATCGCTTACAATTTTTGACAAGATAAAAAATGGCTATCTCGTCTCGTCAAAGATCTAACAGAATACAAAACTATCTCGTCAGAGATATTCTCACGCGATCTCGCGAGATGGGTCTAACAGAATATGGCTGATAATGTGAAATAATAAAAATTAGCTGAAATTTGTTCATAAAATAATGAATATAGTTATTTAATAATAATAAAACAGTTGGTGCAGACAGTAAATGGTTGTACTAGTTACTGCGAGGCTTAAGTAGTGCTACATGAAATTTCATTTATTCATGTTGTACTTCATTTGGTAACCACATCTGTCTGCGTGCTCCACCATTGATTTCTAAGCACCAATATACAACGGATATCTATTCAAGTGTTCGCTCTCTCTGACTAAAATCTCTTGGGTACACGAATGTAAAACATAACTAACAAGATTTATAATAAATATTCTAAAAAACAATAAAATAAATGGTTTGGTTACATAATATATTCCTGTATAAATTAGAATTTGAATTAGAATTGACTAATTTGAAATTTCTGTGATTTATGTTGTTGAATTAACCAACTGGACATGGTTAATTGATGGCAGCTAAATTATTGTTGAAAACATGTAAATCCAAGATAAAAATTAATTTATATCGTATTTATTTTTTGCTTAAATTAGTTTATATATTTTTGATTAAAAATTGAAAATTTTTGTATTATTTTTGTATTGCCGATCTATATTGTCAAAGGTTAGTAGGTTTTGATGATTGATGGTTTAGATGGTTCTAGTTCGTCCCAATCTTAAGTATGCTAGTCAAGTGTGTTCACCACACTATAATATTCATATTGATAGAATTGAGGCAATTCAGAAATTTTTTTTGAGGTATGCGTTACGTAGACTGCCATGGGCTGACCCTCTTATTCTACCGCCTTATAAAAATCGCCTAAAGTTACTTAACTTAATCTCTTTGGAATCTAGAAGAGATATTTCAGATATTTTCTTCATACTACAAGTTATGAAAGACGAAATCTATTCACAGTACATTAAAAGTATGGTGAATCCCCATGTCAATACTAGTACACGGTTTTGCTCAGAGAACATTTTTAATGCCCTTTATCATCGAACAAATTACTGGAAATTTGAACCCATTAATATGATATTTATGTTATATAATAAATATAAAAGCTACATTGATCTTTCATTAAGTAGAAGTCAAATTAAAAAGGATTTATTGCTACAATTCTCTTGGAATTGAATATTTGAGTTCGAACTTTAATAGAACAGATATATGGTTACAAAAAAAAAAAAAAAGACACATTTTCTTATCATCACACTTAATAACCATTTGTTAATACGTAGTTCTAGTTTTCCCATTTCCTTCTATTTTTCTTTTAAATTGTAGAGTACTTTAGTTTAGAATAATTTTGTTAAATATTGATTACTTTTCTTTTATTTTTTTCTTATTTTTTATTTTTTTTAGTTTAAGACCTAATTGTAATCTGTTTGATCTAAAAAAAGAAATAAATAAATATTGAGTATAATTATGTAGTAAATAAATATTGAGTATAAATATTGAGTATAACATAATATCTGAAAATTATATACAATTCAAGTAAGTTTTCTAGCATTGCAGTATATTTGGTGGAGATCTAATTCAAATGAATAAAATTTCAATAATAAATTAACTTATATTGTCTATTATTCTACCTGCTTACAACTTATCATTTTGATTGAGTTAAAATTTTCAATGCACCACAATATATGATTCATTAATTCGTAAATATTCTAATTTATGAAAAATATTTGTATTCAAAATAACTGACGAAATTTTTGTCGTTGTGGTATTGCGATACAATCAGGAATTACTACTATTTACACAGTAATTACAAATTTTAACAAACTAATCATGTTTATCAGCTATAAGGTGTTAGCAATCACACTACGAAATTTATTGTTGATGTTTATGTTATATATGTTTACTATTATGCACAGATATTTTTAGGAATTAGTCAAGTAACTGGTATTGGATCGATGCTTTATGTCTTCTACCTATACTGTAAATCTACCTACATTTTTTCTTTCAATAACTACCTGCTATAGCTGTTGCTTGGATTACTCATTGATTACTTTGCTTTTTTATTGTTTCTAATGACGACCAGTAATTTACGATCTGTTCACAACCTTCAAAGAATTTCATTTTTGTGATTTTACAAGTAGTATTTTTCAGATGTACATCATTAACATTATTACAGCTTTCTGCATCCATTACAGACATTCGATATACGAATCATCATAACACATTTTAACTATTGAAATTCAGAACCATTGAGGACATTCAAAAATAACTTAATCCAAAAATCATAAATACTAAATAATGAGTTAAAATTAACTGAAAAAAGACATGAAGCTCTGCCAATACTGAAATCTAATTAAGAGACGAATGTGGAACAACCGCTATCATTTAATAATAATTGTAATACAGTATAGTAGTTTTAAAGTTTATTCAATACTTTAATTAGTAATCTCTGATTTTCTTGGATATACGCCGAGTTATGTTGAATTCATATTCATTTTTTTTTTTTTAAATTCCAAATAGAAAATTAAATTCAAATTAAAAATATTTCAATAAAAATTTCTGAATAAATCTATTAGTCGTGAACTTTTTCAATTTTAATTTATAGAGTCATAGTGAGATACAACAGATTGTAAAATTGTTAGTTTCTTTTTGTGAAATTATTAAAGAATTGATGTAGAAGTTTAAATGATTTTTAATTATTTTTTAATTTATAGTTTGAAAAACTCAAAGTTAAATTAAAAAATTTTTAATAAAACAAAAAAAAAATTTATTTTCCCAACTGTTTTCAGAACACAGAATAAAAAAGAACCAAATTGTAAATTATTGCATAATAATATGGGGAAAAAAAATTTTGATTTATAGCAAAAGTATGTACAAAATTAAATCGGTTCTGTAGGATTCGTGTACCAATGAACGAATAATAAAAAAAATTATTAAGGAGTTTGGTGTACTTTAAACATATATGCCAGAAAGAAGAATTTTTGTTTGAGCTAAAAAAGGGCTAGTTTTTAATTGTCACTTTTCGCAAAACAAATCTACATTATTTTCATATTTCATAGCGTACCGTAATAAAATTTGAACATACTGGTAATTTTTTTATAGTATCTGATTGTTTATGATGTTAAATACACACAATTGTTTGGTGTAGTAAACACAGTCCAATTAAAAAAAAAAGCAGAATTTACATATATTTTAGAGTTAGTATAAATTTAAAAATTTCTAACATTCTTTGGTAATAAACGACAAAATTGTATTATTAAAATTGTCAGTTTTTATATTAAGATCTAGAATAAGCTTAAGTTAAATATCATATTTTGTTTGTTTTCGTTTGTACACTTGTATTGTAATACCAGCTTAGTAATCCGTCCAAATGACGGAAACAATATAAATTCTAAATTTTTCTTTGTTACATTACAGTTTTATTCAAATTTAAGAAAAATATCAATTTACTTGGTTATCATAGTTACCATTATTTTTTTATTTACACTTTTAATTATCTAATAAACAAAATATTTGCAGTATGGTGCAAAATTTTCTATTCTCTAAGACCCTCTATGACCCATTCAGACGATCGATTTAGTGACATCTTATTATTGTCGTCATTGAAAATTGATTGTAAAACTAAGAGTGAAATTAATCATTATGTTACCGCGTAATTTCAGCGTCAAAGTTTGAAAACAGGTCTTAGTTATATGGGTCATTTGTTTTTTGGCATTTTCAGGAAACTTAAATGTCGTTAGTGTTAAATTAGATTAATTTATTTATTTTTTTTGTCTCAATTATATAAATTTATAAATCTTTATTTAGATATGTATTTATTAACTAATACACCATAAATAGAATATTGAAAAAATAAATAGTATTTGACACTGAGCTGCAATTTTAAACGAAAACTATTTTAGTAATCCAGTTTAGATTTTGCATGGGTAATAGAAAAAAATAAAAACAAATAAAATTGATATAAATAATATTTTTTTTGTTGAATAAAATTAAAAATCGTGTTGGTAAACAAATTGAAAAAAAAAAAAAAATTAGTGCAAATAAACGAAATGTGTATTGACAAAACATTTCATAACTTCTGAACTACTGATATATCGTGGGTGTTTTGCAAAAACATCCTAGGTCCATAAAACAATGTTCCGAGATATTCACTATTTAAAGTTTAAGTCTCTTGGAAAAATAGAAAAAAAAAAAAACTTTTTTTATGTTGATAATAAAATTTTTTTTTGGTTAAATTTTAAATAAATTATGTTGATAAAAATATTAAAAAGCTTAAATTAACATAAAATTTGGATTAATGAAAAAATGTTGACTGAACTTGAGTTATTTTTCCTGTAAACAATTTGTTCGTTGAGTGATAATTATGTGTAAATCAATAAAAAGTTTATTACATTTTTTATTCTCAATTTATTGATAATTAACTACAGAATCTTTTATTCTAAGTTCAGAAATAAATAAATCAATTAAATAACAAAAATCAACTCAAACATGAAATAAATTAGAAGATAATTCAATAGTAATTCATTCCAAAGACACATAAAATACTCAAATTATATAAAGCGATTTATTTTATTATTCTTCATCAGATATTTCAGAATTTGATCCATTAGCTGGAGCCACATTTTTAATTGTTGTACTACTTCGTAGAAATTTATACCATGGATAAAATTCTTCCAGTATAGTTCCAGTCTTACGTAGCAAATCTTTCTTTTTTCATAGCTTATCGCAAATCTACTTTATTAATCTTATCACAAATACTATCATTAATATTATCAAAAATAACAAAAAGCATTATTTGGTGGGGCTGAATTATAAACAGTAAGGTTATATGCACACAATTTTCGTCTATAGTATTTGACTAACATCACTAGATGGAATTTGCAAAACAGATTGCAAATCAACAGTACAGGACATAAAATTGAACTCATTGCCAACCTTTTCTTTATCACAAGATTTTGCTTTAGCACACTCATACAACATTTATTTTGAGATGTGCTATGTATTTTGCATTACCTGTACTTTTATAATTATCGCATGTTGGCTTTTTTAGGTTGGAAGATGGATAAATTGTAGTTGTTTTCAAAAATCCTACGATAGGTAATTTTTAATGGTGGTTTAATTGAAAGATTATTACTATAATATTTTTCCATAAAAAATTCATACATTTTATCAATCGGCGGGCTTGCCAAATACATTCTTGTAGAAGACTTTCTGCAATAATGTGACTCAATAGTTGGTTTTTATCATTTCATTTAAAATATTTAGGATGGTACAAAAATAATTACTAATCAATAATTTTAATAAAAAATAAAATCTAGCAGTGTTATGTGCCTTTGTTTATTGATAAGTTAAAAAATGGTCTTTTGTAAAACTATAAAATACAGTAAATGATTGAAAATGGTGTATTATAAATCTATTAGTTTTGGACTTAAGTTTTTTTAAAAGCTATTAAAAAACATTATCATAAAATTTGTACAGTAAGAAAAACTCAAGTGCCCTTGAATTTTTTACCTGAACATCATAATAATGCATTTTGGACTAGGGTTATATTGAAATAATAGAATATTTGAGTAATTTATAAAAGTATAACTTGAAATTATTTTGCAGATCGAAGAGCACAATTTTTTGAATTTTTCTGTGTTAATAACTCCATTTGATAAAAAAGTGGACTTGAGTTGTTCCTGCCACTTTTTTGTTCTTGTTCAGAACACCCACGATATAGCCTTCTGAGGACTTTTTTTTAAAAGAAATTAAATTTTCTTCATTTATCTGAAAAAATAATTATTTTAGGATTTTCGCTATTGAATTATAAATTTAAAAATAAAAATAATAACGTAAATGTACCAATTCCCGCCCCCTTCCGGAAAAATTAGTTTAAGTTGACAAAACAAGAATAATATACCTAAGCTTTTTTAAATTTTCTTTTAAAATCACAATAATTAGGATATTTTTTAATTCAATTAAATTAATTTTATTTCGATCATAATTGAATTTTTTCTAAATAAATAATAAAATATTAAGATTAACAAGAAAAACTGAATTGCACATATTATTTCCGCTCGAAATTTTCAATATGAGCTAGTTCCGCCCACATATATCTAATTCCGTCTTGTGAACTTATTTGTCATTCGCGTGTACGAATTTACGATTTTATTAAAGTAATCCCTTTAAAATAATTAATAATTATTTTTTAAATAATTTAATATTATAATAAAAAAATAAAAAGTAATAAAAATTCAATATTACATACTATAAATTCAAATAAATAAATAATATTTTAGTAGAATTATTTATTATCATTTTTAAAGAGATAAATTTATTATATATATAATAAGCATTTCAAACAAAAACCAAATCAAATTTAATATTATAACAAAGCATATTACGTCGCCGCGTGAGTATTATTTTATCCCATACGCCAATTTTGGGTAAATTGATCTAACCATTAATCTACAGGTTTTGAAGTCTAATCTTTCAGAATTTCTGGTCCGTTTTGATATATCTTATTTAGCTTCTGAGATAATGAGTATTGATATTGTCCCATATCCACCTATTTTACATGTATGTAACGAATTTTTATCCCATACACCATAAAATGTAATATTTATCTTATATGCCGTGTAAAAAGCAAATTTATTTTGTTAGTGCTATTTTCACCTACCTCCATTGCCCATAGATTTGGAATGAAATAATAACAAAAAAAATAATAACCCATACACACAAGAAGCTTTAATTATACGGATATGGAACAAAATAATGTTGATTTGAAAATATTTAATCAGTTTTGGAATTTACAAGATGAAGAAAAAGTAAAATTTTATTTCAAATTTGTTAGGCAAATAAATATAAAAGGGCGCCGAACTGACTCTGATGTAAAACAAAATTCTTTTATGTTTTATTTACAAGTGGAAGAGCGAACGTTTTTTCTAAATACTCTATCGATAACTCAGACCCGAATTTACACTATTGCTTGTATAAAAACTTTGGTATACCTACACAAACAAAAAAAGGGAAACATGCTAAGAAAGTAACTTCACCAGTGAAATTGAATGAAATACGGGAACATATTCAATCATTTCCTGTTATAGATTCACATTATTGTCATGCGAATTCGCAAAGAAAATATCTCGAAAGTGAATTAAGTTTACCCAAAATGTATAACTTATATAAAGAAAAGATTGCTGAACCACTTAAAATATCAGTGTATAGGAAATTATTCAACAGTTAATTCAACTTTTCTTTTTTTAAACCAAAAAAAGATCAATGTATCTACATAAAATGAATAAAGATCCATCTAGATCTCAATTGCTACAATTTGAATTGCATAAAAAAGAAAAAAATATGGCAAAAGCGGAACGGGATGCAGATTGTACAAATATAGACAAAAATCACTGTATCTTATCATTTGCAAAGTGTTTTTAGTCTACCTAAAGCAGCAGGATCAATATTTTATTACAAACGAAAACTAAATACATTTGAAAAAAACCTGTTACATTAAGGCCACTCCACAAATATATGAAATAAAAGTTTATTTTCCTTAAAATAAAAAAAAAAATATTTGTTTACTTCAAATTAATATTAAAATTACTTTGATTATAGATACTGGGATTGGCTCTTATTGAAAAACTGATATTTTACTTCTTAGAAAAACTTCTGCAATTTCTATTTTTTATTACAAAATAACCATTTTAATTATTCATTATATTTTATTTAATAAATTTTTCCGATTTGTTTCGACTTATTGATTATAAAAAAAGCTATACTAAAAATCCATATAAAATTACCAAAGACCGTTATATCTTTATATATTAACGGTCTTTGATATTACTTTATTCCATATCAATTCTTAACAATTATTTTAAAAAAATTACTTCTTACTTTTTATATTGTCACATATCCAAAAAAAACGTTGTACCATGTCATACATCAAGAACAAATAAGAAAAGCTATGTATGAGGTGGTATAAAGTTAATAATTTAGGTACTTCCAATAATTAAAATGACCATCACTTTTTTTAATATGAACTAATTATCTTCAAAATTTAAATTTAAGTGCAAAATTGTTCAATTTAAATTAACAATGTAAAAAATTTAAATATTTATCGGCTGGTTTTTTAGTATTTTCACCCTAAACATTTAAAATCGATTTACTCAAAATGTACTAAATGGCGTATGGGATAAAATAATTCTCATGCGACGATTAACAATTTTTTCTTCATTTGAACTATACGCTGGTGTTCAATATCGTTTTTGTTTTTAAATTTCGTTTAACTTTCTTCGACATTTCATTTTCTCCAGGGCAAAATAAAACAGTTTTAAATAATATGGTGTTGGTAAATTTCTTCGAACGTCTTTCCCCGAGTTTACTACGATTATACAATTTTCTTCAAGTTTTTTATGAAATACTGGTGATGTAATGATCTAGAATTGATCATTTTCTGGACCTATTAATTTAACTTGCACATGGATATTTAAATCGATATAATTATTATTTTCTATCTATTTGGCATCAATATTATGTTATTTAAAGATATGTTCATGTTTCTTATATTATGTTTAAGCTTAGTTTGATGCCCTGTAATATCAAAATACCCTTAAAATGTCTGCATAAACCGTAGATTCCACAAAATGTTTCTATTATAAATTCATTTCAGATACCTTAATAAAACTTTGATGGTAAGATAATTCAGAGATTGCTTTTGTTTATAGAAATACAATTAATTGGTATACAAACATTGAAATATAGATTTTTTAAAATATAAGACGAGAAATAAAATTAACTTACTGAAACTGGTTTACAAATATTTAGTTCGCAATTAGGACACATAGTACATATTACCGACCTGCTTTTTCATATAAATTTTAATCAAAACTCAAAATTTAGTTATAACAAAAAATACATAAAGGTCCAGTTCAGTTTGTTCAATTTCAATTTGAGATTTTCCAATTGCATCCTTATATAAATATTTCACTTTATCATTTTCCTAATTCCGCCCGGTCTATCGTAAATACGTACAACATAAATTTACTTGTCTCTAATTCCCGCTCAAAACAAATAAGCAAATTTAAATATTTTTGATTTACAAATTGAAGAAACTATGTTTTAGAATGCATTTAATAATATATACTTTGAAATTATTTAAATATAATAAATAAATAAACATCATATAGTTTAATTATCTTAACAAAATAAAAAAAAATCTCAACATTTGAACTAATATTTTCAATGAAACGTCTACCTAAGTTTAGTTTTCTATCAATAACTTATTTATTAATATGAAAACAAATTCAGAAAACAAGTGCATTGTTTTGCATTACAACGAAGAGATAATATTATTTTTTTATTTTATAAATATTCAAAAATTAGGAATAAAAAGAGTGGAAGTATTGTATTTACAAAAAAAGGGATAGGTACCTTTATGTTGGTATAAAATTTCATTTTGTGCCTTTAAAAATGTATTGGTTTTTATTGTTTTTATGTATAAATCAGCAGAATCGAAATCTAAATAATACCATAATGCATAAGTACATATATATACGATTTAAAATTTAAAATATATACATATTATGTACATTAGTAGAAACAATCCCAAGTAACACCAAATAACTATTAAGTTAAATATCTCCATACCAACGTCGTGATAACGTCGTAAATTTAAGAAAAATAATTTTATAGTGAAAAATGTAAAAGTTATAATTTATCCGACATTACGACTACAATAGGACGTTTTATTCTATCAGTTGTCACAAAGTTATTTTATATCTACTTCACAACTTTTTTTACATTTTATAACTATGACGCAACTATTAAAACTTAAAGGTGTCCGAAATAACGTTATACCGACGACTTGCTTATAACGTCGTAATATCTTATATTCTATAACCATTATCCGACTACTCTACTCAACCGGCTATAAATTGACCAAATTAGAATAAAAGAAATAGGTAGATTATTTTTTAACAATAACGTTGTCCTTTTTTCTCTCACTATAATTAAATTATAAATATGCTAATGTATTATAATTTTATAAATATGAATTTGTTATTGTAAATTATAATTATTGGAAATATTTTCACAAAAATTGTGCAATATATGACATTTTTTTGCAAACGAACAAAGATTTTTCGCGAAAATAAACATTTTATTGAACTAAAAACGTATGGGCCTTAAAATTTGTTTAAATTTACAAATTTTTAAAATAAAAAAAAAAATATATATTTTTTCTTATTATTATTTATTATTTGCTCAGATCCATTTAAAATTTTGTTTAAAACAATCCCCTTATTAAAATAATAAAAGCAATTTACTCGCACTAGTATTAAATTTGGAATTAAAAGCTAAAAAAAATTTTTTTAGTTTTTCATACAAAATATATTTTGCAATAATAATTTTCGCCATATATAAAATGGTGAAGTTATAAATATCCTAAAAATGACCAAGAAATAACCAAAGAGTTATCAAGAGTCATTATATAAAAACGGATCTCAAATACAGAGTTGTAAACTGGTCCTTTAGAGCGAATGAAAAATTTCTTGACAGTTTTAGAAATGAAAACTAAATTTTTTTTTTTTATATAATTCCAAGTCTGTGCACAGAAATATGGTATAAACGAGAAATTTAACGTCTCTTTTAATTTGGGACTATTCAATTTATTTAACTTAGTGTACTCCACCACAAAGAAAAGTAGTTCTAGTTTTCTATTATTTAAAAAAAATTAATATATAATGTGAGGTATTTTGTACTAATAATAAAAGTTCAACGGCCAAGTTTTTGGCGTATGCAAATTGTCTGCGGCTAACCTTGCTAAGAAATATTCATGGAAAATGAGAAGAACTTTCTCATGAACAAGCTGACATCATTTATTAGTTCTGTAGTGGCAGGATGGCATAGCTTTTGGTGGATGTCAAATTTTTAATGTCAATTGTTCTTAACACCATAATAAATAAACAAAAGGTTATGAACAGAAAACGTCATTATATAAAAAGAATCCCAAATACTACATCTCTGTATTGGTTCCTTAAATCGAATGAAAATTTTTTTGACAGTTTTAGAAATGAAAACTAAATTATTTTTTTTTTTATATAATTCCAAGTTCCAAGTCTGTGCACAGAAATATGGTAAAAATAATTGACATTAAAAATTTGTTATCCACCGAAAGCTATGCCATCCCGCCACCATGCAACTAATAATTGATGCCAGTTTGTTTACGAGAAAGTTCTTGTTATTCTCCATGAATATATGTAGCAAGAGTACGCCGGAAACATGTCAAAGGGGCCAAAAACTTCCAACATTGAAATTTTCTTGAACAAAATAATATCCTATAAATCAATTTTTTAAAATAATAGGAAATCAGAACTAAATTTTCTTTGTGGTGGAGCACACCAAGTGAAACAAATTGAATAGCCTCAAGTTATAAGAGATGTTACATTTCTGGTTTATATCATATTTCTGAACACAGACTTGGAATTATATAAAAAAAAATAATTTAGTTTTCATTTTCATTGCTAAAACTGTTAAGAAATTTTTAATTCGATTTAAGGAACCAGCTTACATCTCTGTATTTGACATACGTTTTTATATAATGTAGTTTGCTGTTAATAACTTTTTGGTTATTTCTTTGTCATTTTTAGGATATTTATAACTTCACCATTTTATATATGGCGAAAATTATTATTGCAAAATATATTTTGTATGAAAAAATAAAAAATTTTTTTTTAGCTTTTAATTCCAAATTTAATACTAGTGCGAGTAAATTGCTTTTATTATTTTAATAAGGGGATTGTTTTAAACAAAATTTTAAATGGATCTGAGCAAATAATAAATAATAATAAGAAAAATAATATTTTTTTTAATTCTAAAAATTTTTAAATTTAAACAAATTTTAAGGCCCATAAATTTTTAGTTCAATAAAATGTTTATTTTCGCGAAAAATTTTTGTTCGTTTGCAAAAAGATGTCATATATTGCACAATTTTCGTGAAAATATTTACAATATTTATAATTTATAATAATAGATTCATATTTATATAGTTATTATACCTTAACAAATTTATAACTTAATTATAGTGAGAGAGAACAGGACAACATTGTTGTTAAAATATTTTAGAAATAAAAGTTTTTTTTTTGTTAAAAAATAAATACATACACTGTCTATAATAATCTATCTATCTCTTTTATTCTAATTTGGTCGTTTCATAGTCGGTTGAGTAGTCGGATAATAGTTATTTTCACTACGGTATGACTCAACAATCATTCCCCAATAACGTAATAATGACGTTGTCAGAAAGTTATTTCAACGTCATGTAGCCGACCAGTAGTTATTTAGCCAACGATAGTACGACGTTTTTACAACCTATTTGTGTTACTTGGGATAAACAAAAACAATTTAACTCTTCAATCAATCACCTTTCTTTCTCTAGTATTCGGTTGTAACAAAACGTAAGAAAAAAAGTAAAGATTATGCATGATTATAAAACTAACTGTATTGCTTTCAAAGAGCATTTCTCTCATTCGAAAATTTAAATTTCTAATAATTTGCTCCTAACTTCTAATCATCAATGTTCAAAACTCAGAAATATAATACCCACATTTGATGCAGAAAAAAATAATTTATCAAATTTTTAAATAGATCTGTTATAGTTAAGCATCGATTGTATTATGATTTTAAAATTGAAATTTCAATCAAATTCTATTATCAATAACTCAGCAGAATATGAAACCTATTCACTTTAATATTCGTAATATAAAATCACTCTAATGAAAATAAAAAAGATTATTTCTCTCAACTTTCAACCTTCATCTCTCTACCTACTATATAATAATTCTTATTTTACTACCTTTCCACTTAGCATACTTTCATCCTAATTCAAACAGTATTAAAGTACCTATACCTACTTTACCTATACCTACTTAGGTTCTATCCTATTATTTTATTAAGCCTATATAAAAAAAATAAACAAACAAACAAAATTTACGTCATTATTTATTTACATAATAAATAATTTTTCTAAAAAAAAAAAAACAAAAAAAAAAAAATTTTCTAATTTTCATTTTATTGAAAATTTCAATGTCAAGTTTTTAAAGTATGTTTCTGGTTTCAACTTTAAACAACATTAAAATTAATGATGCGTAACTTAAATAAGTACATGATACGCTTGAAATAAGATTGACGTCAAAAGTACAAAATTTTTAAGTTGACGTTAAGAGATTTTGCTGATTTCTTTTAATTTTTGTTTTATTTTTATTTTTTGTCTAATGTAGTTTTTCGGGTGATATTTTAGGAAATGAAAAATTAGCGATGTCAATTAAACATTATCGAATACAACGAAATAAAGAGTTCAACAAATTGGAATTTAGAAAAAAAAAAAAAATTAGCAAAGATGTAGTTTGCAAATTTTTAAGTTTTTTTTTTATTTTTATTTTTCTTTCTTTACAATTAGTTACGTTTTACTTCGGTTTGAAATATATTTCTTTTATTTTAATATTTTTGTAGTTTTGTAATTTAAATTATGTCGTTTGAAATATTTTTGGCTTAATTTTCTGTTTTTTCACAGGTATTTAAATTATTGGCACCTAAGTTCAGATATAGTAAAGAAATTTGTTTTTATCAAGTTTACTTGGGAGTATTTTGATATTGAAATTGTGTAATAAAATTCACCCTGAATACAATTCGTGAGCAAGAGCTAAAAATAAGTTCAATAAAAATAAATTCAAATGAAAGATATGGTTTTAATGATTATCAAAATGTAGGTAAAATTGCACTTTTGTGGTAGCTCTATTTTTAGATATCGGAGTACATGAAATTATATACTTTACTATCAATTACCTAGCCCATTTATTTTACAGATTCAATCGTAGGTACTTGAATTTTACTTCAAAATTGTAATAAACATAGTGATGCTTGCGTTGAAGCCAGTTGAAATTCAGGAAAATAAATTTCTGATTGGCAGGAAATTCAAAAATAAAATAATTCAGCTTGATTTGTATAAGTAATTCTTAATATGTTTAGTGGAAATATTTTTATTTTCGTCAAATTCTTTATCCAGTTCAAGTCAATGTGAAATATAATGCAATTTATGAGCTATTAATGTAATGTTATAGAAAAGCTTCCTAAAAATCAAGCCAATTTCAAGCCTATCACAGACATTTTTTTTTTATAACGATGTGGCCAACTTGATATTATATTGATATATTATATTAGGACAATTTAGGCCACCTTAGTCGTTTTTTTACACTGTACCCAAACACTAGGAAAGGATTCTTTTAAAAAAAATTATTGTAGGTGTGGAAAAGGATTAGGAGGGAAATAGGATGATAGAGGAGAATTGGGTAAGTTGGAGACGAACCTGAAAAGGTTCTTTTTGGAAAGTTGTATAGTGAAGCATTTCTATAGGAGAGAAGGAAAACTTAAGATGGAAGCACAAGTTCCACATTTTAGCATTTCTTACAATGAAAGAATTTTCTAAACCAGTTTTATATCACCTAGGTATTTCCACAGTGTAGAAATGAGCTACCTATAGTGTTACACTGGAATTGTTTGAAGGAAGGTATTATTGATTTTATTTCAATAAAACAAATGTCATTTCCAATAAGATATCTGTAAAAGAAGAGAGAGCTCCAACGTTTCGACGTTTGTTTAGAGCAGGAGGGGTTATCTGGAATAAAGCGAAGGCGCAATTTTGTCAAGATAACCTAATGAAGTTTGTAGTACGCCAACCCATATGTAAAAATTGCACTCCATCTTAGGTCGGACATAAGCTTTAAAGATATTGGCTTGGAGAAAAGTAGGCATTACATCGGGAAAGAAAACCCAAACATTTGACAGCATTCTTAGCTATATCAAATATATGCTCATTTTTGATATGCTTCACGGCATTTTTTGGTTTAGCTGTATGTTTAAAATCCAATAATAAGACCCCGTTGTAGATTTTGCCCTTGAAATCGCAGAATTGGGTCGGGTTGATCTCTTTCACAAGAAACTTTAAACAATTTTGAGTGTTGGACGTGTTGAACTCAACTCTGTCTACGTTAACACAATCCGCTATTTTTGCCAGATCACATGTTTCTCTTCAAGTTGATTGCGTTAGAGGTGGTATTAGAATTCCTTAAAAACTCGTAAGATGCCACCAATGTGCTGTCATCAGCAAAACTATGGATTGGATTGAGGGTTGATGAAAATCAAGAAAAGAGTAGGTGATAAGGCTACATTATCATTATATATATAAAGGGTACATTATCTATGGTATAAACTGAAGAAAAATCTCCCAAGTGAGTTAATAGAAATTTCTATTATTACAAAATATATTGTTATTTACAAAATAGATTTTTTATGTTGAAATGCAAAACCCTTAACCCTTATTCCGTTTTCTGAATTGCAGCCAATTCAATCTAGAGTTTTTCAAGGCAAAGTTCTTGGATCTACGCAGTATTTTATATACACAAATGATCTGCAATATACAAATGAAGTTAAAGTAGCAACTTTCGTAAATGACACCGCGATATGGTTTCACACTATGATCCATATTTAGTGACTAATATAGTGCAGCAACATTTAAATCTACTACAAACATGGCTTGACAAATGGAAGCTTAAATTAAATGAATTAAAATTCACACATATAGCTTTCACGTTAAGGCGAATTACTTGTGGGCCAATTTCTTTAAATAACAAAAATATCCCTCAAAAAAATAACGTCAAATATCTAGACTTTATTTTGATAAACGACTAAACTGGCGAAACTATACTGACTACGAAAAGAAACAGCTCGGTATTAAATGCAAAACCTTGTACTGGCTCATAAGGAGAAATCGCAACTTTCCTTTAAAAACAAAATGTGTTTTTACAATATTCCTTTTTTTTGTCCATGGGATGAAGAGCCTAGCTACTTTTACACAGAAATTGGAATACACAATTACGAACGCAATAGCTTTCTTTAGAATTTTTATGCTACCTACTAATTTTACATGCGGAAAACTATATATATATTGTATAGAGTACTTCGCCTTTATAATGACTTAGTTCCATTTTATTTTTTAGTGATAACCAAAGCTCTCAACTATTTTTTATAATTTATTTTATACCAATGATAAAGGTTTCTGGACTAGGTCGATAAATCCAGAAAGCATTTTTTACCTTCGTTGGGAATAGAACCTTGGACCTTTCGGTTGAAAGGCAGACGCTCTGTCTACTGCATATCAACCGTACTTTATCGGATTATGACTTATGGCATTCAACTATGGTAAGCTGCCACTAAAAGCAAAGTGCAAGTCATCTAACGATTTCATAATAAAGTTACAAGATCTATGATAAATTCTGCTAGCTTCATGCCAAATCAAGTAATCAAAATTGTTATCGCATTCGTTCTGTTCACAAAATGAATTAATAAAATCAACAATACTACAAAAACACATTGGAGCAACATCAGAATATTTTAATCCACACGCTGATGAACACGTGTAGAACTAAGAGACTTAAAAGAATGTTATCTGGAGATATAGGTGAAAATAATTACGCATGTAGCTGCCCCATTCAGTTTACCACATCAATGGCAAAAATATTTCCTTAATGTATTTTAGTATACAGGTTGTAAATAAAATAGGGAAGGAAAAAAAGCAATCAATCAACCAATCCATACATCCAAAACTAATCAATACTACAATAAAATACGCTTTACGGTTAAATAATTTTCAGAGAGTGACATTTATTTGACCGTTATTTGATCCAGCAATATAACGATGTAACAATATATGCTAGATAGCGTACACTAAGTATAACAGTAACTATTCGTTTGTTACATTTAATTATGTGCTTGTTTTAAATGCCAAACAAAAATATCAGAAATAAGTAAATGCTCAACCAATTAAGAGGCTCAACGCTGAACTAGCTAATACCTGAGATAGATGAAACTGGGTGTGTTTTCAAATTAGAAGATTGTTGTTACATATAGTAGATATGTTCCATCTACTAATAATCGTAAATTTTGTTTTAGTGATGTCAATTTTTAGACTAAGAATTGTGTTTTTGGAATTAACATTATCTGTTTAATATTGATACATCAAATTAATTGTATTCGGATGATTTTTGCTTAAGGTATTTAATTTTTCTAATTAAAATCTCTCTTCAAATTTATATGTCAGTTATGGCTGGTCGACTTGGTAATTCGCACAATAAAAATACTAACGAAAAAAAATGTATTTCCTATAGTATTGCTCTAATTTTAAAAACATTATTTTTTTTTTCTTTATTATATATTGTCCATAATCATCTAATAGGAACTGTTTTGGTAACAATCTTTTAAAAAATATTCTTCAATCTATTTGCATTAGAATATTATTAGTATTATAACCCTTTTCAAAAAATTGTACGTAATATTTCTTAGAACAAAATGTGACATTTTCTCACGAAATATTTTCAATATTTTCATCAAAAATTTTGTATTTATCTTTTTAAATAGAGCCGAAAGCCTTTTATTTACCTTAAAACATAACAAAAAAAAAAACAAAATAGCTAAATACAAATTATTTCAATATTTTAATACAACAAAAATGAATATACATTTTTATATTTTATAACACTGTCAGAGAGCAGTTCGAAAAACAAATAATTCAATTTCTATTTAATAATTCTAAATTCATAAGAAATCAACAGTTTTTATCAAATGAATGTTGGAAGGGGGTGGACTCATTTAGAATTTTCTTTAGAATTTTTTGTTTTTTTTTTGTGATTTGATTCTATTTTTCATATTTTTTAATTATTTGAATTGTAATTATGTTTACTTATGTATGAATATCCTGCAGGAAAATATTATTAATTTTGATGAAAGTTTTCAAAAATTCCCCTTTTAATTATTATGAACAAAATAAAAAATCATTAAGAACAAATGGTACAGATTCTCTTCATAATGCTTATTACTTAGTAAAAAAGGAACCTGAAAAAAAATTAATAAATTTTGTGTATACAAAAATATTGAAATCTAGGAAAATAAAATTCATTTTGTTATTCATTACTAAAGCACAATTCGAACGTGTCAATGTATTGTCTGTTACAAAAGTCTTATTTCACATACTGGACTTGGATTTGAAATGAATATAATATGTCAGAATATTTGAATTATTGAGTATAAGTGGATAATATAATATAACTTTAAGGTAAGGTAAGAGACAGAGAGATTTTGATAAAATCAGTGCTATGCAACTTTGTGTAATTATTCATATTTTATTATTTTTTTGTATGATTTAAAGTAAAATTTTATTATAAAAAAAGGCCGTACATCAGGAATACCATCTTTAAGATCTACATACATAAGCGGTGCAAAAACCTGAAATTCAAATGAAAAAGCAATACACGTATTCAGTGATACGAATATTATTTTAATAATATATAGTTTTAGTCACAAATAATAAAAAAAAACTAAATAACAAAAAAAATAAGCTTAATGAAAAATGAATAAATTAACAAAATATAATGAAACAGGAAAAAGTAATGCAAAAGATATAAAATTTAAAATAAAAAAAAAACAAAAAAAATGCAATTAACAATTCAAAAACATAAAAGTTTTTTTTTTTTTTTTTTTTTTTTTTTGCGAAAGATAGGAGGTAATCCCCGAAGGACATCAAAAACTCCAGCCGCGTGTGCGTCTTGATAGTGTAGGAATTGAACCCACTAAAGCCCACCTATCTTTTTTCCGTTATAACCAATCTACGTAAGATCGACTTTTTTTCGTAATATTCGGTCGCGTGTTTAGGAAATTATTATAGTGATAGTTTCCGTGGAGAATCTAACATCATAATAATTACCGTGTAGGTAGTTTATCACTATGATATTTCCCGTGAAGGAGATAGCCACAGCAATGGTTGCGCGTGGGAAGATTATTTAGATTTTTTCGCAAAGGAAAATTATTGAAATAATAATTTCCGTAAAGGAAACTATTATCGTAGAATTTTCCATATTAGGTAGTGACCAGCTCGTGGGGTTTCGTTCTCTTGAGTCGACGGATACTGCTGTCGATATGAAGAATTGCTGCCATTTCCGAGTTCACATGAGTTTGCAGTCTCTGCTCGTGTTTGAATGCATGTTTCTTGATCTCTTCCGTGACTGTTTCAATGCGCAAGTCACGGTGGAGATCTTTGTTACGTACGTACCATAGTGCATTTACTATACCACGGAGCACTTTATTTTGAAATTTTTGCAACATTTCGATGTTGGTTTTCTTTGCACAGCCCCATAATTGGATACCGTACGTCCACACAGGTTTTAATATCTGCTTATATATCAATATTTTGTTCTGTACTGATAACTCAGAACCACGCCCAAGTAACCAGTAAAATTTTTTGAGTCTAATGTTTAGCTCTTCTTTTTTCTTTCTTATATGTTCCTTCCATCTGAGCTTAGCATCGAGTGTCATTCCCAGATACTTTGCTGTATTGGTATATGGTACTATTTTGTTATTGATTGAGATAGGAATGGTTGCAATCTTTTTATATGTAAAATTTATATGAGTTGATTTGCTTTCATTAAATTTTATGCGCCATCGTTGGGTCCATAATCTTATTTTATTCACTGCATTTTGAAGTTTTGCTATGGATTTTTCGACAGATACGTCAACTGCAAGAATCGCAGTGTCGTCTGCAAAGGTAGCCATAAAAATGTTGTCAATTTGTGGGATATCTCTTGTAAAGTATTGGACCAAGAACACTTCCCTGTGGGACTCCAGCAGATATTTCTTTTAATTCTGAATATTCTTTGGCATAACGTACACGAAAGCATCTATTGTTCATATATGATTTTAATATTTAATAGAATTGTCTTGGTAAATCACGATGTAGTTTAAATTCAAGACCTTGGTGCCACACTTTGTCGAAAGCCTGAGCAACATCTAAGAAAATTGCTGAGCAGACTTTTTTTATTATTAAAAACATAAAAGTAAAAAAAAAATCATAGTGAACTGTTTTTTCATTAAATCTTCAGTAAAAAAGCAAGAATAATTGAATATGAAATAGAATTACACCACAAGAATATTAAAATTTTAGCAAGTTCTTAATGCTAAATACTTAAAACATTTCAAATATTTACACCAAAGAAATTACGGTTATTTCTAAATTGAGCGACATCTATACTCTAAAAGAAATTTCAGTCACGGACAATTTTTAAAAAGGTTTCATAAAAATTCTTTCATTTTAAATAAACACACAAACTTATAGAAAAAAGTATAAAAAAAAAAACACAAACAAAACAGAAAAACAAAAATCAGATCAATTCATACTCTTCAAAAATTATATAATAAAATGTTAGTTCATTTGCTATTATTAAAAAAAATATATACAGTAAAACACGGTTATAGTCATTCGCTAAATTTCAGTAATATTTCTGACTATAACCGTTTTGTTATCTTTATAAACAAAATCAAATTCAATAAAATATCTTTCGTATAACAATTTTAAACTTTATTTTATTCATAAATAGAAATTCTGTTATGTAATCACAAAATATACATATTTGTAATAAAGAACAGAAAAAAATTATATATATATATCAGTGTTTTAATAAAATAATATTCACTGTTGACTTATTGCTATAACAGAATTGTGACTACAAACGCTTTTGACTATATTACGAACGAATTAAAATACATCTATCTACTACGTTGAGAATAATGGGATTTTATTGTTTTAAGTTATATTGAAATTAGTATTAATTTCGTTATAAAGTATTAGGTATTATACTTTAATTTCATTATATACATATATTCAATAGTCAAGCGATTCAGAAAACAACTATAATTATTGTTTTTGATAATCAGATTTGTTTTTAGTGATATATTGCGACTTTGGAGGTCGCAAAGCACTGATGAATTTGAAGTAAGTTGCTTCCGAAATATCGATATTTGCAAAATAAATACAAATGATTAGTGAAAGGAAACTCGACTTTTATTCCATCTAACTATAATTATACCAAAAAAAATCTTTCTTTTTATATAAAAAATTGTAAGAACTACTTCTATGCTATTGCACAGGGGATTCACTAGTAAATATTAAATAAATATTAAAACTCAAGGTATGTTTTTTCATTATTATTGTTGTTGTTATTAAAGGCTTCAGACAAAATCAAAATTAGGTTATATAACATATCAATGGTACTTATATTTGTGTCTTTTAGAATTAGTCTTCCAAAATTTTTTTAAATAATTGTTAATTGCAAAGTCAAAATTTTGTTTTAACATTAATTCAGCCTCTCAATTTTTCAATATCAACCAATTTCTCTATTCTAATTAATTTTATTTTATGTGAAATTTTATAAACTGGTTTCAGATAGATTTGCGGAAAAATTTTTTTGCATGGTAGGACGCTGGAAATATTTAAGGTGTGTGGGACAATGTCATGCAGGTCGGAACGGACGATAACCCTGCCGTAAATTTCAAAGTTGTTTAATATTCTTCAGTTCCACGTTCCATGTTAGATTAAAATTATAAAATGTTAGGCTTAAAATTCATTGAATAAATTCGTATCATGTTGCAGAATTGAAAGTTATAAGTTCGTCAGTATTTTTATTGTGTTAATTTGTAAGTCTACCAGTCATGATTTCAGTCATGATTTCAGTCATGATTGACAAATAGAAAAATTTTACTAAGCTACGAGATCCCCAGTGCAATTGTAGAGAAATAGTTTTGTTTTGTAATATCTTTGTGAACAACATCATCATCATTAGGCCTCTTTTAGCTTAACTTACGGTTGACTTCTCCACCACAAAATTTTTTTTTACCTTTAGTTATGAGGGTCTTTTAGATATTCATTGATCTCACTTTGATTTCATTCAAATCACTGTATAGAACAAAGTTTTCGATCTCATATGAATGAATCTTTTGGCATCTAAAAAACATAGGTTTAAGTGAAATTATAACAAATTTGTATAACAATGTAGTACCGATACTGGTTCCGCAGAACCTACGAAAGTATTTTGCAACTAAAATAGTCCAATAATATTATTTTACACTTACTTTCAAAAGTTTTTGTGTATATAATTTATATATATTATTGTATAAAGCAAATAATGGAAAATTAAACTTTGTATTGAATTTAAGACATCATAAGTTTATAAGAGAAGCTATATTAAAGCAATTTATAGGTTAGTCCTTATGCAAAATTTCCGTCCCTGCAAAAGTTTTGTATATGTCCTCATATGTCTTATTACAGTCTTTATAAGCATTTATAGTCCTTATAGGTATGCAAACAAACATTCAATTACTCGTTTAGTGACAACTATTCGTCAATCTGTTTTGATTTTGATTCCTTATCAACCTTAATTTTTGGGAATTTTGATAAGTTGTAAACATTTGCTTGCATATATAATATATCAGATTTGATAGAAATCAATATATAACAAAAAAACTAAAGTTAGATGAAAATGTGGTACTATTAGATTTGAGAAGAAGAATAATTAGAAAAAGGTTGCTATACTAATAAGGTTATAATATTATACAGAAATTTGAGTGGTATACGGTTCTCGAAATCAATAATGGTGATTATATGTTTTTAGTTGAATATATTTATTTAGCATCACATTTTTTATTGAAACCTATAGTAAATTAAAATAAAACTGTCAGAGTATTTTTTATTGAATCAGCCACACCAATAACAAAAAAAACAACAATTCACTTTCTAAACAAAACTTTTACAAGAGACATTTCTGTATTTTTTTTCATTTTTCTATTTTTTTGTTACATTTTTGTCTCTTAATTAGTTTTATATCCTTTGAAATGGAATTTAATGGAAAAGTTTGTATATTTATTTTTCCTCAAAGTTCACCTTAGAAAACGAATATCGTAAATTCATCATCTGTTTTACATTAGAATTGTTTTGATGTTTGTTATTTTTATTTTTCTTTGTTGTTTGGTTTGGTGTTAATGCGGGCAAAAGTAATCATAATGTTTTCAAAATATTTTGTTTTCAATGTTGGTACTAATTGTGTTGGTTGTTTTATGATTAAATTAAAGTTTTATTCTTCAATAAATTAAAGTATAAAAAAAAACAGAAATTGATAATAATAGCTTTAATTTGTAGCAAACACAATGTATTGAAGAAAACCAAAAAACGGATATTGAAATACGGTCAAATTCAGTTGACTAAGTTTATATTACAAAAATAAAAATATTTTTAGTCAGACGAAAAAAAAAGTAAATACTGTTTTAAAATAATACGGTTTTGAACAATGAAGTAGGTGTTGTAGCAAAGATCTTTGGTGTCCAATTAGGTATAACGTAAATGTACCTATCACCGCCCTAGTATATTATACCGCCCGAACTCTTTTTTTGTAAATACAAATCTCCCATGCTTTATATTTCAAATTTATTTTTGAAAAAAACAAAGAATATTATTTCCTTGTTGCAATGCAAAATAATGCACATTTTTATTCATATTAATAAATAAGTTATTGATATAAAACTAAACTAGGTAGACATTTTAGTGAAAATATTGGTTCAAACGTTTAAAACGTTTTTTTTATTTTGTTAAGACCATAATAATCAAACTTTGATGTTCACTTATTTATTTTATTAAAATAATTGTAAAAAATATATTATTAAATAGATTTTAATATGTACTTTCTTCAATTTGTAAATAAAAACTATTTAGAATTACTAATTAGTCCAGAGCGGGAATTAGGTACACGTAAATTTATGTTGTACGTATTTACGATCGACCGGGCGGAATTAGAAAAAGGATATATCGAAATAATTAATTAAGTTATTCACCTATTTTTGTTTATATAAGGATGTAACTGAACAATTTTAAATTGAAATTGAACAAACTAAGCTGGACCCAATTACGACCTATAAATTTAATTTTGCATATGTGTTTTTTGTTACAACTAAATTTTGAGTTTTTATAAAAATTTGTATGAAAAAGCGGGTCGATAATACGTTCAATATGTCCTAATTCCGAACTAAATATGCATGTGTAAGCTATTTTCACTTAATTCATACCAAGTCTTATATTAAAGAAAAAACTATGTTTTAATTGTTGAAAATAAGCGATAATTTTCCTTTTATTAGTAGAAGAAATAGGTGTATCTGTTTGAAAAGCATATTTAGTAAAATTAAACGAAAAATATTCTACTATTTTTAACAATTATATGAATTTTACTCTAACGCTAACCCTAAAGAATAATTTTTTCCAAAACTATGTTTTTTTTTATATTATATATATTTTGTATAATTTAAAAAATCTCTGGAATTATCTTGCCTTGCCACCAAAATTTTATTAAAGCGTCCATTATAAATTACCAAAATAATTTCTTTGCATACATTTCACAATAAGTTTAATAGAGGAGTGAAAACCATGACCATGTCTGGCACATTTTGGAGATGGCCTGTAAAAGAAGATATTCTAATATATTCAGACAGTTACATAATCTGCAAAATTGAGCCTCCAGTTTTAATGAACATCAAAGGACAATATAATGTACTCGAAATCATACAAATAAAAAATGCCAAAACTAAGAACTAGTAAATGTGATTTTTACTTTATATGTATATGAAATATTTTGTTTTTATTTATTTTAAATGTGCATTGTTATAATATTTAAGTTAATTATGTTATATTGAATAATTTTTTTTGGTTTGAAATAACTGAATCGTTGCATTGTTTAATTTTTTTTAAATTTACATATTGAAATAAATGTACATATTTATGTCAAATAATTTTACTTACATTATAACTATTTATTTTTTTTTTTTCACATTACTTATAGTAATATTGATTTTCTATTATAATAAATATTTTTTATAATTTAACTAAGTAGTGGTTAATTATTAATTTTACTCTTAATAATTATTTGAAATAGCTTTTTTAAATAAAATCGTAAATAGGTACTGTGAATCGCAAATAGGCTGAAAAAACGGAATTGAATTCATATAAGGGCGGAATTTGGTTCAGATTGAAATTGTCGAGCGAAAATACGTACAATCAAACTTTTTTTGGCAGTTATAATATTTTATTATTTATTTAGAAAAAATTAAATTATAATTAAATTTTTTTTTTTTTTTTTGCGTGGATTGGTGAGAATCTTCATAGACACAATGAGCCCCGTAGCTTCCATTGAGTGCCAGATTTTTACTGACTAAACCACACCCCTCCCATTAATACTAATCCAACGGACTAACCATTAATTTATTGCTATTTTGATTTTCTTAAAGAAAAAGTTTACGAAATTCTATCGTATTAAATCTAGTGGCTTAGTTCTTTTAAGCTTTCTGACACTACAAATTAGAAATTATAATTAGATGAAAATATTTTCTACTATACTACAATACTAATTATTGTAATTTGAAAAAATTAAAAAAAGCTTATATTTTGCTTATTTTGTCAACTTTAACTAATTTTTCCTTAAGAGGGCGGAAATTGGTACATTTACGTTACATTCAATTAACATTTATGTAATTTAACAACATACCATTTAAGTAATTAAACAAATATAAAATTTAAAACAATCTATTTAAAATTTTTGCAAACACTTTTTTTTTACAAAAGCTTATCCAGCTTTCAAATTAAATAAAACTAGGTAGCTCATTTATATATTATACAACATACATCACTTGATTCTGTGCTCTCTCATTACTGGTAATAAAATTTGATACAATATAATGTAATGACTGTTTTCAGAAACATTTTCACTGGGTTTGTGTGGAATTCGACAGCAAATGACAGATTTCGAAATTAATAGACTTTTTTTGGTTTCAATTGACGTTAAAATATTGGGATAAACACCATTTAAAGCCATTAGCAATTAGCCATTTAAAGATGAAGGAAAGCAAATAGAAGGATAGGAACCGTAAAGCATCTAATTGGGTTAAAATATTGAGATAAGTACCGTAACTGCCTTTGTAGAATTTCAGCCATTTAAAGATGAAAGGAAGAAAAAAAAAGTATATAGATGGGTATGGTGAAGAATAATAAACAAAATAATGTAAAAAAAAAAATAGAGCAGAATAGAATAAAAAAAGATAGTATATAAAAATTTACAGACAGCTTAAAAGATATTTATTTACCCATCACCTGAAAACTTCTAAATTATAATATGCTTTTGGGAATATATAAGATGATAGTGTGTTTTTGCATGTGAAACTATTGTATTCGTGTCTCTGTGCCTATTGTTTTGTATTTAAAAAGGTCTTAAACTATATGGAATCCTACAATATTACATCAATAATATGGTCATGTTTACCCCGGTTTGTTACAAAACGAGTAGAAGCGTTTGAAATTAGTTACAGCCAATGAAATTCACTAGCTACCATCAATAGTAAACTGTATCGCAGTTATACATATGTTATACATATTTTAAAATGACAGAGTCTTCTTATACTTAATTTAGAGTTTAGATTATTAGTACCTTAACAGCTGCGAGTTTTATTTTACATTACATTTGTTGTTTGATGTACCATTTATTTTAATTGATACAAGGAAAAATGGTGGAAAATTACAAAAACCTGGTACCTACTTGTATTTTTAAAAATTTTACTTAAAAACTTATGACTAGACTTAAACTAATTTATAGCTAAACATAGACATCGAAAAACAAAAAAAATAGATAAAAAAGAAATGATTAAAGCAAAAAATCGAAATTTAATTACATTTAGTAATTATCGACCAATTGCCTAATTAAAATGTTTCCGGAGCAGAAACAGTTGGTAATAAATTTGTTAGCTCTAATAGTGAGTTTGTCTGTTATCGTTGTACTTTTGGATTTTAAATGTAGTGTGATACCAAGGGAGGCTTAGCAATAAGTTTAGTAGTTTATTTTGCGTAATTTTCAAGCTTTTTTTATGACAGTATGCGCTAGTATGCACAGATGGAATGAACACTGCATGACACTTTGGAAGATGGATTTGAAAATTAAAATTCTGTTAAATTTAGAGAGAGACGATTTCCTATTAATTAGTCCATGTAACAATTTGATTAATATTTGATTTTTTTTAATTTTTTCGTCGACTAGGGGTTTAAAAATTAAAAATTTGGGATCAGAGGATGATTCCTAAGTATTTGACAGTAGTGCTCCAGTCGACGAAATTGCCATTTAGTTGTAAGTTCCTGTCAGGTAAGAAGCAAGGTTTTCTTTTTCTAGTAAAGAAGCACGTGGAGGTTTCAAAGTATTTATTTTTATTTTCCATTTGTGGTAATATTGGTGTAGAGAATTGAATCCGTTTTCTAGATCAAGATGATTGTGCTAAGATTGACATCCGAAGTATACAATGTATTGTCATCAGCGAACAAACCTATTTCGCAAGAAACCTGAGTGGGAATATCTGCAATATACAGGTTGTATAAATGAGGGCTTAAAATCGAACCCTGAGGAACACCAGCTGATGCAAATGGTATTTAGATGAACGAGTATCATATCTATCTTCAAGGAAAATTTGAATAAGCTTGACCAGGTAGATTGGGAAATGTATTTGATATAATTTATGGATTAGACCAGTGTGCCATACGGAATCAAAAGCTTTTTCGATGTCACAGATAACAAGACCAACAGATTTTTTAATATTAAATTGTGTTTTTATAAAATTATGTAGTCGGACAAGTTGATGATCAGCCGAATGGTTGTTCCGGAAACCGAACTGTTCGTCTGGCAGTAGCAGGTTGTTTTCGTAAAAATTCTGCAATCGAGTTTTAATACCTTTCTCAAACAATTTGTCAATTGAGCTCAGCTTACGTTTTAAGCATTCCATTAGAACACAAAAAATTGTATAGGATATTAACATATATTTACTGATGGGTCTTTCAAAGATCAAGAGGCAGGAAGCGCATTCAAACACAAGCAAGAAGAACACAAATTTCATCTTCAAAGGCATACAACTATATTGACGGCTGAGCTATACGCAATATTTACAGCACTCGAGTATATTATGGGACGGAAAAAACTTTTTAATTTGTACAGACTCCTTGAGTTCTTGAAAAGCTATTCCCAAATTATATCCAGTGCATCCTTTAATACAAAAAGTACCAACAATGATTAGTAATAAAATCAAAAAATATGCAATTAATGTTGATTCCTAGTCATATCGGCATCCACGAGATAGTTGACAGTCTAGCAAAAAACTCTGTAAACCAACCGCATACGATAATCATCACCTTTTATATTATAAAAATTTTAAAAATATAATAAATAAGAAAATATATCAAAGTGTAGAACAGGAATGGATAGAATCGGACGATAGTAAAAAACTATAAAATATCAAGCCAAATACGAGACCTTAAAAAAATAATCTGAGTTTACTTAATAGATGAGATTCGACCGTGTAGTGTCGACTAGAATAAGAATAGGGCACACTAATTTAATCCATAAATAGATATTTGAAAAAAAGCAACATCACCAAAATGTGGAGCAAAATTTACTATTAGGCATCTGTTCGAAAACTGTATTCAATATTCAAGAGACAGATATTTAAAAACCTAATGAATTTCCTAAAAGCTATTGAACTATAGAAAACAATTTAAAACAAAAAATTAAACAAAATCGATAAAACATGTTAAGTGAAAACATTAAATGTTAAAAATAAAAAAAAATGGAATAAAATAGAAAGTATTTAGTTATACAGTCGAACTCGCTTAAGAGCACATCGAAGATAACAGGCAAATTTGTGCACTTAAGCAAATTGTGTTTTTAAACGGATAAGTTCTGACATACTTTTTTTAGGGCAATTTTAATTATATAGGTGCTATGTTGTAAATAAAAGTTTGAGAAACATATTTAATATACATGTTATGTCATTTATATTAGAGTTTTTGTAGCTATGAATTTTTACATAGTATGTATGATATCCAACACTTGACAAATTACTAAACGGTCTGTATTTTTATTAATTCTAAAGCTGCCCGCATTATGTTGTGTTGTCTCAACATATTAACAAAATTTGGCGTCATGTGCTATTAAATAACGCGAAAAGTATGTAAATTTATAAAATATAATATAGAAATTTATGCATTTAAAGATATTTGCTTTTAAACCAATTGAATTATATGAAAAAATAAAGTAAAAAAATTGGTGTTGACATATAATGCACTCAAAAGCGATTATATTTTTAAGCGAGGTGCTCTTAAGTGGACTCGACTGTAATAACTTCATATAATTCATATATATAGAAAAATTTTACTATTGAATTATTTATATAGAAACAAAAAAAAAAATTAAAAATGTATTATATATGAATAATAGAATAATTAAAAAATAATCAAAAATAAACAAAATAAAAAATAATGTAAAAACCTGTCCTGAAAAAACCTATATTGTGTTCAAAGACCACTTAAATAAAGTTATAAAAAAAATAATATAGCAACAAGTTCATCGTTAATTTTGGAAATGTATAGGTAATAACATTAGTAATTGGTCGACTAATAAATATTTGGGTATCATCAGCACAACCTTGACTCAGACAAACATAGTAGTATATTAAATTAAACAATAAGGGTCATAATGTACACCACATTTTATCTAATCTATATTCAGTCATATCCCATTCTCTCCAATCTCATCTCTTCATCTCAATAGTTTTATTGACAAAGATTGAAAAGTAATTGATTGAAACACGAAAATAATTTCTATTTGATGTCAACGAATAAAGACTGAGTTCTCACTGATAATAATAAATAATATTAGCGTATTAAATGATCAAATATAATTGATAACATGAAGGAAATCGATCCATTGCATTATAATGTTAGTGATCTTATAAAAAGCATAAATTCCATAATACTGCATTAGCTATCGATTCCATAAAACCAGGATAATATAATTATTGTGGATGATTTTCTATGATTATTAATCGAAATGTAGATGATCAAATTATTTACCAGTATATTCACAGTAACAGTGCATTCTAAAAATAGTATTAATGTCCATTTCATTCTCGATTTAATTTTTTTTTTAAATTTATAATGGGTTTTATTATGAAATAAACAATGTAACCTGGGAAGGTCAAATCATCTAAATTTTGTAATATTATTAAATTTAAAAAATAATCATTTTCAATTGATTTCCATTTAATGACCAAATGAAGAGTATACTGTTGTACAACAAGATTTATTCAAGATAGAAGAAACAAAATATATCTGGAAGCAGCATAATACTTTCTAAACTAGTATATTTACATTGTATACTTGTATTAATGGTAGTATCATTAGCTATATGAAATATTTAAAATGCTTCAATTTATGATTATTAAATTACTATAATAAACGAAGACCAATATTTGAAAATAAAAATATCTACTAAATTTAACTACACCCTTGTTTTGTTTATGAATATCATTTAAATTATAATACCCCCAAGTCTTAAATATTGGAACCAAACCATTTAAATCACGTAAAGCAAGTTTAGATGTATTTTTTTTTTAATATTTTAAATTTTATTTTCAAAGAATTTTTTAGAAAAAAAAAATTGTCTCGATATTGGTAGCTTCCCTCTAGCCAAATTCAAAGTGATTGGGATTAAAATTGAAAAAAAAAAAAAAAAAATTTAACGTGGAATGATTTTTCTTAAAGTACCTAAATTTATTTTATTTTTCAAATTTCATTTCCTAAAGTGAAGGCAGACGAAAAGAGAAAGATCACATCATAAATGAGATGCATTTTATTATTTATACTTTTTTATTCTTGTTATTTTCAATAAAAAGTAAAATGAATCAGTAACAGTGTAACAGTAGCAACAACAACAATAATAATAATAGAAAAAGAAAAAACATAAAATTGTATGCTGGACACGAACAAAAAATCTGGTTCAAATTTGTAACCACATGGTGCACATGGTATCTCTTTGAATTTTTCAATTTTTGCATCATAACGGAATGGATGATATTTTGTTATGATGAAGTCATGGAAATTCAGCTAAAGTGTTAAAATCTGATTCAAAGGGCGTTTTCTTTAATATTAGAATTTCAAATTTTCAAATATTTTTCCTAAATTTTGCTAATTTTTGGTTTTTGTTTTTAGGCACGATTATTGATAATCGTTCAATACGTTTTAAAATAATTGTATTTTTTAATATTTTTTACTGTTATTTCATTTTTGTTTTTTTGTTTTTTTTTTTAGTAAAGAGAATAACACTTGCATTGTAACAAATTATCATAAGGTTGGAGGTATTGTTTTGTTACTTAATGTTTATTATTATGTGAATGTGATGCATGTATGCATTTAATTTTATTTTAACTGTAGCAAAAAATAAATTTTACTGTCTTTTACCTGTAGTCTAGTACCGGGTGTAATAATTTAAATGATGGATATTGTCTTAAGCTACTGATTTCATATGCTCATTGGTGGATTTATGATATAAATTACTGAAATGATAATAATAATGAATATAAAAAAAAATTCCTTGAGTTTTTTTTTGCTGTTGTTGTTTCTTTTACTCAACAGTGAAAGCATTTATTTACATTATGCTATTATGTGTGTTGTACATTTGTATATATTGTATGTAGTAAATTTTGATGCAAATATAATATGATTGGTAATTATATAAATGTTTTAAGTCATATGTTTTTGCTTTGAGATATTTAAAGTTTTTAGTTGGAAAAATAAATGAACTGTCAATTCGTAATTGAAAATAAATTGGTATTATAAATGGTAGATAAATTTATTAATTGGGCGGAATGAAATAACCCCGCAAAATTTTGTATGGGAATAAGGTCGCAAAAAAATTAAATATCGCTCCAGAAATTGGTGAGACGTTTTTTCATTTCTATGCGGTGTTATTCATTGCGTCGTTATTTCATGCCGACTAATAATTGTAGGTTAGTTTCAAATATTTATGATATGAAAAATTTGTGATAGAAAAAGTGCAATATGAAGGTGTAAATTGATGAAAAATATCAGAGTGGAATGAAATAACACCGAAAACTTTTGTATGGAAAATAAAGCCGGAAAAAAAAATTAAATAACATAGAAACAAATTGAGCGTTATTTAATTTATTTTCTATAAATAATTGTGATGGTTCATTAAAAAATTAAATTACGCAATTTTTAAAGACATTCACTCTATATTTTGAACAATTATAACTTGATTTGAACAATTACAATTTTACAAACAATTTATTTGTTATAAAACCTGTAGACTATACGATTTAACTGTTGTCTACAAAGACAGGGCTTCAATAAATATGTAGCTTAGGTTTTGGGTCCGGCAGTCCCCATTTAAAAAAAAAAATTGATTTAATTTAAATTTGGAATTTGTCTATTTTCAGCGTTATTTCATTTTAAAATACAAAATGGAAATAACGGGGCAATAAAATAAAATAATTGAAAAATAAAAATTAAAATTGCCGCCGAAAAGTCATGAGTAATTTCGAAAAAATCTAATGAGACATATTAACGTAATTTACCGAATATTGTAACGTAATTTATCCATATGTAAAACATTTTAGAGATAATTAACTAAAACTGAGTTATTAATCAATTAATCACACGCTGATGGGTGAAATAGTAGAGCGCCTGCCTTTCAACTGAAAGGTCCCAGGTTCGATTTCCGATGAAGCAAAAAAATGCTTTATTGCTTTTTCGACCTGGTCTAGTACCCATAGTCATCTCGATGTATCTACTATGGGTTCCTGGTTAGAGTAACATAGATGGAAATGAGAGAGCCAATGAACTGGCAAGGAAAGGTTCCAATCTCGACAGGCCCCTTGAGGAAGACCTTCACTTTTCAATGTGAGTCGGCAAGGAGCTCATCCATTTATACTTTCTGGCCAAAGCGAATGAAAGTTGGCGTAATACTAAATACCTGTGCTCTAAATACCTCGAGAAAAACTTTGCAAATGAAAATCGCCAAAAGGAGCGCATCCATTCATAATTTCTGGCAAGAGCGAATGAAAGTTGGCATATACTAAATACCTGTGCTCTAAATACCTCGAAAAAAACATTGCCCTCGTATAATATCAATAAAACCAAACACCCCTTAAGTAGGTGCCGTAGGTAACTCAAAACTTCCTTTGCAGCTGTCCAGCATTAAATAGAGTCAGACTTCGGACTTTAGGTGAGGTTTTCCCCAGCAATATAGGACTTATTGCGGAAAGCATAGTAGGAGATCTTATCAACTTTCTCAATCACACAGTGTGACTCTAGTACCGAGTCCCTGGAGAGAGTAATAAGGAGAGAATGATCCCCTATAACAACAAGAAATAGGCCACTCGAGTCGTGGTATCGAAAAGGCACAATTAAGTGCTAATTGGTTTTCCAGAAGTAAATTTGTTAAACAAACCCTACCCTTAGTCATTGGGTTTTAATAAATGACAAAAAATAATTGAGAGTATAATCTGGGAAAAAATAAAATAAAACGAAACTATTATATTTAAGAAGGCAAAGTTTCTGACAATAGCAGTAGTTTTCCACATTTAGTGAGTCGATAAGCCAGTAATTTGTTAAATAAATACCCGAAATATTGTAGATATTGTAGTGTAAAATTGTAGTATTGTACTTAATTAAGCACGAAAATGGTGATGTTACTCAAGAGTGTAACAAAAATGATAATGCGGCAACAGCCAAAATTAATGAAAGTATTTAATTAATTTAGTGAAACAAAACTACATTTTTTATTTTTATTTAATTAATTTTAATTAAATATTTACATATAAATACAATCTGTGGAAGGACAGATAAACTTGGCAATCACGGGGTCTGACCAAGTACGGGTTCAATTTTGACATAGCATTTTCTTCTGCTAGATGATATTGTATACACAGTAGTATTAAATTCAGCATTCAGTACACATTCAGTACTAAAATTAACACATTTACATATGTAAACATTCAGTTATAAGCAATACATTTGTGAACAATGAATGATTAAAAAAAATTGGAGTACATTATGTCGAACTCCGATAGTCTCAAAAAAAGCTGGAAAAATTTTTTCTTCATGTTGTACATCGCAATCATCATCATCATCTTGTTGTACTATAACTCGATGTGAGCCTTTGCCTTCTTTACTATATTTCTACAAATTTTCTGATTTCGCTTAATTTTTTTTTATTAAGAAACATTGTAAAAACATTGGTGGTAAATTGAGGCGAACGTTATAAAATCTGAAATATATTTTATTTCTAGAAATCATAATTATGTTTTGAAAATGTCAAAAATTATGTATTTATGAAAAATTATTCTAGTAAATACACAAATGAAAAATTAATTGCATGGGGCTAGGCTAGGCTAGTCTAATCATTAAATAAATCGATAAATAATGGGATTTATTAGATAATCAAATCAAACTGAGTGGAATTGAAAAATTAATTAACGTTTTAACTTTGTCTTATTAAGAGTTATGTAACAGCAAATATATAACACTGACACGAGCTCTAATAGAAATTAATGGATGAAATTAAACATTTTTATTTAATCAAATTTAAATTAAATTGTAATGGTTGATTTGTTTTCAAATTTACGACTTCAATTGATGACTAAAATTTTATTTTTTTCATGTCAGATTTTAAAGAATTTAACGATGATGAAATTTATGACTTAAGCCGATTTTAAATGTAACTACCGTTTTGTTATATGTGTCAATACTAAAAATAAGTTCCGTACTATAAAATTTTTAATTTTTTCAACTAAAATTAAATTAGTTTTTTAATTTCTTTTTTCTTTTATTTGTTATTTAAAAAAAAAAAAACAAACAAATAGTTACATTGTGTCTTTAAAATATACTTACATTGTCATTGAATTTGAAAAATAAAATAAAAAATTAAAATTATTTAATCAAAAAGTGTGAAGAGAGCGCGCTGCATTTTTGCATCGCTAATGACTTTGAATTTGGAAAGAAAACAAAACGAAAACAAAAAAAAAAGAAATAAAATTTCAAATTAATTTAATGAAACACAGTTATGCAGCAATTTTGTTAAATGATTGTAACACTATAACTATAACGGGTGTTATTATCTAATTTTAACCATTTTATTCTCTTTTTTTATAATTCAAAAATAAAAAAAAAAAAATAAAAATACAATATTTTAGTATTTATTAAATTGAAGAGAGGAAATGTTTTGCAAAAATTTTAATGTGACTCCTAATAAGAATGGAAACATTACTCTTGATTCAATTGAAATCAAAAGAAAAGCAAGAAAGAAGTAAAAAAAAAATAGAAAGAAGTGAAAAATTAATTTTTTTTTTTGTTTTTATATTTTATGTAGATAGACTATTTTTATTTAACTTTTTATTACTATTTTTTTTTTTATTAATATTTAATTTTTTTCATTTTTTTTTTTAATTTTCTTGGGTTATTAAGTACATTAAAGTTAACAAAGTACAATGTTGATTTAGAGTGTGTGTAGAGTACAATGTGTTACTAAAATGTATGAAGAAAAATAAATGAAATAATAGAGTATAATGTATAGGTATGTACAGCAATTACAGATATTTTTGGGATTCCGCTTGAATTATAAAAACTCAAGTACTTTTACCTGGTTAATTTTGTTTTTATTTTATTTTTATATTTTTCTTTTTTATTTTATGTTATGATTTTATTATGACTTTTTAAAAATTATTTATATTTGAAGGAAATTTTAATAAAATCATATGAATTGTATGAATATAACATTTTGCTAATAAATTTAAAACTATTTTATTTTATTTTGGAGAACAAACATTTTGAACAAAGCTACGGATGTTTGTTCATTTAAACTTTCCTGATTTTCTATTATCTGATTGTGGTAATATAAAGGTTTTTATTTTATTATGTCACATTTTAATTTGAAAAAAGAAATTTACTTCGGATAATGCAAAAATAAAAATAACTGTTTTAATCGATTTATGTCGAATCGATTTTCGTTATTTTAGAATAAAGGCTCGTTGAATATGACAATAAGAACACCTAGATTTAAATAAAAGCAACTGAGTTTAATTAGTTGAACACTATTTAGAAGTGGTTGGGACATCTTCGAAGAAAATTAACTTTCTGATCATATAAAAGAAAATTATAATTATAAAATGCTTTGATATAAATTAGTATATTTTACGAAGGCGATGAAGTGTTTTTTCGTTGAATATGACAATTAGAAACGAAGTTCTAATTTTAAAATTAATTAGATTTTTAAAATAAAAGTAGAAGATATTTTTGAAATTTTAACCATGTTGAATATTCTTCTGTTGCTCCTTTATTCCATCCATTTATATAATATATACATATCTCAATTATATTTTGTATACTATTACTATTCATGTCTTTTAATATTTTAGTATAATCCTGTCCTTTTTATGTAGATTCAGTTAATTAAAAAATTTTGTGAAATGTATTAATAATAATAAAATAAAAATTTTCCCGATTTGCTCACTTTTATTTGCTTTCTACTTGAAAATTCATAGCATTTCATTAATAATATCTAAAACTTTAAATAAAATAAACTTTATGGCATATTTAATAAGATTCATAACGGTACTTCTATGTTAAAATTGATGCGAAAAGCTTATTTTCAGTTACCATTAGTTCTAAATTATCAAAGGTTCAACTTTTTCAAAAATTCACATATTATGTTCTTAGAATTTAACCCTTTCAAGGCAGCATTTTCATTTTTAATATTTTTCAACTTGTTTTTGTTGTAGAAGTACCTTAAAAGTCTTTAAATAAGTAAAATAATTTTGTTTTTTTTAGATTTCTATTTCAAAAGTAGAGTTTTAAGGTGGTTATCATATGATACCATTAACCAGAATCGTACAAAATATTATTTTAATTTTTTTTATAGTACCTATTTGAAAAAAAAAAACAATTTCTTTTGTCAGATTGACGAGACCAACTCGGCACACTGTACATGACCAACGTGTTCTATGTATTTTAACAGACTAACTGCAAAGCCCACATTGCCTTGATGTTCCATAAGTGGGCATATGGGCTGATCGATCCCATATTTTTTCTAGCGAAACAAATGGTTTGTAATGGTTAGTTGATTGCGCAGTTGAAGAACTTTTTAACATATCGGCTTTGACTACATAGTCCATGTGATTATAATATTGGCTAATATTTTTGTTAGGTACACTTGATTCTGCTTAGTGGTATGTCTGAGATACCACATACATATTTCTTTCTTTTACAACCAAAAATATAATTTTTTTTATCTTATCTTTATAAAATATCCTGTCATTATATTTCAAAAATAAGAAAACTCACGAAACAATTCAAATTAAAGTTATTCCAAATTTTGGCGAAATTAGAATTTTAGTACTCTTTAATTACTCTAAAGTCCAGCAGATGGCTCTGAACTACTGCAATAACTCGAAGGTATTGTTAGGATACCATTAAGCATGCTTAAAAATAAATTTTTAACTGTGGTATTCTTACGATACCAGCAAGCTTGAAAAGGTGTTGGTATACTCGAATTTTTAATATTCATATTGGCTTAGAATAGAATCTTGCGAAATAATACTGCCTTCCTATTAGCTATTTTTCCTAAAAGCAATAAATATGTGTACAAACAATATAAGGTTGATTTTTTAATCATGTTCGTTGTCATTTGTTTTTTGGATGGTTTTATTTCATACTTCTAAATTTTTCGATGCGGTTTATCTACGAGTAGATACTACAAAAAATAAGACTAAAAGTATTAATGAACAGCAGAACTATCTACTAAGTCTCTTTGCACTTTAAATATTATTATTTTTTTAGTGCTGGCTTATGGTGATGAGTTGTTTATTGATTCTTTATTTGGATTTCGGGTTGTTTTATAAAATTCCTATAAAAAATGATATCATTGTCTTCTGCTGAATAATGTAGGAGTTTCTGTTTGATTTGTGTTTTGAAAATGAAGTAGCGGGATGCTTTCCGTACTTCTGGTATTGTTATAGGATACAGTAAAATTGGGAATAGGGTGGTTATTCCTCTTTCATCCGTTGCCCATGGAAGGGTACGACGAAGATGGAATTGTCGACCAAAGCCAAAAATTAAGTTTCAAACTATACCTAACGAATGTACAGCTTAGACTAATTGAGGATTGTAGAAAGAAAAACGTCGCTTTGGTCAGTAGGGATTTTATTAGAGATATTTAGATTGTGTTATTTTCGAATTTATTGCTGAGTGTAATTTTTCCAATTTTGCTTTATGTTCGAAGTAAGTTTGTGTAAGGTTTTGCTAATGTTTTCTTGGTGAATGGCGTAAAACTATGGAGTGCGACTTTTCTACGGATTTAGCAGGAATTCTGCAACTCTATATCGCCATATGCCCCTGCCCAGAGATCCTCATCAACTTAACAGTCTGTTGCATTTGCGTTAATAATTGTCGGGTGTTACAGCTATATTTTGTATTGAATTGGAAAACTGAAATCATTATTGTTTCACATCCGGATTAGATAATATACCCTACAGTTTTTTCCAACTGAACATTTTTATTATGACTTTTCATTGCTTATCGAACAAACGGAGATGAAATCAATATGGTGGATACCATAGTCGAATTAATAACACACTGCATCACTTGTAAAACGTACCGAATGACGGAATTTAAAGTTGAAATCCGAATATAAAATTACTGAACAAGTAAGAAGAGTATGTCTCTATTTATATACCCAGTCCGAAATCCGATCACTTTTTGTTATTTGTATAATACACGGGAGCATAGGTATTCGGACCAGAATATGCCTGGTAAAAAGGTTAATGTACTTTCTAGTACAGCGATTTAATTTGTTATTCTACAGTTATACTGATAAAACGGATAAATTTAAGCGAATTAATTAGGAGTTTTATAAAGGTATATGGATCAGAAGATGGGCTTGGAAATATTCCGTATTGAATTATAAAAAGTGACAATTGATTCTTAATAATATGAAAAATGATTGCTTAAAATATGCTATTCTAAGTAAGGTGATATAATGTACAAAGAACGCCGAATATACTATTAGAGTTCATAATACTATCACATTAAGATGCTATTAACACTCGCATATTGGATCTCTAATATCGTGTTATTATGCAACGATTGAATAAACAAATTAAATACACGAATTGAAAATTTAACAAAGGGAATTTGCGATTTAACAAAAATATCACTAAATTTTTACAATATTTTAATAATAAAACCCAACTAAGTATGTGATTTTATTAGTACTTACTTTTTGTTTTTATGTTTTTTTTTCTTATTATTATTTTATTTTTTGTTATTTTATTGGATTTGCTCTGGTTTTTTCTTGGTCAAATATAGAAAGGGAACCATCGATTTTTTTTTAATTTATGTTTTTTTTTTTTTGTTTTTTTTGAGTAAAATAACGACTAAATTTTGATTTTGTTATTTATTTTCTTTTTTTTACAATCTCGTGCACCAATTTTCTTCTTATAAAATTTTTAATACTAATAAATATTTTATTGAGACCTTTTCTGATATATATAGCTACATATGTATGGATGTATTTATTTATGAGAGTATGTATATAGCTCTATATATTAAAATATATGTTTGTACTCTTTTATAGATTACATTTAATTTTTTGATGAAAATTAACTGGCAGGTTGAATGAAATTGAACGAAATTGCATAAAAACGCTTTTTTCTTTCTTTTTATAATTTTCATTTTTTTTCACTGTGCCTTTTGTAGGTTAATTTTTTTTTTGTTTTTATTTTTGTTTGTTTGTTTGTTTTTTTTTTTTTTGGAAGTATAGACAGGCATTGTTAAGAAGAAAAAAAAATTTTCAACACTTTTCATTTACTACACTAATAATTTGTGGCAATACTTCTAAATTCATCGAAATTAAAGCAAATTTTTAAAGGTATAAAATGGGTTGACGATTCAAGAGAGGTTATCAGTTGAGTTTTACATTTCATACTGTAATCAAATTTAGTTTTAAATAGACATTGGTGCTGAAACTTCCTTAAGTAAAGTGAATATGATTACAATGGTGAGTGTACATAATAAATAATATGACAAAATAATTAAATTCGAAGGATTCAAATACATTTCCGGTTAAGGATATTAAAATATTTTTGTGAATGAACTGAATGAACTGTAAAATAATTTTTTTCTTTTACAGAAAACTTCATTCATAATTGGTGTAGTGATTTCATGTTATAGCATTTATTCAACAAATGCTGGTCTTCTAGAACATCATCATCAAAATGGTGGTTATGGTGGAGGATATTCATTGTATAGTGGATCGCATTCAAATATTGGTAGTGTAGCTTCAGGTAGTGGAAACGGTGGAATAGGATTATCTCATGAACATTCTGGATATTCAAGTAATAATGGTGGTGGAGGCGGTGGTGGTAGTAGTGGTGAACATTCTACTACATTTTATGTAAGTGGAAATAGTGGATTTAAACCATCAATGTATGAATCTATTGCTGGGCATGGTAATTATGGAAACGGTGGTGGACACACTACTACCTATGGCAATGGTGGTGAACATATTGCTTATGGTAATGGTGGTGGACATACTACTACTTATGGCAATGGTGGTGGACATGCTACTACTTATGGCAGTGGTGGCGGACATAATATTATTTATGGAAACGGTGGTGGTGGTGGTGGTGGTGGTGGTGGTGGCGGTAACGCATATCAACAAAGTCATACAATTGCAATTCTTGGAAAAAGTAATGATGCAGGAACTGGTTCAGGATATGGCGGTGAAAATAGTGGACATGTTTCTGATGGTGATTCTTCTTCTTATGGTCATGGTGGTGGTGGTGCTAGTGGTGGATATACATATGTAACAGGTGGAGGTGGTGATGAAGGTAGTTCATCAGGTAATGGTTATCATTACGTAAATCCTTATAGTCAACAAGCACATGTAAGTGATGTTGCCGGAAATGATGTTAATGGTGGAGGTCATGCAACTGGTGATTATAGTTCAAGTGCACCACATGGTTATTATGCAGTTAGTCAAAATGTTGGAGGTTATAGTAATAATGATAATTCAGGTGGTCATGTTGAAGGTGGTGCTATAAATCAAGCTGGAAGTGAAGAATATGGTCATTATGAAAGTAGTGGAATTGGTAATTATGCTGGTTATGATCATCAATCACAACAATTATCAACTGGAGGAGGTGGTAATTATGAACAATTGAGTAGTTCTGAAGCTGGAGGTCATGACATTGGACAACATCATAGTGGTTATTCAGGTTCTGCAGATGCTGGTCATTTAGTAAGTAGTGGTGTTGGACATGATAGTGGTTCAATTGGTGATGTTAGTTCTTATAATCATCATGAACATCATCATCATGTTCCCGAAGATCATCATTCATCAATACCAATTTCAAAGCATATTAAAACTATAAAACATTATCCAGTGCCAATTGTTAAAAAAATTACAGTTCCTATTAAAAAACCTGTTACAATTCCTGTACCACATCCAATTATTGTACCAATTTCAAAACCAGTTCCAATTGAAATTCCCATCACAAAAACAATTCAAGTGCCAGTTGAAAAAGAATTAAAAGTTCCAGTTGAAAAAATTGTTCCATATACTGTTGAAAAGAAAGTACCATTTCATATTGCAAAACATGTACCATATCCGGTTGTGAAATATATCACTGTTAAAGTACCAAAACCATACCCAGTTAAATATCCAGTTTATAAAACTATTATTCATAAAATTAAATCACATGGTTGGTAAAATATGTAGTTTTGTTACTATTGCCTAGGTGATTTATATTATTCAAAAATTGAGAACTTACTATACTATGTATTATATTTTTTATTATTATCATTATTGTTGTACTCAATTTATTGTAAAATTGTTAATATTTTTTTGTTATTATGAAATAGTCTGATTATATTGTATGTATGTAATTTGTGCTAAAACAAATTTGAGAAGCTACAAAAACTGATGTGATTTCATCTATGAAAATCATATTCAACTATGTGATGTGTATTATTTAGTTAAAATGTCTATTAATTAATATAATTAGTTTAAAATTTCCCTGTATATATCTATATAATAATATAATAATTATGTAATCATATTGTTATTTTAAGATAATATTTTGATTATAATTAAAAAATAATAAACGAAATATTTCCTTATTGTTGAATATTTGAAAATAAAAAAAAAAAAAAATAATCAAATTTTTTTTATTACAATGTTCGTGATTTAAAGAGGAATAAATGAAGCATTTCCAATTTTACTTGTGATGACCAATCCATGTTAATTACATTTAAAAATCAAATTTAACTAATTTTGAAATATTCGAAAAATTTGTTATTAAAATTTTGTTAAAACTGCAATCAACAAAGTATTTTAAATTTATAAAATTAAACTCATTCGATTTGATTAAAAATTTGAAGATGTGAAAATGCTTAATAATTATTTTTTATTCATATTTTCGTTTTGTTTTCCACCTGAGATACTCTTCGTAATTATGAATGAAAAAATAAATAAAAAGGTGAAAAAAGTAGCAGCAGGTGGCGGTTTTATATTATAATTTAATTTTATAACACTAGTTATGAATTTAGAGATAATTATGTTTATTTATATTTTATAGAATATGGTGTAGACTCTAGGTGAAACAAACAAAAATTAAATAAATATCAAAACTCTAGGTATGTTTCACTAATTTGATTAAATATTTTAATCGATTTTGGTTATTATACCATGATCAGAAGACTGAACCTAACATCAGCTAACTAACAACAACTAACTAACATCAGCCTTCTGATAATGGTGTATTAACTGAAATTGATTAAGATATTTAATAAAATTAGTGAAACATACCTAGAGTTTTAATATTACATTTATTTAATTTTTATATTGTTTCATCTAAAGCCTACACCATATTCTATAAGGTATAAATAAACTATAATAGTTTTTATTAATTTAATAGTTTATTTAGTTGCTAGTTTATTTAGACTGTTAATTTAATAGCCTATTGTATTTACTACAATAAATTATGTTGCTATTATCTTAAAGAAAAATATATAAAAATTGTATTTTGGAAAATTAGGTAAGTTTTCCAACTGTCATTTTTTTTTTAAGTTAAAAAACTTATTTATTTAAAACTTATATTTAAAAAAAAAATAATGTATATACATAATATTTATTAAGCTGTTAGCTCTTTCGGTTTTTTTTCTACTTTTTCAGTTGTATTTAACTGTTCAATCTTTTCCTCTACTTTACTACTTTCAATTTGTTCAACTGCGTCTTCTTGTACATCATCAATTCGATATGTTATTACAGCCGTTTGTTTTGGAGGTAACCAATCTGGAATAATCTTATCATGTAATCTCCATGAACCATAGGCATTTGAAATATGTTTTTCGAAAGCTACATATTCTTTAGCTATTTATGCCCGAAACTATCATTAATAGCTAAAGATTGCTGTGTATGAAATCGAACAATATATTAATTATTAACATCAATATTAAAAAAATTGATTTAATATTATTTATTGTAAACACCTGATTTTCCTTCTAACTCAATATAACTTTGATGAACTGTTTTTAATTTTTTAATAATTTTGTCATATATCTTATATCTTATTATAATTAGTATATATTTTTTTTTTGTCCGAAGCCTTTTATAACAACAACAATAATAATAAAAAAACAGTTCATTAGAAATGAAAGAAATTGAGAATTGAGAGAATAAATCATTTTTTTTTAATGTATTATGGAAGTAGGTGTAAGTAGGTAGAAGTAGAATGTAGTGAGAAAAATAATATTAATACATTATTATGAGAAATATATTTACTTTACATTGCTGTTGGTGTTTTGAGTTGTGGTCATACTTTTTTAAGCTGCCAAAACTTTATTAGATTAGCTACCAAAACTTTATTAGATTAGCAATGACATTAAACTATTTTTTCAATATTGTAATTTTTTTTATAGTATAGATATATTTTAATATTTACTTTTTTCACTTTATTATTTATTTTTTTCACTTTAATATTTATTTATTTCACTTTTCAAACTAATTTAGCTCAGTTATTAATTATAGTCAAATAGTTTTTTTTTTTAATTTTCCTCACAATGTTTATTATACACATATGCACGTATTCCATCTACATTTTTAGTAAACTTCCAAGACATACATTCGACTATTTTTAATAACTAAGACAATTTTATTTTTGCTTCATTTCTCACCAGCTCATTCACGGATTTCTTCACTGAAACTTCAAATATCTAGCAAATCGCATTCAAGTTATATTGGTCTAATTTAATTTAATTTTAATTAAAATTTAAATTGTTTATTTCAATTGATGAAAAATAAGAAAAACATAATTAAAGCTATATTTAAGTTTAATGGAATTAAACTTTGCTTAAAAAAAATATATTAAAAAATAAAAACAAATAAGAAAACAAAAATAAAACAGATAAAAAGCAATTAAAGAAAATTACTCTTTTAAAAATTAAAATATTCAAAAAAAATTTTTTTTATTCCGTTCAAATATCATGAATAGAGGAAAGAAAATTGCGTTTTTATTAAATTTTCTTTTATTAATAGCCAAGCAATAATAGGTCTATATTAATAAATAATAATCAAGCAATACTCTTTTGTTTGTTAAAATTTAAATTTGAAAAAATTCACTTAATGTTAATCTCTATGTTCTGGTTGAAATTTTTTATTTAACATTTTTTCGGCCCAAAAATCATTGGAATTGATTTCTTTATATTATATCTAATATTATAAAACTGTACTTATTTATATCGTATGAACTTATTAAATAAGTCCAACTGTATAAAATTTTGTGAAATTTAAATTTTGTAATGAAAATCTGATGAAAATTAATTAATTAAAAATTCATGCCCAATTTTCATATTCTTATTCTATATTCTATAATCTTAGTCTATTCCAAATTTATATGAATTTTAATAGGGTTTGTCATTTTTAGAATTACTGTTAAAGATTTTAATCTATTTATGATGATATTGTAAAAATGAAAATAATTAATTATTATTTTTATACTTTTAAATATTAATTATTATTCTAAATTGAGATGAATAGCAAACAAATTCTAAGAAAGCTAAGGGTCACAACTACAATTATAATATAAATAGAGTGAGTAGTGATTATAATTTCTAAATATAAAAATTAATTTTATAATTATTCATCAAATTTCTACTTAAATGATTTGAAAATTATTATTCTTAATTTAATTCAAAAAAGCTAAAACAAAAAATGATTTTAAAAAAAAAAGTATTTTACAATACAATTTCCATTACCATTGGCTATATTATAAGTCATCTCCAATAATGAAATATTCGAAATTAAAAGAAAAAAAATAGCTATCTATGGATAATAATCGTTATAAGCAAAAAAAAAAAAAAAAAAAAAAAAAACAAAAACAAAAAAATATTAAATTTCTATCTCACAAATTAAATTGAAATTGTTTTTTGTTTCCAATTTGTTTTAATTTTTTTTATTATTGTTAATTTTGAATTTTTAATTAATTTTTTTTTTTTGCTAGTTTTTTTTGCAATAAATATTTTCCACTCTAGATAAGCTGAGAACTAAAATATAAAACAAAAAAAAATAGTAAAAAGAAAATTATAGGGAAAAAAGAGGAATTAAGCGTCGATTCTATATATAAGAATTTCTTGAGCCGGAAAATTTAGTTTTGATAATTTTTTCTATATTTTTGCTTTTGCTTTATCATTATTACATTTTATTACTATATGTATAATAATTTCCCAGCTTTTAGATGAATACTGTAATTTGTTTTTTTTTTCCTTAGATTCATCTTTTCAAAAACAATAACAACAATAACATTTTTATATAATATAATATTAATCATAATAATTCGAAAAACTCCACCTTCTTCAATTTACAAAATATAACTGTTGTCCTATATAAACAATATCGCATCTATTTTCTTTCTTCGACGCAAAAGCCGGACAAGGAAGAGATAATCTTTTTAAAATAAAATGGAAAAAGGGGAAAACTCAATAAATATTCTCATAAAAATTCCATTATGAACTTAATGAAAATATGATTTTTGACAATTTCACCCCAAGAATATTAAAAAGATATCTATTGTATGATGTACATGTACATGGTGTGGATACATTTTTTTTTTTAAATGGGAAATGCAATGAAATCATTATCGCACTTACATTTATATAATATACACACAAGGTTTTCTTAATATATCTACTTGGATGAATGTAAAATTTTAGGTATTGTGAAGTAAATTATTATAAATTAAAGTCATTCATTTTATTAAAGACAACATTCTACTGTATATTGTATCTATATATTATGCTGAAATTCAGTGTAGATTAATGAATGAAATTTGAAAGAAAGAAATTCCTATGTTTTCATTTTGAAAGTATCCAAATGTTGGTAATGTAATGGTAATAATCGAAATAATAAAATAAATAATTGTAAAAATAAATTTATTTGATTGGATTTACTTTAGAATTACAATAATAATGGAATGTTATACAAACACTATTATAAGCGTATAAGGGCAGTTTTATATTATGTAATGACGATATAATATGATTTGTGGTAAAAATACAAATACCATGCTGGTTTTTACAAATAATATTTAAGATTAATATAGATTCAGGAACTATAAGAATATATTAGTAATATACAAGGTATATCCGTTAACAGTGTATCAAATCAGGTTATTATATGGAAACGTTTCTGGTGGGCCAATGCAAACATGAACATGACTATCAATAAAATAATAATTGTTTTCAATCGGTTAAAATTTTATAATCTGTTTTAAAGGATTATTTAACTTCAGGATAGACTTGAAGGTTTTTTAGGTAACCAAGAAAATGCCGAAATGCTGAAAAATTACTTTATTCACTACCACTACCACTTTGGCTTAGTTCTTCTATTTCGATTCTAATTTAAATGCATAATTACTAATAATAATATTTACTTATATTTACTTATGATTTTTATTTTTCTGCAAACAGCATATATCTGTTTTAGTATACGTACTTATTTTACAAATATTTTTCTCATTAACGGTAGCGGTATTTTACTAATCCTATTAGATGATGATACACGTTTGATGTGCTTGCGCTAATCATTAAACTGACAGTAATAAAAGCCCACATGGTAAAATGCCCAAAAGAATATAACTCAAAGAAGAATGCGGAAAAGAAAATTACTAACCCAAGAAAATTGCAAAATGTAAGGTAGGCTTCAATATTGTATCAATTTCGATTGAATAAATATTGTCGCAATATTGCATGAAAGCATTTACATGAAGCAATTTTCATACAATATTGATTCAATGTATGTATTTTTTGATTGTAGCTGTTATTAGTTTTGTTTTTGCTGATCGTAGATTCGTAGATATTATTTTTGTTTGAATGAGAGAAGAGATCTGCTGAAAATATATTATTTTAAAAATGAAAAGAAAGCGAAATAATGCAAAGTATATAAGTTGTTCTAATGAAGTGGTACGAATGGTAGTCGAGGAGTTTATACACTTACTGTTAGATGCGCAATGAAACATTAATTGTTATATTGATAATACTTGTTTTTAAGAATAAAAATTTGTACCTATATCTACTACTTATTTGTTTTGTAATAGTCAATATTGTGCTTGTACATTAATTGTAGAGTGAAATATTTTGAAAGTAAAGTATTATTTTTTATTTTAATTTTAAGAAAACAACTAATATTTTTTATTAGCATAAAATAATTAATTAAAGGTTTTTACTTGCCATTTTATACTTTGCATATAAAATTTATTCTAAATATTTAAGTCAGGTTACTCTAAATAATTACAAATTAAAGGTGTAAATATTCTAGTAATATAAGCTCGTGAAATATAGAATTAAAATATATGAAAATAACATATTGTGCAAATGCAGTAAGGCAATAAATAAAATAATAATAATAAATTTAATATTTTTTATGTGTTTAAGCCTGAAATCCAATCAAAATGACATGACATTGTTGACCTAGATTGTTGAGATAGAATGTCGCCCAGAGATAGAATGTCAATAAATGCGACATTTTTATTTTTATTTTGAAACAACAACAAAAACATTTATTATTTAATGATTTGGAACAACAACTGTTAAAATGAAATGTCGCAGTGTGACAACGACAAATTTTTCAATCAAACTTTTGTCACCGACTTTGTCTTATCGTACTATTTCTTATGATGTCATTTAGACAAATTTGTTCAAAATATAATTTGCCATATTTTGTCAACGGCAATGTCGTATCATTTTCATTGGACTTAAGGCTTTATAATGAAATAATATAGGAACGACATTTTGATTTTGGAGCATTTACTACCTAGACAATTAAAATGTTAGGGTGCTAAAAACCGCGTTTTTAATCTGTTTTCTATGCATGCATCATTATGGTAAAATATATGTGATGTTAACATATTTTCTGAGATTTGTTGAGCTTTATTGATTCCTAATCAATTATCTATTTATATAGTATATCTATTTGAATAATAATGTATATCCAGTTCCAGTTTTTGGAATTTCTTTATACAAATCCTTATTCAATTTCTTTATTTATTTATTATTAAATTTGCGTAATTGTTTCATGAGGCTTCCACTGATATTGTACGAGATAGGAGCCGCGTTTGTTAGACCTTACAATCTCTTATATTTAACAAGAGACGGAGAGATATCAACAACGCGGTTCCTTCAATTTCATTTACACATTTTTTCCACATATTTAAAAAATTCATATTTTTTATTTTATGTTAAATTTTAATAAGAAATTTAGGAAGTAAGTATTATATATATATATATAACTGATTTTGGGGAGTTCATTAAATGTAAGATATGAAAAATATTACTATATTGATTTCATCATAATGTCTGAAATAAATAATAAATTCAGAATTGCATCAACACCACGCATCAGAAAAATTTATCATATATCATAAAATGGAGCATTAAAATGTTGTTGAAAACATCAAATTATTTTTTTCAACATTACTGTTTATGATGCGCAAACTTGAGAAAACTGCGCATTATAGAATTTTTTTATGCTTTGTTTGCTGTTGTGATAAACATCTGGTTGATATTTGTCATTTTATATGTTTGTTCAATTGTATCACGTGATTGAAATACATTTTGTGTGAAAGTTCAAATTATTTTAAAATAATTTTTTGTTTAAGGTTACACTTATACTACTTAATAAATAACAAAAGTGCGATTTTTTGTTCTTTCTTTACAAATTTTTATATTCTATTAGTATATCATCATATTTTGATGGTTTATAATTTTCCAAAAATACGTTCAAAGCGATATTAAATAAAATTATATTAGTTTTAATTAAATTTTCCAACCACCACTGTTAAATTCTGATAGTTTTAAAATGTATTAATTGCAAAGCAATACAAAGAATCATTTACAAATTACATCATGAATTTTGTATTGAAGCAATACTGATATCATATCATGATTGGCAATGTTACATTTCTGAATTTATAGTATTCCAACAAAAAATATCAAATCAAATATTTAATAAAACCGTTTCTGAAAAAATTACTTCCGTGCAATTGCACAAGGGAATCCCTAGTATTAATATAATACACATGATTATTATTCGATAATACATTATAATATAGTTCTAATTAAATATGTATAATCTTCATGGAAATTATTTAATTTTTTCTTAATAAGAATTTTCCTCTATTTATGCTCAAATAATTTCTTTTGATATAAAATTGTTACTATTAAAATATTTTAGATTAAATGTAATGAAAATATTTTCAAAATAAACTTCCGTAATCTTAATCTGTATATTATACATCTTAATACCTTTGAATAAAAATTTTTGTAAAGAAATAAAAAAAAAAGAATTATAATTCAATTACAAAATATTTTCTTTCAATATACAATTATTCAGCATATTAGTTTTCAAGTATAATCGACTCATCAAGAACTCTTCAATTACTATAAATACAACAACACCATAAGATTCAATAGTATACAAAAAAAAAAAAAAAATCATCAAATGTATGTTTATGAAAAGAAAATGTTTTTTCATATTTTTACTTCTTTTAATATTGATTTTTATTTTTATTTTTTTTTACATCCCTTTAATTTTCGATTTTCTTTTATACTAGAATATAAATGCAATCGATTATTAACGCTGTTGATCCTTTCCTTCCTGTTTCCTTTACAAAAAAAAAATATTGTTTTTTTTTCTTCTTTATATAAATTTTATATATATATATATATAAAAGTATTAAGCATATATTTATTTTTTGTTTTTTGTTATTTATTTTAATGTATTTTAGTTTTAAATCTGTTGTATATTAATAACAAAATAAGAAAATTTTATTCTGCGATTTCAAATAAAATAAAAATGCCACTTTACTATAACAGAACGGAACATAGAAAATGCCAACCACACAGCAGGAATAACTTTTCAATTTTGAATGGTTTTCATATTGAAAGGAATATGTAGAGAAACCAATATAATAATATAGAGAACGAGAGAGAGAATGAGAAAATGATTTTGAGTGAATTTTATAAAAAAAAAAAGAAAAAAAAGCGGGGTTGAGTAAAAAAAAGAATTAATATAAAATCTTTAATATTTATAAAAGTCAATTGAGATTTTTGTATACATATTTTCATTTTGTTTTTGTTTTACTCACAAGATTTATAATAAAGTAGCAAAAAGAAGAAAAACATAAAAAAATTACAATAATAACAATAATAAAACGAATAATAGTGAATTGGATTGTTTGTAAGTAACCACCGAGTGTTCGATGTAGAAAGTTGACAGACTGGTTTTTGTTGGTTATTGTTGTTTTTATATCTTTTGGCAAAATTATGTCATTTTAGTCTTTGGACATTCTACAATCCTGTAAATAATCAGTTAGAGTCGGCCAATAAACCAGCCAAGCAAAATTCAATGTTTGCATATTATGTAAACAACAGAAAAAACTGCATGTATGAAAAGAAAGTAATAAATGTATATATACCATATTTCATACATTACATAGTATTTTGTGTGTAGCATTTCCATACTATAAGCTCTTATCAGGTATTGGGTTCACAAGAGTTTAATATTTCGTATAGGTATAATAAAGGTGGTGTAATTTGTTTAATGATTCACTTGGAAGTAAAATTGATTATAACTGACCTAATAAATTCTGTCGCTTAAGAAGTTACGTTAATGGTTAAAAGGTGTATACTTTCTTCGAGTCTTCGTTTAATTTATTAACATAACAAATATTTTTTTATTTGCACTCTGTTTTATTTAAATATATTTGATAATTATTATTAGACATTTTTTTTTACTTTTTTAATTGTTAGTAACTTAGATAGAATACATTTTTGTACATTGTGTACGGTACTGTAATTTATTCCCAAGCGGCAGAGATTAAACACCAATTCCAAACTGTTTAGTAATCCTGTGACTTTTTAGTAACAGAGTTTCTTATCCGTTTATAAACCAATACTAAATGGTTTAGAATCTGGTGATACGGGGTTGTGTACGTTACAGATAAGAAACGGTGTCTTACAAATGCTTCTAAAATGTAACTATAAAGTAACAATTGTTACTAAAATGTGTTTTTAAAATACCTTTCATTCAGTGTAACAGTTTGGAAACAGTTTAGTAACAGTGTGTTCATTTCAAATTAAATTTCAAGAATCATTCTTTCTCTTTTTCACTTTTAAAAATAAGTATTTTTATTTCATTTTTATGTATGTAAGAGCGAAAATATGATTGATTTTTTATTATGTTTTATTAAAAAAGTAAAATAATATGATGATGAAAGTAAAATATTCTAAATATTTTTAATACGAACATTTAAGTTTGAATTTAATTGGAATTCCAACTATGAAATCATAAACGAATTCCACTTTATCGACTGAAATTCACTTTCAGTTCGTAAAAATAAAAGGCTTTCTTTGAAAATTTAATTTTACATGTTATTGAAATAATTTTATAGTAACGAAATTCTACTAAAATCGCCACTTTACCATGAATATCGTCAGAAATTGTTAATAAAATCATATGAGTAAAAAATTTTCAACTGTGGGCGCATTTTTGTTTTATATACAATCTTGTATATTACATATATTAGAAGTTCATTAAGGAGTAGGAGAATGGAAATAAAATAAAAAGGTGTCTACTGCGCAGGACCTTAAATGCTTGTCAATTATAATTATTGATGATTGACCCTCGTTCGTTCGTTCGGTTGGTCGTTCGTTCGAGTTGTAGATTGTATATAAAACAATGATGCGCCCACAGTTGAAAATTTTTTACTCATATGATTTTATTACCAATTTCTGACGATATTCATGGTAACTATAAAATTATTTCGCTAAGTCGTTCGCTAGGTCGTTCGCTAGGTCGTTCGCTAGGTAGTTCTCTAGATCGTTTTCTAGGTTGTTCGCTAGGTTGTTCGCTACGTCGTTCGCTAGTTCGTTCGCTAGGTAGTTCGCTAGATCGTTCGCTAGGTCGTTCGCTCAATCGTTCGCTAGATCGTTCGCTAGGTCGTTCGCTAGGTAGTTCGCTAGGTAGTTCGCTAGATCGTTCGCTAAGTAGTTCGCTCAATCGTTCGCTAGGTCGTTCGCTGGGTAGTTCGCTAGGTCGTTCGCTAGATCGTTCGCTAGGTAGTTCGCTCAATCGTTCGCTAGATCGTTCGCTAGGTCGTTCGCTAGATCGTTCGCTAGGTAGTTTGCTAGATCGTTTACTAGGTCGTTCGCTAGGTCGTTCGCTAGGTAGTTCGCTAGATCGTTCGCAAGATCGTTGCTAGGTCGTTCGCTAGGTCGTTCGCTAGGTCGTTCGCTAGGTAGTTCGCTAGATCGTTCGCAAGATCGTTGCTAGGTCGTTCGCTAGGTCGTTCGCTAGATCGTTCGCTAGGTCGTTCGCTAGGTCGTTCGTTAGTTCGCTGAATCGTTCGCTCAATCGTTCGCTAGGTCGTTCGCTAGATCGTTATCGCTAGATTTTTGTTTCTGAATGTTTCAGTAATTCAGATTTAACTGCTACTAACTCTACCCTACAGATTTTATAAAATGCCTTAGTTTCATGAGAAGATGATGAAGACGATACAGGAGCTAGCCAACCTTGAAATTCTATTAATTCTTCCAAGTTGTAAAATTTTTCTTGTTTATGTTTAGCATTCACTATAAAATTTATATTTCAAAAGATTTAAATTTTATGTCCTAAATTGTAATATTACTTACTGACGATTTTTTTGGTAATTAATTAATTTTTAATGTAACTAAAATATAAATATTTCAACAAATTTAAATTTTGTATACAGAATCGTTAAAACTAAAAGCATCAAACCAAATCAAATTGAATGGCAACTGACAACTAGGTATAGTGGTACCACAATTAAAAAAAATTTATAGCTTTATAATCGTCAAAACCTCATTGTAGTGTATCTGTGTAGTAGACTATAGTTATGTAGTAAACAAAATTTGTGTGTGCAAAAACATTTACGACTAAAAATGTTTTCAGTGGTATAAAAAATTAAAAAAAAACATCGTAGTATTGTAATTGAAAAAAAAAATTGTATTTTTCATATTCAATGAAAATTCCCTATTTTAAGCCTATTTTCCCTTTTTCATTTTTTTATACAAAGAAAGGTTAAAATTCTCTGAAAAAGGGAAAATTTATAAAAATGTTAAATATCGCTTTGCGTCGCATCGCAATGATATTTTATTTTGTTTGAATCATTACAAATTTGTGTCGTTTTAGTTGAAATCTATTTGTATTAAATATTCTTATTGGTCACAAATTGGTTACATTAAACGTTATGTGTTTTAAAAAATTCTAATTTGTGACTTATTTTCTTGTATTTATAGTTACATTTTAGTCACTTGTGTTCAATATGTGTCTCACCTGTATCATGTTAAATGTGTTTCTAAGACACGCTTCATTCAGTGTAACAGTTTAGAAACCGTTTAGTAACTGTGTGTACTTTATTTCAAATTACAAGAATTATTCTTTCTCTTTTTCACTTTTAAAAATAAGTATTAAATTAAGTATGCGAGTGAGAGGAAAAATATGTTTAATTTTTTACGATGTTTTACTAAACAAGTAAATATATGCTGATGGAAATAAAATATTCTAAATATTTTTAATATAATAATTGGATTTATAACTCTGAAATCATAAACGAACTACACTTTACCGACTGAAATTCATTTTTAGTTCGTAAAAATAAAAGGTCCTCTTTGAAAATTCAATTGTCAATGTTATTGAATTAATTTTATAGTAATGAACTTGTACTAAATTCACCACTTTATCATAAATATCTTCATTTTCTAACATAAGCATTATAACTTCACTGAGATTGATTCTACTGAGTTTGTAAACAAATGAAAGACAACAAAAAATTAACACCTTTCGATACATATAACACACATTTTGGGTTCAGATAACCATCAATCAAATAACCAAAATAGTAACAGTTTAGTATATGTGCTACTACACATTAAAGAGACACGAGAAATCATCGGTTTAGTTACAAAACAAGAAAGTAACTTTTAAGTGAAAAAAAGAGTAGCATTTTAGAAACAATGGAATTAAATGTAACAATAATGTTACCATTCAAGTGTTTCTACTCTATTTCTTAACAATTTAGTAGTAGTCACCGAAAAGGTATAGAAGTTACCAAAACGTTACCGTCAATTGCGTCAATATAGTAACATTTTGCCGCTTGCGTTATACAAATTGGAACGAGAATAGTTTTGTCAAGTATTTTTTTTATATATTCTGGTATATGATATTAGATTAGATTATATTTTATGAATTTCAGAAAGGAATTTGTCACCTATATCACCGCAGCCGTAATAGGATATTCTTCAATGGTATGCTGGATAGCTCTCATTGTTCGCGGAACTCTGTTCGCAAATGGACAAGTCTGCTACAAGTGAACCCTTCGCATTCACAGATCAGATGTTCAATAGATTCATTCTCTACTTGACATATTCTACATAAATTGTTTTCGGTTAAACCCATTTTTTAAAGATGTTTCTTTATTAGTCAGTGATTCGTTATTATGGTTGCCAAGATACATATACCTGTTTCCTATTTAGGTTTAGAAGAGTTTTGGTTTTCTTGAGCGAGCATTTAGGTATGCGCATTTTTGATTGACGATTTCTAGCAACGTTTGTCCATAAATCCTCAAGTTCTTGCTTTTAATTTTAATACCCAAGCTTTTAATTTCATCCTAGCTGTGCTCAGGCGAATCCCGCATAACGGGCTTGACCATATGAAAGGCTTATGTGTTGCTTTACTAAGCTAGATAATCTGCAGCTTCGTTTCCTACTAAAATGTCCTGGTACCCACATTATTGTCAATTCATTTGTTTTTGTCAGGGTTTTAAGCATTTCTAAATAATCCCATAATAGCTTTGATGTGATGAGTTAATAGCTAGTGTGGTTGCTTTGCTGTCCGAGAGAATGTAGATTTTACACTTTTTGTAATTTTTTCTTAAAATCTCTGGCACACGGATTTCTATAAAATGCACTTCGGCTGGGAAAACTGGGTTTGTTGAGTCTAGGCTTAAGTAAATATGGGTTTTTCCATATACTCTCCATATACTCCTGCTCCTACTCCATTAATTTTCTTGGAGCCCTCAGTATACCATACTTTGTCGAAAGAAGGTGGGCAGGTTTCCTACGTCTATCTGCTGGTATATTAAATAATTAAATGAGGAAAACTACAATTATCATCACCAGCTATGTCTGATAGAATTATTCTCTAAGCTATTTTTTTAAATCAATAACAATAGAAAAATTCAATTTAACTTTCATACCCTGGTTGGGATTTGCAACCGGGACATGCTGATTAGTAGTCAGATCATATAAGCATTACACTATATATGTCAGCTTTAACTTTTAGGTTTAATAAATAAATTTAATATGAATTTAGAATGCTCTCACAATGAGTTTTTTAACATTTCTTTCTTATCGTTTTGAGTATGTTCGCCTAAATTTTGATGTACAGATAAACCGAATGAAAGAAACTGAATATTCCAAATTTGATATAACGAATATGCTGTAGGTTCCAGATGAAACGTCTAAAACATAGCCTTCTACAGATTACGTGCGAAATCTATAAGATATTAATATAATTTCGTAAAATAGATCTCTCTGCAAAACATACTCTGCTTTCGGATATGTTGCTTGCACTGCAACTGTAAAAAATCAACAGTGCTCACACTTTCGGTTATGTCCTTTGCACTGCAACCGTAAGAAATCAACAGTCATCCCGCTTTCGGTTATCCAATTAACGATAATTGACGATCGTAATGCTTTTTCGTTTATGTAAAATAGCAGTCTAATTTGAGCATACAAATACAAAGCAGCACGTATCTTTACAAAAATTTAATTTAAATGAAATTTAAAAATATACACGATAAATCTCAATTCACAAATCAAAAATTTGAGTTCGGTAATATCGAAGACACAACGTCAAAAATATGCATATTGTCTATTTGACAGTTGATTGGTTGAATCAAAAATGTTGATTGGTCGTCAATTCAGCATTACCAAAAGCAGGGACAGTTTTTTTTTATTTTAAATTGAATTTTTCTTCCACCTCTGATGTTATTTCATTATAGATGTTAATGTAGCAAATATCTATAATTATAATTGATAACCATTTAGGGACCTGCGCAATAGACAACTTTTCATTTTATTTCGTTTCTCCTACTCCTTAATGAACTTCTAATATAATATATAAGTTGTATATAAAACAATAATGCGGAAGTCATATACGATCATATAAAAGTATGCAAACCAAATGTTAATTACTATACTGATATACGATTAATTAATTTTTCAAATTGTATATATTAAATTTAATTAATGGTATATCATTATTAAAATCATCTATTGGACGATAGTCGAGCTAATTAAAGAATTTGAAGAATTCAAGGATCGATTATCGTCCCGAAATAATGTTGGTTGGTACAAAATATGACACTGGAGAAACATCGTCATATATATATAATTTTACTAACTAAATTTCCGGAAGAATATTCTTCCTTCTTCTTGATTCAGCAGCTGAAGCGACAACATTTTAATCAAAGAAGGGTAAATGAATCCTGAATTAACTTATTAGAAATAAGTATTATAAGAAAATAAAATTAAATTGTATAAATTAAAATATTAAAATTGAAAATAAAATAAAATAAAAATTAATTGTATAAATAAAGAATTCAAATTAAAAATAAAGTTAAATAAAATAAATTATAATAATAAGAACAAATAAAATAAAATTCGCACACATATGAAAATTTTTTACTCATATGATTTTATTATTCAGCAAATACATTATGCATATGTGAGATCTTATTAAACTAATAAACAAAAGCAAACGAATCAATATTATGTACTTGCAAATGAATCTTGCCAAAAAAAAAAAAACAAAGAAACAAATTCATCTAAAATAAAAAATATAAAAACAACAAATAAACAAATCACTTGAATTCTTCATTTTTATCTTTTTAAGTAACTGTTTCTAAATTTTGGTTATTTGTAGTAATAATATAGTTTTTATTAAAATTATGTATTATGTAGGTATATATATACATACCTCTTTAATGACAAAATTTTTTATTTTTAGTAATTTTATCCACTAAATGCCACTTACTATAGGGAATATATCGGAAACGAAGCAGTGTATGAGGGACGTGTATTTATGTGTCCTAAATAAAAAACTTACTAACCACAAAACTTTTTATTAAACACGAGTGATTTCTGCTATATCGTGCAAAGTCTATGTCAGTACGTAAATTACTGTTTTTTTAAAAACTTTAAATTTGACTTCAACTTGAAATATAATTACTCAACAAGGGCCCCTAGTATTTAATATAACCCACAAAATGTTTGATATTTATCTGAGAACAATCATATTTCATGTTTTAGAAGAAATTTCATATTATTAGATTTTTCGTGGAACATTCCAATATCATAAAATTGATTTGGAATGTTGGAAAATTGATCTTATAGTGTTCAGTACAGTATATTACTTTATTTTATCCTTATTTTAATGTTTTAAAAATTGTTCTTGGTTGTTTTGTTTTTGTTTTATTTTTATGTTGATTTTAACTTTCAATCCATTTTGCAACGAGCAAAAACGTTGATGTGCTTTATGGTGTGTAAATGCTATTTTGTCCCAATTTCAAATTTATTGCAATACACTTACATACAAACTTATACAAACGCGCAAAATAAATATAAATTTATATAAAATAATTTTATATAAAAAAAATCCATAAAAATAAATTTCATTGAATTCAATTCCTTGTTTCTTATTTAAAAACAAAAAAAAAAATAAATAAATAAAACCAAATTTAATTCGAGGATTTATATTTGCATAAAACAGGAAAAGAGTCCTGCAACGCAATAACACAGAAAACAAATCAGAAAAGTAATTTTTATTTATTTTATTTTTTGTTATTTAAAAATTTTTGGATTTTTTTTCTTTTTTTTTGCAAAATACAAACATACTTACATGAGTAATTTTTATGTTTATATCGAATAACACAAACCTACACAATGTTCTTGACGATTTTTTTTTTAACGTTTTCGATTTCAAATAATATAATTTTACTCACTACACTCCTTTATGTATAATTTTTGATATTGACTCTTGAAATCCTGTAAAGATTTTTTTTTTTCGTATTTTTACCACCTTGCGTGTAGTACCTTCGTTTTCTTAAATTATTGCGAAAAAAAATTGTTTATTGAGTTTTAGAACTAATCATGTTCAATTGTTAGACTCATTTCATACAGACTTAAATTTCTTGAACATTTACAAGAATTCAAAGTCAATATAATCAATGTAATTGAAAAATTTTATAATCATTTGTCCTTGAAATCCAAATCTAATCGTTTTGACGAATGAAATAAAATAATTTTTTTTTTTTTTTTAAATTAACAAAACCAAAAAAAAAAATAAAAAAATCGTAATTATGGAAAATTTCTAGCATATGAGAATTAAAATTAAAAATGTTTCATATAAAATTTATTCATTTCGATATAAAATAAATTAAATTATTTATTTTGAATATAAAAATCATGAAATTTATAAAATTGGGAATATGAGTGAAATTAAATACAAAAAATATAAGTATGAAGAATTCATAGGATATATTAATGAGAATAATGGGTAGATATGAATTCACTGGGCTCGAATATGACCACAATCTTCTTAAGATTTTATTTGAATCTGCATAGCCATTAGTTAAGTGCTAAAATAGTCTAATATAGAACAATCTAGATACATGGATGATTTTAAATATTCAAAAATGAACTCAGAACCACTACCAAGTAATAGTATCATAACTCTTAGAAATCATAAATAAAAGAAGTGAATAACCTTAAACAATGGAAGTTAACAAGTCTATTACATATGTTAGTGTGGGTGCAAAATACGTTTTTATATGTGCCACTAAGTTAAAGAAAAAAACTTCGGTACAACTACACTGTAACCATTACCAAGTCTTACAATTACAAAGAAAAAAAGTGCAACCATATACGACTGTTAAATAAACTGTATTTTAAAACAAAAGTGTTAAAAAAAATGTACGGTATTTGAGAAAAGTTTGTTTGACGATCATTGATGTTTTTTCTTAACGCTATCAATTTTAAAATGGTTAATTATTTTTGTCCATATTTTATCAAAATATACTGTAAGCTCTAGATAAAAATAATATTTGTAAATAAAAAAGCTCAAAATTTTAAAGGTATGTTTAATTAAATTTAATTATAATTTTGATCGATTTTGTGTGTTAGCCCCATTAGTATTTTTATGACGGAAATTTAGAGCCTTATCTACTACTTCCTATAGTGCTATGAAGCAGAAAAAAAATCACTCTGTAAATACTTAATAATATTGTACTTCATATTTAAAAACGGAGAGCTTTCGTTGTTTATGATTCGGTTTTCTTTGTTTTACCTTAAAAAAAATCAGAGTAGAACGCGTTATAAACCTATTATATCAAATGTTTCACCCAAATCGTATATCTGGTATTGGTTTACATTCAGTAAAATTGGTTATCTACTTAAATATAACTTTTCGAATTTTTGGATGATTTCGTTTTTTTGATTTATGTATGTTGGTGTCTATTTTGTACGTAATGTATTTGTTCTAAAATTCCGTCCTAGTTTTCAAATAAATTTCTATTGTAAAATCAATACTTTGTTTCACATGTCTACATTTATTTCATCTGTACCAATCCTAAGATATAAAATTTCGTATCTAGCGTAATTACTAGATTCTTAAAAAGGCTCTTTAAAATACATGTATTATTCACTAACAATATTATAAGATCTAACGTATACATTCTAAACGTGTAATGAAAATTAACCAAAATATGCCAATAACTTTTTAACAATCTTATTTTTCACATAAATATAATTTATTTGAAAATAAAATATTTTAAGTTGTTTAATCAATAAAAATATTTTTTAGGAGTTTCAAATTAAATTTATTTACTTCAGAATCGTTTTTCAAATCAAATTTTCGATTTTATATGATTTTCTATATAAAATCGTTTTTCAAAAATATATACGAGTTTTTAATAGGCAGCACTGTTTATATAATATTTTTTAGGGTATGGTTTATTTGGTAATAATATTTTTTGTTTTAAATTATTATTAAACTAGTTGTAAAGTCCGTCTCAAGGCCGCGTTCTAATTAAAAAAAAATAACTTCTTGTGAAACTGCACAAAAAAAGTGATTTCTAAGAAATGTAATCAAATATTAGATGTATTACGCTAAGTAAGGTGCATAAATCTTTTTTTTTCGGTACCAACTTTACTACCAACTTTCAAATTAAATTTATGTGGAAATGGTTTGAAATTCGTTCGTTAATTGTATCAACATCAGAATTTTTTGGGCAAAATATTGCCTTTTTTGAATAGTTAGCAAAATTATTCACATTTAGATTATGTCCAAAAATTTCTTGTAGGTACGATACAATTATTGCAAATCATATTCAAAGGAACTTCGATTAAATTTGGCAAACTTTGATCATTCGTTAGATCACCATCTACCACAGCTAATACACAGTTTCATAACATAATTATTTTGATCAAAAACCTTTAAAAAAATAAAATTGAAATCCAAAATTACTATCCATTTAAAATAACAACTATATATATATATATATATGCATGTGCTCATAGTTTACAATTATTCATATTAAACATAATGTAGCTATTCATAATTTCAAAATCAATTCTAGAATATAAATATTTACATACATATTATATCGTCGCATGAGAATTATTTTATCCCATAAGCCATTTAGTACATTTTGAGTAAATCGATTTTAAATGTTTAGGGTGAAAATACTAAAAAACCAGCCGATAAATATTTAAATTTTTTACATTGTTAATTTAAATTGAACAATTTTGCACTTAAATTTAAATTTTGAAGATAATTAGTTCATATTAAAAAAAGTGATGGTCATTTTAATTATTGGAAGTAAATTATTAACTTTATACCACCTCATACATAGCTTTTCTTATTTGTTCTTGATGTATGACATGGTACAACGTTTTTTTTTTGGATATGTGACAATATAAAAAGTAAGAAGTAATTTGTTTAAAATAATGGTTAAGAAGTGATATGGAATAAAGTAATATCAAATACCGTTAATATATAAAGATATATTATTCATATATTAACGGTCTTTGGTAATTTTATATGGGTTTTTAATATGGCTTTTTTTTTATAATGAATAAGTCGAAACAAGTCGGGAAAATTTATTAAATAAAATATAATGAACAATTAAAATGGTAATTCTGTAATAAAAAATAGAAATTGCAGAAGTTTTTCTTAGAAGTAAAATATCAGTTTTTCAATAAGAGCCAACCCCAGTATCTATAATCAAAGTAATTTTAATATTAATTTAAAGTAAACAAATATTTTTTTTTATTTAAAAGAAAATAAACTTTTATTTCATATATTTGTGAAGTTGCCTTAATCTAACAGGTTTTTTTCAAATGTATTTAGTTTTCGTTTGTAATAAAATATTGATCCTGCTTCTTTAGGTAGACTAAAAACACTTTGCAAATGATAAATTACAGTGATTTTTGTCTATATTTGAATCAAATCAAACAAAACATCTTTTTTATGCATTTGAATTGCAATTGTAGCAATTGAGATCTAGATGGATCTTTATTCATTTTATGTAGATACATTGATCTTTTTTTGGTTTAAAAAAAGAAAAGTTGAATTAACTGTTGAATAATTTCCTATACACTGATATTTGAAGTGGTTCAGCAATCTTTTCTTTATATAAGTTATACATTTTGGGTAAACTTAATTCACTTTCGAGATATTTTCTTTGCGAATTCGCACGACAATAATGTGAATCTATAATAGGATCCATGGCAATGGAGGTAGGTGAAAATAGCACTAACAAAATAAATTTTCTTTTTACATGGCATATAGGATAAATATTACATTTTATGGCGTATGGGATAAAAATTCGTTACATACATGTAAAATAGGTGGATATGGGATAATATCAATACTCATTATCTCAGAAACTAAATAAGATATATCAAAACGGACCAGAAATTCTGAAAGATTAGACTTCAAAACCTATAGATTAATCGTTAGGTCAATTTACCCAAAATTGGCGTTGGGATAAAATAATACTCACGCGACAATATCACAATTAGAAATTTTTTCATTATGCATACACAATAAGTACAGATACGATTTTGACGCAGCTGAGAAGAAAAAATTTTGGTTTACTCTTTTTTTTTTATTTTTTTTTTTTTTTTATATTGTGGTATATTGGTACATCAACAAACGCACAGAGAAGAAAAAATTTTTGCTTACAGATTTTGTTTTTTTTTTTTTATTTTGTCGTAGGAACCCAGCAACGGTTGCTACGGCACGTTGGCAGCAGGATTGTTACGTTTTATTATATAAGATAAAAACGGTGAGTGAGCTAAAAAAACCATGAAGCAGATATTAGGTAACTTATAAAATAACTAAAAACTATAGAGGGTACAAGTAGCTCCTGATTTCTATTTTCCTATTTCACTAAAATATTAATTTTGATAAATTAATATCACTTTGCTAACAACTATTGATGAGACCATGCATATTATGTGTGCACGAAATGTGAACCTCATATTAACCGGTAAAAAATATTATGTAAAATAGCTATTGTAAAATCTATATTAAAAATTAATTACCTATATTAAAAATATATATTTCATTAACAAATGAATATTCTAAGTTTAAAAATTTCTGTTTTATAGTTTAAAGTGAAATAAATTGAGTACGCAAAATTTTGTATGGAAAATCACGCCGGAAAAAAAATTAAATAACCCTGTAAAAATGGGCACAATGACAATATTTTATTTTTTTGCGGTTCCATTTCTTACTTCTGGACATTATTTAACACAAAGATGTGACCATATTTTATTATTTCAATGCATTATGTTGCATCTTCAAAATCTAAAGTAAAAAGTCCAGAAATTTTAGAATTTAGAAAAATGAATTATGATTTCATTTCAAAATCAAATCCCTGGATACATATTATAAATAGGGATATTATAAATAGGGATTAGTACTAATACTAGTTATGAAAATGTCTTTGTAATGAGACATTTAAAGTTTTTAATTAGTTTTTAATTGCTTAGATAAACGTGAACACATTTCAAATATATAATATGCTGTGTAGAATTATTAGGACCTTACTGTATTAATTATATCTACTATATTAAGCTTTTTCATAATATTTCCGCAAAAAATTACCAATAAAAAAAATAAAAAAAGTGTGAGAAGTATTAATTTTTGTGATCATTATTCAAATAAATCATTTATAGAAAAACCTATCCAAGTTCTAAACCCATGTAAGAAAACTATAATATATTTAATTGAGTATAATCTTGTAACAAATTAAATAAAATAAAACTATTATATTTAAGAAGGCTTAGTTCTTGACAATTGCAGTAGTTTTCTACATTTAATGAGTAGAGCCAGTAATTTGTTAAATAAATACATAAGAGCAATAAATTATGAAGCTTTTTCAAATCAGAAGTAATTTTTAAAGTCACCATTCACCAAACAATTAAAATTCCCCAAAAAGTGTCTATTAAAAATTTCAAATTTCACTGGCTTGTGTCTTTCAATTAGCAACCTCGAAATATTTCTAATTGACCAATGCCGGCCAAACATCCTCAAGTTCAAAAATGAATGTTTACTTTGTTGTTGATTTGTAAAGCAAAATATTGACAAGCAAAAAATATAATATTCCTTTATTGTGGTAAATCTTGCTTCATCACTTTTAAAAGCTCACTAGATTTGCTAAAAATCCTTCTTATAAGAAAAGCACCAGAAGCAAGATATTGTTGAGAACATACCAAGAGCAATATTGACTATTACCAATGACTATACAACATGTTATATAGTCTTTTACAATTACTTAACCCTTGCCATTGCCATTACAATTACTTAACGTTTATGTGAGTGACAAACCAAAAACCTTCATCAGGGTGACGAGGTACCCATGTACCTTGATATATTTTGTATGAAAAAATTTTTTTTTGTATCTATATATTGTAAATATTCATATTAATAATTCAAATTTATAATAAATTTATAACACAATAAAAATAAAATTAAAATAAAATAAAATAAACATCCATTCTTTTATGTCTGAATAATGAGATAATTCTGAGTACCACACTACTGTTATTTTCATGCCTTAGTAATGGAATATATTTTGAATACCAAACTATTTTCATTTTCATCTCTGAATAATCCAATACGTTTTGTAGTTTTTCTTTCAGACAAGTAGGCAGTAAGGTTAAGTCCAAGATCAACACATATTACAACCAAACGAAAGAAGGTGTTGATAATGTGGACAAATTTTTGGATAAATATTCTGTAAAACGAATAACCAATCGTTGGCCACTGACATTGTGTTACAATATGGTTGATGGACTGGCAATATATATTACTTATAAGGATCATCGTCCAAGATTTTCCACCTGTGCAAATTAAATATCCAAGCTCGTGCATTAAATCCCATAGTCATTGGTAAACCATTTATACTTTCAGTAATGCAAGATGTTCTTGGAAGACAAATTCAGCTTTTAATAAAAAGAAAGCAACAAAAAAGAGACTATACTGGTAGACTCGAAGTGGTTGGCAGTTCCTACTCGTGAAAAAACTGAACCACAAGCAAAGTAGTACAATATTAGTAAAAGGTAATAGTTGCTTTAAAGTCATTGGGAGTAATTAATTTTGACATTTTCGTAATTTTAAATTTTTTTCTAAATATTCTATGTAATTACCACATCGACTTTGAAATAAATTTCGTATGTAAATAAAATAAAAATAAAATAATAATATTCAAAATTAAAAAGTAAAAATAGCTTTAAAAATAAAATATTATCTAAATAAATAAAAAAAAAACTGGTAATATCTACCGAATTCCATACAAAATGTATAGAGGTACACAGGTACCTTGTCCCCCTCGTGAAAGTGGTTTTTCAAAATAAAGGCAGATCTCGACTCGACCATTGATTTTAAAAGTTCAAATGCTTAAAAATTATTAAATTAAAAAATCTTAGTCCAAGCTATATATTCGTGTATAAAGGTATTGTTTAAAACCTAATGTTTGGCTTAACTTAAAAAAAAAAAAAAAAAAAATTTACATCTTTTTAGAAGTAACTACCATCTTCTTCGTCTCTACATGGTGTCTCCATTGTATGCAAAAGAAAATTTTAAACTAGAATGGACATAAACGATGACTCCATGGACATGACAACAAGGAGGCTGGAAAAAGGAAAAAAAATACCCTATAACAAAAATGTTATACGTAAATTGGACGATATCCTAGGAAAATTTAATAGTTTTGTGGAAATAGAAAATTTAGCTTTGAGTTAAATATTTAAATGAAGAGCAAATAGCTAAATATTTTTTTATTGCAGCATCTGCGAATGTTACGCCTTAAATAGCTTTCTATTTTTTTTTCTTTGATTGTATCTCAAGGTCAAGTTCCATAAATATGAATTAATAAACTAATATTTATACAGTGTAATAATTTTCAAAATGCCAATCAATGAAATTAATCTCATCTATCTTCCTTCAGTATATAAATATTAATTTCATGAGACGAAGAAGTACATTAAAGTTATTAAACTACTTTATAAAATAACAAAATGTTAAAGAAAGCTTTTTAAAAATAATTTCTAACAAAAATTAATTATTTAACATATTTTATTTTTTATTCAATAACATTTTTCACTTAAATTTTCAATAAAATTTTAACTAATAAAAAATTATTCACTAAACGAAATTTTCTAATAGCAAAAATAAAAAAAAAACTAATTTAATTTTGATAACTGTATAGTTGTGATTATGGCTAAAATTGAAAAAGATTAGAATAAAGAAAAAAAAAAAAGAAAAAATTCCAAACAAAACAAAACAAAAAGAACAACAAACAACAGGATATTTTCCTGTTCAATTCGCTGTTTATACTTAAGTTAAAATATTTATATTCAAAATTATATTCTGAAATTGACAGCATTATGATTTAAAAACCTTGACATGAAATTTAATTAAATATCATATTGAAAAGCAATTTCATAGTTTTCTATTGCATAGCATTATTATCATTATCATCAACATCATCATCATCATTAATATTATAAACCATTATCATCATCGTAATCACAATAACAATCATCTTATAGATTTTTCGTATTAAATAAAAATATTATATTGACCATTTAAGTTCATAGAGCAGATTCTTTTTAATTTATTAATACATGCCAAAGTGTTGAATCACCTTGTACTCAAAACCTATTTGACATATTATACAAACGACAATACATTAAGTTCATGAAAACTGTTATACTGTTGATATTATGTAAAAAATGGTTGAGTACAAGTATATGAAGTCGTTTTGGACATTTAGAATTTGGAAGATGGTCGTGTCTGTAATTAAAAAATTATAATAAAAATTTAACAAAAAAAGTAATAAATGATATTTTGTAAATTTAAAAAAAAATGAAAAATATTAAAAATTTTGAAAACTTCAAAAAACAAAAAGATTGCGAATTGAACAATTTCTTGTAATGTTCTAAACATTTCGAATTTCGTAATGAATAAAGATTAAAATTAAAAAAAAAAAATGTGCACTCTTTTTGACATCATAAAAAATAACATAAAAATGGTATGCTCCATGTTGAAACTCTCTTTAAAAAATAGAAGGTAATTTCAGGAGGGCATTAAAATCGTTAAATATGCATTTTTCTTGATAGCCATTCTTCTTGGAAGCCAAACCCACTAAAGCTAACATATGATTTTGAAGTTGAATCAGTTTTGTGGTACAAAGGATTTTCAGTACTCCAAGTCTTTCAAAATATTATGAATAATTATTGCATTTTCCACCATAGGTTTGCGTTACTGAATTACCTAACATAACTCAAATATGCATTTCTTTAGTGATGTTTTATTTCAATAAATAATTTGCCCCGTAGCTTGACACTGTATGTAGGATTCTTACCTACTAAACCACACCCTTCCTTAAAAAAATTATTTTTTTTGAGTGAAGTTAGTTACGCACACAATAATGACAAAAATAAAAGGTAGAAGCAATAAAGTAGTATAATGTATAATATTATACAATTCAAATATGCTGATACACATGTATATTATTAATAGATGAATATATTCATTCAATATATTTTCTCTCTTTTTAATGGAAATTATTTTGATTGATAGTGTTAGTACTTTTTGAAAATTTCATATATTCATATATTACAAACTACTGCTACATTTTCAATATTTCAGACACATGAATAATTATTGTTTTTTTTCAAATAATTTAACAACAATACTTTTCTGTGTAATAATAGAATACGGTAATAAAGTAAAAGAAAGTTTAAATTGAAAAAACATTGTTATTTTTATTAAGATTGTTTTTGATTCCTTTTATTTTATTCATACACAAAGATTTTACTAATTTTCTATTTAAAAAAACTATATTGGTCTAACACTAATCTTTTTTTTTTTTGTATATAACAGAAAAAGAAGTACCATACCAACAAATTTGTATAAAATGTTTGTATTTTTGTATGGTATACTCGTACTCACTTCCATTTAGTTATAATTCGTTAGTTGGGTTCCATTTAGTATAAATTATACCGTATTAGCGTTATTGTGGCCTCTGGCAGAGCAAATTTAAAAATGGGATCTTATTTTCATATAAATTTTGTCTTTTGTATACTGTATGGGGATCTTATTTTGCTATATGAATAAACTGTTATTATGGTATTGTGTTATTTTTAAAAAAATATTTAAAATTTTGTATCTAAATTGGTAAAATATACAAAAAATACAAAAACATTTTCATCAATAATTTTCAATTTAAAAAAAACAATGCTTTATTATCCGACGTAAAACTAGAGTTTATTATCCTAATCAACTTCTATCAAGTTCTATTGATTGAGCAGTGAACCTGAACAGTGAAGTGAACAGTGAACATTTAACACTGAAAATAAAATAATATTTTTGGAATGGAGCATGCAGAACATACAGAATACAGATACAGCAAATAATAAAAAAAAACAAAAAAAAACAAAAATAATTTTTTTTGAGTGAAGTGAGTTACGCACACAATAATGACAAAAATAAAAGGTAGAAGCAATAAAGTAGTATAATGTGTAATATTATACAATACAAATATGCTGATACACATGTATATTATTGTGTATAATTTTAAGTAATAAGAATAACCTTTGAGTGAATTATGTTTTTTTTTTGTGTTAAATGCTGTTTGCCTTTTGGTTATTATACCATATTAAACTATTGATTAAATTTCTATTAGTCCTTATTATTATAAATCAAAAAAATTGTTTGTTTTATTTATATTATTATTATTATTATTTATTTTTCCTTATTATTTGCGAAGAAGACTAACATTAAATTAAAAAAATATAGTTCATGCAATCAATTTTTCCTGCAAAGGTTCAGCATGGTAGACAGAGGTTAAAAAAAAGCACCAAAGCAATTTGTATATATATATGCATTTGTATACATATGCAATTTGTATATGTGTTGGAGCGTTCCGTCGAACTTACAAACATCCAGATAAATGCAGAATAATATATATATATATATATAATATTGGGCATGTATGTACGACAAAAATATTATTATTTACATTTTTGCGTATAACATTAAAAGCAATCAACTTCAAATTATACTTTTAAAAATTAATTTTACTATGTAAAAATGTTCAAATAGAAATTTTTCAATTAATTTGTTTTGTAATTGATTTCCAGATTTCAAAACAAATGCTAATTAAAGTATGATAAGTTATTAAATTGTATTCACATTTCAGAATTGAAAAACATAGGTATTCCTTATTATTTTGCATAAATTTAATTTATTGTTTTATTGAACTTTCTTTTATGTCCAGCTAAATTACAACCAATATTTGACTTTAAAATTCTTATACTAAAATACATTTTACATTTATAAAAAAGTTTTCTAATTTCTGTATGTAAATCAACATTTTCAATTGTGTATAATAATTTTTTTATATAATTTTTTCTAACTAACAATTTATTTCCATTATATTTATTAAAACTATTTTCTAATTTATTTAATTTTAGAATCACAATATTATTTGGTTTTTGGAGTCCTCCTTTGTTGATATGATCCGTCCAGGTATATTCACATGGTCCATTATCTGAATATTGAGTGACTTGAGTTTCTGGTAATTTCAACTTCAATCTCTTTAATATAATCCACCTAAGTATTCTAAAGCATCGTACTGGGGGGTCAGGCATTTCCTGCAAATCGTTAGGCTCATTGTTGTTGATCAGAATTTGAACATCTGATAGAGATGCCAATAAATCACATGTAATCACCGAAGCATCAAACTTAGTCTCGTCATTGAAATTATTTTCTTCTCCACACCAAGGTATATTCATTTGAACGCTTTCTACTTTGTCTGCTCCATCTGATATTATTCTTTGATTTTTTCCGAGTAGAAAACTGCGTAATCTATATTTGAACTAAAGCGCAGTTGGATGATCATTCTAATTATTTGAAAAAACATTTCCCAAGGATCCTGATTTAATCTAACAAAGCAAAAGTTATTTGAAAAAATTATGTGTAAAATAATTATATATACTTTGATAACTGTAAGTTAATATATATGAAATCCCGTAATTCTTTTTCATATAGTTGAATATCATTTTTAGTGAACCGATGCTTAACTTTTTGAAAAGGTAATAATGTGCTTCTATCATCGTTTCTAACTTTAATTTAATTTAAAAACTTTTCAGCGAATAATTTAACAGTTCATGTTGTAAATTTCTCACATAATCCTCGGGCTTAAAATTCTTGAAACAAATATAAGACGTTTTTACATTAAAATTATATTTTCTTTGGCACTTTTTTTTTCAAATCTTCACTATATTTTCATCTTTGGGAAAATGAAAATATTTTATACCAATATAGTCTTTAAAGCTTTTAAGTTTCTTGTTGTTGTTACTAAAACAACCAGATACAGCTCAATTCACCATTTTTGTTAGAGTTGTTATTTATATATTTTAATAATATATTTATTTTTATAAGTTTAATATTATTTATTTAATAAACTTTTTTATTTATTTTTACTATAATAACAAAACTGCCGCAATTTTGTTTTGAATATAAATTTCAATCAACTGTCACATTATTTGTCGTTTTGAGTGACGTACATTCGCAGATGAATTCAAAATTTACACTCTGAATATATTACCTTATTAATAATTTATACCATGTTGTAGAAAAACACTAACTACAATTTTTCTTTCGGTATAATATAGCTACAAATCTTTGGAAGAACATTTCCAAATAAAATTTTTGGCTCACAAGATGAAAACCTTAATTATGCTATTTTTTTTTTTCAGATAGAACAAAATCATCAAAAGAGCCTTCTACTTCTGTTCTATGTGACGGGGAAGAACGAAGTGAAGGACTGCGTCGACTTTAACTCAAATTTACAACCAATAAATTCTTTTGACATAACTATGAATCAATTTTGATATAGGCTCATAAATAAGAGTTTTAACAGTACATTTTTATTAAAGTCAATTCTGACTACACCGACACGTGATGACAGTATGAAACCGACGTTATGTGATTTGAACTCATACTATATGTATTTCTCAATGTATTGGACGATAACGGCCATATAAACAATGACCCGTGTTTTCAAATATTGATCTCAAAGTATTTTTTTTTTTTTTATCTACCGTTAAAATGTATGCACGGCGTTTTTGTCAGAAACCTCGTATTTTGTATTTTTAAAAGCTTACGAGTTTGACTCGTGCTGGTGTAGTAGTAATCGATCTTTTTTTATGATTTTATTTTGATGACAGTAACTTAGGTAACTCCATTTTGATGACTAACATAGGTAGAATCACTTTTTCGTACTTAATTAAATGCAGGTTTAAACTACAATATGTCGAGTATTTATTTCACAAATTACTGAATTATCTAGTCACTAAATGTGGAAAACTACTGCTATTTTCCAGAAAATATGGTTTTCAGTTTATTTAAGTTAGTACCAGATTATACTTTCAATTTTTTTTTGTAATTTATTTAATTTATTTAACTGGACCTGGTCGAAAAACCTAAAAATCATTTTTTGTGCTTCATCAGAAATCGAGCCTGGCAGCAATCGGTTGAAATCCAAGCTCTACCTAATGCGCTAAAACATGTGTTAAAACATTCCTAAACGTGTCAAAGTTAAAAAGAAGAAAAGGACTATGTTTTACATAGTGATGTGTGAACCAAGTTAAATTGGATGAAACGATTGAAAAGAAAACATTCCGAAGTTCTTAGAGGTGTGGGTCGTCTTAAGAATCGCTTTTGAAATGAAATATATTATCACAAAATGTTGGTACAAATATAAATACTATATATCTGCTTGTGCAGAAATCTATCATATTTAGTATAGTTACTATAGTTTGAGTTACTTTAAGTTTATATAAATTAGTACTGCTTGCTTTGTTATGTTATATAAGACAAAGTATGGGGTTTAATGTCAATTATACCCCATAGTTTTTCTCATATAACTTTGCTAACTTTTAAGTTGCCAAACATTGTATTGTTGGGCAAATTATAAATAAATTTGATTTCTAACTTCAATATGCCATTGTAATTACATAGCACGTTTTTCTACATAGAATGAATGATTGGCATCAAGTGGAATTGAAAATAAATTAGTCTTAGAAATTTTCAAATAAGATTACAAGTATTAAAAAAATAATATCTTGCGGTAAATAATACCATCGATGACATAATCTCTAATCTTTATTTGACATAATTTAGATTAGAACCTATCCCTATTAAATTAATAAGTTCTCTTCCTTAAATTTATTCCAAAGTAATTTTAAATTATATTAAATGACAACTAAAAAAAATTCAACAACATCAAATAGAAAAAAAAAAGAAAATTCTATGTCCACAATTATAGGTTATTTGAAAAATTGATTTAACTTTATTTAATAAAAAAAAAAAAAAAAACAAAAATAAAAAACAAAATCAAAAATGAGAAAAGAACAATTTATATAGAAACAATTTTTGAATTTTGCAACCTACAGTGTTTTGCATATTGTTTTTGTTTTTATTGTTTTGGTTGTTGTTTTTGTTATAATATCCTTTGAATTTTAAGTGTTGTTGAGGGACAGTTCAAAAGATAAAACAAAAACAGCATTCAGAGAAGCAATAAAGAAAAGTGCATTAATGATTTTAAAACGCATTTGAATTTTGTGTAATATATGAGTACTATATGTATATAAATAAAATGTTTTTATAAATGTATTAGTAAATATACAGTATTGAATTGTTTGAACATTTTGCTTAGAATTTCTCATGAGTGATTTCTTAATTAAAATATGACAAAGGCATTTTGATTTTATGATGATTTTAACTGTGATTTAAATTAAAAGAAAATGCTTTGGGTACACACCAAGTCCACTGTGAGTGTTATTTATGAAATTACGTTCAATCATATTTTAATTAAAGTTAAGTTTAAAGTTTCCCACAGATACTCAAATATGATATCAAATATTTGTGCAATATTATTGATTGTCTGTGGGTAATGTTGTCATGTTGAGTGAATCAAAATAATTTTTATTTTATTTTTAAATTTTTATTGTGCAACATTTTTAATATTACGTCACTTTTATTGATTTTAATTTTAAATTTGCTACAACTAAAGTATATTTTGATATTACATAATATACGATTCTGGGCGCATATAAAAAATATTGTACAATATATTGTTATTTACTTAGAAATGTAGTTAGAAAAGATTTTTATCATTATAAATCTTCTTCTTCTATCATTTGATCTAATTGAAGAGTAATGATATTATAATACTACAGTCAAAATGTAAAATATTTTGATTTGTTTGCTATTTATTGGTTATTTGTTTTGTTATAGGTGTTCAGATTATTTTGACATATAGTAATTGTAATTGTTCAGCTAATTCTGTTATGATTTTGATCTTGCAAAATTGATAATACAATCCCTGCTCGTATATAAAAAATTTAGTAGATAACAAATAGGTTTTGGAAAGCTGCTGTATCATTTTTTAAATGAAGTAATCTTCAAAATGTAGAGAATCCCAGTAAGTAAATAAATGCAACAAGTAAGTAAACAAATGCAGTAAGTAAACAAATGCTACGCGTATTAAAAACTGTTGTTGCATTTGTAGCATTTGAAGATGTAGCATTGAAGCTGTAGCATTGAAGATGTAGCAGAACTTATTATAGAATTGAAAATTTAGCGAAAAATAAATATTGAAATTGGCAAGCAATAACAATCTCTGAACAGTTATGTTATAAAAAAGTTGTGTGAAAAAGACATTTGAACCATTGTAAAAATTTTCAAAACTTGAAACTTTGAACATCCATTGAATTGCGTTCAATAGAAAATATATATAACCATTTTAAATATTTATAATTATAATTCCTAGTTGTATTCGTATCGAATATAGGTATATCAAAAATTACGAAAAATAAAACAGAAGAATGCAACTTTAATTCGTGTTAGAAAAACTAAAATTGTTTTAGAAAGTAATTAGACCAGACAGCCAGTGTTAGCATTTTATGGGTAAATTAACATTTTTTATGATTCTTTACATATTTGACGTAAAGAAGTGTAAAATACAAGTAAACAACGGTAAGTAACTGCAAACAGCAGGTAAACACCTGTAAACACCTGTAAACAACTGTAAGCACCTATAAACAACTGTAAATTACTGTAAAATTATTTGTTTATGACAGTTAATAGATATAATTTTATAAATCTTCAATTTTTATTCAAAATATTGACGAATTAAATTTATTAAATTATGAAATGTTTTCATTAGAACAACAAATATGTATACCTAAATTGATTTATAAATGTTTTAATTAATCTTTGAAAACAATTCATTTGTATTTTAATGAAAAATATTCTTTAACATAACAAACAATAATTATAGATGAATAAATATTAGTAGGTATTAATGTATGTAAAAAATTTCGTTGTCCCAATGAACATAGCTATTCATTGGCTGAAAATTAATTAATATTTCGTTAATTCACTGATTTCGTTTTTTCACTATATTTACGAACCAAATTTTTTAAGTGCCTTTGCTCCTTTGCATTTGTTTAGGTTCTGTGTCATCTACTTAACTTTTATTTTCTTTAATTATTTTTTTTATAGTATTCCATTATTTAATCAAAATATTCCGATGTATGTAAAAACATTAATTTCTAAACATTTCAAAATATTTTAGTTATTAATATTTTAGAATTCAACGTTTTAATAATATAAATGTCCCAACGACCAGTTACCCCTCCCCTCGCGGAGAGTCACCATTCTCATTATTATTATCATTTAGCATATGACTAGGACTGTCGTATACAAGGTCATCACAGTGCTTGGAAGAATAAAACTCTTCGTATTAAAAGTATAGAAAGATTTCAATAAATTAAGTTATTCAGTATGTAATACTGTGACGAGCATACACTCAATGAACTTTCATTAATTAAACTTTAATATTTATTATTATATTTTAATTTTATTCAAAAAAGAATACAAGCACATGATAACCCTTAATGAAGAATGTGTTGGTAAGCAGAGAATTGGGTCAGGAAATGCTTAAAACAAGCATGAAAAACAAAAAATAAAAAAAAAGGGGGAAATTAGTAAACACGATTAAGGAGATTAGTAATAAATTGATAGAATACTAAAAACAAACAAAAATAAAATCCATAAACTGAAAAAACGATTAAAAATCTAGTAACTTTGATTTGCCTTCCAACATGTCAAGGCAAATCAAAGAACAAAAATCAATAAGCAATATGCTCACAAGTCAAAAGTTGAAGCAATTTAAAATCTCCAATCAAATAAAAATTATATCATAGATTTAGACTATCTTCCAACATGTCAAGATAGGCTAAATCAAAATTTCGCGATTTTGAATTATGCCGAAGAAGCATTAGTCAATTTATTTAGGTATAAACTAAAGAAATTAAAAAAAAAGAAAAAAATAATAAAAATATATGTCCATACTTGTATAAAAATACAACACATGCAAAACGCAATTAGTCAAAGACACGAAAATAAAAAGAATAATAATAAAAATTAACATAATTTATACACACTTATGTATACATGTTAAAAGTATGAAGTACTACTGATTCAATGTGAACAACTACGTATACTACATGTATTACATGTCCTTCAAAAACTTATTACCTGTTTGAATAAAGCAGATTCTTTAGTTTGGACTTACTAATGTGAAAATCGAAGACATTAGAGTTATTGTTTAGGTTACGCAACATTCTCGTAATTGGCTCATTCTTTCCATAATCCTAAGAGAACGAAAATTGATATTGAAGTTAATGTGTTCTAAAATACCAACCAAGTCAACTGAACCTGAGAATGTAAATTTGGTGTACAAATATAATATCAGCCACATCACGACGATTAAAGAGACTTTGCAGACCTAGAAGTTTAAGGCGGTCTCTGTAATGGGGTAATTATATGGGTCTGTCCATGAAAGACCACGAAGAGCGAAACGAACGAATCTACGTTGAACAGATTCAATCCTGTCTATGTGAACTTGCTGAACTTGAGGTGACCATACCCGAGACGCGTATTCAAGTAATGGTCTTACCATAGTCATACATAAAGCTCTGGTGACGTATTGGTCGGAAAATTCTTTTGACCATCTTTTGATAAACCCAAGAGCTGAATTAGCTCAACTGACAATATTATCTACATGAGATCTGAAATTTAGCTCGGTGTCTAATAGTATACCTAAGTCTTTAGTGAATGTGACATTAGAGATAATAACGCCGTTAATACTATAATAACGCGCTGATATTGTCGTTTTACGGGAAAAGGTGATGCTTTGGCATTTGCTAGCGTTAAGTGCTAGGTTATTATTACAACACCAAATAGCGAAATTATTAACGTCACTCTGAAGAAGATGAGATTCACGCGGAGATGAGATTTGTTTAAATATTTTCATATCGTCAGCGTACACTAGAATGTGAGAATTTTTTATAATATTATGTACATCGTTTGTGGTTAAGATAAAGATCAGAGGGCCTAAGTGGCTACCTTGTGGGACACCCGATTTAGCAGTGAAGGGATCTGAAATATTAGACCTAAACCGGACGTGATACACTCTTTTGAATAAGTATGAACTCATCCAATCTATAATGAGAGGTGGAAATCCTACAGCACGAAGTTTAAATAAAATGACACTATGGGACAATTTATCGAAAGCCTGACTAAAGTCGTTAGTAATCGAATCCACATCTAACACCTTTTCCATGGAGTTGAGACTAAAAGAGACTAATTCCGTTAGATTAGTAATAGTGGATTTCCCTTTAAGGAATCCATGTTGAAAACAGGATAATAATGGCTTACAATAATTAAAGAAAGAGTCGTATACAATACTCTCGAAAAGTTTAGGAATACAAGATAATTTGGCAGTGGGCCTATAGTTATTTATTTCAGCCTTACTTCCTTTCTTATGGATCGGAGTTATGAAAGAAGTTTTCCATATACTCGGAATAATTCCTGAAGAGAGGGACATTTGAAAAAGCCTGGTTAAGGGTTGTGTTAGCGTGTCAATTCATTTTTTTTAGAACTATGGGAGGTAAACCATCCGGATGGGAAGAGTAATCATCCTTTAATTTGTTAATTTTGTAATGAACATCTTCATAATCGATATTGATCGACATTAGTGTGATTTGAGGAGAGTTACTTAGATAACCTTTTTCTTTTAAGCTGGATTTAATTTTCATTTAAATGTATACGAAAAAACATACTTGTTGTATAAAATAAATTTATGTGATAATAAATTTTTTTAAATGTGAAGTATTAAAATTTCCATGTCATTTTACTGTTAATAAAAACAATTTCCTAAAAATATACTTGTTGTGTTCAGTAAACTGTTCTAGGACGTTCTAAAACCTTCTAGAGTAAGAAAGGGTGGTTCTAAAGTGTTTGACAGTTAACTGTCATTGTCCAAAACTGTTCTATTCGATTATGTTCTAAATCTACTGAATACAAGTACTGATTTCAAATTTCGTAAAACCTATATTCATTTTTAGCTGCAAATGATTTATAAGATAATCAATATTTTTTTATTATATCTATGCGCTATACCAAAAATACTATAAAACTTTTGGCAATGATTGATCTATTTAGAATGTAGATTGTAATGTTAGATATCTTAATAAACTGCAAAGTAGGCACTTAGAAAATTGGGATTTTAACTATTTTTTGAGCATAATCACTTCATATTCGTAAGTTTTCATTTATTAATGCACAAATGTTGCTAATACACAAAGCTAAATTATCTATTTTTGTTTAAGTTATTTGCATTGTTTACACACTTACAACAAAAAAAACATCCTAGTATAAATTATTAAGTTTTTTACATGTAAACAACTGTGTAAAAAACTAGACGTAATTTATTTTTCAACACTGCAGACAGCTCAGGCTAGGTCACAAAACATTAATTTATTTAATGTATTATGTAGCTTAATACTAGGTTAAATAAATTGAATTGAAATTGAAATAAAAACAAAAAAAAAGAAATTGATGTTAGATATTTTACATAACAATTTTTTTTTTGCTTGAAATAATACCTGAAATTCACAATTTAGATCTTTTGAAATTGACACCATGGTTTATTATTGTAAAACTCATTCAAAGAAATTTTTGACAAATTCTTTTGATCTGTAGATGTAAATTCTTTTATAATATTTGTTCCATTAACACATGAAATCTTATGTACGGAGGCCTTATACAATAAAGAATCCATTCACCTAATTTCTTCTAAATTAATTTTATGTAAGTTGATATTTAACTTTCTAAGCAATCATATTAAAATTTACAAATAACTTCACGCTCCTTCTCAACTTCTATATTACTAGATTTATTTAATGTATTTCTCTTGCCTATAAATTTGTTCTAATATTTTATTCACTAATTATAATTTTAAATATTAAAATATTAAACAAAAAAAAATAAAAATATAAAAAAAAATTATAAAATTTACTGCACGCCCATATGTTGTTCTTCCGTTGTTGTCATTGTTAGAACTCTATTAAAACTCAAATTTATTTACCCCTTTTTTGTTGTTTTTTTTTTTTTTGTTTTGTTGCATAGACATCGTCATATTAAGTGAATGTATTTAAATAATATGTGCTTCGCTATGAAACATCCCATTCCGGTATATTTGTTCACATAAATTAAAATATTTTTGTATAGCGAACTTTTCACCCAAAAAATAACGAAAAAAAAATTGATAAATGGAATATAATTTTAATCTCGGAAACTATGGGATACCTATGAATGTAAGGAGTCAAAAAGAAGTTAAAAAAGTTAAATTTTACTGCTATCATATTATCTAAGGGGCTAAAAAGAAGTAATTTGGTTACACCAGAAATGAAGCTGGTATTGTAAATTTGCAAAATTTATATGTAAACTTATTCCAAGCTGTATGTTTATTTTAGATTTTACTAGAATTACGGTCTTAAATATTATATTTTTTTTCATATGGCATACGAGTTGAAAAGCTTATTCCAAACTTTAACTGATAAAGTACTGAAAATGAGTGTATAAAAAACTAGCGAAATTACCAGGCGTTGCTCAAGAAAATTTAAATTTCCTAGGATTATTTAAGTATGAGCATCTAAGGTATAATAAGTATACTATATTATATATATGTATTTTTACGACTCTTATATTTTCTTATATAATTTAAGCCAATGAAATTGACCGATGATAAAATATAATAAGAAAATATAATATTATGTATTGTATCCAATAATTACAGACCTTAACGCAAAACTTGATTATAAAATGAACATTTTTTTCAGTTTCATTTTAAGGAGCAAGAATAAATACTTACAAACTTACTTTGGTGAATAAGATAGATAAAATTGTCCCTTGGTGATTTTTCACTTATCTTTGAGTCTCAAATCCATTCGGCGGTACATAATGCACTACAGTCCGTGTGCTTTAGTGATCGTGAACTAGGACATAAGTTTTACTGGAGATTGCAACGTTGTGAAGTTGAAGAAGTAGATCCGTTGCAATTAGTTGCCTCCGTAGGATCTGTTTCACCCATTTATTTTCTATGAAAATGGTCGCTTTAATTACATGAATCAATAATTTTTTAACACAAAGTATTGTACCGTTGCAAATTTTTGTCTGTTCAATGTTACAGAATATAATTGGTTAATGATATGATGATGACAATCTATCAAAAGCGTTTAGAAGCTGCTGAGATAAATTTGTGACTGTATATTAGCAATTTTTACGAACTCGATAGACTTGTTTGTCTATATTATATGCTCGGTAATATTTCCTGGAAATATTTGGTTGGTGAGTAAATCCACAAAAAACAAAATCCATAATAACTTTTGCGACAAACAACGATCAAAAAATACAAAAACCGGCGAAAGAAGGAAGAACAAAAAAATTATATTGCCTTTTTCCAGAGTATGAATAACTAATAACGGAATCTATTTTTCCGGAAAAGTGCAATATATTTCTTTTCATAAAGCTTGGTAATCCTATCTTGGTTGGAGTATTTTCGTCCATCCGCTCTAGGTGTCCGAGCCACTGTAGTCTCTTGACTTTAACTTTCTTGACTACGTCCACCTCATTGTACAGCTCGGCATTATATCTTCTCCTCCAGACTCCATCGTCGTTTTCAAGACCATATATCCGACGAAGAATTTTCATGTCGAAGACACCAAGTGCATGCTCACTTGCCTTAGGCAGTGTCCATGATTCTGATCTGTAAAGAAAAACCGGTAGTATGAGCGTTTTGTAAATTTGTACTTTGGTGTTTCGAGAGAGGAGCTTTGACCCGAGATGTTTTGACAAATCGAGCAGCAACGGTTTGCAAGGGTTATTCTTCGCCGTACCTCCAAATTGATGTCGTTTGTGGGATTAACACTGGTTCCAAGGTAGGTAAACTCCTGAACTACCTCGAAATTATATGTGCCGACAGTGATGTTTTGACCAATATGATGTTGAGAGGGTCTTTTTATTTGTCGACAACATATATTTTGTCTTATCCGCATTTACTTTGAGACCCATTCGTTTCGCTTTTTCTTCAATCTGGATAAAGGCCTCGACGACCGCCCGTTGTGATTTGGCGATGATGTCAATATCGTCGGCATACCCTGGTAGTAGTCTAATGATACTAGTGATACTAACCGAATCACAATCCCAATTTAAAAACGGTAAAAGACGTATTTGTGTACACAAAAACATTATTTTTTATATATAAGATTAGATTATGTAATAAATGCAAAACATAATATAATTATAGTAAATAAATAGATGTACATACAAGTATATTGACTTGCTAGATGATATAATATATGTATATGTCTATGTATGTACATATAGTAAATATTCCACGTTCAAATTTATACAGTCGTTGACTAGCTATGTTTACTGAACGTAAGTCTCTTAAATATTTGCGATTTGGGTTCAATAAGGAATATTAAATTAACACAAAGTTTTTCGTTCACGCATTATTTTTTACATTTACAAAATTTGAATTGGCTAACAATTTTACCTGGTATCCTAAATTGAGTATCTGTTCATTTAAACAAACAAAAAACAAACAGACAAAACTTTTGAACATAAAAATTTAATAGACCTTCGGCAGATTGCGTTGGCTAAAGTATTGCAGTTTTTATTTTTGAAAAATAATTTTTATATCTAATGACAAGTCATTTTATATGCCGTTGCATAGTTCTACATTAACAAGAGTTTTTTCTAACATTTTTAACCTCTCTACCCTATCTTTACATGATTATTTTTGTTTATTGTTATGCATTGTAAATGGTAAGATATTCTTAGAATCCACTTCAAAAATTATGTTATTTTGTTATTAAATCAGTGAATCATTTTTTTTTGTCGATTTCATATAGTTAGTCCTTTTTTCACAAAAATTCAAATTTCCCAAAAAAATAAAAGCAAAAACAGTAATAGTACAATAAAAAAAAAAAAGTTGAACCGTTTATGTCGTTAATATTACTGAACTAAAATTTATCTTATGCGTTTATTGTACTGTGACAAAATTCAAAAACAAAAACAAAAAACACAAAAAAATAGCATAATACGCTCCCCATTTTAAAACTTTTCCTATTTCAATAAATTTGTCCAACTTTTACTTTTCATGATCATATAACAGGAAAATATGTAAAAATAATATATAAAAAAAAGCAAAAAAAAAATCAAAACTGGAAAAGAAAAAAAAAATGTTTAAAGGAAGAAAAGGACGTATGTTTTTTTCTTTTGTGTAGACAAAGAAAATTCAAAAATAACAAAAACAACAACCATAACAGTAACAGCAAAACAAAAACAAAAAGTCTCGTCTCGTCTTTTTACATAAAGAGGGTTCTAAAATAATTGCTCATATACGCATTCATCCATATATGGCTTATATGAGTACAACTGATTGTAAATACTATAAAATAAATAATAAACACATACACAGCAACAGACATGTTGTAATAAGCATATTCATTTTATTATTATTTTTATTATTATTATTATATTGTTTTTTTTTTTTTTTTGATGACTAAAGGAAGTTTTATTTATTTTTTATTGAAATTTTTCTAAATATTTGACTTTGTGTTATTTGTTGACAAAGTCAAACGTATACGCTTTTACATAATATTATAAACAATTTTTGTTTGGCATAAACCCTTATTTTTTCTAAACAGTACATATAAACAAAATTGTTAAATAATAATTTAAAAAATTCATTCCCAAAATTTAAGTTTTCTCCTTAGTTACAGCTGTATATTGTGAGTTTCAACAGAAAATCAGTTTTAATGTTATCAAAGTAAAATTAGATGGAAACAAAGTTTAAATTTTTTTACTACTTATATAATATTATTATTATTTACTATGTAGTAGGTGAATGAGTGAAAAATAAGATATTATTTACTTTAATTAATTTACCGTTAGTTACCCGAAGGCTTCAGGTGTGCCTAATTTCTATAGCATTAAACTTTTACTCATCTCAAGTTATATTTTCACAATTAAGGGTAAAAACAGGTTACTATAGAAGCTGCATTTTCCAATATGTTAGATGAACCTGGGCTGTATAGTGTTCGAACGTTCCAGGTGCAAATTCTAAAATCAAAATCCTTACGAGCTCCGGGTCTGTTTCCAAATAATCCATCCATATCCGAGGCTTGTTTTAAATCTTTCATAACTATGTTTTTTTTCTGGGTTATGTAGTTAACCTAACGCAAACCTCCAATCTGAAGGTTTGTTTTTGCGCACTTACAATTTTGGCCTATCGTATAAGCGGATGCTGTATAGGATAGTTTCCGGAGGTCACCACGTGGAGGTATGTTAGCACTGCTCAAGAACTTGACAGTTACGCATCTGGGTCAGCGGCCGATCAGATGTTATCCTGTCAATCCCAAGTCGGATCCATCCTCTCAAGTCGGATCCATCATCAGTCCCAACACTTGATTATTTTATGACTTACATTTTATTGCTACGATTTTTTTTGGAAATATTCATTCATTTATGGTACATAATATGTAAGATTTTTCGTCAGTGTTCATTGTAATGCGGATACCTAGAATATAGCAATGATATTAATAATAATTTGGATCTTGTTTTCATCGTTTAAAATTGTTCAATAAACATCAATATATATAGTATTTGTTTTAATATAGCTATAAATTTTTCTATAAACACCAATATAGCTATTCGTGCTGTTCTTTAAGCTACACATTACTAAGCCTCCTCATCACCATACACAAAATATATATTTGGTAACATAAATACACATCCAATAGCACATCCAATAATAGCATTTCTGTCATAATTAATGATAAAGGAATAAAACGTTTATGTAATAGCTATCCACATTTATATTATCTATGAAAACCAAGTTGCTTCGACAATATTAGGTAAAACTAATAATACAACTTTCTACATTTATTAGTGAGATATCATAACATGCAAATAACACGACACAAATACATGATCTCTCAAACTTTTGAATACTTTTTACCATTTCATTTGCAGATTATAAGACTTTTTAGACAGAAAATTTTAGTAAAAAGTTATAGGAATACTAAAGAATATCTTAGTAAACAAATTCTATTCAAAATTTTAACATTTTTAGTTCAGGCTTATAATAAAAAAGCTATTTTAACATTTTACTTATTTAGACAGATCTTACTCTATTGTACATATTATATTATTTCTAATACATATTAATTGCTATACATACTCGTATAATAAACTTAGTACATACTCGTTGTAAGTATTTTTAAACAAATACATACAACAAAAACCGCTTCTTTTTGTCGATTTGGTGATATGGACTGTGTAGAAATAAGAAATTAGTAATTATTTTCATAAGTTGCTCCAGTGACTAAAAATGGGCGTTTGGAGCAGCATAGTACAATAATATTGGAAAAACGTGGTTTATGAAGTAAAATGACAAGTCTATTAGATAGAAACATTTTTATAGCAACATTCGAAAGAACTTGATTTAAAACATATAAAAGTGCTCTTAAGTCAAAATATCCAAAAATGGCGTATGGAGCAGAAGTGAATTGATCATGATTCTTTTAAATTAAATTTAGAAATTATTAAATAATGCGTTATAAAATACAAATTAATTAGAAATTAATACAAAATTTATGTATTTATTTACTAATATTAAATTAAATTAAATAAAACACTTGTTATTGTTTCACTGAATAAGAAATTATTAAAACTTTCTTATATATTTTATTTTAACATTTTCATAAAAATAAAATTTTAGTTGACATGTTTCGTCCTTCTAAGACATAATCAAGACTTGACTTTTAATTTCTAAAAATTATATTTATACATGATATTATTTCCTCTGTTCATTGTTTTGCAATCGTTTTTAAAATACAAAAAAAATATTTCGCGTCTTTGATTGACTTAATGTCATTCAACCAGTCTATGAAAGCCTCAATTAGTATTTTCTAAACATAAAATAAAAAAATGGGGTCAAATTCGATTGTATATCAAGTAGTTAACTAGAAAACTATAGTCAAGTAGAAAACTATACGCACATCTGTGCACTGGGGTCAACCCTACATTTGTTTCATGTATTTTCTATGAAAAATCATAATATACAGGAAGCCATCTTTATTACAAAAGTTATTTTTATTTTAATCATTTAGAGCTACGTTCAACTGATTATGCATTGCATTTATTTCATCGTTTATCTGAAACATATGTTAACAAAGGTCGAACTATAACCATGGATAACTTTATTAGGAAAAAAAATAAGAATTATTGGGAAAATTCGTTCAAATAAATCTGATCTGCCAAAAGGATTTATTAGCAAAGCAGAAATCGAGAAAAGAGATGTGATTTCTTCAGAGTTATTTGTTGACGAGAATCTTACGTTGGTAAGCTACATTCCAATCCAAATAAGAACGTCTTGTTACTATCAACTTTGCACAACGATAATGGTCAACACTTGGTCAAATAAACCTGGACACTGTCTGGTTCAAATAAACCCAATATCATATTGGATTACAATTTAACTAAAGGCGGAGTTGATACACTAGACAAATTAGTGAGAACGTAGACGTGCAAAAGTAAGACTAAACGTTGTCCAATGGTTTTATTTTTTAATATGATCAACATCGCTGGTGTTGCTACGTTTAATTTGTGTAAAATTGCAAACCTTCAACTATTCAACCAGCCGAAATCCCCTCAAAGTAAATTGTTTTGGAAGAAGTTGGCTATGCAAAAAAGTGCAAAAAAGTATATTAAGTCGTCTGTCCAACCCTAGAGCAATGAAAGAAAAGTCGTGAATCTAAGACGCGTTGCAACAGACGAAGAAATAGCTATGAATACAGCCAGTAAACGTCAACGGTGTCATATTTTTCCTCGATCTGCTAATGTTAACACGATGTTAGCCCGAACATTATGTTTTATTTGTAAAGAAGTATCTTGTGCAGCCCATTCAAAAATTATCTGCATAAATTCCATCAACGAAGAAATCCCAAGAAGAAATCGAGGTTTCAGCATTGGACCATGTTTAAGCTTAAGATATTTTTGTTGATTTTTGTTGTCATTAAATTGAATTTTGTACTTACGTTTTGTTTATAGTTTTAACTTAATTATATTTCTTTTGCTTCATTTTGTAATAAAAATCGATATTAAAAAAAAATTAAAAATAATTTAAAATTTTTTATATAAAATACAAACTATGATAAAAAACACTATGCACAGAGGAAAGGTTAATGACAAATTAATTGTTAATAATTGAACTAATGCGTAAAAACTTGTATTAATTACGACTATATTTTCTATTTATTAATCTTTTCTATATAAAAAAAATTTCTATACACTATTTTTCTACGATATAAATATGATAATACTGATGCCTATCCTAGTTTTGGTATCGAATAATTTAATTTGAATTGTACATTTAATGTAAAATTTATAAATTTGTATTTACACATATTTAATTTAATTAAAATTAAAGTAATATTAAATAAAAGCTAAATATTATATTCATAAATAACGTGTTCATTAATATTTCAATTAAACAAAAGAGTTAATATTTTTTTCTTTCTAAAACATACTCTATAAAAGTAGTGTATAATATTTATTCTATTATTCAGATCATTGAATAGGCTTTTCTTAATTTTATCTATTATATTAATAATCCTTAGAAAAAAAAAAAAATTAAAAAAAAATAAATTTAAAAATAATTCTTTGCATTATAATATTTATTTTTCTTTAAATTTTCTAAAATTGCATAATATTATTTTCCATTCTTTACAGTAGTTATTCAATAGATGGTGCATAATTCTATAAAATTATTTTTATTTTACTTTTTTGTTTAAATCTTCATCCTCTTCTTTAATTATTACCATTTACGACGTGGTCCATAACTTTGCAAGATATCTAAGTACATGTATGATGTATGTACTATGTACCACCATCATAATATCTACCTTATTTCAAGTTATTCTAACAGTTACTCTGTGGTCCAAATTTTTTCAATATATATTTACTCTAAGTGTATATATATATATATATTCTCTAATTATATAACATATGTACATATTTTATTATATTCTTATTTTTTTCATTTTTTCAATTTTTAAATAATATACACTAGAATCAGGAAAAATTAAAAAATCTGTAGTACCATTAAAGTGGTAAATGAAAGGTAATTTTTATATATTTCATTTTCATTCATTCGGTTATGTTAATTTCTCTCAGTATATACCAGGATTCTTTTCATTCTTCATATGCATCATTTATGTATATATATATATGTATATAATGTATATTTATAGATAAATATTTCATATATACAGATTTAGAAATCATATAAATACTAAAATACAGTATATGATACTTAATTTACATCATTAACCACTTGGGCCAACTTTAAAAAGAAAAAAAAAAAACGGAAAAAAGAGAAAATAAGAAATTATTCTTTATTACTTTATTTGTATGTAGGTATAAAAATCGCTCAATTATTCATGTAAAAGAAAAGGACAATGTCCTAGAAAAGAAAATTCCAACATAATGTGTAATATAATAACCATTCGGTTGTATTCGTTTATGTTTCAGCACCTTGAATTTATGTTAAATTGGCTACTTTCAGTTGTTGTAATTACTCTTACAGTTATACCTTTTCTGTATAAATGGGATTTTGTTTTTTTTTTTTTGTAATTTTTTAATTTTTTGCATATATATATTTTAACAGAGTATATCAATTACATTGGAAGTGCATATTTCAATTTTTGTATTTAACATTAACTACTGTTCATAGTTCGTTATACTACTCTCCGTTATATTAATTATTCTGTGTAAAAATTCTACAACTTTACATACTTAACATAATAGTAGCGGTATTTGGAAATTAAATAAGTACCTATTTCTTTTTTTGTTGTTAAATTGACGATAAACAATTTTTTAATTAATTTCCAAATGAAACACCTTGTTTTAAATTACTCTATGTTATTCACAGGTTTAATATGCCAGCATTGATCTATTCGTAGATTTTCGTTTTAAAGTCTTAAAATATAGCTATACCTACTTTAAAATTGTAAAAAAGAAAAAAAAGTATATAATTTTATTATACGGATTATATTTTTACTGTTATGCATATAATTTTCCTAAAAACAAGCTTTTTTCATTTCTTTTATTAGCATATAAGTAGCATATTTTTTATTTGGATTTTATTATTTTTTTCACTGAATTTTATAAAAAGAATTCCAGCTGCAATTTTGTCCAATCATCTGCCGTCAATGGATATGGGACATTTTAGAAAATTAAGCATGGTAATTATCAAATTTATTATTCGTTTTTTAATCGGTTTGGGGATCAAAGTTTTGGAAAAACGATTGTTGTTCTGTCGGACTTTGATATGGATCAAATATATTTTTGCCTGAAATTTTGGTTTAATTTTTTCTTGTATTTGAAATGAAACATAAATATCGATGTTTCATTTCGAAATATTTATTGCCGAAAAAAGTATTAAACTTGGCACAATAAAATTTTGAACTCAAAATTTCCCAATAATTTATTGTAACTATTTATGTTAAAATCATTATCATAAGAATAAACAACTTCTTTTAAATTTTGTTTTTGATCATATAAATATTTAATTTATATTTAATCTCTAAACCTAATCTGTTCATTATTACAGATCTTATAATTTTAATTTGTTTTATTATAATCTTAGTTTTAAGTAAAAATTGAAAAAACACAATAAAAACATAAAAGTACGATACAAATATTTGAACCATTTCAATACCGATTTTTATTGTTATTCTTTTAAATGATACATATTTAAAAGGAGACGTAGCGAATTCAAATATTTTTTCAAACACTCCACACATGTTGTCATCCGCAAACAACATTTCAATTTAAATTTAAATTTTATTTTTTTTTTAAATAAATGATCACGTGTGGAGATTGTTGTCACCCGAAAACTTAGTGCATTAAAATAGCTATATCTGCCGTTAGGTAATAGAATTTTAGAAAAAAAAAAATGGCGGGACCATAATTTGTTCTCAGGGAGCTAATCAAAATTCTCAAGAACTGTTGTTGTTAGTGGGACTCAAAAACTAAGGATTTTTTAAGCCCCGAAAATTTTCAATTAAAAGTGCTTTTTGGGAAATTGGAAAATGGAAAAGTCGGGAAAATTTTCAAAGATCACTTATCGTGAAACTTTCGAGTAATTAACTCGTCTCTAGAGATGATTTACCTTTTTAGGTATTTAAATACCCAACCGTCTACTAAAGCATGAAAAAATTCTTATAAAAATTAGTGAAAAAAAAATTTATATTTTTATGAAAGTAAGGCACAATTCACAGTGTGTTATTGAAGAAATCTTAGAAAGTAAAGTATTTAAATAACAATATTGTAAAATTAAATTTTAAAAACTATATTGTAAATTATTTCGCTTTCTTAATTTTTATTTTGTTTCGTGGTGCATCACTATGATAGTCAAAAAAGAGTTTGAGATGCAAAGTAATCTAACATTTTTTGTGTTTTAATACCGCATTGTCTACAACCGCATTGTCTACAACTACGTTAAGGCATTTTTTCCACTATATGGTCGACAAAATCTGTGCATTCTGCCATTTGTTGGGCATTAACAAGTACACTTCCACATGGACGGCTGACTACTTGTGGTAGTGTTACTAGTGCTTCCACCACACTTACTCTGAATTCAAATATACCGATAGAAGTCACACCTTCATACCTTGCGCAGAAAACATGAAACTTCCATGCATTCACCGTTACAGCATCAAATGCATTTTTGAGTAATGGCCAATACCATTTTTTACCACAAACTTTAATTCGATAATTGTTCATAGTAATATCAAATAGATCAACAGCATCCATCCGTTTATTATACTAATGAATGAACAGTGTCTGGTCAATTGTTATCATTACGATTTTTTCGGTCGTACTGCTTTGTATGGAACATTGGGCTATGTAATTTAAACAGAATTATATAAATCTTAGCCTACTAATTAGTTTTACATAACACTACATTTGAAACTGTGTAACTTTATCAATTCACTTTTGAATTTCTAAAACCTAAAAACACAACGGTCAAACTTCAAACCATGAAATAGTGTGAAAAAGTTAAAAAACATTTTAGATCTTACAATATAGAACAATTGTATATTTTGTCATATAATCCATTATCCATCAATAGATCTCAGATCCATGGAATTTAAATTTTTTTTCAAAAAAAACTAAAAAATTTAAATAAAATGTAGTAGCGCTAACGTCGTTTGAGTATTTAATTACCTATTTCAAATCTCAGGCGTGGCAAAAGTTAGAGGTCTAAATTTTTTCCAGGCAACTTCTATGACCTCTATGACCAGCCTTAGAAAATTTCATAACGATTGTACGATAAAATAAAATAATAAAAAGCATATAGTGTGCACGAAATCATGAACAACACGTCATAACGAAATATTGATTTTTTATCAAACTTAGTCGAATCTCGTGAAGCGGGCGAGTATAATTTTTAATATATAGGTATTTATTAAAAAAACACCTAGCTATATTTATTTTTTTTATGTTATTCTGAGAGGATATTTTCTTCAATTACCATCCTTAAATAATGTTTCATTAATAAGAATATTTTTGACTTACAAAATAAAAATGGTCTCCAACTCACAACAACTATTTAAATAAAATAAAAGTAAAGCGTTTGACAAAGTTACTGTTATTATCATACTACTTTATCACGAAATCCTAGAATTTTCATTAGCTTGAAGGTTACGTCTCTCTGTGGGTACTCAGCTTTATTTAGAGCTGTATTTTCTCCGGATCTTCTTCCTCAAGATATTCAGATTGGTCCACTTAGTTTTGTAATATGTTTCCACAATTGATACTCTTAAAGTGATAAAATTTATTAAACTTCTTAACTTTGCAGAAAACTCCAAACTTCTCTTTTATACTTTTTTTTTTGAAGAAATCCAGTATTGTTCGTTTACGTGTAATGTTTATTTGTCTACACTTTGAAGTAGACTTTAGTCTAAACAAGCAATTTACTGTAGACAATGTGAACAATATTTAATAGAATAAAAACAATGTTAACTATGATGTTAAACAATAATCAGTAGATGAACTTCATTTCAAAGCTTTCTTAAAAAAAATCAGCCAGCATATTTATATAAAGTTTCTGGTATAAAAGCACTGTCAATAATTTGGCTTAATAAATCATATAAAAAACTAGCTTTGTAACCCGTCATAAATGACGGAAGCAAAATAAATCCTAGTTTCTTTTTTTCTTTCATTAGATTCTTTATTCCGAAGTTACAGTATTTATGTTTATATCACTTTTTATTTATTTTTATTTATGTTTATATTGGCCTAACACTAATCTTTTTTTTTATATATAACAGAAAAAGAAGTACCATACCAACAAATTTGTATAAAATGTTTGTATTTTTGTATGGTATACTCGTACTCACTTCCATTTAGTTATAATTCGTTAGTTGGGTTCCATTTGGTATAAATTATACCGTATTAGCGTTATTGTGGCCTCTGGGAGAGCAAATTTAAAAAGGGGATCTTATTTTCATATAAATTTTGTCTTTTGTATAATGTATAGGGATCTTATTTTGCTATATGAATAAACTGTTATTATGGTGCTGTGTTATTTTTAAAAAAATATTCAAAATTTTGTATCTAAATTGGTAAAATTTACAAAAAATACAAAAACATTTTCATCAATAATTTTCAATTTAAAAATAAACAATGTATTATTATCCGACGTAGAAGTAGAGTTTATTATCCTACTCTACTTCTATCAAGTTCTATTGATTGAACAGTGAAGTGAACAGTGAAAACTTAACACTGAAAATAAAATAATATTTTTGGAATGGAGCATGCAGAACATACTGAATACAGATACAGCAAATAATAAAAAAAAACAAAAATAATTTTTTTTGAGTGAAGTGAGTTACGCACACAATAATGACAAAAATAAAAGGTATAAGCAATAAAGTAGTATAATGTATAATATTATACAATACAAATATGCTGGTACACATGTATATTATTGTGTATAATTTTAAGTAATAAGAATAACCTTTGAGTGAATTATGTTTTTTTTTTGTATTAAATGCTGTTTGCCTTTTGGTTATTATACCATATTAAACTATTGATTAAATTTCTATTAGTCCTTATTATTATAAATCAAAAAAATTGTTTGTTTTATTTATATTATTATTATTATTTTTTATTTTTCATTATTATTATTATTAAGACTAACATTAAATTAAAAAAATATAGTTCATGCAATCAATTTTTCCTGCAAAGGTTCAGCATGGTAGACAGGGGTTAAAAAAAAGCACCAAAGCAATTTGTATATATTTGCATTTGTATACATATGCAATTTGTATATGTGTTGGAGCGTTCCGTCGAACTTACAAACATCCAGATAAATGCAGAATAATATATATATAATTACAGCAGCTTAGCTTATTATAAGGTTTATTAATTAATGGATGGAAGCATTTTTCCAGCAATACTAAAATGTTTGTTACAATGTTGTATAATGGTACCGTAAAGCAAGCTTTTTTACATGATTAGGACTTAACTAGAGATTCTAAGACAGCTGAGTAATTGTCTGAAATTGTTGTGGATTCTGTTGATATTCCAAAGGATCTGTATTCGACTGTTGTTTATGCCATTATATTTGGCAATATCATAAACAAAAGGGCAAATTGTCTCAGAACTTCAAGTGGCATAGTAACTGTAACAGCCATGCCGGCAATCTATTTACAAAGGATGTTTTGTAATTAAAAATTAACGCATCAAGTGATATCTATTTTAAAAGAATTTAAGTAAGTTGATTTGGAAAAAAATATTGTTGATAAAGGTACAATAAGGTTTAAAACATGTGATCCTAGAATAGTCGAATCAATACATAAGGAAATTTGATGATGAGTTCATAGTACATATAAAAGAAAATATAAACCTTTTTCTTTCCAATATTCTGAATTATAATATTCTGGATGACTCGCAATGAATTTATGTTATAAATAGATTTTTTTTTTTGTAAAAAACTTAATATTTTTATTTTGTGGCAATTCATTATTATTTATGAAGTAGACATAATGGTATTGTCTATAAAGTATTGTCGACGTGTAGAAAATAATGTAATCTACATAATGTAGTTTACGTCGCACAACACAGAAAAAAACCTACTGGGATAGTTTGGTTCAAGTAAAAATTAAATCGATGTGCTTTTACAAGTGTTGATTATATTCCAGATTTTTGGATGATACTTAATGTTAATTTCAGCTTGATGAAATAGTGAGTAAAGCCAGATCGTGTAAAAATTTGGTGACTTATACCTCAATAAATATTTTTATGTTACATCTGCAAAATATATCCTTAAATATTCCAGCCAAGTATTGTCTCCTCATTACTTGACTCATATTAGTAAATTGGAAACTGTCCAACGAACATTTTTTATATATTACATTAGGATTTTTTTTGTGAATTTTTTTGTGAACTATGAGCTCCACCTTATTTTTACCGTCTTCAATTTACTGTTATTGTATAATGCCGAATAACTAGATATCTCTACGATTCACGCAAATCTTTTCGGACAATTCGTTAGTCCCCCAAATTTCTAATATTTTATGTTAAAAGAACCAATTCAAAATATCGATTCCGAATATATTCAAAAATGTTCAACATGCCTTTCTACACAATTGAATATGGTGTTTTATGTACATAAGGACGATGATAAATTGCAATTGCACAATCAATATATCAAGCTTTCGTCTATATAAATAAACGTCTGATCTCTAATATTATTAATCTGATAGTATTAAATTTAAGTGTCATATACCAATAATCTGTCAAAAATATGTCAATAATCAATTTAATATTGTGGCTGAATTTGTAAAAAAAAATATTTGTTGAAAAGTAGTTATAAAAAAGTTAACTTAAATAGTTAAAAATTAATATGGACAACAATCAGTAAGTGATTTTTTAATTATTAAAGATGCAGTAAATAAGCGTAAATAATATTTAGAACAAATTATAACTTTAGCTTTTGAAAAATTATAAGCAAAAATTGATTTGTACAGTTGTACACTAAAACAGTGAAGACTTGCAAAGATTTTTAATTTATGTACAATTGTACACAAAAATTGATATATAAAAAATTGTTTTCAAAGATGATAAAAGTTTTCTTTTCTAATTTTACCTCGATAATTTCTTCTTCACTTTTAATCTTTTTGAAATTTCAATCCAAACGAAAATTAATTCAGTTGGAGCAATCCGTATTAATAATTTTTCTAAACCACCATTTTGCCAGATAAAACTATAAAAGATAAAGGCTTTTCAGATGAAGTTATTTTTATTAATGAAAAAAATAACTGTAGTTAAATGGATGGATGACAAATCTGTTTATCTGCATCCAATCGGCAAAAGTCCAGAAGAAAAGGTTAAACGTTTTACCAAGATAACAAAAACATATGTCGAAATAGATAGACCAAAAGTTGTAAATGAATACAATCAGTCAATTGGTGGAATTGATAAATTTGACAAATCAGATTTTGCGATCACAGTTGCTTGGCTTGAATACCGCAAAAAATGCTAAAATCAAAGGTTCTTCTTCAGCAAATAAAAGGCCTATTAGCATTTAGGTTATGAACTTAGATAACGTTCCATCAATTACAACAAAGACTGAAAGACGAGGAATACCTCTTATAGATGGTTGCCCTGAGGTGGTTAAAATAAAGCTTACGTATGAACATCGGCCAACGAAGGGAATTAGATATGATGATGTGAACATTGGTCGATGCAAAATAAAATTAAAATACCAGGTAGATGTAAAAATTAAGATTGCAAATTGAAGTCTAGAACTCACTGCTGAAAGTAGAACGTGCAACTAAGCTTCACAGCAGATTCCTTCATAGCTTTTCACTCAAAACATTAATATGTTTTATTTATCTTTATTTCCTTTTATAATTAACTTTATTTTTAAAATTAATTTTATCAATATGTTTATTTTTTTACATCAATATAAAAAATATTTTGATCATGATAAATTAGTTATATACTTAATTATTTAGTACTTATGTGACATACGATATAAAATTTATAAGTTTTTCCACTCTTATTTCATTCAGAATTAGGTAAAAACATCAAAAAGTTAATTTTTTAGGTAAAATTTCGTCTTTAGAAATCCAGTAAATCTGTATTTTACTCAGGTACTAATATTATTGAAATTCGGGTCATATAAAAAATAAACACGAAAAGTAAATCCGTTTTATAAATTATCACGCTAATTAAGTATCCATTAACAACGACATACCCTTCTATACTCAAATCCATTCATTCTGAAATTTCTAATTAAAACTAGGCTACATGAGCTACTCCGAACACAGAAGTATTCTTTGATCTTGTCAGAGAAACATCCTGTATATAACTCAAAAATGCAGTTTACCCGCACAAAATTTATTATTAAATTATTCAATGCAGAACGAATATAATAAGAGCAGTTTTCTTTTATATTACATACTTACTTACTATTAATATATTATTCATACTACTTACTTACTATTATCATATTAGCGGTCAAATTTCAGTTACCTGTTAATTTTTTTTTATTCCTAGCCTACAATAGAATGACGAATATTTTAATGTGCATAGAAAATTACCTGAAATGAATGAAATGTGAAGAGATCTAGATCCCAGTTAATTTAGTGAATAGATGAAACGAAAAACCAAAAAAAAAAAAAAAATAAGTAAAATAACTGGCAAAAAACTGTACCTATGTATATTCCAGGATTTCTGTAATGTATAATATTATGTGCATACTGCATATGTGATTATGTATGGTTACATATGGACTTTTGAATGACTGAGGTAAAATTAAAAAAAAATTTTTTTTTTTTGTTTCAAACGCCTGAAGGATATCATGAATATCCTTTTTTTTTATTTTTTTAATTTACTAAATATCATCCATACTACACTATGTACATATATTTTTTTAGATTTGATACTTTAGAAAAATTACATCCTTTAATGGATTTAATTAAACATTATGTATGCTATTCTAATGGAATACGATGAAAAACGAAAGAAAGAAAAAAGAGAGAGAAAGAGACAACAAAAAAGAAGCAAAAACCAAATTTAAACATTATACAGACTAAATACTTCTTTTGTTTATGGTTTGCACATGCAATGCATCCATATATAAAAAAAAAAATTGTTCTACATATGTATTTGAAAAAAAAAAAAAAACAAAAAAAAAAAAAAAAAAAAAAAAAATAGAAAAAATAGAAAAACAATCCTTTGCCATATGCATAAAAATTGAAGAGAAATTCATTGAGATTTAAAAATTCTAGACTCCTCAAGTCTTTGTTTAGTTTTTTTTTTTTGTATATTTTTTGTTTTCTTTTTACTTTCTCTAATAAGTATAAAAAAGATAAAATAAAATATTTATGGTTATTAAATATTTTTTTTTTTTTTTTTAACAATCCTGATGCACTTACTTACTTTATTCTACTCGTAACGAAACTCGGTAATTAGAGGCGTGGTTTTTAATAAAAGCAAATAAAAACAAAAAACTATACTAAAGAAAACTTTTATAAAAATTTTAATATTAAAAGAGTTTTCAGAAAGAATTTGTGATAGAAATTTATTATTAAACGAAAAGATTTTGAGGTTTTAAAAGTTTCTATTTTTTTTTTTTTTTTTTTGCTTTTGCTTTTTTATAGTTTAATAAAAGCAAATAAATCGAGATGAAAGGAAAGTATTAACATCATAATTTTTCTTTCATCAAATTTAAATTTTTGTTTTTTTATCTTTTCATGTACCAAAAAAAAATTCCACTCCTACCTAACAACTTAAACTTTTTAATTATTACACAAATTGCAAAATTAAATGAAACTATCGTAAGATTATACCAATGAAATTTGATTTTGTCACACAGTTTGATAATATTCTGTAACATATTTTGATGAAAGAAATTCACTTGATCGAAATTCTCTGTCCAGGCAGTACATCTTAAGTCATTTTTATTGATTTTTCACTAGGCAAAAATAAGAATAAATTTTAATTTGGAAACAATGTGTTTGGATTTAAGATAACTGAAATATTTAAAAAGTAATGTAATTAAATTACTTCTGGCACATATGCCTGTTACAAAAACTTCCTATTTTTCTGTTAATGAAGATTTGAAAACTTAAGATCTTATGCAAAAATGTATTATGTAAGTTTAGTCTTATTTAAGTAAAACTTAAATGAAGATGTTTCTTTACATTTTTGTAAATGTTTTTGTGTGGTATTAAGTCCCCTTAAGATATTTTTAAATTATCTATTATTATAATTCGCAAGCATTTAAGGACCTGCGCAGTAGACACCTTTTCATTTTATTTCGCTTCTCTTTAATGAACTCCTAATATGTAAACAAGTTGTATAAAAAACAATAATGCGCACACAGTTGAAATTTTTTTACTCATATGATTTTATTATTTAGCAAATACATTCTGTATATGTGGGGTCTTATTAAAATAAAAAACAAAAACAAACAAATCAGTTATTATAATTACTTGCAGTGAACATAATGTACATTGCACATTTGTCAAATAAAAACAAAATTCATCTGAAATAAAAAAATATAAAAACAACAAAAAAAAAAATCAGTTGAATTGTATATATGACTGGCAAATTCATCTTTATAATATAATAAAGTTATGTAGCATCTATAATTATAATAATTGACAAGCATTTAAGGACCTGCGCAGTTCATTTTATTTCGCTCCTTCTTAACGAACTCTTAATATGTAAATAAGTTATACATACGACCGAAATGCGCATACGGGTAAAAAAAAATTCTATTTTGTTTTATAATATTCAAACTTTTAAATAAAATATAGCCATTTTGTGTCATTCAACATCTATAATTATAATTGACAAGCATTTAAGGTCCTGCGCAGTAGACACCTTTTTATTTTATTTCGATTCTCCTACTCCTTAATGAACTTCTAATATATATAATATATAAGATTGTATATAACACAAAAATGCGCAAACAGTTGAACATTTTGTACACATCCGATTTTATTATTCAGCAAATACATTATGCATAAGTGAGATCTTATGAAAGTAATAAACAAAAGTAAACAAATCAGTTATTATATTTTATATTATGTACTGGCGAATGAATCTATGTACATATGCCAAAAAAAACAAAGAAACAAATTCATCTCAAAAGCTATAAATATAAAAAAAAAAAAATAAAAAAGCAAAAACAAAAAAAATCAGTTGAATTGTTCATATGACCAGCAAATTTATTTTGATATAGTAGGTCACTTGAATTCTTCATTTTTATTTTTATATGTTTCTAAATTTTTTTTATTTGTAGTAATAATATAGTTTTTATTAAAATTATGTATTATGGAGGTATATATATACGTACCTCTTTAATGACAAAACTTTTTATTTTTAGTAATTTTATCACTAAATGCTTCTTACTATAGGGAATATATCGGAAACGAAGCAGTATATGAGGGACGTGTATTTATGTGTCCTAAATAAAACTTACTAACCACAAAACTTTTTATTAAACACGAGTGGTTTCTGCTATATCGTGCGAAGTCTATGGCAGTACGTAAATTACTGTTTTTTTTAAAAACTTTAAATTTGACTTCAACTTGAAATATAATTACTCAACAGGGGCCACTAGTCTATTATAATACATAATACAAACATTTTATAATACAATACATAATTAAAGGAAATTTATTCTGTTAATTTTTTTAAGTAACTGTTTCAAATTATTGTTTTATATATTTTGGTCATTTGTACTAATAATATGATTTAAGTTAAAAATATGTTATATGTATATGATGTATATACCTCTTTAATTACAAAAATATTTTATTTTTAGTAATTTTATCCATTAAATGCCACTGACTATAGGGAATATATCGAAAACGAATCAGTATATGAGGGAGGTGTATTTCTGTGTCCAAAATAAAACTTACTAACCTTAACGATTTTTATCAAACATGAGTGGTTTGTGCTTTATCGTGATAAGTCTATATATGTCAGTAAGTAGATTACTGTTTTTTTTAAATTTTAAATTTGACTTCCTTCAACTGTAATTATAATTACTCAACAGGGGCCCCTAGTATTTTTGTATTTCAGTAAAACATAAGATATTTTTTTAAAATTATAATAATTTTACTTCGAGGTCAATAAACTGACACATTTTTAATAAATAAATAATAAATTTCATCTTATCTTTCATTCCTTATTCCAAAATTTATAAATTAAAAAAAATAAATCAAATTTCCTTTAATAATAATATAAAAAATAAATTAAAATAAAATTAATTTTTTTTATCTTCAGAGCCGTCTTTTAAATCCGGATGAAAATTAGGTTGATTCTCAGTTGACAAATTTTTATAAATGTATGATAATTCATACCGATCAGATCCAACGAAGATCCTTTTTCATTTCTTTACTCATATTTAAAGTATTAGAATTAATTGGTTTCAAATCGTAAATTGCTAAGATAGTAATTCTCCTCTTTTTTTGATATTCAATATCTTAAATGGCTCATTTTCATCTAGGCTATACTATTCCAAAATCTTTTGTGTATCTAAGCCATTTTATCTGATTCCATAAAATTTGTTCACCATTTTCGCTATTCTTCCGCCAAATTAATTTATTTTTTATTAATTTTGAGAAGTTCAGAGCCATAGGTTGTGTTATTTCTTTAACTGCAAAAAAATTTTTGGTTCCTAAAGATGTAATGAATTGGTACCAATCGTGAAGATGAATAATAAACTTTGTTTTCCATTTTTCCCAGTAAGAAAATATTTTCTAACGTGGCCGAACAGAACCTATCTGGTTAACCCATTCATTTTTGCATTTAGTAAATCAGTAGTATTCGCCTGCTCCTCCAAATCCTAAGAAGTTTGATAAAAAGTCGCACTCAATATCATTATGGCTTTCCATCTTATCAATTTATTCTTGACACTTTATAATTTTTATTTTATTTATCTTAGACAAAAATCGCATACGTAATAATTTATAAAAAAAAAAATTAAATTTAAATTTTCTTCTGGAACTTAAGGAACCGAAAAAACTCTGTAGCTCTCAAATTTGGTGAGTTGCAGCAATTTGAAAAATTAAAATTTTGCTTTGTTAAAATGTATACGTATACTTGAAGTAAAATTTTAAATCGAAATTCTAATTGAAATTAAAAAAAAATTTAAAAAAATATTTAGTTTCGCTACGTTTCTTTTTAAATATTTATCATTTTATGCTATTATCATCATATGAATTTTTCAATACAATTTTATAGTGTTTAATGTATTCTGATTATTAGAAAATACTCATAAAAATTTTTACTTGAAATAAGTAATTGCAATAATTATTTTTATCGAAAATATTGGAAAATGAAATGAGTGGTGTAACCGAGAACCTTTTTGTTCGTTAAACAATATATTTGTTCCGCCTACATTCTGAATCGCTTGAATTCAAAAAATACGTATTAAAACTGCTCATTAAGATAGTTATCTAAGTATGAGTGAATTGCTGAATTTATGCACTTAATAACTATAGAATTATATATAGTACATAAGTTAAAATTAGGTTGCGCATAATCTTTCTTTGTTTTTAGATTATGGTTGTTTTCTAGAGACGACAGAGTCTCAATCAGAATAATTTTCAAATTCTGATTTCTATACTGAAAAAAATTAATCAACTATAATTTTGTCCACTGAGTGTTGGTATGCCGTATGTATTCAAAGTTATATGTTGGAAAATCAATGTTAAAATCTGAGTGATTGAAAAAAAAACTAGTCGATAGAATTATTCGAAAATTTGGGAATATTACTATTTGGGAAACAAAAAATGATGTACCACACTCAATAATGATTATTGTTATTTGCCAATAAAATAATATTTTTTTTCGTCTGTCTAACGTTTTAATACAAACAAGTAGGAAATTTTTATCGCAATCCACCTGCTGAAAAAGTGTCATGGGGACTGAAATTTTTTGTCTCACGAAAGAAATTTGGCGGAAATAATAATTGCAGTATTGCAATGCTTATAATTTTATTTTCGTGTCTAGGTATGCAAGAATCGGTTCAAATTATAATATGCTCAGCATGCGGATAATTTATTTAACATTGTTGCAAAAATTTTTAGGCAGTACTTTCTAAATCACTCTCTACCAGATTTGAGTTTCATTTCAAACTGCGCAAGAAATAGTTTTAAGTTTTTCGTAAGCTATAGCCGGTCCTTGACTGTAAAATTACCTAAGTAAAATCAACCAAATATTATATTTATATTATAATACACAAAAGTACGATTAGCTAAGACACATTTTTCGTGGTTTTTCGTGTGCCTTCGTTTTTTTTCTTCCATTCTATTAAAGAAAAATAGGTTTATATTTTGATGAAAGTACAATCGAATCGAATGGTAGTCGGATGTCTTATGAAAAAACTTTAATTCTATCTGATATTTTTTTTTTATTGTTTAACTTAATTTTTTTTATCTAATTAACTTAAAACTTTTAACAATTTTTATTTTTTTATGGCTTGCTATTGACACTTTCAACATGTCAAATGTTTAATTTTATTTAAAAACACGCTGGGTGGCGCAGTAGGTAGAGCGCCCGCCTTTCAACCGAAAGGTCCCACATTCGATTCACGACGAAGGCACTTCTTTCTGGATTTTTCGACGTGGTCCAGGACCCTTTATCACTGGGATAAAATAAATGTTAAATAGTTGAGAGTTTTGGTAATCACTAAAAATAAAATGGAACTATGCTATTATGAAGGCGAAGTACTTTACAATAGATATAGTTTTCCACATTTAAATTAGTCTATACCACAAAAATTCTACAGAAAAAGCTATTGTATGTTCCAATATCTCTGTGTAAAAGCAGTTAGTGTGTTCATTCCATAGACTTGGAATTATACAAAAAAAAAAAAAAAATTTATTGTTCCGTTTCAAAGAAAAATTATTTTTTTTTCGGGGCCAGATATGTACCTGGGTGTTTCTTCTATTAATTAATATAATATAATCGTACCAAAGACTGTACAACTAAAATATTTTATGTAATAGGGATTAGGGAATACAAAAATGTGCAGTATATTTAAGCATGTATACACATGAAGTAGAAAAAAAAAAGAAACAACAATTTTTTAAGGCATGCATGCATAGACAAAAATTTAAACACTAAATAAAATCGACGGATCTACGGCAATGGCATGTTATTTTGTTGTAGCTTTTAATTTGTAATATATTTTTTTACAAAAATAATACTATAAAACTAATAGAAGAGTAAACAAATGAAATCTCAAAAAGATTACAAACTCACATTTTAAATTAATGAAACATTAATTAATCAGCTGATTCAACTAACTTCTTCGTTCCGTTCTATTTATTTTGATCATAACTACTTAATTATATCCAAAGAAAAAAAAAAATATTAGTTGACAGGTACCAAATCATTTCATCAAAGTCACTTAACAACGTAAGAATCCATCATTAAATACGAAAGTACAAAAATGACGGATATGGCATACCAATACTCAGCCGTCGAATTATTATTGAACACGTCAATATTTTTAACATTTTCATACTCGTTGGTATGTGTTGGTAATATAGAATTATTATTGTATTGCAAAAATTTATTGCTTAAACATTTCAAGTTTCATTTAAATTTAAAAGAACATCCTTTTTAATAGAATTATTAAAACTTGAAATATTTTGATCTCTAAAAGTATAATAAAATGAACTTATTTCTTTAGTTATTCTTAAGACTTAGATTTTAAGTTGTAATTTATGATATTCGGATGATAAAGTAATCAAATGAAATTAATTAATAACCTTATTTTATATTCTAAAGTTAACATTGTGAAGGATGTATAAAAGATATATAAATAGAAAAAATATATAAAAATGAATTATTGCGATCCTGAAAAATAACTAGAACTCAATTTTAATTTTTTTAAAAGTCTGAAAGTTTTGTAATATTATTTCACTAAGAGAATATCAAAGAAAATTTACCTGAAAAAATTTCCTTCAATGTAATTTTACATTTTAACTACAATTTTTAATTAAACATTCACAATTTCCAAAATCCATAATCATAAATAATGATTAAAATATTGAAAATATTAGGTTAGATGAGGTTAAACCATGTAGTCGTATTTGTATAGAGTTCGCGTTAAGACGTGAATTTTCTTCATTTAATGCATATATTGTCATTTTTTTGACAATAAGCGTTCTGCAAAAAAAATTCATTTTTCCACGTACACAAAAATAATATAGAGTTTTACTTATTATGGTACATAATCCTGAAAAAAATTCAGTTTAACATCACATATTTGAACTTAATAAAATCCATTTTTTTTTTTTTTGTTTTTTTTTTATAAAACTTAATCTAAAGAAAAGTTAGCTATATGGGAACAATAACAACAACAACAACAAAAAGTGAATATGTTACCACTTTGTGGCTCTAAATATTCTTAAATAGAGTTTATTAGTAGTGTACGTGAATATTTTCAGAACAATTTCTTTTTTGTGTTGTCTTTTTATAAAGTATCACGTTGTCGTGCAATTTTCTTGAAAACTGAATTTTGTTAGATTTGAAAAAAAAAGTGGAGGTAAAATATCTTAGTTATTTCAGTTTTTTTTTTATTTTTCAAAATTTTTCTAGGTGCACAATATTTTTTAAATTTATTGTAAACTCTCTTTAAGTCACTGTTCAGTTTTACCACTAGATGATAACACAATAATTCTGGGTTCTGTGTGTTTTAATTTAATTTAATTCAAAATCTTTTTGCCTGTTTTTTTCAGTCAACTATTATTTAGTTTTGAGTAATACACACTCTGTTCTTAATCACAGATCGTAAAATTGATTGAAAAAAAACCAACTAATTTTAGCACGAATTTTTGTCTAAAACTATTAGGCATTACAAGCTTATGTTTACAATTAACTTAATATTCTACATTCACGTTTTATAGCAAAATCTTTAATATATCGCAAACATTTTTAGAGTGTTTTAGTGACGTCATACTACCACAAGAGACACTGTACTTCTGTACTTCTTTTTATATTATTTAATACATAATATTTCATAAACTTCAAGTCTCTAGTTTGCGCCGAGATATTGTCGTTTCAAAAAAGTTTTAGGTTTTTAATACTGCAACATTCAACGATGTTTTATGTATAAGTATAGGTAGGTGGATGCCACTATTACACTTAAAAAATCATTAACATTTAGTTTTCCGTTTTTGATGTCACGGCCGCGAAGTTACTAATTTTTTGTTGTTTTAGGAGACTAACCACTCAAATTGAATACAAGAACCAACATATATTGTTGAGGAGGTCAATTAGATCACTAATTTTTATATTAGGAAAATACAAACTAGAGTACAGAATATGGTTTTCGGTAGTCCTAAGAACGATTAGTTTCACAGGAAGTATTCAACAGTTTATTTCTGGTCTAGATACATCATTTAACCAGTAACAACGGGATTTAAAAGGAATAGCTTGGCATTTTATTTCTGATCCAAACTAACCGATACCATCCTTGATATACTAAATACGAGATCTTGTCAGAGTTGGTTAGCTTTTTTTTTATGTTATACGAAAAAGCACTTCCCTAGTTTTGTTATAATTTCACGTTTGTGGGTTTTCTTAGTTCCAGAGAAAGTATTTGAATTTCTCTATGGTTGATCAAAATTGATAAAAATTTAATTATCGTATTATTATAAGGGTTTCATATCATGTTTAAGTTATATAGTTTTATTTATGTACTTATTGATTTATTCATCGTGTTGTATAAATGTAATTTTAAAAATTAATTCTTAAATAGGTTCTGCAATCAAGTCGCACTATCCTATATTTCAGCGTATTAATAAATTAAACAGTTGCACATATTATTTCGATTGCTACTAGAACAGACTTATGCTAAGTCATAAAATCATAATTTTGCTGGGCAGTAATTTGAAAGTTTGATAGCTTTCCAAAGGCGTGTTCTGGTCTTTTCTCAAATAATAATTAAAAATAGTTTTTACGATTAAATGATTTTTTTTTTTAATTTTGTATTTTCTGTAACAGGTGTTGTACTTACCATATTATTATTGACTTGAAAATTTGACACTTAGCATCAGAGAGTCAAACCGCAAACGAAACCGAAAACCACTATATTTTATGAACCAAAAACTGAAACGGAACCGAAATAATAAAATAGAAGTGAACTTTAACCGTAACTGTAGAAGTATTTTTTATCGGTTAATTTCGTTCTTTTTCGTTCCGCTAGTGTAATATCTGAAAAAAAAAATTGTGAAAATTTGATGAAAAACAGAATTCTTAATTCAATAATTTTCATATACCGATGTATATATTATATATATTAACTAGCTTTGTAACCCGTCATAAATGACGGACGCAAAATAAATCCTAGTTTCTTTTTTTCTTTCATTAGATTCGTTATTCCGAAATTACAGTACTTATGTTTATATCACTTTTTATTTATTTTTATTTATGTTTATATTGGCCTAACACTAATCTTTTTTTTTTATATAACAGAAAAAGAAGTACCATACCAACAAATTTGTATAAAATGTTTGTATTTTTGTATGGTATACTCGTACTCACTTCCATTTAGTTATAATTCGTTAGTTGGGTTCCATTTAGTATAAATTATACCGTATTAGCGTTATTGAGTCCTCCGGGAGAGCAAATTTAAAAATGGGATCTTATTTTCATATAAATTTTGTCTTTTGTATAATGTATAGGGATCTTATTTTGCTATATGAATAAACTGTTATTATGGTATTGTGTTATTTTTAAAAAATATTCATAATTTATATATTCAAAATTTTGTATCTAAATTGGTAAAATTTACAAAAAATACAAAAACATTTTCATCTATAATTTTCAATTTAAAAAAAACAATGTTTTATTATCCGGCGTAGAAGTAGAGTTAATTATCCTACTCTACTTCTATCAAATTCTATTGATTGAACAGTGAACCTGAACAGTGAAGTGAAATGTGAACACTTAACACTGAAAATAAAATAATATTTTTGGAATGGATCATATAGAACATACAGAATACAGATACAGCAAATAATAAAAAAAAAAACAAAAAAAAACAAAAAAAAACACAAAAATAATTTTTTTTGAGTGAAGTGAGTTACGCACACAATAATGACAAAAATAAAAGGTAGAAGCAATAAAGTAGTATAATGTATAATATTATACAATACAAATATGCTGATACACATGTGTATTATTATGTATAATTTTAAGTAATAAGAATAACCTTTGAGTAAATTATGTTTTTTTTGTGTTAAATGCTGTTTGCCTTTTGGTTATTATACCATATTAAACTATTGATTAAATTTCTATTAGTCCTTATTTTTATAAATCAAAAAAATTGTTTGTTTTATTTATATTATTATTATTATTTAGTATTTTTCCTTATTATTTGCGAAGAAGACTAACATTAAATTAAAAAAATATAGTTCATGCAATCAATTTTTCCTGCAAAGGTTCAGCATGGTAGACAGGGGTTAAAAAAAAGCACCAAAGCAATTTGTATATATATGCATTTGTATACATATGCAATTTGTATATGTGTTGGAGCGTTCCGTACGAACTTACAAACATCCAGATAAATGCAGAATAATATATATATAATATTTATATGCTCACAATAAAAAAAAATTCTATTTATAAGAAAATTCATAAATTGTTAAATTTACGTTGAAAATTCATTGCCATTTTGAATAAAATTGTTAACAGGGAACATTTTTCAAAAAAAAAAAAAATTATTTTCTGAACGCTTTCTAATTCCATTGTTTTTTTTCATGTCATTGTCATATGTCATATCATATTTTAATGTCAATTCAAATTACAAATTATAATAAGTATGGCTAGAACTAAAATTAGGAATTTCAAAAAATAATACACCTCTCAGCGAAGAAGTACGAAAAGCAGTTAAATCCAGAGAGTTGCTTGAGAAAGATTATATTCCAGCCGCTTTGTATTTGTACCCGCGCTATAAATTATTGTTGACAACACCTCAAAACGATACTGCACGAGCATTTCTAATTAAAGTGCGCCAATTTTATTTAAAAACATTTACTCCAATAATAGAATCAGGATGCCAAGCACTAAGAGTGCTAATAATGTATGTGAATTGGATAAATTTCTCCCAGAAAAAGAAATGGAAATAAATTACAACTTAAATTACATCAATCATGAAAGTGAACATAAAATGACGAAACTTAATTTACAAATAAATACTTTTACACCTTCTCGGTAACCACCCAGCAAGATGTTTTACATTATTGGAAAATAAGAAGTAATTCTACTGCCGAATTGGCAGAACTTGCAAAAATATAATGCTAGCTGTGCTCGCTGTGTGAACCGAAACGTAAGCGAAACGATAAAAATATTTAAAACTGGAGTTGAACCGAACAAAAAAAAAATAAGGAAACCGTAAACCGGAACCTAAAAAATTCCGATTTGACTCTCTGCTTAGCAAAATTATTCATTAGCTCTCATATTCTATCTAATCACTTGGCACATTTGTATTAGACTAGTATGTAATTATTTTATATGGTTAATATTCTTCTAAGTGAACACTTGGATTAGTAAATACTTTTTTTTAGGTATAATATTCAGATTAAGTACTAAAATGAACTATAACATTTTCACTTAACCTATTTTAACACTCTATATGTCGGAAACTATTATTCAATGTCTTAAATATTTACAAGATCGAAAACAGGCGCTTTTATAAAGCATATGTAGTATATGTAGCATATGTAGCATATGCATAGGCTTTTATAAAGCTTATTTACAATTTTGAAAAATTTCACTTTGCATAAGTGTCCACTATGCCATCGATATGCTTTATTGTTGGAATAGGAAAGCGAATTTCAAATAATTTGTCTAAATTTTTATGAATAAAAACACCCGCCTTTTTTTGTGTATTCCATATTAGCAGTAAAATGTACTGTTTTAGGTTTCATACATCATTGGTTCATTCCTCGTAGCTTCTCATCGATTTCAAAATGAAGTGCGAAAATAAAAATAAAGTTGTGAAAAAAAATATTTTCAAAAAAATTTAATTTCAGAATTATAAATTGCCACACATGATGACTTCAAAAATTTTTTTTATTACTGTCAAGTAATAGGTACAGTACAGGGTAATGAAAAGATAGTTTAAATTAAGTATTAGTTATATCACAGTGCAAATTTAGCCAAATTAAATTATTAAATTTTTATAATTTTGTTTAATTAAAAATCACTATTTTGTATTTTATCTGGATCTATATACATATTTTGATTACATAGCAAAGAAAACTTTTTACATCAGTGTTAAGTAATTGAATATATTAATAAATAAATTTATTTAGAGTAGTAAATTATAAAAATTGAATGTGTGAATTTTTTAAATATTTTTTAATTTGTATACAATTTTGTCAATAAAAGTAATGAATATTAAAAAAAAAAAAAATCTCTTATAAGATAAATAAACAATGTCCAAATTTATATAAATTAAATTAGATTGTAAGTCTAGTTACATTAATTTACATATGAAAATTTTTTTTTAAAATAACCTGATTGTGAGAAATAAACCTGAAATGTCGGATCTAGGTCTCTCTGTTTTTTTTTTTTTTGTTTTAATTTGAATGACAAATCAAAGATTTTAAATTGACAAAAAATGGCAGGCAAAATCAGGTATAATGGTCACTTCATCAACATTTATTCGGGACACAATGCAATAAAAGAATGATATGAAAATGAAGAAAGAAGGCAGACAATCTTTAGAACTGAATTTAAGAAATACGTCAAATACTAGAAATCAATAAAATAGAATATTAAAAATAATATTATTATTTATTAATGAATTCATTGAATAGAACCCGCATTCATACATCAAGATCCTTAAAATGTATTTCAATAAATTTAAATGATAATAATAAACTACAATATATCTTTTTTTATAATAAATAAAATTACATCAGTCCAAGTCATGTTGATTTGGGCAGTATCTACCCAGTATTACATTATTATCATACATGTTTATTAAAGCAAAAAATAGGTGTATTATAATATCTCCTTCATTATTATATAAAAATATTTATTTTCATACTAAATTTATTTAAGTCCTTATTTCTTATTATTACGGTTATTATTATTATTACTATTACTATTATTATAATTATTATTATTACTGTTATTATATGGTAAATAGGCACCTTTTTTTTTGTGCCTAAAATTTTGTAAATCTTATCATTTGGGTATCATGTACAATCAAATTAATTTTGCATACAAATTATTTAAAAGATAACCAAAAATTGGTTAACCTAATTAATATCACCTGGGAAATATCTTTTCTCTCTTCAATAATGAAACAATCTATGTAGAAATACATAATAATATAAGAAAAGATGTTATAACAACTTACTTTAACCATAATGGATCTAGCATGTGTTAAGATTCAGAAAAACAAAAATATATGCATATATGTATAGAATGTACTATATAATGGAATGAATAATATGTTTAAGTTCTATATGAGAAAAGGATATTCAAAATAGAATTTAAGAGGACTTTTTTTTTGTATCTAATACAAAAATGTTGGCTACAGTAATGATTGTTTATGCAAATTTAAACTTATTTCTGTGGAAAATGGTTTCTTTGAAAAATTAAATTGAAAAAATTTATTTATGTGAGGAGACGCGACGATGTGTAGTATGAGTGATAATTAAAATATTAGAAAGTACAATAGACCTCAAAAGAGTGACATTATGAAAATTATATAAAATCGCTTGTTTTAGATAATTCATTATTGCTCTGAAATTGTTAAAGAATGCCCACAAATAAATGTGCTTTTGCCGAATGGTGTTCCACCAACAACCTTGAATTAAATGCATCGAATTGTCAGGTTGTTAGTTTTATTAGAAAGCCTCAAAGCTCTATTATTGAATTTGATTACCATCTTGGGAATGAAACTTTAAACCGTTCAGAGTTAACTCGTGATCTAGGTGTTATTCTGGAATGCAGGCTCAATTTCAAAGCACATTTCAATTCCATTATTAATAAAGCTAATTCTATGCTAGGATTTCTAATGCGTTGGGCCAAAGTGTTTACAGATCTGTACATTACAAAACATTTATATATCACATATATATTAGACCGACATTTGAATATGCTTCGCAAGTTTGTCTCCATATCCTAATGTTGATATTTCACGTATTGAAGCAGTTTAGCGTAAATTTTTACCCTTTTGTACTACGTGCTTTTTCATGGTCTGACCCTTTTCAACTTCCTCCTTACGAAGATAGGTTGCTTTTGATTAACTTGAAATCTCCCCAACCACGTCGATTGGTGGCTGATGTTACGTTTATACACCAAATTATTGCTGGGAATATCTTGGCACCTAAAATTATGGATTTGATAACTTTTAGAGAGAATCCGCGTAATTTACGTTCCGTTGACCTTTTTTATATTGGTAACCATAGTATTGACTACGGCAAATTTGAGCCTGTTTCTAGAATATTACGTGAATCTAATTCGATAGCAGCTTGTTTTGATACTAATCTTAGTAAAAGAAGCTTAAAATTAAAGCTGTATAATCGATAAATAGTTATGGAATTGATATTTGGTCTTTTTCTATTTTCTTTTTGTATTTGTTTTTTTTTTTGTTTTTATATTTTTAACATTCTACTAACTACTATAGCTTGTTAGCTATTTATTTTTATTCTAACTATAATATGTTTATTTATTTTTATCTCTTACTAACATTAGTTACTAACGGTGATGAATACTAACCCACTGGATGATGAGCTCACCGCTTAGCAACATGATGCAAACTTTCGTCTATAATAGACGTCTGATTTGCTAATCTCTGACAGTAATAAAAAACAAGCAATCTTATTTATTAATTTTAGGTACAATATAGATTCATACAGACTTGATTCAAAAGTGGTAAATGCGAATGCGAATGTAAGTTTAGCTTTTTAGATATTTTTCGTTCTGTAAAATTCACCTTTCTGTTTTAAACTGTAAATTTTTGTAAAGTTTTTTTGCAAAAATTGTCTTCATTTTTAAAAATTTAGAATATCACTTTAATTTATTTCCCTAATGATAATAAAACACAAAATATAATGTGGGTCTTGTATAGTTATTATAAACTGAGCTGTAGAATAAAAAATAGTTTATTATAGAATCGAACTCACTTAAGAGCACATTGAAGGCAGCCAGATAAATTTGAGTAAGTTATAATATTATTATATATAATATGCTGTAGGCTCTAGAGTTCATTATTGAATTTAAATAAAAATAAATTATGTAAAAATATTTGAAATTAAATAAAACTCTAGGTATGTTTCACAGTTTTATTAAATATCTTAATCGATTTCGATTATTACACCGTCATCAGAAGACACCTATTTCACCAGTCTAAAACTGTGGAATACACCTAAAGTTCTCATATTTATTTAATTTTGAGTAAGTTATGTTAAGTTATGTTTTAAACGCGTACAATCCGAACATTTTGTTAGATTAATTTTAATTGCGTAGATGCTAGGTTGTAAATTTTCATTACGCCCTAAATAGTACCCTAATGGACGGAAGAGAAATTGTTGGAAATAAATGATATCAGAAACATATTTAGTAATTCAAAATGTTATTTTAAATTTATATTATGTAAAGGTTTTGCGCTTTTGGACGAATTGAATTATAGGAAAAAGTAAAGATAAAAAATTTAAGTCCGAAATATTTATGTTGAATGAACTCGACTCCAATGATATATAATTACCAAAAATGATTTGTAAGTGAATAAAATTAATGATAAATGATTTATTATAAAAATATCTATTAAAATTACGCTTTACAACAAAGGCTAAAGACTTTCTTAGAAGTAAGATTTTATTTTACTATATAGTGTTTTATAATTATCACGATTTAATTAAAAATTAAAAATAATTTAATTGAGGGTGTTGATAGATAATACAATAATACTAAATAGGTTCAACAACGATCTGCACTTCTAGATAAAATTATGAGGCAAATTATAAAATATGCAGATTACAACTGCTTCTTCCATACTATTTTAAGAAATAATTTTGTGTTTCCGTACTTTTCGTGCAAAATCCTTCAACGAACATTCATACATTGCGCAATAATATGCAAGTAAAATAAAAAATCATTGAAATTATTGTTGAAATAAATTTGTACACCATTTGTTGATTAAATCTTATAAATGTTTTAATCAGCAAAACTGTTCGGAAATGTTGAACTTATGAACGAAACCTAAAAATTACTTCTAAAGTTATTTTTTGAAAATTTACTTTAATTTTTATTACCTAAACAAAATAAAATTAAGATTTCATTAGTTTTATTTATTTATTTTCAATTTAAAAGAGCTAGCAAAGCTTCAATAGAATTAAATTATTTTCCCACTTTATATTAAAACCTTATTATTTAAATTAAACTTGAGTACGAATATTTTTGTTCAGTACTGTTTTTATGTCTACAGAGTTATAATTATTTTCTTTAATTATAGGTAAAATCTATTTAGTTAATTGTGTAATGTCGAAAAGTCGTATGTAAAATCACATTTTATTCATATATGCATAGTTATGCATCTTTGCATCATGTTTTTTTATTATTATTTACATTAAAAAGAATACAGGATGTATCAAGAAGGGTTAAATATAACGTTTCATTTGAACTATAGTTAATTGTGTTGAATTGAGTTAGTTTTTCATTGTTATTCAAAATAAAAGTATATGCAGAAATCAAGATACATGAAGAAAGTGTAGTAGAGGAATAAAAATCAATATATTAGGAAATATTTATATTTAATTATTGAACGCATATACCGAGTATACCATAGCATGCGTATCAGCTTTTTAAGAGAGGCAGGAGCAGTTATTTTGAAATTTAAAATAAAAAAGTTTTGTTAACTAAATCGAGGGTGCTCTATCAATTGGTGGTATTTTCAAATTCCGGAAAGGACCACTAATCGGTTTTTTAAGACCAAAAAACGCCGAAACTGCCGAAATTAAAATTTTCAAATGAGAAGGCGTACTTTTTTATGCAAATTCAGATTTTACGACAAAAAATATGAAAATTATGTTAAATGATTTTTTTTTGTTTTCTTATTATTTTTCTTTAAAAATAATAACAATAAAACAAAAATGCTCAATATTTTCCTTTGGTAAACTAAAGTTAATAATTATCATTTTATATACTTTTATATTAACTTGCCCGTGTCTGTTTATATATATGTATATATGTATATATGTATATATATATATATATGTATCAGGCACGAAGCGTCCATATATTGAGTTGAATGAGTGCTTCCCCAAATGAAATATTATTTATTATTTCTTACAGCTTAATATAAAATTTATATTTAATTTAATATAAAAATTACTTAAATACAAAAATTCAAAACGAATGAAAAAAAAATTTCAAGCAAAAATTATATGCATTGATATTAACTACATTATGTATGTTTAGAAAATAATGCCTATATAAACATCATTATTTTCTATTATTCTTTCAATCATACAAGCCAACAAGAGATATTCAACAACCACAAATTTATAATATTTGAAAATAATGCCTATTAAAAATCATTATTCTCTTACCAATATGCTATAATAATTATACATTGTAAAAAAATATAATGACAACTTAAATATCATTCTCCTCAGTTCTCTTCGCATTTAAAATATACATACACTCAAACACACTGTCTCTATTTAGTTTCGTAGCAACAACAACAAAATAATAAACGAAGCGACAATAAAATAAAATCTTAGAAGGAAAAAAAATTGAATTTGAATGAGTGGCTGATATTCATTCCAAATTTACCTGATATAATTAGAAAATATCTGATAGAAAATAGATTATCTAGGGAAACAACAACAAAATATCGCATGACACAAAATGAACTTACAAATAAAAAAAGTATCAGGGAATGAATTAATTTTATGCATTATTGTGGTTGTTGACTTAAATGAGAATTAATATTTATATAAATAATGTATGTAGTTTTGGGATTTTTTTAGAGAGTAGTATTGATTTGTGTTAAGTAATTCTATAGTTTTTTGTTATTGAATGCTACATTTTTTATTTTCAGCCATAATTTTGTTTTATGCAGTTTTGAAACAATTTTTTAATAAATGTAAAAATTTAAAATGTTTTTTTTTATTATTTATAAATAATTAAAATAGATAATTGTAATTGTGTTATTGAAATTTTAAGAAAAAATCATTTTCGGTTAGAAGTTTTGAGGAAAAATTATTAATTGTTAAAGATGGTAAACCAGTGCTTGCTCTACTAATAACAACAACAACAATAAAACGATGTAATCAGCATTTTTCAGTAAAATCTTTTAATTCGTATACGTGGTATTTTCCACCATAAATATAGAAAATTCGTATTCACACTTTTTTACATTCCTTTCTTAAAGTCAGAGCTTAAATTAAACTTATATTTTCAGATGAAAATTTAAATAACAAAAACAGTATATGCAAATATTAACATTTTTAATTCAAACTGGATTAAACAGTTCTTTTAATAAATATTCCCAACTTTGTAAATTTATAATAACATAATAACTGCTTCAGTTGAGCGATCGTCTTTTTGCCTAAACAGAATTAAAACTACTTTGAGAAGTAGATGTGAGTAAAAACTTTGACTGTCGAAATTAGCAAAAATTTCAATAGAAAAAGAAAAGCCAAAGCAAACTGATGCTTCCTTTTATAGTGCTTCCTCAGTTGAAAATTCCACGCCCCGTCACTGATATGTATATATATATGTTTGGTAGGTAGGTTGGAATTTTTTTGTTAATATTAAAACCAAACGCAAAAAGAAAAAGAATAATTTTGTTTAAAAAATTTAAAGATAAAGTTCTGAAATTTTGCACAGTTACTCATGATGAAAAAAGCAATCGGACACGGTACCTTACAAAGCTATCAAATGACAGGTTCGGGTTGCTGCCGAACAACTCCTAGCATGTTTCAGGCTTATTTCAAAAACCAATTGTGTTATAGACAGAAGAGCTTACACTTATATACTCTTTCTGAAATTATAATACCTGTTAATGGAATTTTTTAATATTTTCCGCTTGAAAAAAATCACGGATATTAAAAGAACATCACAAAGCGTTTCCGAATTCCCATTAACAATATTCCAGCAAGATTCATTATATACTTTTGTATTTTATCTTATAGTAGTTCTAGATGCTCAACATCAACCGCTAATTTTATTTTCTACTTTTTAGGGGGCTAATTTGGTTTCGATAAAAGTATATTTTAAAAAATTTTATTTTTATATTATTATTTTTTTATAAATAAATTTGTTTTTCATGTTATCATATTTTTTATCTCAGTTTTGGGTTCCTAGAAAGTTGAAACCAAAAAAAAAAAAAAATAAAGTTTAGTTCACAAAAGTTTATTATTTTTTGACGTAGAATCCGATTTGCATAAAAAAGTAGCTTTGCGTAAAAACCATTCTCCAGTGCTTCCCGGAAGTTGAAAATATCACCAATCGACAGAGTACCCTCGATTTAGTTATTAAACTTTTATTTTAATTTTAAAATAACGGCTCCTTCCTCTCTTGAAAAGCTGATACGCATGCGCTGGAAAACCCGGTATATAAAATTTTCTCAATAACATTATCATGCAATTTCTAAAATAATTTTTAAAAAAAAATTATTTCATTACTATATAATACATATAATATGAGACTTTTTTACTGTCCTTAATTATAATAAGGATTTTTCTAAGCTTTCTAATTTTTTTCTCAATTTTTTTACAATTTCTTTTTTATTTTCTAATTATAATTGACAAGTATTTAAGGACCTGCACAGTAGACACCTTTTCATTTTATTTCGCTTCTCTTTAATGAATTTCTAATATAGAAGTAAGTTGTATATAAAACAAAAATGCGCACACAGTTGAAAAATTTTGACTCATATGGTTTCATTATTCAGCAAATACATTATGCATATGTGGGTTCTTCTTATTAAAATAAAAAACAAAAACAAACAAATCAGTTATTATAATTACTTGCAGTAAACATAATGTACATTGTACATATTATGTCAAATAAAAACAAAAAAAAAAACAAATTCATCTGAAATAACAAATATAAAAACAACAAAAAGAAAAAAAAAATCAGTTGAATTGTTCATACGAGTGGCAAATTCATCTCCATATAGTAGAGTTGTAGTATCTATAAATATTATTGACAAGCATTTTAGGACCTGCGCAGTAAACACCTTTTCTTTTTATCTCGGTTCTCCTTAATAAACTCTTAACATATACATAAGTTGTATACACAGCAGAAATGCGCGTACGGGTTGAAAAAATTTCTATTTTGTTTTACAATCTTCAAACTTTTAAATAAAATATATCCATTTTGTGTCATTCAACATCTTATTATTTGTATACATAATTAGAGGAAATTTATTCTATTAATTTTTTTAAGTAACTGTCTCAAATTATTGTTTTCTATATTTTGGGCATTTGTAGTAATCATATAGTTGTGATTAAAAATATGTATAATACTTCTTTAATAACAAAAATATTTTATTATTAGTAATTTTATCCATTAAATGCCACTGTCTAAAGGGAATATATCGAAAACGAATCAGTATATGAAGAAGGTGCATTTATGTATCCAAAATAAAACTTACTAACCACAAAAATTTTTATTAAACATGAGATGGTTTCTGCTTATCGTGAGTAGTTTATGTCAGTACATAAATTATTACTCTTTTAAAAACTTTAAATTTGGCTTCAACTTTAATTATCATTACTCAACAGGGGTCCCTAGTATATAATAACATTTACTAAAATTTGATTAGAGTCTTAATTTCATAATAAATTATGCTATTTAAAGAACCTGACAATAATATGTACTAGTTTTCCACATTTAATTGGTTGACATACCGGAAAATTGTTAAACAAATAAACGCTTTTAAAAACCATTACTCGTGCCCCTATGATGTATGAAGTAAAATGCAATGTACGAAAATGTATTCGACTTAAATTAGGATAACAAAAATAAATAAATTTGATTTATATCATAATGTAATCATAATGTGAAATGAAGTTTAAGCTTGGTATTGAATTTCCGAAGTTAAGTTTTCACAGCAATTCATTTTCTTTGCAAATTATTGTTATTTAACTCTTTGTTTTTATCAAATTCTAACTAAATGAAAAAAAATGTTAATAGCACTTTTTCACAATATTAGTGTAACAGAATTAAATTAAATATTAAGTGCTTTATTCCCACTTTCTACCATTAAAGACTATACTGTATACTACAAGGTAGTAGGAAATTTAAATTTAATATTTTAAATTACACATTTAAAGTTAGTTTTTATCTTTAAATTTTTGTCATCCAAATAAATTTAAGTTAATTCACGTTGAATAACATCAGTATATAAAATATCACCCTGTACTTAAGAGCAAAATAATTTGTTATAATATTTAATTTGGTGTTATATATGAACTAAACTAACCAAAAACAAAAAACAAAAAACCAAAATCTATATTTTGAATAGAACCAAAGAAAATCACTTGGAAAATTATATATTTTCCATTTTAAAATTTTCCTATGATCTGGAATTTGAAAATTGACTATTGACAATTTTTTATTTGTGTATAGGTATTAATATTAGGTTTTAGTTATATATAGTTACGTACGTAATACTACGTATATATAAGAAAAAATTAAATTTTCTTCAAAGTTAAAAGTGACCACACAAGATTTCCATGCTTTTACATTTGAGGTTTTGATATTTTCCTATCAAGAGAAAAATTTTATTATTATATTGAAAATTTTGTCTTGAGAATTTTCCTTTGAGATTTTAATTGAATTGTTTTGAATATAAGTTGTAATTTTGATTGTAATTAAGAGTAGAAAATTTATCTTTATTTAATTTTTTTGACATATTTTATTGAACATTGATATGCCAATCAAATGTTGATCTAAATGAATAAATATAATATATGGAAAAATGTTTTCATTATTTTGGGTTAACTTAGTGGTGTGCATTAGTTTTTTTTTTGTTTTTTTATAAATTTGAAGAAAAATGAAGAGGTGTTTTGATTTGAATTTGAATTTAGGCTATTTTTGACAGTGAAGAAATTTTTTGGAAAATGTCATTTACATATAAATAAGTTTGTAAATTAGGTAGTTACTAATTTTCTGCAGGTTAAAATAATTGTGACTCTTTTATGTGAAAATTTGTATTACAATAAATGATAAGTGAGTTAAAAAATTAGTCAAATATGCAAATTTTAAAAATCAGCTTGCATACAGGTTACTGCATATAGGTTTAACATTTAAAAAGTGAAAAAAGATCAGTGACCTATGTCTATTATGGACATTTTAAAAAAATCAATTTTATCAAATCAAAATATATTATTTTTTTATATTATTGGCCAACACTTTAGTCAAAAAATGGACAACTTGCTTGGATCAAAGATAAGAAGATTGATCAAATCAATGAAAATCAATTGATATTAAAATCAACATTAATATTCAACGTAAATGGAGTCTACACAAATCTAAACATCATATATTAACAAATTTTATGTGCAAATTTTTCAGATAAACATTTTCTGGCTTAAGTTGAACTGGATTATTGGCGTTTAACAGTTTTCGATCAAAATGTTACCAAAATATTGTTGAGACAAAGACGATGAATATATCTACTATTTATTACGATTATATCAAAGAAAATGCTCCAGCCAAGAGAATCTTCGATTCCAGACTCGAAGGTACAAGACGTCGGGGCAGACCAAACCTTCGTTGGATAGACGAAATATTTAAAGCAATTTCGAATCTTCAACTGGAGAGAATCCGCCCGTGACCGGCAAAAATGGAGGATGTTGATGAGTCAGGCCCAGGACCTACATGGTTTGTTGGCCACCTAAGTAAGTAAGTAAGTCTATCAAAGAAAATTTAAAAATAGATGTGGCAACTTATGGAAAGTTTTGTACTAAAGCTTTTATTTTAAAATTCCCTAATACGGGGCTAATATCATCATACATTCACCCACTAAATAAAAACCAATGTTTCAAATTTTAGAAGAAAGAGAATGAACAAACACCAAATTTACAATTCTCTTTTTTATGTTAAGTGATATAAACAAAAAAAAAACAAAATTAAAAAAAAAACGTAAACAACTATATATGTAGGATAGGAATACATATAAATAATAAAGAATATTCAAGACTCACACTCAAGTTAGAAGAAACACGTAAAATCACAAGAAAACAAACTCTGTATTTTATTTTTACTTCATATAAAGAGAGATTGTTTTTGTAAATAAAATGTATGTGGTATATATTTTATTCTTTTTAAATTTTCAGGCAGGTCAAAATATAGCTAAAAGGATGTTTAATATGAATATTGTAAACCCGTAAACTATATGAATACATTTAGGTATATTAATAAATATATGTAGTTATAAGAAAAAAATGTTGTTATAAAAATTGAAATTATAATAAAAAATTGAATAAAAAATGAAATTAGAATAAAAAATTGAAATGAGGATAAAAAAAGAAGCTTTAAGATTTGTTACTCAATTTTCAAATACTTGAATTTTTAAGATTTTTATTTTATACAGGTTTTCCACATCTATATGTAAATTATCTTTGATTATATTGTTTAGACAGATATGTTGAAGCAATCTATCATTTAACTTTTTATTAGAGCACCAACAAGATTTTGGTGAGACAATTTGGTAAGTAACAGTATTGACTAACTAGTTAACCATGTTCGTTTTATTTGATGTTAATGTTTATTAGTACATTAAATAGACTAAGTAAAATTTTATATGAAATATTGCAAATTATTGAATTAATTATGCATAATACATTGGTCCCAAGCACTGTTGAAGAAAATATTTTGCTTCTTAAATATATTTGATATTTTTTAGAATAAAAAATATATTAATGAAATGAAATTTCACTTTGATTTAATAGAAAACTTATAGTCTCTATATATCCCTTAGAAGAAAAAAAACGCCAATTTTATGTTTCTTATTTATTCAGTCTCATAAATTAAAATAAATTAAATTGATACAAAATTAAATACGTAAATAAAAACAAATTCGAACAAAACCAAATTAATTAAGGTAATAGTTAAAAATACTTTTGATAAAAATAAGATTGTGTATGAAATCTCTACTCCAAAATATCGAAGACCATTATCCCCATAGACAAGAACTTCAAAGACAAATTACTAATATCAAAAAGCGCAAAACTAATATTTTTTCTCCAATTCTGGAAAAAGATTTATTTTTCTATATTCAGTAGAAGCTACTCAAAACAAAACTGCAGGAATTTTTTTTCTCGGAATTCTGCCTATGGGTACGTTGGTTTTGGGGATTTTGTCTTTGGATGATTGTCTTTGGGGTTTTGCCTTATACTGGGAATTTTGTTTCTGGGTATTAATTTTGGACATTTTGTAAAAGCTGGCCAGAATATGTGACACGAAGTCACTTGCCCAACTGCTCACGAAGCCACATTAAAAATTAAATGCGAATTTCAGTCAAAATCAGTATGAATTTTATTTCATATATAAAACCAGCACATTTTTGTAAAATTTAAAAAAAAAATATAAATTATTATAATTTAGTTTCCTACTAATACAGCTGGTAATCAGAAGTGAATCACATATTGAATTATTTGTATTGAATTCAAATATTGTTGTATTTAATAAAAATTAAAAAAACTCTATAGGTTAGTTTAACTAAATGTTAATTCAATGTCAGCTTTCGGATCTAATAACCGAAATTGAACAAGATATTAATTCAAATTTTTTTTTATTTTTTTATTTTCATTTTATGATACTTAACACAAGCATATTACAAAAATATTTCTTAAAATTAGAATAAAAATTAATATTAAAACAACAAACATAATTTTTAATTTAAATATAAAAAAAGAAAAAAGAAATTAGACTATCATAATTTTTAAATATATATTCAATAACTTTTACTTATTTATGACGAAAATAAGAGGTTATGGTAACAAAGAAAACAAGTTAATTTTAAGTTGTTCCTTATTCATAGAAAGATTAATGTTGTCTCTGTACCTGTTAACTAAGAGAAACATTCTGTTAATGGGTTCGAACTTACCATAATTTGTACGATGATGAACAACATTGAATATATTTTCAGAACGAAAACGTGTACTAATATTACGATGATGATTGATCTTATCTTTGATAATTAGTGAATCAATTTTTCCAGAATTAATCATTAAAATAAATACGACGTCAGCAACTATTCTTCTGGATTCAAGAGTGTTTAAGTGTAAAAGTTTTAGTCTGTCTCTGTAAGGTAGTAAACGTATAGGATCAGACCAAGGAAGGTTTCTTAAAGCGAATCTAAGGAACTTCTTTTGAATAGCTTCAATCCTATTGATATGGTCGACGTAGTTAGGTGACCATACTGGGCTAGCATATTCTAGATTTGAGCGAACTAAAGAAGTGAATAGAGATTTAATTACATAAGGGTCATTAAATTCTTTTGACCATCTTTTAATAAAGCCTAGTATTGAGTTTGCTTTATTGACGATAATGTTGAAATGTTGTTCAAATGATAATTTATCATCAAACATGACCCCGAGATCATTAAAACAACTAACTCTCTTGATAATCTTGTTATCAAGGATATAATTCGAAATTATCGGAGAAGTCCGACGAGTGTAACTGATTTGAGCACATTTCTCCACGTTCAATTTTAATCCATTGACGTTACACCAGTTTAAGAACAAATTAAGATCTTCTTGAAGTAAAGTAACTTCATTAGGTGACTTAATTGCCTTAAAGATTTTGACATCATCAGCATATATGGATACGCTGCACTACTATAAATTGTTGTTACATCATTAATAGATAAAATGAACAGTAGTGGTCCCTGCGGAACTCCAGAATTAGCATTGTATGGATCAGAAATAATTGATCTAAAAAGTACATTATATGTTCGGTCAACTAGGTACGATTGATTTCAATTTATGAATGTTGGTGGAAAATTAAGGTTAGCAAGCTTCTTAGTAATAACATTATGTGGTAGAATATCAAACACTTTACTCATATCAGTGTATATTACATCAGTTTGAAAACCAGCTTCAAACCAGCAATTAGTGAAACATACCTAGAGTTTTTAATTTTTATTATTAAAAATGTTCCACGTAGAGGCAAAAAAATCTGTAAAATATATCGTTTTATAATATCTTTTTATATGTCAGTGTGCTTGCATATTAATAAGCAGCCAAACTTGCAGCCCCTATCCACTTATTTTATCCCACAATGAAAATACAGTATTGAGATTGGTCGAAAAAAATCTATTAGACATTGTGATTTCATCGGGAATTGAATCTGTGATCTTTCAATTGAAAGACAGGTGCTTTAGTTACTGCCCACCCAGCTTCCAAATATTGTTATTTTTACTTTTTGTTTTACCTCTTTTAGAAATTTGATATTGTCAATTTTTTTTTTTTTAATTTTGAATTAAGAATGAACTAATTAATGTTCAGTCACTCTTATATACAAAATAATTTCATTATAAGTGTCATTTATTACATGCACATAACAGTATTGATTCTGATGTTATTAAAAGCCTAAAATAAAAAATCATTTTGATATTGATGTCAAAGATGATACATTGGTAACTTTATCTGATAGGTATATTCTGTTTTACCATTATGTACAAATGTTCATTTTATTCAGTCATTCAAATTATTGATATGTTAATTTGATTGACATTTTAGTAACCTTGGCCAATATATTTTTGTATATCTTCAAAATGTCATTATTAATTGTTAAAAACAATTTAATATCAAATGTAGTGTTTTCATAATATATATAGGTATTTAAATAATATATGTATTATATACATATATGTACATATAATATTTTTATTTTGTAATTTCTTACTTTTAAATATTTTATAGGTATTTAATTTGATTTTTTATTTATTTATATTAATTTACTCATTTGAAAAGATTTTTTCTTTTGATTTTTTTTTGTTCTTGTTTTGTTTTTATTTTTTGTTTTTGTATATAATGAATTAAGAATAAAACCAAAAGTGTCATTTTAATTTAATGATACAGAAGTGATTTTTTTTTTCAATTGTGTCTCTGTTTCAATTCAAAATTAAATTGCAATTGAAATTTCTGTGTGTTATTTTGTAATGAATGATTTTTATATTTATTTGTATGAAATTTATATGAATATTGATATGTTACACATAATATGTATATAAAATGTTATAATAAAATGTAATAAGCTAAAAAAAAAAAGAAAAGTTAATTGAAAAAATAAATAAATTTAATATAAAAAGTTTTCTATAAAATTTAAACAAAATAAAAATAACTTAAAGAAATAAAATTGTATTTAAAAGTCCAATTAATAATAATTATGTAAAAAATTTGGTTAACAAAACAATTCGTGGTTCATTAAATTGATAACATTTGTATGATGGTTGGTTTTTTAAATAGTTCCAATAATTTCATTAATTTTAGGATAGAACTATCTTTAATGAACTAACTTTAATTTAACTAACTATTTTTTACTATCTGAGTAATATCATATTCGTAGTATTGATAAATTTCTTAATATTCAGTATATCTGCATTTTTTTTCCTTACTCCTCTTGGGAGCATAGGGCTTCTACTAGACATTTCCATCGTACTCGATTTATAGCTGCTAATTTCACTTATATTTCCGAGACAATGTCTAATTTCATTTTTAATCTGTTTGTACTGCCTAAGTAGGAGATTGGCCTATTGTGGAAGACCATTTTGATAACTCTATCTCCGCCTACGTGGTAAGACGATGTCATATACTTCTGCATATCCATCTTTGATGTTAAGATGCCTGACGTTACTATGTTTACTTCGTACGTCATGTCAGTTGTTGACAATTGTGTAGAATTATTACTGGTGTTTGTCCAATATTATTTATTGTGTTATTTAGTTATTGTATTGTATGAGATATACGAGTATTGATATAGATATTGATATATGTAATATTTTTAATTAGAAAGTATTGATTATAGTACCATAGAGCATAGTAATTGAAGCACCATAGAAAGCTCTCAAGTATATAAGTCGGTTAGTAATATCAGCTGACGAACTAGCCAGATCAGCGGCGGGAAACATTTATGACCCGGAACCGGCAGTTGGTATATCTATTCGTAATATCAAACTATCGATGGAAAGCACCCTGAAGAGGGAAACAAACATTTCTTGGTAGCGCATTGAAGCCCACAGAGTTTCCAAAATATATGTACCAAGAACAAACACCAAAATAACCAAATTCCTGCTCCCTCAATAGAGTAGACTGTAGGAAGATGGTGGGCATACTTACTGGTCATAACCATATGAATAAGCACATATGTAGACTAGCACTAAGTGACGACCCAACCTGCAGACACTGTCTGGAAGAGGAAGAAACCTCTACACATGTTGTAGGAGAGTATCTAGCTCTTTCAAGGCTGAGACTTCGGTTGTTGGAAATGCACTACATACCCTCAGAAAACTTTTGCAGGATAGAACCCACAAACCTATTGGTCCTTATCAAACGTGTCGAATAAGTTGAGGGTGAAGGAGGGCTTAAAGGACTAAAAGCCTACATGCCGGCCCTGACATATTAGAGCCACCTCCGTTTTAAATAAAAATAAAAAAAAAAATATCAGCCTATGAAGATAACAAAAAAGCAAACATAACATAAACATCGAAGTAATTTAATTTTTGTTTTTTTAGGTTTTTTTACACTCTTGACAGTAACTTAGGTTGAATCACCTTTTTGTGTTTAATTAAGTACGGTACTGCAAGTTTATACTACAATTTCTACAATAATTCGAATATTTATTTAACAAATTATTACTCTACTCATTAAAAGTGGAAAACTACTGCTATTGTCAAGAACTAAGCCTTCCTAACCCTTTCAGACCAAAAAAGCAAGCAAAAAAAATGTTTTTTCGATTGGTTCTACACAACTTTCAATAATTTATTCATCTACATAATGTAAATAAACAAAATCTATTAATCAATGATTTTGAGTTTTAAAGGGCTATATAGGATTTTGAGTTTTAAAGGGCTATATCTTAGTTTCATTTTATTTAATTTGTTACCATATTATACTCTTATTATATTCCAATGACAAAGGGTACTAGAACAGGTTAAAAAACCAATAAAGCATTTTGTTTTTGCTTCATCGGTAGTCGAACCTGGGACCTTTCGATTGATTCTCTACCTACTGCACCAACCCGCGTAAAGGCAAATATAATAGGTAACATGTTTTTTGCTTCTATAAAATTTCTGTTTAGCATTTTTCTACAGAATATGCAAAAAAATTCTGACCTACGTAATATTGCAGATAATGCTTGGAAGAATTTTTTTAGTTAGGAGAAATTTTATAAATCCATTCAAAACTAGGCTATTTTTGCTTTTTTTTTTTGTAGAATATGTAATTAACCTTGTTTGTTTGTTAGATTTAGATAGGCTGATTTAAATTTATATACAACACAATGGGTAGATTCTCTATTACCGCAGCCACAAATGCGCTTATAATGATTATCCGTTAATGCTGCTATACACTTGAGTCTTTAAAGATTTGTGTTTAATGATCATACTCAGGATATTCTTCAATGTAATACTAAGTACTACCTATTGTTGAAAAACGCTGTTCCTATGGCGAAATTTATTACACGTAAGCCCTTTTGTATTCACAAAGCAGATGTTCAATATCTTCTCTCTTTACATCGAATATTCTACCATATTATAGATACCAAAATTATAATTTTGTTTTTTTCTGAAAAATTGTTTTAACAGTTTTTTTTTTTTAATATTAACATTTCAATTACAAAAGGGAAAAAAAAAAAGTTTTAAATTAAATACGATTATATATGATTTTTAGAGACATGCGTGTCAGACAATATTAAAAAATAAAAAAAATCAAAAATAATATTTTTTAAGATAAATTACCCATCCTAGAAATTTTCTATTCAAAAATTCAAAATCAAATCTTCATATTATAAATTTTAGTAAAAATCCCCAAAAGAATATTAAGTCTAAAAAAATTTATTTTCTCAAAAATATTTAAATTTAATGAATATCTCTGTTTAAAAAACAAAAAAACATAGACGAGAATGAAAATTTTTTTTAAAAGAAATCGAAATTGAAAAAAAAATATGAAAGCTTTATTCCACCAAATAAACTCCTCGCAGGCAATGCCTTTACTTTTATTAAAAATAAAAATATAGCAATGAATTTTATTTTTTAATTTTGCTTTCTTGTTTTTTTTTTTCTTCTTCTTCTATTGTTTATTTATACTCTTGATTGTGTTATTATTATTATTGTTGAAAAGTGCGTATTAATGTTCAGCAGAACATTATAAATTTCGTTTTTCAACACCACATATTTATTATTTATTAAAATTTTATACCAAATAATTGAAATTCAAGGATTGTATAAACAACTTTGGTTCTTTTTTTATTTTATTTTTTTGTATTATTTTGTTTTTATTTTTTGTAATAGGATTTTATTGAAAGTTCTTCTGGATGAAATGCTAACTAGAAGGTTTTGTATAATAATTTGACATAAGATGATTTTAAGAAGATAATAATATTATGAGTTGTCATAATTTAACATAGTTAATACTATGTATTTAAGTTTTTAATCAAGTTCGTATGGCTGTCGGTTTGTACAGATCAGGAAATTGATTTCATGAAAAACAGTTGCTCTGCTAAACTTTAAATTGAAGAAAATCGTATTTTTTTATACATATTATATGAGTCAAAATAATATGTTAGCGAAACAGTTTTAAATTCGTGGTTCTGGCTCTTGATAAAATAAGTATATAGTTAGAGAAAAAAAAACGAAGCAGGAGAAAGGTTTGACAGTCTATTATAAAACAGTCGAACAATGATCGAAATTAGTCATTGAAATTATATTATTTATATTAAAAGAAATTTAGCTTGCAATCTTTCTATGATTACGATATTAAGTTGCTTGCTGTACTCCATAACTCAATTCCATATCGCTAAACGGGTCTTAAGATTAATTTATATAACATCACTTTGTTCGCTAGTGATACATGTTGTAGACCTAGACATTTAATAAACAAATACAGAGTTGTTTTAGTTGTGATTTTGTTTTTGCCATGTTTTCTTTATGCGGTAAAACTTTGTTATTTGTGGTTATTGGCGGACATGTACTTTTCTTGCTAGTGAATGCAACATGCAATGATTTGGATTTGTTAGATTTTATTCACTATATTTTTAGTCATTCTTTCAATTCGTAGTAACTCTTTTGTTCATACTGCGACGACATCTTATAATCTTCATTTGAAAACAAAATTGCTGTATTATGGGCAAATGTCGCCAGTATTGTGTCTTCAGTTTTACGGTTAATATCAGTTAAAATCAGCAGGGTATAATAAATACAATATTGGAGCAATCACACTACCTTGGGATATTCCTGATTTTATATTATTTGGTATGTACTTTTTCAATTTCCTGATTTTATATTATTTGGTAAAGTACATAATTCACCATATTTAATCACATACTTCTATTTTCAAGTGAAGTAAGGTTGTTAAGGCAAGAAGTAATGATAAAATAAATGCAGCCGAGCGGTATTTATTTGCTTCGAAGTTTTTGTTGATTTTATCAAATATCCAATGATCATAAAAAAATGTGTGGTATGGGAATTTTTGTTTTTATAGTACGACTGACTTAAGTTTGAAGACTTTAGAATTGTCCTTATAAAATAATTATTTAAGTAGCTTGTTCGTTATTTTGATGGAACCCACCGTATGTGTTGCGCCCTTTTGTAAGTACTTTTTCGAATTTTCGTTTTTATTCTATTTTAATTTTGACCATAAGTAAACGTTTTTGTTGTCAATTATCTGATTATGAATTGGCATAGCTTACAGTTTAACTAAGTTTTATGTAACCCGTGGAATAATATTATTTTATTTTCAGTAGGATTTGCAGCTAGATGTTTTCGTCAACTAGATCACAAGAACTACCCAAGTTTGATTGATTTGAGTGTAGTCCTTATTCGGAATGTTTGTCGCTGAGGCGGATCCAGTTATTATTAAAGGTAGATGATCTGAAGATAGGTCAAGACAGTAATTCGATGTTCTATGTTTTTCATTCATTTCTTCTGGAATGTAAAAAAATTAATTACGAATTTTTTTTATTGCGATAACTTGGCATGTACCTATGTTAATTGACCAGTTGATATTTAAGTAAGTTTGTACTCTTTCATTATCGTATTATAACTTTTTACCCTTCTAAATAAGTTGTCTTGAGCACTAAAAGATTTTTTTGTTTCGGATTGTTCTTTCAACTTATGATGAATCTTTTCCCAGGCTTTTAAATTTTTTTTAGCATTTAACTTTTCTGATGTTATTTTTAGATGGACTGTATAATTAACTTATTGTAAGTAGTTTTGGTATTGGCTTAACGGACTTTGCGAATCTTAACAATTTGACTTTTTCAATGTTATGACTTGAACTGTTGTATACATCATACATTGTGTCAAAAATCCAGATAACATTTTTCATTTTCATTAAAACTATCTAAAAAATGCTTTAAAAAAATGCAAATTTAATATAAAGAAGGCCACTACTTTATTTTACCTATTTTTGTATTAGACACTAAAATGATAATCACCATATCAGACATGGTAATTTATGATAGTGTTAGCATTTGTAATTTTTTGTAAATTGAATAACTATCATAAAATTAGTTTTAACCTTGAATTACTGCCACTGAGTAAATTCCACCCATTTTGAAATAACAGTATAACAAAATAATTATTTAAATCTAATGTAATTGACTTAAGATTTTATGTTGTCAAATTTCAGATAATTATTTTAGTCAACAATAATTTAAAGTAAACATTTTTTAAGTCGAAGCATGTTAAATATAAATTAGAAAAAAGCTCTGGGTGAATTGCACCCACAACAAGTAATGGTATTATAATAAATATTTCAGGTCAGTAATTGTGATACAATAACTATATTGGTGCAATAACTGAAAAAATTAAGCAAAGGGAAAATGCTACACTGCTTTTCTATATAATCTTCATAAACATTTAATTTCAATTATATAATCCACAGATATTTTTCATAATTTTGATTATATAAGTTTTCTAAAATCAATACTCAAAAATATCTCATAGTGTAGAATTTTCTTTAAATGTGATAAATGAATTGGGATATCAATAAAATTGAATGATGTGCAATTTTGAAAGAGAACAAGTAAAATTGGCAGCTTTAATAGAGGGTGTTATAAGGGTTGATGAAGAATGTATTGATGGTATCATAAGTGAGAGTGATAATGAAGATTTTGTGAGTGAACATGAATCAAACACAGAACCAGAAGATGACGCTGATTCTGAAACTGTATGAGATGATATTCAAAATAAGTTTATTGGAAAATATGGATCTTAAGATATTATAGACATTATGAAAAAAGTACACGGGCTGAAAATATATTTAACCCTGTTCCAAAATTAACTCCAAATTTTAAATATGTAACACCACCACACGTAAGTTGGAAACTTGTTTGTAAAAAAAATCCTACAATTTTGTATAAGAAACGTTTAACATTTATGAAAAATCTGGTCTTTAGTCTTTACAAGCCACAAATAGATAAATGAAGTAAATTACAACAATTTTCATTTTAACCCGAAATTTAGTTTGGAAAAATTTACAACAAAAGAAGCTATACACAATTAGCATTCGCATGAGAAAAAAGAAAAGAAGCAGAAAAGCACAGTCAATGCCAATTGTGTGCCACTCAAAAGACAGTAAAACCAAAACTTACTTATCTATTTGGGGATTGTGGACATTCTATTCCACCTTGCTGCATATGTTATGAATCACCAAATTTTACTGTGCCAAGGAATAAATATGATGTGACGAAGATATTCTGATGAAACATAATTAGTTACATGGTAAGTTTACCGATTTCATCAAAAAATGTTCTAAAATTATTAACCAATTTTTTGTGTTTTAATGCATTCAGTGTTTGCAAATATCAGTTCAGACAGTTCTAGCTGCAAAAATGGATTTTCTATAGAGATTAAAAAATCAAAAATTATTATAAATTAATAAATATTTTTATTTTACCTTATGTACATTATAATGCGCGTAAAAAAATTGATATATTTTGCTTAAGAGTTTTGTGGTTTCCTTTCCGAATGTATTTAAAGTTCTGGGTGGATCTTACAGCGACTGACAGTAACGATGTTAAAATAATAGGGGTAAAATAAAAATATAGATTCAGAGCCTTAATCATATTTATACAACAAAAAAAAAAGTAACCATTTGCACGGATAGTCAAGCTGCTATCAAAATTTGGTGTCAGTCACTATCTGATATAAGCTGGTATAAAATGACCTATCGAAGTTGAAAGAGTAGCTGTCCGTTTTCCGATTTCTTTAGTCTGGATTCCTAATGACAGTGACAAAAATGGGAATAAAAGAGTCAATGTACTAGCCAGCACGATTATAATTTTAACACACCCCTTGAGGATGACGTTGGAAGTCGTCAAGGAGTCCATTCATTCAAACTTTCCGGCCAAAGCGAATGTAAGGTGGAATAGACTAAATACCTGTTTGGCTTCTTGTTCATGTTATAATTATGAGAGTCATATTTTCCTAAAGATCTTCGGATATGATCAACCTTCTCCATCGCCCACACTGGCTCTGGTAATGAGTTCTTTGGCAGAAATAAAATCGGAAAGTGATTCCCTAAAACAACCAATAACAACAAATAGGTCACTCGTGTTGTGGTATCAAAAAGACACAATTAAGTGCTAATTGATATTTCAGAAGCAACTGGAATGGCTATCTACCTACCTATGCAAAGTTAAGAAAACATACTAAATCCGGATTGAGTACTTTTGAAGTGGTAAATCCGGATTGTACTAAATCCAGTACTAAATCCGGATTGAGTACCGAAGTGGTACTTTTGTTTTAATTTACAGTATCACACATTCAATTAAATAAAAATAGATTCAAAGGTAGAATGTGCTACACGTAATTAAAACTTTTCCGGTTTTTGCCAATAACATTTATAACAAAAAACAAAAAAAAAAAGGAAATCAACCACAGGATATGTTTTTGTGGGAACAAAAAAAGGACTTCTATGAATTTTTCTTCTTTTTATTTTAATATTTTTTTTCTTTTATTATCATTTTCTTTCCTATATATTGTTCTTACTGATATTTTAAATTGAGAATCAAGTCAAGAAAAGCAGCATCGAAAAAAATCGAAACCACAAAACAACACAAAAAGAAAGTAATAACAAGAAAATTTATCAAAATCATACAAAAAAAAAAAAAAAATAAAAAATATGATGGCGAAAAAGTTTGAGTGCGTGAAATCAACTTCATTCAAGTGAATATGAATTTTTTCTGTCACTCTTTATATTATAACTCTCTTTCTTTCCCACTATTTGAACTTGTAAATTTTTTCATTGTTTTTTTTTTTTTCGTTTTGTTTTTATTTTGCAGAGATAATTTAATGTCTAAAATCAATTTCCAAACATAATTGATTACGTGTTGAGTGATCCCACAGGATTTATGTACGCTATACGCATCACCACCAATAACATTAACCAGAAAAATAAATGAAGAAGAAAAAAAAAAAAATAAGGAAGAAAAAAAAACAAAAAGTATGAAATAAGTACTGAAGAGGAGCGCTAAAAATGAGCACACATAATAAAAACAAAAATAAAAGAATAATCAAAATAAATTGTTGGCATAAGAAATTATTCTGACAGATGAAGAAGAAAAATAAGATGAAAAGAATAGAAGATGAGTAAGTGTGTAAGAATAAGAATCAACACAAGCACAACAGAATAAAAAAAATTAAAAAAAAAAAAAAAAAAACATTTTCCTGATTCTTATATTAAAGAATTTTTGATTCGTTTCACTAGAATATCTTTTCTAAATGATTGGTGTATTAGAATTTAAGAACATTGAGCATCTCTCTATATATATTACTTACTACAATACACAGTGTTTCTTCTTGATGAAGTTGAGTATAAATTTGCCCGCACAATTTCTTCTTCTAAGATTACATTGTTGTCTTATAATTGAAAATATTATATGAACGGTGGTGTTGTAAGTAATACTACTACATGTTCTATGGCAGGTTGATGAATAATTTTATACAGGATTCACTTAAATAGCATCGAAATATTTTTTTTTTTTTTTGCTCCAAAATATTCTAAAGAATTACAAACAATATTATAGAAGAACTGACGAAGAATCGTTAATATTTCTAATATAGGTACTCGTACTCATACTCTGTCTAGATATATACCTAAATATGTATTATGAACATTGTATATGTGTATTTGTGTTAGAAATTAATAATGTTTATTGGCAATCAATACCATTTGACATTCAATGAATTTGATTGAAGGTTTTTCATAGTCAAATAATAAAAAAATAAACAAAAAAATGACTCGGAAATTTTTGCTTGTACGGTAAATTAATTTTCTTGTTTTTTTTTCCTTTTTTTTTTTTGTTTTATCAATTTTATTATTTAAAGAAGATTTAAAATTAATTCATATTAATAATACGGATATAAGTGTAACTTCGATTAAGAATTATTATTGGAATATAAGAATTTAGTTTTTAAATTTTTATTTTAAAATATTTTCTATCTTGAATCGATCTTGAGTTGTGCTGTGTAAAGTTTTTTTTTTCAAGTTTAGCTAAGCACTAGGTGACAAATTATACATTTATACTCGGATGCATGGCTTCAACTAGTGGTGGATTAGTGAAAGGAAAATGTCTCTGTGGTCAGTAGCAAACATTGAAAAAATTTGCATATTTCACTGTGGAAACATCTTTGTTGGGATATGATTGTTGGGATTGGGATATTTTTGTTGGGTATATTTTAAGAAAAAAGTGTAGTCATTAATTAAGAAGAATAAAAATTGTAGAATAATGTTTGTTAGGTGTGTGACATCTGAAAGATAGTTTTTTTTTTTGGAGGAGAGATTTATTTTTTTCTTTTTGTTTTTGGACTTTTGTTATTTTTTTACTTTATCTCCGTATTTTATTGTTTTAACTTTAATTTTTTCTTGTTTTTTTCTATTTTTTTATATTATTTTATATTTTTTCCTTTCTTTCGCTTTATAAATTTTCTATTATAAATTTCTTTTCTTTATAAATTTATTTTTTTTATTGTTAATTTCTTTAGGTTAAAGTTTAATTTAATTTAATTTAAAAATTATGAATTTGCTACACATTATACTTTATATACTCCTATAGAGACTTACCGTCTCATGTATATGTACGAAATAAAATGAATAAATAAATAAATAAATAAAAAAATAAAAGAATGATTCTACAAGCGGGAAAAATGTACTCAAGACAATTTCCCATAACCAGTTTTAAGCCACTTAGGAATTTCCACTTAGGATCCTCGGAGGAAATGTTTGAGAGGTTAAAGTTATTATTTCGTGTGAGTATAGATAAGTAGAGAAAAAAAATATCTATATGAAACCCTTCAAATGTAGGTTATATAGTTACAATAAGAAACGTGAAAATAAAATATTATTCTCTGGCAATGGGAGTAATAAAAAAAAAAAATTAAACAAAAAGCAAACGAAATAAAAATAACTAAATTCAAAATAGCTCAAAATATTTTGCGAGTCACTCTTAATGCTCAAAATCAAAGTCCCCAATAAACAAAATTCTCAAATTTTTAAAAAGTCCCAAATACGAAACCTAAACAAAAAGCGATATAATCCCTTTACACAAACTTCTGAAAATAAAAATCCCCCCAAAAAAAAATTGCTCGATTTGCCGTGGTCAAAAACAAAGTTTCCTAAATGAGAAGCAGGCATTTGAGGACGGTAGCGTCGGGCGGCCTGTAAAAGTATTATTGCCTGTTTTCTACATAATTTTTACTAGAACCTTAAATTAAACTTTTTCATCAAATTATGTGTAAAATTTAGATGTAGTTTGGGGATTTTGTTTTTGAAGATTTTTATTTTGCGGATTTCGTGTCGGACGATTTGTGTTTCAGGATTTTGTTTTTGGTTTCTTAGACCCCAACCCAATACTTTTATGTATATATTTTACCAAAAACGATATATAAAACATCATATGGTAATAAATGGAATCATACAATATTAACTCAAAAAGTTTAGGAATGAAGGAAAGTTTCGCGATTAGTCTATAATTAGTGATTTCATTTTTGGCTCTTCTTATGAATATACTTAATGCTCCATGTTATGTTCGAAATGTCGTTATTCATTGATATCTGAAGATCTCATAGATGTAAAAGGCTTGCTCTACATAGCATAAAGCTCGTGTGATTCAACAGGTCGTTACCATAGATTCTAGCTTAATTTATAATCGAGACTTTGTTAGCAACTAAAACGAACAAGACCACTTCAGTTAGATTAAAATCTATCTGTCAAAACTTTAGTGAATATTGAAAATTAATAATTTAACAAAAATGTTAATGTTGCAATAAGGATAGGAGGTTGTTAAACCTTTTAAAAATTAAAACAACACGCTGGGTTTGGGTGTTGCGGTACCAAATTCGAATCCCGACGAAGGCAAAAAATGCTTTCTGAATTTTTCGATCTAGTCCAATACCCTTTATCATTGGGATAAAATAAACGATATGTATAGTTGAGAGTTTTGATTATCAATTAAAAATAAAATGGAATTATGCTATTATGAAGGCGAAATACTCCATAGATATCCCACATAGCAATTTTATTGCTATAAGACTCTTGCGCACTCTGAGAACACTATTATAAACACTCTTATAGCAGTATTAGTGTTAATTTGAGTGCTCCGCAATTGCTGCAAAAGGTTATACATACGTTATAGCACTAAAATGGAGAATTCTATAAGGCACCGGAGCAAGTGCTGTAATATTGTTATAGGATTAGTATATACATATATTAGTGTATATGTTTTTATTTTGAAATGTTATTCATTTGAAATAATTTATGTTATGCGAGAGTGAGAAAGGTATTATTTTTTATTTTCAAATAATAATTTTATGGAGTTTATATTTATTTCCTGAGAAAGGGAGATAGTTATTAATTGCATATTTTTATATTTGTGTGTAAATGATTAATAATATAAAAATGTCTTATTAATAAATAATATTTTTCAGTCAAAAATAATTGTATTAATATTTATAATTATTGTGACCAAAATGCAAAATTTGGCTGGGAATGAAATTTCATTGACATTTATTAGAAAAATACTTCGAAAAAATACAATGCCCTCCAAAAATAACCAATTTTTAAATAAATAAAAGAAAATATATTTTTAAATTGCATCTTTAAAATATTTAATAATATATGTTAATTAATGCATAACATCAAATTTGATATTTAAATAATTATTTTTTTAAGTAAAAATGATATTTTTGCGAAAAGAATGCAAAATAAAACTTTTCAGTTTTTGTTTATTTAAAAAAAATTTACCTCGTTTGTAGAAAATAATGGTCGTCGCAAAATATTTATCTAAAAGTTACAAGTAAGTTTATTAGTAACATTATAGGAATACAGTAAAATAATAGCATCACTATTGCTATTCCACCAATTCTATTCTTATAACAACACTTTAACTCTTAATATAGGATTACGCACATTTAGATTTATAAAAACATTGTTGTATCACTTGCGGAAAATCCCATTATAACAACTCCCGCAATTGCTATAAGACATTCTTATAGCAATATTAATCACATTATTACCATAAAAACATCATTATAACACGGGAGTCATATAGAAGTCTTGTAGCACTAATTTCGTTTTTATAACAATAAAATGTTACGTGGGTATAGTTTTCCACATTTTAATTAGTAGATATGCGATAAAAATGCTAAACGAAAGCTATTGTATGTGATTGCGTATTCCAAATATCTGTATAAAAGCATTTAGAGCGTTCATTCCAAAGACTTTTTATATAAAAAAAAGAACATTTTTTAAACTCTTCAAACTTCTTCCTTCGGTAAACGAAGGAGTCCTTAAAACCTCTTTACTGCTTTTTGGATTTACAGTCATCTGAAAAAAAAAATGAAAAACTACTTTAACTGGAGATACATGATTTTAAATTTATAAGAATTTTTCCAACAAATAATTTATTATATTACTCTTATGTATGAATTTGGCTTTTTTTTTATGCTTCTTATTTTATTTATTTTTTTTTATTCTGTGCAGCCATAAACAATACTATGTACTATTATGTTTATATCCTTGTCAACAACTAAATTCTCACATCCTTTCTCATTGCAATAAATTTTGTTTTTGTTGTTATTTTTTTTTTTTTAATTTTTTTCAAAAGCCTCTACAATACCAAAATAATAATTTTATATCCTTGGACTAAAAATTTTCAAAAAATTAAGAAAAGAACGAAAAATCTGACAAAATTCTTGTTTTGTACTCAGAGTTTAGTAAGTAATAAAAATATTTACAAATAATTGGATTTAATTTTTTTTTTTTTTTTTTATATATTTTTTTATTACTATCTATATAATATAGTAGAAACGATGAAGTACCATATCCATAAAAAGGACAACGAATTATAGTAGTGTAATTATAACAATTATTAATAAATAGTATGTTGCATAGAGTTTACTAGGATCATAATATATGACCAACCAAACATGCTCTACAATTAGTATTTTGGTCAAGTCAAGTAATATAAATAACAAAAATAAATTTTTACTCTTGATCACCTCTTCTCATTCTAAAAATTTATTTTCTTTAAGAGACTGTAATATAATATAGAAGGTGGAAATACAACCAATAATTTTTAATGCTGTAAAAATAGCAATAATGTAAAGAAAAAGATAAATAAAATAATAAAAAAAACGAAGAAAAAAAAAAACTGAGAAATTCGTGACTAAAATGTTTTAGTAAAAAAAAAAAAAAAAAAAATTAAATATAATAATAAGCTCATTTACAGTTCAGTGCACGGTGCGCCGACAATAAAAAAACTGAGTATAACGTAAAAGGGTATGAAACAGTCTATATCAGTGATGGTGAACTTATAATTCACGGGTCGTAGCAGCAGAGTCCATGGTACAACTTCAATGTGTATTTCATGATGTTATAATGCCTAACAAAAATAAATTTAATTTAAAAAAAAAAATTTAATTTTTTAATTATTTATCTGCAAAAAATTTAACTGATATTAAACTTGTATAAGCTTCGTAGATTAAATTTAGAGCATAAATTATAATATTGTCTTTTCATATTTAATTTCTCTTGAATTTTCCTACTTATAATTTTTTTTTTTTTTTTTTTATATAATTCCAAGTCTATGGGATGAACACCCTAACTGCTTTTAAACAGAGATTTGGAATACACAATCACATACAATAGCTTTTTCTGTAGAATTTTTGTGGTATAGACTAATTTAAATGTGGAGAACTATATCTATTGTAAAGTACTTCGCCTTCATAATAGCATAGTTCCATTTTATTTTTAGTGATAACCAAAACTCTCAACTATTTATCATTTATTTTATCCCAATGATAAAGGATACTGGACCAGGTCGAAAAATCCAGAAAGCATTTTTTGCCTCCGTCGGGAATCGAACCTGGGACCTTTCGGTTAAAAGGCAGGCGCTCTACCTACTGCGCCACCCAGCCTGTTAAAAATGTTGTTAAATCGATATTTAATCCGTAGTTATGTATGATCACCGAAGATAATATCTAATGTCGAGACCAGTTAATGCGATTAATTTATCAACATTAACCACTCTCTCTCTCTCTTCGGTGCCACTATCCGATACTGAATATTAGCGATCACAAACACTGGGTAAAATTATTTTTTACTTATTTTGTTCCGTTGCTGCGTGCACGAAATCAGCGATATCAGATCTACTCTTTCAGTTTGTCATGTTGCTTTACCATGACATTTGTTTTCTGCCAATTTCTCTTCTGTCCGCAAGTTTTTTTTTTCGTTTTTCCAGTATTTATTTATTAAATTATTACTTAGTAACCAACTTATATATAAAACTAATTCTATTTTAACAAATTATATTAGATTTTAGATATTCATTAAAATGCTTCAATTTATAAAGTGTTTTTTAATATAATAAATAATAGATTAAAATTAAGACCTAGCTAAATGTTGTCTGGTCGTATAGATTTATAAGATAATTGTTTGCTTATAATAATAAAAATAAGAAAAACAAAAAAAAAAAATAAAGATTGTTTTTCCTTTTTCCTACTTCTCTTTTTTTTTCATTTTCTTTGACTTACAAGTTTAATTTTTAGTATTTTATAATATTTTTGCTATTATGCATCTCTTACTGCGCCAGTAAATACTCCATAATTTGGTTTTTTAAACCCGAAATACAATCAATAATCTTTAACTTTTCATGTAGGTCTACGATAAGTTAAATAAGTTTGTATTTTTTTATATCAAATGTCCAAAATGTACAATTTTTCTCCGTTTTATATTTTTCAGGAATTAATGGATTTCATTAATTCTATGAATAACTACATCCATTGAAATTGATTTACCCATGCAATTTTATGCATGCATTTTTCTATATAGGACAAAATTTCAAATGCCTCGAGGTTTTGTTTTTATTGTTAAAGACACTTTACTTCAAATAACACAGACCATACATAAACATTTCATCAAACGTAGACGAATGTCTACATTTCAATTCCATATTTCCATATTTAGTAAAGGTACGTCTCGCTATTTCAATACGACATTCTAATCTAATTTCTTGTGTTATTTTATTCAACCAATACCCAAGATATTTGATGCTATGAATATACGTTCAATTAGAAGGTTTTCGTCAGGTAATTGTGGCTATTGAGGTGTTGCATCTAATTATAAACTTTGCATTATTGGTGTAGATTTTTAGACCAAGATTAATACTATGTTGATTAATTTTATCAATTAAATGTTGTAGGGCCTTCAAATTGTTGTCTTTAAGAAGCGTAGTACCATTAGTTGTTGATATAGATTACTTTTTTATGTTATTAAGCTATAAGTAAATATTATATTTTTCTTTTATATACTGGAAAAAAGAAATATTCTCATTTTTACGACCACTAGCGACTACGTGATAAATTAATTTAAAATTTATTAAAAAACAAAGTTAAGTTATTTAAGTATAATCGTTATTTACGTTCACCATTACTGAAGTCCGTAAATGTTATAAATATTCGTGATGCATAGGTAGCCATTGTTGGATAAAAAAATGGGAATCAGCTTTTTCCAGAATATAAGTAAACTATAATATTTCATTTATATTTATAAGGCAACTAAGTTTATGTACCTACCTGTAAATGTGATTACTTTATCATATTTAATAGATTTACGAATATGATTGATAATCAAGATACAATCGGCGGCGATTTATTAATATGAAATAATGTCCGGTAATTTTTTCCACCTCTGTGAATTAAAGCAATTAGCAGTAATACGAATCAAAAAATCTAAGCTTTTCACCCCGGTAAATATAACGAAAATTTTACAGGAAATAATTCAAGTGATGAGTAAACCTCAAAACAAATTTTAATCACTTTTTTCGTCAAGTCTCGCATCGCATTTGCTGTATTCTATCCGGAACAAGAACAAAATAAATAAAGTAGTGAATTATAGTATACAACAACAAAAAATATTAATATGAGTCCTTTTGAAAGTAGAAGCATAGATAGTATTTCATGTCAAATGCAAAGATGGACAACGCAAATTAATGATCATTAAAAAAATTTAATTGTTTTGACCTGACAGACTACATTTTTTAATCATTACTAAAAAAAAAAAAAGGGAAATAGAAAACTGTATTTTAACTGAAATATTTTAATGAAAAAGAAAAAAATATTTGTTTACCGTTAGACCTAGTATTTATTCCGGGAATAGCTAGTATTTAATTCTATATTTTTCCACATTCCAAAAATATACCATGACTAGTACATGAATAATATTTTAATTTTGCATTATTATTAAAAGTAAAATTCAAGAAGAATTGTGTTTTGTTTTTTTAATAATTTATGGCTGAAATCTTGAATCTATAAAAAAAAAAGCTGAAGATATACAAAGTTAAAAAACGTACGATACAAACTGGAAAGACTATAGAAAAAATAATACCAAATTCCTGCTCGATTCATTATATACTTTTGTGTTTTATCTTATAGTAGTTCTAGATGCTCAACATCCACCACTAGTTTTATTTTCTACTTTTTAGGGGGCTAGCTAGTTTGGTTTCGATAAAAGTATATTTTAAAATTTTTTATTTTTACATTATTATTTTATTTAGTTTTTAGTTTTAATTGAAACCTAGAGGTATTATAATTTCAGAGAGAGTATATAAGTGTAAGCTCTTCTGTCTATAACACAATTGGTTTGTGAAATAAACCTGAAAAATGCTAGGACTTGTTCGGCAGCAACCCGAACCAGTCTACATTTTTAAAATCGGTAACAGTCGTATTTCTTTATTTGTGAAAAAGCATCTAGGTGTAAATTTTCATGCCTGTAATACAATTGGTTTTTAAATATGCCTGGGACGTGCTAGGAGCTGTTCGGCAGCAACTCGAACCTGTCCAAATTTTTTTGAAATCGATAGGAGTCGTATTTCTTTATTTGTGAAAGAGTATCTAAGTGTAAATTTTCATGCCTGTAACACAATTGGTTTTCAAATATGTGTGAGAGGTGCTAGGAGTTGTTATTTGTGAAAGAGTGTCTAAGTGTAAATTCTCATGCCGTAACACAATTGGTTTTTGAAATATGCCTGAGACGTACTAGGAGTTGTACGGCAGCAACTCGAACATGTCATTTGATAGCTTTGTAAAGTACCGTGCCCGGTTGGTTTTTTTATCATGAGTAACTGTGCAAAATTTCAGAACTCTGTCTTTAAATCTTTTAAAAATACTTTTTTTTTTTCTTTTTGCGTTTGGTTTGAATATTAACAAAAAAATTCCAACCTATCTACCAAACATATATATATATATATATATACATATAACAATATATACATATATACATATATACATATATTCATATATACATATATACATATATACACTGGCAAGTTAATATAAAAGTATATAAAATAGGACTTATCTTAATTTTAAATGCTCTGCGCCGCACTTAGAATTGAATTTTGATTACTTCTTTGTAATTTTTTCAACTATCAAAATCACTTCCTTTCAAATCCGGCGTATAGAATAAAAAAAAAAATAAATTTCAGTGCTTTGAATTGATTGAATGCTAATGATTTAAAAATTAAATAGATTTTAATTATATATAGAAACATTTTACTGTTATTTATACTTCATACTGTCAATTTTTTTTTTATACTGTCAATTTGTCCTATACATTATGCCTAAGAAAATTTTATCAAATATCTTGTGAGCAATTTTCGATCCTATAGCTATATAAATAATATTGAACTTAATTCCATTCCCTAATAAATTCTTTAAAATCGTTTCTGAGACTAGATAATGAAAATATTATCCTCTCAAGGCAGTGACAAATTTTAATTAATAAAGTTTTAATATTATTACTATTCCATCTATTTATCACGTCATAAACATATCATGTAGGTTCTAGGCTTGCCTTTTCAAAATACACCATTTTTTTTGGTCACGGGCGGATGCTTTTGAGTTCAAGATTCAAAACGGTTTTAAATCTGCCGATACTTCGTTTCTTCAATGAAAGTTGTGTCTGTATCGGCGACTTGTACCTTCGTGTCTGGCTTCGAAGATACTCTTTGCTGGAGCGTTATTGTATCTACTTAATATTACATATTAGTTTTAATAATATTATTTTACATTTTTATTTCACTCTATAACAATTTTTTTAAAATGAATTTAACTCACCATAAAGAAAAATGTTGGGCAGCACTGGTTATATGATAATAATAGCTTATTTATTTCTCTAATAAATGCATGTATAGTGTGGTATATGTAAATAGTACATGGTTCATCTTCTTTTGAAGCTTCAATATATATTTACATTAAATTTGAGGTATATGATAGCCCGCAGATAGATTATGTTTAGTTTAAAGCATTTTAAAGAATGCAATTTTTGATAATTCCTTCGAAATTTATACGAATTTAAATTTTAACATTAAATTTTAGAAAAAATGGTAAATTTAATTTATTTAGTAAAATTGGTTTGTAAGAATTTTCAGTGCAATTAAACTAGAATTGTATTTTAAAATTTCTTTGTAGCTCCCATTTGTTTTTTTTTTTTTTTAATTTTCACTTTCTAGCATTAAAATAATAGTTAACTAATCTTCTTTCACAGCAAAAAATTATTCTTTTCAAGGTTAATTCAAATTTTATTAAGACAGGCATTTTCATTGTATTTAAAATTAATTCGGTTTTTTTTTTGCATTATTTTGGAAATTTCTTAAAAAAAAAAAATTGGTTTGTTTCCGGTGAAAATATCTTTTCATAATTATTGTATAGTCAATAATTATCCGGAAATTTGATTGATCTTTAAAAATTATGTTTCGATTTTTCATTGTAATATAATTTGATAATCAATTGTTAGTCGGCTGGATAATTTTTATATTCATCACAATAATATTATCAATCAATATTGTATTTTGATGTATCTATTTTGAAGACAGACTTTTTGACTTACTATTGGATTTTCCTGTTAAATGATATTATAAATTTCGATATTTTTGAAATCGGCAAATTTTTGGATTTTCATAAAAGGTAAAATTTATTCACTATACAAGCCCACAGTTTTAAATATGGCGTTCTAAAGTTTTGCCAAGTTATTCAAGATAAAAAAATAGAATTACATTATAATGGTACATTATATGACATGTTCGGGTAGCTATCATATAACTCCTAACACCCATGAAGACTATTTCAAAAACCGAGTCCGCTACAGTTTTGAAAATTTTGTAATTAATGTACCAAAAATACGCAAAGATGACTATATAACTCATCAAGAATACCCAGGACCCATCAAGAATATTTCAAAACGTTTTATAAACCTGATTATCGGTACTCTCTCAAAAATAAGCAAACATGCTTTTTATCGTTTTTTCTTCAGAACTGTATATGTAGAAGTAAGTCATTGAGACAACACAAATATACAAAAATATTAGTGAATGAAAGATTGTGGAAATATTCAAATTGCATCAACAGTTATTTTTGTCAGTGATTTAATACTGATTTGGACACTGCAAGTGTCTAAAATAATGTTTTTTTCGCTACAGATGTAGGTTAAGTGAATCTAAGTGTATCTAATTACAAGGCCATAACGAGAATGTCCGTTTATATGTGGCTTTAGTATTTGTTATTGATTTTGTTTCCATAAAGAAAAGGAGGTATTTAGTAAAAGTAAGGTATTAGATGTTTTTTGGAAATTCGGAATATCGCATCAACTATTATTATTGTACAAGTTCAATTAATACACTGAATCATACCAACATACAGTACTTATATTAGTAATTTATAAATTAAAAATAATTAAAAAAAAAAAATTACTTCAAACACAGACTAATTGAACGATATGCTATCGGTCCAAATTATTTGGATGAAAAAAACTGAAAATCATATAACAAGCATTAAAAGGGCTAATCTACAAAGGAGAACGATTAGTTTTTATAAAACAAAATTAGACTTTTAATTTATACTGGGCAGATTTTGAAAAGGAATCCACAGACATAAGCTTACAATTAAGTATATCCAAAACCGATTGCATACGTGACTACTTTACCAAAACAAATATATCTACCTTCAAGACAAATACATGGACTGTAAGTCCGATCTTGAAGAACAGATAACAAAATTGACAGAAAGTAAGGTGACAACAAGACAATCGGAGGTAGTTCAGTGTAGCTACCAAAAATTAACATCCCATTTTTTGATGGAAACTGTGGGTATTGGCGATCGTTACCGGAGAAGCAGCCTGAGTGTTGAAACGCACACCTATTACATTAAAAAATCGTTTTGAGAATAGAATAAACTAATCTTAACCAACACACAACTGAGCGGTCACATAGGGTATCCGCCAATCAATGTTGAAAATAGTATGAATTTAATTTATTGGATCGTGCATTCAGCAATTAACAGGATTGGGATTAAATTCTACTGAACTGCCAACTTTCAAAAAATTTAGAGCTTTTTTCTAGACTAGATTTCAAATATTGGATTCTATTAGTCATGTTACAAAAAACAGAACAGAAGTGGCTCCAGGAAGTATACCAAAAACCTTTCACCTAACGAAGAATTCAAAATTGTGTCCCAGCCTGCAGCCAATCACACTATATGATAAAGTCTCCTAAATTCATGGGCATGAGTGTAAAAGAGAGAAGAATGTTCAAAAATATCATAATATTTAATCAGCAAAAGGAAAAAAATACGAAACAATTTGCAGAGTCATTTTTCAACCTATTTTCACTATTTTTTTTTAAATGACAGCTATTTAAAAGGAATCGTAGCGAAATTAAATATTTTTTCAAAAATTTTGAATTTTCAATTAGAAATTTCAATATAAAATCTTACCCATATAAAAGTATATACACACAATATCTTCACAAATGCAAAACAAAAGTAAAGTAAAAGCAGACATTTTAATTTACATTTTCATAAAAAAATGTAGCCCAATCCGACAGTCCTTGTTATATTTAATCTGTAAACAATTTAAAAAATTACAGTACAAATATATGAATTATTTCACAACCGATTTTCATTACTATTGTTTTCGAATGATATATATTTGAAAGGAGACGTAGCGAATTTAAATATTTTTTCAAACTTTATTAATTTTGAATTAGAAATTTCACCTCATAAATTAGTATACATACATCTTCACATACAAAAAATTTAATTTATCAAATTGTCGCAACTCACCCATGTATACATAGTTTCTTACCAAAATTAAATTCAAATTTAATTTTTTTTAAAAATAAAATATCACAAATATGGTTGTTGTCTAAGATAAATCAATGAAAAAAAATTAAGGTACCATCGAGAATAAATCGAAATTATTAATGAAATTATTGTAATAGTATTAATTCATAATGAAATTGGATACCATTTTTTATGCAACTTCCTCGAATTTCGAGAAGCGGGCGAATATTAGTGGAATATTAATCATTACAATCAATTTTTAATTTTCTTTATTTTGTATATAGTCATATCCGTTTGAAGTCGGAATTCAAACGAAGTGTAGTGAAATTTCTTTTGATTGTAAATATTTAATTTAAATTTTAACTTTAACAACTTTAACAGGTGCATAAATTGGGACAATAAATATTTCAGTATAGAAAATCACTTTACTTTTATTTAAATATTTCTGTTATTTTATGTAAAAAATATCAAAAATGAAAACATGACCTGTGCGTTTTTTTATTTTTGTAACTGTTCTGTTCAACCTTTCGATGACATTTTCATTTTCAACTAAAATTAATTTAGTTATTTAATATTTTTTTTTTATTCTTATTTACTTAATATACTTCATTTATACTCTTTAGTTTTCGTAATTTTATTTATTTTGTTATGAAACAAAAATAACTGTAATTTTCTTGTAAATGAAAAATTTAAAATTGCATACTTTTAATATTTTTTTTTTTTTTTTTTTTTTTTTTTTTTTTTTTTTTCTCCTATTACTCCGCGTGGTAGCATAGGGCTTCGATAGTGAACCTCCATTCCTCTCTGTTGAGTACTACTTCCTTAATATCGTCCCAGGTATAATTGTTGACTGTTAATTCTTGATCGATTGTGCGTCTCCATGTGTTGTATGGTCTGCCGGGTCTCCTTTGTCCTTGTGGATTCCACTCTAGAGCTCTTCTTGCTATATCACTTTCTGATTTCCTTAGTGTATGACCTATCCATTTCCATTTTTTCCTATTTATCTGTCTGTTGATAGGTTCTTCTCCAGTTATCATCCATAAATCTTCGTTGCTAATTCTTGCCGGCCAGAATATTCTGCATATAATTCTCAAGCACTTGTTGATGAATACTTGTAGCTTCTGTTTGATTCTGACCGAAGTGAGCCATGTTTCACTGCCATATATTAATGTTGACTTAACACATGCTCTGAATATTGTTAGCTTTGTTGTTCTCGATATTTGGTTGCTCCGCCATATCTTCATTAGGCTCCCAAATGTTCTTCTTGCCTTATTTATACGGCTGTTGACATCTTCTGTTGCACCTCCTCTTGATGTTATAATGCACCCCAGGTAGTTGAATTCTTCTACGTATTCTATCTGTTGTCCACTCACTGTTATTGGCTCACTGTAACTATTGTTTGTCCTCATTGCTTTGGTTTTCTCGATATTTAATTCCAGTCCCGATTTCTTTGCTTCTTCCTGTAATCTGTTGACTTTGTTCTGTAGGTCCCTTTGATTTTTTGATATGAGGCATACATCATCTGCGTAATCTAAGTCTTCTAAGTTTCCGAAGAGATCCCATTCTATTCCGTTTATTCCAGTGCAAACTTCTCTTAGAATGTCGTCTAGTATTGTGTTGAAGAGAAGTGGAGATAGTGGACATCCTTGTCTAACTCCTATATTGGTGTAGAATGGATCACTGATCTTACCTCTGTGTTGAACTGTTGTCTCTGCATCTTCATACATCGCTTTGATGATGTTGATGATTTTTTCAGGAACTCCTTTCTTTGTAAGTGTTCTCCATATTGCGCATCTCTTGACTGTGTCGAATGCTTTCTTAAAATCTATGAATAGTAGATATAGTGGGGCATTCCATTCCACTGATTGTTCAACTATGACCCGTAAAGTATTTGCCTGGTCTACACAGCTTCGGTTTGGTCTGAAACCTGCCTGCTCTTTCCGTAGTATTGGTTCTAGTACTTCTTCTAATCTTTTCTTTATAATAATTGCTATTATCTTATGAATAGTATTTAGAACCGTGATTCCTCTCCAGTTGCTGCAATTTGCCAAGTCTCCTTTCTTAGGTATCTTGACAATCATTCCTTTCTTCCATGATGGTGGTATATTCTCTTCTATCCATGCTTTCCTGATGTGGGGTTCAATTGTTTTTGCGAATAAGTCAGGGTCCAGTTTGGCTATTTCTGCTGGAATTCCATCTTCACCTGTTGCTTTGTTGTGCTTCAGGATATTGATTGTAGCTTTGATTTCTTCTATATTTGGAGCTTGAGTAGATATTGGCAGTCCCTCAGTTGGGTAGATATTTGCATTGTCTCTGTTTCTTATGTCTGCTTCATTATTTGTACTTTCTATATAATATAATTACTTATAAATAATCATATACATAAACATAATAATATAAATTAATATGGAACTTTAGAAATGTATATAAAATATATGTATATTTTTTTTTTATTTAAATTCAAATTCTGAATAGTGATCGCAAATCGAAATATTTAAGAGTAGAAGAATGAATATGTTGTTGCTATTGTTATCTCTTGCTAGGTATTTTATATTTTACCAATACTTATGAAAAATGACCCAAATACATAAGGCAGCGAGCTTAAATATTGGCGGTCCGGATTCAAATTAAAGTATATTGTGTGTTGCTATCGCTTTATTCGACTTTGAATTTGAAAACTTGGCTCATCGCGATTCAATCACGTTCAAAATTATTAATAATATTGATGTCCGCATTTTATTCTAAGTTCACAACCTATTTAGTTGTTAATTATCTATAGTTACAAGACAATAATTAAAAAAAGTAAAAAAAACTGATTATTTAGAAATTAGAGAAAACATTAAAAAAAATATGTCTAATAAAGAAAAAATATCGTTAATATAGCAGAATAGTATGAAATTAATTGTATCAGTGCAATATAGGTAGTATAATGTGGTAATTTGAATAACTTATTACATACGTCAACTTTGAATTCATGAAAACGAAATGTGACTTCTTACACTTTCCATGATATGAAATTGAATGATATCATCGATAATCATAATTTTAAGTAACTTATCAGCTATTAAATTATTATGTAACTAGGGGCCCCTGTTGAGTAATTATATTTCAAGTTGAAGTCAAATTTAAAGTTTTTAAAAAAACAGTAATTTACGTACTGACATAGACTTCGCACGATATAGCAGAAACCACTCGTGTTTAATAAAAAGTTTTGTGGTTAGTAAGTTTTATTTAGGACACATAAATACACGTCCCTCATATACTACTTCGTTTCCGATATATTCCCTATAGTCAGTGGCATTTAATGGATAAAATTACTAAAAATAAAAAGTTTTGTTATTAAAGAGATACGTATATATATACCTACATAATACATAATTTTAATAAAAACTATATTATTACTACAAATAACAAAAATTTAGAAATAGTTACTTAAAAAGATAAAAATGAAGAATTCAAGTGACCTACTATATCAAAATAAAGTACTCTAACTCTACTATATAAAAATGAATTTGCTAGTCATATGAACAATTCAACTGATTTTTTTTGTTTTTGCTTTTTTATATTTTTTATTTGAAATGAATTTATTTCTTTGTTTTTATTTGGCATATGTAAATAGATTCATTTGAAAGTATATAATATAAATTATAATAACTGATTTATTTGCTTTTGTTTATTACTTTCATAAGATCTCACTTATGCATAATGTATTTGCTGAATAATAAAATCATATGAGTACAAAATGTTCAACTGTGTGCGCATTTTTGTTTTATATATAATCTTATATATTATGTATATTAGAAGTTCATTAAGGAGTAGGAGAATCGAAATAAAATGAAAAGGTGTCTACTGCGCAGGACTTTAAATGCTTGTCAATTATAATTATAGATTACCTTTATAAAAGAAATTAATTTGTTTATTTGAATGAGATGAGATCGGATATAGTTGAGCTAAAATGTGGTGTACGTCAATGGTCCCTATTAGGACCCTTATTGTTTAGTTTGTTTGTTAATGACATGTCACTATGTTTATCTGAGTCAAAATGCAGATTGTATGCTGATGATACCCAAATATTTATTAGTGGACCTATTACCAATGTCATCACCTACATTGCTAAAATTAACGACGATCTTGATGCTATTTTATTTTGGACTAAAAATAATGGGCTAAAGTTAAATGCATCTAAATCGCAAGCAATGATTGTTTATTCTAGGGAAGTTGATACATCTATATTACCCCAAATTAAAATGAATAAATTAGCAATTCAATATGTCACTAAAGCTAAAAATTTAGGATTGATTTTTAATAATACACTAACGTGGAATGACCACATTGATAGAATATCCAAAAATGTATACTCTATTTTAAGAAAATTGTGGAAATATTCTTATTTTCTAAATGAATGGTTAAAACGTAAACTCGTCCTAGCTTTATTGATTCCACATTTCACATACTGTGATACTGTTTACACATCTGGTATGTCTGCTAGTGAATTTCACCGGCTGCAACTAATTTTTAATGCTTGCACTCGTTTTGTCACAAACCGGCGTAAACATGATCACATTAGTGATGTTTCCAACGTGATATTAGGTGTTACACTAAATAACTTTTTGAAAGCAAGGTATATTTTTGTTATGAAAAAGATCTTGTTAAATCTTATGCCATTATACTTCGCTGAAAAGGTCACTACTGGTAGATCAACAAGAAATATGAATTTAATAGTTCCTCGTCACAGGAGTCGATTAAGACACCTATCATATTTTGCAGAACTACTGTTCTTTGGAACTCCATACCGAACTATATTCTGCGCGTTAATAACATTAAAAGGTTTACTGAGCTCAGCAGTGAGTATTTTAGAAATCATGATTTGAAGTAGGCAAATGTATTATTTCAGTTCAACAGGCATACATTGGTATACATGTATTATATATTAAGTATGTAAATTTCTGTATTTAGCATTGTTTTTTTTTTCATTTTTATATCTCTATATATGTAATATATATATATACATGTTTTATTTTTATTAATTTGGTAATTTAATCTAGTTATAGTTTAAGCACTTTATATTCTTACATTTTAACATTTTTCATTGTTATTTTCTAATATGTTTAGTTTTGTTAGTTTTAAATTATGGATTCTAGTTACATGCTTAAAAGACTAATCGTCTTATATGTAGCAGAATAAATGAAATAAATAAATAAATAAAACATCTTGTAATTTAAAGTTGTAAGAAGTTAACAATAATATTGGTGTTTAAGCATTATCAGTGAAAAACTCACTGTTAATGAAAAAAATATTGCATTGATTTTAAATTTTTAATGATGACGATAAGCGTAATTGCATTGAAATTTTAAATACCTTGAATTTTTTTTAATTCATTTAATTGCATTAAAATGCTTATTTTCAATGATAATGCTGAGATGGGTGCATTATTTTAAAATTAATAATTAATAATTTTATAGAAAAACTGTGTATATATTGAACATGATCACAACATCAAATGATCGTATAATTGAAAAATATTGCACTGATCTCAGCATTGTCATTGATAATATAAATCAAATCAATGCAATACAATATTGTTTTTATTTTTATGTATCAGGTTGACTACCTGGTTGTCATAGAAGTTTTTCCCCAAGTGGGTTTGAGTGGTTTTCTAGCCGTGTTTAATATATTTTGGTAGTAGCGGTTATTTCTTCTTTCACATATCTCACACTTATTTCTTATAACTGAGTTTCGAATATACTAAGGCTGACTAAGGCTAAGGTTGACGATTACTCTTTTATACATTTGCCTAAAAACGTTCAATAATTTTATGTTTGAATTGCTTGTCGTACCCCACAACTTGATACCGTACTTGAATCCATATTGTTTTCAGTATACTTTTATAGACTAGGACCAGCTTTCTAGAGAAAGTTGTGAATTTCTGCAAAATAGGCAATATAATTTGGAAAATTTTAGACGAAGTTATTTGTTTCAATATGCTTTCCCCTGGTTAATTTTTGGTCCACTTGTAGCCCCAAATATTTGACCAAATCCATTTCTATTTTAAAATTTTTAAATTATACTGAAACTATTAGCATCTTTCATTAGGTTTTATATTAATTATCATGGTAGTAGTATTAGCATGGTATTAGTGACTGCCGACAGTACACCGACACACTTAGACCGTGAGGTAAAGTCTATTGTGATAGTTTATATTAGCATAAAATAATTAATAAAAGGTTTTTGCTTGCAATTTTATCTTTTGCAAATTAAATTTATTCTAAATATTTAAGTCAGGTTAGTCTAAATAATTACAAATCAAAGGTGTAAATATTCTAGTAATATATAAGGTCTTGAAATATAGAATTAAAATATATGAAAATAACATATTGTACAAATACATTAAGGCAATCAATAAAATAATAATAATAATAATATTTAGCATATTTTGAATTACCACATTTTTGCCGAGCAAACAACAGACTTGTATATAAATATTACTACGTTTGGTCTATTGAAAGATTTTCATGGTATGAATATAATATGACCAGGTTGTTTGTGTGCGTTCACTTTATAAAAAATTTCACTTGATTTTATTAATAAGGTGCAGACAATTTCCAGAAAAACATTTATCTTTTGAATTCAATTGAATACTTATATAATTATATATATATATATTTTTTTTTGTACACTATTGACAGTAACTTAGGTAGAGCTTCGGGTTTAATTAAATATGGTGCTGCAATTTTACACTACAATATCTACAATATTTCGAGTATTTATTTAACAAATTACTGGCTCTACTAATTAAACGTGGAAAACTACTGCTATTGTCAGGAACTAAGCCTTCTTAAATAGAATAGTTTCATTTTATTTAATCTATCACCAGATTATACTCTCAATTATTTTTGGGAACTTTCGGTTGAAAGGCAGGTGCTCTAACTACTGCGCCAACCAGAGTGTAAAACATATACATAGTTTTTTAAATTGTTAAATTTAAAATTTTTTTTACGAACACTAATTTTATATGAAATGAAATTGTGACGAGAAACATTTCAAAATCTAAATATTTCAACAATTCGATATACTTTTACACTTTACACATGTCTAGATGTATATATATATATTATATACATATTTGTACAATAATATAAGTAAACAAAAGAAATGTTATAATAATAACAAATAGGTAGGTCAGTGACGGGGCGTTGAATTTTCAACAGGGGAAGCACTATAAAAGGAAGCATCAGTTTGCTTTGGCTTTTCTTTTTCTATTTAAATTTTTGCTAATTTCGACAGTCAAAGTTTTTACTCACATCTACTTCTCAAAGTAGTTTTAATTATGTTTAGGCAGAAAAACGATCGCTCAACTGAAGCAGTTATTATGTTATTATAAATTTACAAAGTTGGGAATATTTATTAAAAGAAATGTTTAATCCAGTTTGAATTAAAAATGTTAATATATGCATATACTGTTTTTGTTATTTAAATTTTCATCTGAAAATATAAGTTTAATTTAAGCTCTGACTTTAAGAAAGGAATGTAAAAAAGTGTGAATACGAATTTTCTATATTTATGTTGGAAAATACCACGTATACGAATTAAAAGATTTTACTGAAAAATGCTGATTACATCGTTTTATTGTTGTTGTTGTTATTAGTAGAGCAAGCACTGGTTTACCATCTTTAACAATTAATAATTTTTCCTCAAAACTTCTAACCGAAAATGATTTTTTCTTAAAATTTCAATAACACAATTACAATTATCTATTTTAATTATTTATAAATAATAAAAAAAAACATTTTAAATTTTTACATTTATTAAAAAATTGTTTCAAAACTGCATAAAACAAAATTATGGCTGAAAATAAAAAATGTAGCATTCAATAACAAAAAACTATAGAATTACTTAACACAAATCAATACTACTCTCTAAAAAAAACCCAAAACTACATAAATTATTTATATAAATATTAATTCTCATTTAAGTCAACAACCACAATAATGCATAAAATTAATTCATTCCCTGATACTTTTTTTATTTGTAAGTTCATTTTGTGTCATGCGATATTTTGTTGTTGTTTCCCTAGATAATCTATTTTCTATCAGATATTTTCTAATTATATCAGGTAAATTTGGAATGAATATCAGCCACTCATTCAAATTCAATTTTTTTTCCTTCTAAGATTTTATTTTATTGTCGCTTCGTTTATTATTTTGTTGTTGTTGCTACGAAACTAAATAGAGACAGTGTGTTTGAGTGTATGTATATTTTAAATGCGAAGAGAACTGAGGAGAATGATATTTAAGTTGTCATTATATTTTTTTACAATGTATAATTATTATAGCATATTGGTAAGAGAATAATGATTTTAATAGGCATTATTTTCAAATATTATAAATTTGTGGTTGTTGAATATCTCTTGTTGGCTTGTATGATTGAAAGAATAATAGAAAATAATGATGTTTATATAGGCATTATTTTCTAAACATACATAATGTAGTTAATATCAATGCATATAATTTTTGCTTGAAATTTTTTTTTCATTCGTTTTGAATTTTTGTATTTAAGTAATTTTTATATTAAATTAAATATAAATTTTATATTAAGCTGTAAGAAATAATAAATAATATTTCATTTGGGGAAGCACTCATTCAACTCAATATATGGACGCTTCGTGCCTGGTAGGTATGTATACGTTTTACATGTAATAATATTATAAATACCGTTATTATAACTGAGAAAATTACTGTTATATTTTTAATAAAAGGGTTGTGTGTGTGTGTATGTTTTTTTTTTTTGTTATTTATATTTTCTTAATTTCTTCCTGGGTTAAAAGAATTTTTCATAATTTTTTTTAATTAAAATATGAGATTATGAGAATTTAAATATAAAGCTTTAAAACTTACTCCATATATTATGATATATATTTAAGTTTTTAGGACGAAGTGTGCGAATGTTTTATAATTATATTGTACTCGTAGTATAATGGAATATTTTTAAGGAAAAATATTTTCAAAAATAAAAAAAAAGGGATGATTTTGTTATAATAATAATATTTTCATATAATTTTGTTTTTGTTTTTTAAAAAAAGTTTTCTTTTAATTGATTTAGGGGTAATTGATTTTATAAATTGTTTTCTCTCATTTCTTTTATATTGGATTTTATTTTTACCTAATGTTTTATTTTTTTTTTTTTAATATTACTCGTATGATGAACTTTTCTCTTCCCTTCTAACTCCTACCAAATTTTTTACGTAATTTTTCGTTTTTGTGAAAAATTAACTTATTAATTTGAATTTGTTTAGAATATTTATACGGTATTAAACTTAATTCTAGTACGTATGTAGTGTAGAAATATATATTATGTATATTAGAGTTGCTTATTGGTGTAAAACTCACGAAAAAATCTTACCGCAATAATATTTTAAATTAGAGTGTTGCAATGCTGATGCAATAGTTTACAGTTTTTAAACTCTCTGTTGGAGCATAGAAGTTGCCATATGGAGCTTAAAAATTGTAGACCTTATACAATGGCTTATAATTTTTAAACTTTATGGTTTGAAAATTCGAAACATGATAAAATAACTGGAGCGATGCAAATTATTTTGTATCAACAAAGCAAACAAGTTTTGAGACAGACAAACTATGATATTCCTAAATACAGACAAACTATGAAAGTGTTACCTAAATTACATTCAAATCAGCTGCCCTGTAAGGTCATCACAAGCAACTGATAATGTATTAAAAACAGACAAGTTATTACGGTTAAAAAATGAAATTAAACAACACTATATCAAGGGATATTACCTCAATGTTCATTTAAAAATGATACACTCGGAACTGGGATATTAGAACACATACTGTTATCTTTGATGTACTAGACAACCAAATTGAAGCTGAAGTAGATCATTTGGGTCATCCGCAATGCATCAAACAAAAACAATAGCTGCATAAGCTGGCAATTGAAACTAATAGCAACACTAAAACTAACATTAATGCCAACAAGAAATTTTACCCAAGGGTAGTAAATGTCTCAAGTGCAACATTTTCGGAAAAAGAAGAAAATTTTTTATACAATGGTTTGTCTTACGCTCCGACGATGCAACCAACTAAAAAGGATGTACTGAGCCTAGCAATAGATGTTGAAATAGCAAGCAGGTCGGTAAACGACGATATTACCGAGTTAAACAAAATCATACGGTACTATTAAAATAGTAAACTTAGGGCCCTATTACACATCAATCATTCGTCAATCATTCATCCATATATTGTCAATATATTGACCGTTGATTGATGAGAAATGATTGATGGCGGTTCTATTCTCATCAACCATGTCATCAATCATGCAAGCAAAATTCCCATCAATCATGTCATCAATCATTTTTGACAAGTTCAGCTGAGGCAAAAAAAAAATGCTTTTTGGGGAATGTTCAGATAAAGTTATAATATTAATTTGTGATGTAATTCAAAAAGAATAATTTTTATATTAATTTTAATAATTATAGCAATTATTGTAAAAAAACGATTGATATATTATTCAAATGTGCAAAAAAAATAATTTGTTGTTTTTTATACCCTTTACTTTACTTTAAAAATTCAATTTAAATTGAAGTTAAAAACATTCCCCTAAAAATTATATTTTTAATATTCATATATGTTTCGAAATTATCAATATATTCAGAACACTTCCACAATATGTCATTGCAAAATGTCAAAATATGGGTAAAAAGATTGATGAGTGAATGATTGATGTGTAATCGGTCATTATTCTTTTCATCCATATATTGACAATATATGGATGAATGATTGATGAAAAAAATGATGTGTAAAAGGCACCGAATAGCTAAAAAATCATGAAAAACAAACACTAATAGCAATTATTAGTAAGATGAAAGATTGAAGGATGGAAATTTATTCATATCAAAAGCAGATAAAGGTATTGCGATAACGATACTTAACGGAACCGACTATGTAATGAAAATCAACAATTTTATCTCGGACAACAGCTTAATTAAATTAAAAAAAGATCTGACGTTAAAATTCCAATTAAATTTAAAGGATGTTAAAAAAATGTAATCTTGTGCTAAACAATAATGACAAGTTTAAATTAATCAATATGTTTACCCAAACTGCATAAATTAGATATTTCTATAAGACCAGTAATGTCTTACATTGGAGCTCCAACATATAAATTGTGCAAATTTTTGAACTCCTTTCTAATGGAGATATTGGATTTTAAGCCTAAATTTGGTATTAAAAATAACCTGGAACTGGTTTCACAGATTAAGGATATGACTATTCCACAGAGTTCCAAATTAGTTTCGTTTGATGTTAACACATCTATACCAATAAAGCAAATAAAAATAATTATTCAAAACTTATTGCATGATTGTAATATGGCCACCTGTTCTTACAAACGAAATAATTAACCTGTTAAACATTTTTGTTTGGAACAGAACTATTTTCAATTCGATTAGGATTTTTACCTTATTTACAGGTTCACCTTTAAGTCCGTTGTTGGCTGAAATATTTATAGATTATTTTGAAAGAAAAGTCTTAGAATCTACAAATCCAATAGTGAAGAATATTCAAAAATCGTATAGATATGACGTGTTTTGCGTCTTTAGAGGAACTGACATACAATTGGATCAGTTTCTCGAATTCTTGAATGCTGAGAATAAACCAATTCAATTCACAATGGAAAAAGAATCAAATAATAGTATAAACTTTTTGAGCATTTCTATAATTCGCGTATAAGTCGAACTCCATTTCGAGATTTATAGAACAGACTCATATTTTGATGGGGTGATTCCAGCATATTCTAACTATCAATACTTAAATGTCCTCTTTCCATAGCTACATTCCATGGGCTATTGAATATTCCGATGTCCAAATTAAATTATAACAATAGCGAAGAATAACGGATATGAGGGGAACTTCATCGGCAATATAATTAACAAGAAAAATAGTAAACTTTTATTTGAAAAATTATACAATTCTTCCAAAGAGATAAAATCCGACATCAATTACAGGAGGTTTAATTTTATTTCGGGTACTAGTTTAAAAAAAGAAAATGTCATGAAAAGATGTTATATAAAATCTAGTTTTCTATAATAACAACACAAATAAGCATAAACTAATAAAATCGTTACCAGAAACAATATCAGTAAATCGGATGTTTACCAAATAAAATGTAATGATTGTGATTATATATATTGGACAAACTGGAAGAAGTTTTTAAACCAGATTTAAGGAACATTTAAGACCTGTGTTTAATGGAAAAAATGATTCAAACGTAATGAAAAATCTCTTAGAAATAATCACGAGCACTCAATGAATAATTTGGAAATTTTACATTTTGCAGAAAAGGTTAACATACGTGGAAGCAACGTTCTCTGTTAGCTGCGCACGTGTGCAATTGAGCACGATTTTTTTTTGAATTGCGCATTAGAAATTTGTTTGTTAATATTTTAATATGTAAAAATAAGTCACAAGAAATTTTTTTTAAATAAAAAATTCAAAAATTTAAATAAATAATTACTTAGTTGCAAATAGGCAACTGGGCTGTGCAAATTGTTATGGATTTATAAAACCATTTCTAGAGCAAAAGCTGGTAAAGATAACATCAACATTTTTATAGATAATGTTGTTCAACTCAGTCCAAGAAATAAACAATCATTTTGAAAAATATGTATTAGAGATTGTACAAAATTGGAGAAATAAAAATTATGCTTTTGAATTCATTAAGTGTATCAACTACGTTATCCAACAAGAAATATTAAATGAAATAAGAATGACAACATTCCATTGCTTCCTTTCATTGCAACCCCATGAAAACACTAATATTTCCTTTCACAAAATGTTAATACTGCTTTAGTTTTAATTACAAAGCTGTTTTTGCTGGTATAATACAATAGCTTAGCATTGTCTGGCACATAGAGAGATTTAAGAATCGATGATGCCTGGAAGGGTTTACTTCTTATTTCCCAGAGGTAGAAGATTTTCCAAGTATATACCATGTTCTATTGTTCATCTATTAAAAAACATAATTTTGAAGAATAGCAAGTCTAATGGATTGTGAAGTTTTGAGGTCTTAATAGAATATCGCAAATAAAATATTGATAGTTTCAATTCAGTTGATCCAACCGCAAAATATTGCTTAGCAATTTTAGAAAATAATGTAAATCGTATAACATTGATTGCATTAAATCATATTTTTACCGAATTAACAAAATTATCAAAATAAAAAGTGTTTTGTCACCTATTAAGGCGCATCAATATTCTAAGCCGATGATCACAAAATTAAGAAGTCGGTATCTTGGTCGGTATCTTGGTGATATAATATATTGGAAAAAAGATGTGAAAAAAATTCGTGAATATGAAGGTAATAAAAAGATGAAAATGTCCACCATTTGTATAAAAGATTTCCTCATGCTGACATGGACCTCTAGATTGCTTTAATAAAAACGCTATTGTCAACATATCTGATTTTAATTACGGCAATGAAAACTTAAAATAATTAATTTTGAAATATGGAAATCTCATCCCAAACATGTATAATAAAATAATAATGGATGAGTATAAAAATTTAAAATATTTATTTACGAAATAATTCAAAAACAATAGTCGTAATTTCAATGATCTACCTAATTCAATTGATTCTTCGTGCAGATAATTTTCAAAATATAAGAGTTTTGTTTGATATCTGTGGAACCTTTCAAGCGTCGAGTGCTGATTGTGACAGAGGATTTAGCCTGATGAATTTGATTAAAACAAAATTTAGAAATAGGTTGGAGGTAAATAATTTCGGTATAACTTAATAAGAATAAAGTCACACTTAATGGCGGAAAATATTATTAACTTGGATTAAGTATACCATTACTGGAAAAAAAGCAAAGATAGGAGAGAAAAAAAAATAATATAATAAGTAATTAATAAAAAAAACTCAAAAACAATAAAAAAATTTATTTTTTTAATAAAATATCTAATTTACCAAATTTTTGTTTAATTTTTTAAACACAACGCAATTTATTTTTCTTTTGCTCAGCTAAATAAAAAATTAGATGGAACGTTGCCTGGAAGCATATGAAATTTTATCAGCTTAACATCAACACAAAAATTTGATGAACGAACAGGTAGACCTAATAAAATCAAATCTTTTAAAATTCTATTTAAAATTGCATTGAGTCGGTAACCCCACATGTAAGTATATTGTATAAAATTAAAATACGATTGCAAGAGAAAAACTTTTTCAATTTTAAAATTCAGTTGGAGAAAATAAAATTATAACGTAACTATTCTTTGTTATAGTAACAAGTTCACAGATTTAAAATTAATTATATAATTTTTTTTTTTTTAATTTTTTTTTTTAAATATCATCTATTTTTGTACAGATATAACTAGCTATATACTTTATGAATTTAATATTTTAAATTTTTTTTTTTCTGCTTTCCACAAAATTTTATAAAAATAATATTTCTACTCGCACACATTTAAAATTTTGTAATATTTTGGGTGAATAACAAGGTTTTAATTTGCTTAAATATTTATTTAGTGGTCCAAATATGAATAGACGTAGATATCAGTGGTCCAAAGATCAATATACGGATAATATGTAGCTACTATTGTTTTTAATATTAAAAATTATTAGATTGCACTGAATAGTGAATGTTTGTTATGATTATGCCCACTGGTGAAGTTTCAGGACATTGATAATGAATTTAAATTAATTAAAATATTATTTTGTTTTTATTGTCTTAAGGTATTTGTACAATAATATATTGAATTCATATATTTTCATTCTATGTGTTAAGAGCTTATATACTAGAATATTTACACCTTTGATTTGTACTTATTTAGACTAACCTGACTTTATTTAATTTGTAAAGGACAAAATGGCAAGTAAAAACTTTTCATTAATTATTTGTATACTAATATAAAACCGAATTAAAGCCTAACCTAAAACTTTTAATTACTAAAATGATCTTAATATTTAAGCTTAAATTTACTATAGCTTTTATAAGCAAACATTCGGAATTCTAACAGCTTTCAAGAAAGGCTGGTGTTATTTTTTAAAATTTGTTCAAAAATAATGTTAGTGTGTTTGCTAAAAAGTGCAATCTGCTAGTGGAGAAGTAAAAATGTTTACTTTTGATTTAGGAACAGTGTTTTGTTTTCTATGAAGCAAATTCAAATTAGTTTTGGCAGAACTCATTCGAAAACAGTATAACAAAATGTTTCGTAAAATGGATTTAAATATTAATAATTTGTTCTCAACATTTAAACTAGTTTTTTATTTATCACTGGATACAACATTTTTATAAAGAGATCTAATTTGATGAAGGTTTTCATTAGAAGCGTTTTGAAAAGTGTTTTTTTTTTTTATATAAGTGTATGTCCAGTTATTTTATATTATCGTTTTCTCAAATTATTTCGAAATTTCGACATGATAGGTTTCTGTTCGCAAAAAAAAGAAGAATTTATTCTTTTTGTAAGGAAAATCGGTTTAGTTTTTTCTCCATTCATTTTAATTTCCCATTAAAAATGGTGGTTTTGAATTAGCTTGAAACCATGTTTATGGTTATTTATGATTTTTTTTTATACAGTTAGAGGCAGATATTAACGTAGTATCATCAGCATACAAACTTGTGTAACAATTTGGAATATTGGGTAGATCTGCTGCGAAAATGTTATAAAGGAGAAAGCGTAAAGCCTTTCGGAACACCTTCCAAAAAAACGATTTGTTGGATTGTGCTAGTCCAATTTGTACAGAGAAAAATCGATCGCTTAGAAAACTTTGAATCAACTTGACATGATAAATTGGGAATTCATGAGAAATTTTAATTTTTGGATCGTTTTGGCATGAAGTGTTATTAATTCTATAGTTTGAGGACACTGATGATGATGAATTTAAGTTAACAATCATTGTTTATTTGCTTTTCTACATTAAGTCCTTATAACTCAAGAAAAATTTTACATAATTCATATTCACTAATTTTTGTTTTGTCATTTACCGTTAACAGAAATGTGTACACACTTAAGCAAATTGACAGTACAAAATGCATACAGTAAAGTTAAATTGTAAATGCAAACTCCTAACTACGCTTGTAATGTTGCTGTATATTTATTTTGCGATTATATGCTTACAGACACAAAGTGTTTCAGTCTTGAACCCTTAAAAATAAAATGTAATTTTGTAGATCGTTAAGTAAATGTATGCTAATTTTAATCATAACTTGCTTATAATATACTGTTCACATATTCATTATACATCAATTCACACAAGATTGTGCATCATCATCATTATCGCTATTTTGTAACTCCATCAGCGTGTTTTTGCCGATGCGTTAAATTGTTTGGTTTCATATTGTGTTCGTGTTAGCTCAGCTTAACCTCCAGCTTCAATTGAATTTTTGCATATGACGACAATTTTTATCAAAATATTTAATGAAGTCAATATTATTTAAAGGTTTTGTAAAATTAGATTTTTTTTAAATATAAACAAGAGGAGCGTTAATTCACCTTAAGCTACTCACACTTAATAATTATGTAATATAACAATGTACACTTCCTATTAATAAACGAGTATATGTAAATAAATAATTTATTATATTTACATATTTTTATAAGAGATTTATTTTATTTTTTTATTGTTTTTTATTATTTTGAATTTGTATGTGGATTCAGAACTAATAAACTAAATTAGAGAAAATAGTTTTGATCCTTCTTACTCATAATATGGTTTCATATGAAAAAATCTCCAAATTTTATTAAATTAATTTGGATAAAAATCACAAAAAAATGATCATGAGTATCTACTACTAAAATAATAGTAATTGTTTTGTTTTGTTTTCCATTTCGTGATAATTATAATATTATTTAGAATTTAATTTTATAGCAAATTTTCTATATAATTTTAAATAATTTTTTTATAGCGTGTAATATGAATTGCAACATCCCATATATTATTTCCGAGAAAATTTTTTTATTTAAAAAAAAAAAAAAAGTATTTGTTTAAAATAATTAAATTGTTTTTTAAAATTGGTTACCATCATATTTGAAAAAAAATAGTTACAAAATTTGTTATTATAGTTTTAATAATTGAGATTATAACTTTTTAATTATAATAGTTGAATAGGTATAGTTAGTTGTTTTGGTAATTTTATAAATGATTTCAAATTATATTTAAAAAAAATTTATTTATTTGATTTTAAAAATAATTCCATAAAGAAAAAATTCTGAAACTTATTAAATTTTTATTTTTTTATTTATTGTCAAAATATAGGTCCCAAAAATTTGTATGCATACAATTTGGATTATCGGAGGATCAGAGGAAAAAAAATCTTCAGTAGGTAGAGGGATATTTTAGACTTGGCTGTTTTATGTTTTTATTGAATTTTTGAACAGTGTGGGTTTAGATAGGGTCTTGAATGGTTCCGTATTTGGGAAAAGTTACTTTTTTATTCGGGAAACTATAAATTCCGTTTTTAAACTAGATAGAAATGTCCACTTTGTAGAGGTGAACATGTGTAGCTCCTTGTTCTTCGAAGGAGCTGTTTGAAAAAGTGTATTAACCTTTTAAGTTCTTCAGTTAAGCCCAAGAGATCCAAATCTACTATACTAGTATTTTCTTTTTTAGTTTTTGTGCGTAAATCTTTTACATTTTGATAAAAAAAAAAATCAGTTAATTTAAAACAATCATTATTAGTTGAAGTAGATTGCCCAAGACTAAGGTTAATGAGACTTTTTCTCACTTGTAAGAAGATGAAAAAACTTATCAAAGTTTTCTCTTACACATTCAAGAATTCTATTGGCCGAAATAGTTAAGCAAAGGCCTTTAAATCAGTCAAAGCACTTTCAGATGACATGTTGAAAATATTATATAAGTTTTTAATATCGGTGCTGTTGACTTATCTTACATTATCAAAACTTCTACTGTCCCTTAACCTACCTATAACATATTTACTGTTATTATTACTGTCGTCAAGAGAAACGATTGGCTTGAGATTAAGGATGTAGGGGATATTTTTTAACGATCAGAAACTATGGTTCATCAGAAACTATGACCTACATAGAGATTTACAAATAGAATCTGTCGATAAAAAAATACAGAAATTTGCAAGAAATCACGAAAAAAGGCTTCAGCACCATGTATATGTGAAGGTGGTGGAGCTCCTGGACAATAGAAATATAGCCAGACGACTCAAAAAAGTAAAACCTTTTGAGTTAGTGCATAGTAATAATCACCTACATTCTTGAGGACTCGTCGGGTGGGTGATCGGAGGTTGACCCGCTCCCGCGTTTAGATAGATTTGTTGTTATGGGATTTGTGAAGAATTTCGTTATGTTGACTGCCAACTAAAAGAGGTTTTTCACAAGTCTTCCATAATTATAAATTCGTTTGGAGAGATGGTTGGTTTTTCGTCGGTGATGCGATGGGGTATGGATGAATACGTCAAAGGAAAAGTTAGATAGACATCGCTGGATGTAGTATACATTGAAAAATAAAATAAAAAAAAAATTGTTCATTAGTCATCTAGGACTAGATCGCAATATAAGAAAGATGTGGTTTAGTGGGTAAGAATCCCGCACACAATATCAAGCTACGGGGCTTATTGTGTCTTTTGAAGATTCCCACCAGCCTGCTTATAAAAAAAAATAGAAAAATATTTTAAACAAAAAATTTGTTTTTTTCTTTCTTTTATCCCATAGATGGGGATAATGTAAGCATAACTTAAATTACCAGGGGGTTAAAGTAAACATAACCTAAATTTGCAAAATTAGACTTACAATTAGTTTTAAATAAATTATTAAGAACATAAATTCATATAAACAAGACAATTCTTATTCAAAAATTAAACAAAAAATGAATAAATTCAGTCAATTAAATTAAAATAAATACAGAATAATAACAGCAATAGATAGCTATTAACATTATCGAATGTAATAATTGTATTCATCCACATTGAATCGTAAATAGGTTTTAGTTCGCACTATTCCAGGAATTTAACCCAGCTGTTCTAGTTTACAAATTATATCGCATCCGTTAATTGGGGACACATCGTCAATTAACGGTTTTAACGTAAAATTGCTTATGTTTCCTTAAAAATTTCCCATCGATGTCAGTTGTTCCAAATATTTTTTGATTTTGGCCAATATAAAAGACATCGTTTTTTTCAAAAATCTTTTTGGTTAAATTTCACTAAAGCAAAATCTGATTGTAACTGACATTAATAATCTCTTCATCACATACTAAATTTGGATAATTCTGATCTTCCATTGAAATGAAAAAATAAAAATTGCAAAATCTATTGTAGACAAAGAACAATCAGTATTATTATTATCCATGAGCACTCTCGGGAAAATGTCCAAGCAAACAGTAATGAGTTCACCTCGTTCCCCTGAAACAATTTACTCTACTTGCCTTTTAAATTTTCCTGTAATGATGTGTTAAAATTAAAGGTAATAAGGTATAATTTACCTTTATAGCTTGCAGAACCAATACCAGTAATACCAGTTTCATCTACATGAAATATTTTGCTAGCAGTAAATTTTTAATTTTTCTAAAACTTTAATATAATTTTTGAAATATTCTTCAACATTTGTTTTGTTGAAGACAGAAGCTCGTGTAAAACTGGTATTTTCTGGTTTCCGCAAGCTTAAGTTAGAATGCCGCTTCACAAAACTAAGCATTCAGTCTTTTGCTGATTTGTTATTAACGTTCCAACTAACTGGGTATGACTTTCTAAGTTTCTTAGCGTTTTCATAAGTAAGATGGCGTATTATATTATATGTGAGACCAAAGTTAATTTGTGATGATCGTAATAAATATTGATTAAATTCTACCTCTTCAGAATGATAACCAGGTGTCTTAGATTTTGTAATAATTTCTCTGCTATTAATATATATATATATATATAAAAAATTGGAAATTTCAAATGTATATGAAATAAAAATAAGCGAAGTCAAGTAAAAAAACTTCAATCATTATAAATGATGTGCTTGTTGTTTATTTAATTACACTGATAATAATTACAATGTTATTATAATATTTCAATCATCACCAACTAACTTTCCAATCCTCTTATTACTTTAAAAGCTCTGCATACATTTACGTGCATACAAAATTATTATTCTAGAAATATATAAACGTAGTTTATGCTATAATGTTAAGTTTTCAATATACGTATTAAATAAATATCTATTAGGCTAGGCGCAGACATACAATTTTTAGTTTTGCACCTTTTTGATTACACATAATACAAGTTTGCAGATGTGCGCGCTTTGATATAAAAATTAATGTTAACACAAATGCGCCATCAAACAAAAAATTAAATATTGCATATCCGCGCCTAGTCTAATATATAATATATATCTAATACCTATATTGTAAATTTAACGCTATATACTGAAAGCTATAACAGTCAGTGTGACATTCGCGTAGCATATACCCAATATGTAAGAAAAAATTCGTATAGCAGTCAAAACAATTGTTAAATTAACGAAAATTCCTAAGACTAAGACTACATACAATTTTTATTGAAAATATAATTAGTTTCATGTTGTTTTAAAATTTTACTTTAATAAATTAATCTCAAGTCTCCCTGAAGCTTATTTTAAGTCTGAATCGTAGTTTGCACTGACTTCAAGGTAAAACTCTTCAAAAATACATCAATAAAAAAAAAAAAATCAATAAAAAATGTTTCGCCTTGAGATATTAAATAAGTATACCACATGTTTGTATATTTTCGATATAAGGATTACGAGAGGAGTTAATGTATCACAATTCTATTATTTTGCCATCTAAAAGTTCCCATTCTAAATGTACCAAAAATTATTCCATAATTAAATCAACTTAATTAAAATAAATATTTTGCTTTTGTATTAAAAGTTAACCGTTTCAAATTTTCACATGAAAATGCAATATTTGGTATCGATGACCTTGTACAAAATTACGATACTCTTGTCGTATTTAAATATTATTTTATATAGTTATTTTTATGTTGATTCTTAGGTGTTTTTCTCCTTTATTATCCCATATTATTGACACAATTACCTTATTTTCGGAAACATTTATGACTATAAATTTATTATTCGTATCCCTAGACACAAAAAATTTCGAATTTGTTTTAACTAACATGCAATATCCTTTTATTTAATTTCTTTTCGAAAATTTGATGATGCAACATTTCAACATCCATAATAATAATTATTGTTGTCTTCAGTGTATATAAAAAACAAAACAACAACAAAAAAAAAAAGTCCTAACTAACAAAACTGTAGTGTGCTCATGATTTTTATCCCTTCCAAATTGGCTTTACAACATAAATATGTATCCATGACTTCTCACTCCCCAAAAAAAAATAAAATAAAAAATAAAAAACATATTTTATGCCGGCCGATCATAAAGCTTAGAGCGTATTAACTTTGAAACAGAAAAAAGGCTGGAAGCATTTAATTTTCATCATCTGTTGACGTGGTAAGAACCAGAACAAAAACAATACAAGCAAAAAAAAAAAAAAATTAACAAAGAAAATAAATATTTATAACGGTAAAGAAAAAAAAAGGACAAATGTTACTGCAACAACAATGAAAATTAAACAACAACAAAATTATATAAATCAGGATTCATTTTGGACTTTATTGTATACCGTTATGTACCATCATGCGATTTACTGTTATATGAATGTAATAATTTTGCAATGTGTAAATCCTTTTTGACATTTCAGTTACCCCAATTTTATTTTGCACAACTATTTTATATAGGCCGATTAATTTTTCTTCCAGCTAAAATAAGGCAAGTTACTGACATAACAACAAAAAAACAAAAAGGTAATTTTTTTATTAGCGTGTTCAATTTTAGGACAATTATGTTTCTCATAATATTTTATTTTGAAATCTACATATAAAAAATTTAATGTATGTACAGATAAAAATAACAATAATGTCCTTTCAAATTATCAAAATATTTCTCTAAATACATCCATTTAAGGATATAATAAGGACTATTAAACGTGCTTATATTTTCAAGTTAAAATCTTATAATGAATGTAATTTGGCGTTGTTTGTGCTAAACCATAAGTAAAAATTAAGAGAGCCGGATAACACAAATGAGAGAATTTTTGATATTGTCAAGACTTAATAGTGCCTATTATTGAAAACGGGGTTTCAATCGCGGCTCGTATTGAGTAAAACCGTGTTCGATAATTTGGTATTTTTGAAAGCGTCGGTCGCTTCAATAATCGGTAAAATTTATCTGTCAGCGGTAAATATTTTGTTGTTGTATTGTTGTACGCAATAAGTATTTAGTAAAAATAAAATATTTCAAAACTTATTGTGTAACTAATACATGAATAAATTGAAGAAATGATGAAAGAAAAAATGTAAAGAACATTGCAAATGATATTTTTAATTTTATTAATGAAGAGTAGTGAAAACAATTTGTTTGAACAAAATATTTAAAATTTATTTTATAAAAGATGTACTAATAAAATAAGTATATTATGATTAAAAATTATTTAACTTTTAGGTTTATAAATATTTTTTGACTAAACAAAAATTCGTTTAATAATTATGTTTTAAAAGAAATAAAAATTGATTTTCATAAAATTCTCCATCATTAGTCGAAATTGTTATTCATTTAATAATTTAAAAAAATGTAAAACTTCACTTTAAATAAAAATAAAAAACAAACATTCGATATTTCTAAATAATTTTGATATATAACAAAAATAAACATACAAATATTTAATATATTTAACTTAGTTATTTTATATCCATTTTATAAAACGCGCTAAATTAATAGCGGATATGAAATGCTATAATTTGTATGAAGCTCGTTTCTACAACGTTTTCAAAAATACCAACAAACTTTTCCTATTGATTTTCAAAACGCGCGTTTTCAAAAATACCAACTTTACAGAATCGAATGATTATCCGAGACGCGATTGAAACGCCGTTTTCAATAATAGGCAATAATATATTTTTATAAAAAGGTAGCCATATTGAAAAGAAATTAAATTGAAATGTTTTTCGAAAGCTAATGAACATACAAATTCAAGGTTTTCAATTCTATACAGTAAAATTGTGAATTCAAAATTATTATGCCAACTAACTAGTGTAGTTTTGGTATTTGTATAATTTTTTCTACACTTTTGCGTATTTCAGATTCATTGAGATTTCGAACCTATCGAAAATCATTAAGTTTTTCAAACAGTAGATATATGGTTAGTACAGCTATTTAGTATTATACAGTTTGTTATGCTATTACATTTAGTATTGTTTGAGCTACCTATCGTTGAACTGATAAATACAAAAATTCGAAATTAAATGAATTAAACAAACATTTTGTAAAAACTGCGGAAGTATTAGCACAAAAATTTACAAATGATATTTTTTATGAGCCGACTAAAATAAATACGTGTATCCAATTGGAGTTTGTTAATAAACACGAAATAACTGAAATAATCAAAAATTTAAATAACTCAAAATCCTATGACCAGTTCATTATGTCAACGCACATAATTAAAATGTATTGAAAAGAAGTAAGTGGGGCAATCTCAATAATTGTTAATAAATCCATTAGTGAAGGTACTGTTCCAAATTTACTTAAAGTCGGAAAGGTAATCCCTATCTACAAAGGTGGAGATAAAGCAAATTACAATAATTACAGACCAATATGTCTGGAACCTATTTTGGCCAAAATTATTGAAAAAGTAATTTATCAACAAGTGCATGCCTTTTTGATGAAACATAATGTATTAAGCGATAGACAATATGGTTTCAGAACCAAGTCAAGTACTGAAACTACAATTAACGTAAATGTACCAATTTCCGCCCCCTTAAGGAAAAATTAGTTTAAATTGACAAAATAAGCAAAATATGAGCTTTTTTTAATTTTTTTTTTCAATTTACTATAATTAGTATTTTTTAATTAAAAAAAAAATATTTTCATCTAATTATAATTTAATTTTTTCTAAATAAATAATAAAATATTTTAACTGCCAAAAAAAGTTTGATTGTACGTATTTCCGCTCGACAATTTCAATCTGAACTAATTCCGCCCTTATATGAACTCAATTCCGCTTTTTGAACCTATTTGCGATTCACAGTACCTATTTACGATTTTATTTAAAAAAGCTATTTAAAATAATTATTAAGAGTAAAATTAATAATTAATTTTTTAAATAATTAACCACTACTTAGTTAAATTATAAAAAATATTTATTATAATAGAAAATCAATATTACTATAAGTAATGTGAAAAAAAAAAAATAAATATGTAGTTATAATGTAAGTAGAATTATTTGATATAAATATATATTTACATTTATTTCAATATGAAAATTTAAAAAAATTAAACAATGCAATGATTCAGTATTTTAAACAAAAAAAAATAATTCAAATGTTATTTTAACTTAAATATTATAACAATGCACATTTAAAATAAATAAATAAAAATACAAAATATTTCATATGCATACAAAGTAAAAATCACATTTACTACTTCTTAGTTTTGGCATTTTTTATTTGCATGATTTCAGGTACATTATATTGTCCTCTGCTGTTCATTAAAACTGGAGGCTCAATTTTGCAGACTATGTCACTATCTGAATATATTAGAATATCTTTTTTTACAGGCCATATCCAAAATGTGCCAGACATGGTCATGATTTTCACTCCTCTATTAAACTTATTGTGAAATGTATACAATGAAATTATTTTGGTAATTTATAATGGACGCCTTAATGAAATTTTGATGACAAGGCAAGATAATTCCACAGATTTTTTAAATTATACAAAATATAATTAAAGTAAAATATAGCTTTGGAAGAACTTATTCTTTAGGAATGGCGTTAGAGTAAAATTTATCTAATTGTTAAAAATAGTCGAATATTTTTCTTTTAATTTTACTAAATATGCTTATCATACAGGGTACGCGTATTTCGTCTACTAATAAAAGGAAAATATTATCTTATTTTTAATAATTAAAATATAGTTTTCAGACTTAGTATGAATTTAGTGAAAATAGCTTACACCTGCATATTTAGTTCGGAATTAGGACATATTGCACATATTAACGACCCGCTTATTCATACAAATTTTTATAAAAATTCAAAATTTAGTTGTAACAAAAAACACATATGCGAAATTAAATTTATAGGTCGTAATTAGGTCCAGCTTAATTTGTTCAATTTCAATTTAAAATTGTTCAGTTACATCCTTATATAATCAAAAATAGGTGAATAACTTAATTAATTATTTCGATATGTCCTTTTTCTAATTCCGCATAGTCGATCGTAAATACGTACAACATAAATTTACGTGTCCCTAATTCCCGCTCAAGACTAATTAGCAATTTTAAATAGTTTTTATTTACAAATTGAAGAAAGTACATATTAAAATCTATTTAATAATATATCTTTTACAATTATTTGAATAAAATAAATAAGTGAACATCATAGTTTAATTATTATGGTCTTAACAAAATAAAAATATTTTTAAACGTTTGAACCAATTTTTTCACTAAAATGTCTACCTAGTTTAGTTTTCTATCAATAACTTATTTACTAATATGAATACAAATGTGCATTTTTTTGCATTACAACGAGGAAATAATATTCTTTTTTTATTTCAAAAATAAATTTGGAATATAAAGCGTGGGAGTATTGTATTTACAAAAAAATACAGGTTCGGGTGGCATAATGTACTAGGGCGGTGATAGGTATATTTACGTTATTGATATGGTTACACATATTCAAAAACTTAAAGAAAATAAAAAAATGGTATCATTAATGTTTCTTGATTTGTCAAAAGCATTTGATACTGTTGATCATAAAATACTATTTAAAAAATTATACAGTTTTGGAATTAGAGGATCGGCCTATAAGTGGTTTTTGTCATATTTGAGCAATCGCACACAATTTGTACAAATCAAAGATAATCAAAGTAACAAAGAAAGTATAAATTATGGGGTACCACAAGGTAGCATTGTTGGACCTCTCTTATTCACGCTATATATGGATAGTCTTCAAGAAATTAATTTAGATGCTGAAATATTTTTATTTGCAGATGATATATGCAAGATATAAACTATGTATTATTACAAAATAAAATGAATACAGAGATTAAAAAGATACAAAAATGGATGCAAACACATAAACTAACTATTAATACAATGAAAAGTAAATATATTATAATTGGTAGTAATACACCCGAATTCAATGTCTGCATTTCTAATGATAAGTTAGAAAAACTAGGAAAATACAAATATCTTAGTATATGGATTGATGAAAGTTTGAAATGGAATACACACATATAGAAGTACTAAGTGGAAAATTATCATCAACTGCAGGAATATTTTATAAAATTTCGAAACTCTTACACAGTGAAATCAAACAGTCTGTTTATTATGCTTTATTTCATAGTCATCTTAGTTACGGTGTTAAACTATATGGGGTACTAATTCAAAAAATTATATTGAAAATATTCAAGTAATACAAAACAAAGCTAAAAAAAATTTATATAATTATAAATGGAGAGAAAGAACAGATTTCATACACAAAGATAATAAACTGAAGGACTTTTTTTGAAATGAAATTAGTTATGCATATATACATAATATTGCTAATAATAATATCCATACAATGTCTGCTCTTACGCAGAGGAAGGATATACATAGTGCCAACACTAGAAGTAAACATCTTTTCCATTTGAATAAAATATGAACTTTACAATTTGGATCTTCCACAACTCTATACACTGGTACCAAGTTATACAATAAACTAGATATACAATTAAAACAAGAAAATTCAACAAATTTAAAAAAAAAAATTAATAGAATCATTTATAAATAGCTATAGTAATCATCAATATTTAATTTCTCAATAATAAATTTTTTTATTCTAAATGTATAGGATAGACTTAAGACATGGCAATTATTGTGCAAAATTTTTCTTCTTCGCTTTTCATTTTTTATTCGTGCACAAAACAAATTTCAATTTCCGAAATTTTTTTGCAATTTTTTCGCTATGCCTGTTACATTCATTTTTTAAATTTTTGTTTTTTATTTTTATAGTTTTATAATTAGCTATATATTTTTTGTAATAATATTTTTATAATTTTAATTATCTTATATTAAAAATCTAAATGTAAACTTTTATAGTCTGTAATGAGATAACTCTCTTTAGACATTGCTTTTGAAATAAATAAATAAATAAATAAACTACTTATCGTTATGAACTTTATCTTCTACAGAATTTAATTTGTACAAGTGCTTGCCTCGCCATTGGATTACGTGTTTTCGGTACTCTTACCAATAAGGCAATTGAGAGATAGATAATATCTTTGTCTTTCGTTATCACAGTTATTATCTTGGATTTTTGGAGTTTATAAAAAACAAACAACGAATACTATTATAGTAGTAAGAACTAATGCTATACTTTACTATTTTTACTGTTGCGATATACAAATTTCAGTTTTAAAATTTTGCTGCCTTAAATATATAACCTAGCTTTTTACTAATCCTCTTGCGAGTAGGTATAGAAGTTCCGTTTAATATTTCATTCATATTTTATTTGAATATATTAAATTCCTCAGTGCTAAAGACAAAAATATAGAAAACTTGATAAACAAATTATTCCAACAGGAAACTTCTATTCATAACACGATCAAAGATAAAATAATGGTATCTATGAATAATAATTGACTTTGCACTTTACATTTTGTATAGTATTATAATTTGACGTCCAATGTTAAATTTAAATTTCATTTGGACAAATTATATTTTTCATTATAAATTTTACTTTACAATTTTACTTTATTGTATTCTTAAGAGACTCAGCTTGATTTCTTTGTAGTAATTTGGGAATTGAAGAAAAAAAAAAAAACAATAACAATCTACCTAAGTTCAAATTTTGTAATTTTTATTTAAAATAAAATAATTTCATAGACATTTACAATTTAATCTTTAAGTAATTTGAACAGCTCAATATAAAATGTTATGTTTGTAGAGGAATACATGGGTTGACAGTTGGAAAAAAAAAATAAAAAAAAAACATGAAAATTAAAACTAGGTTTATAATATATAAATTATGCATTTTAATGGTCATAATGTTCTAGTTTTCATTTATGTTATTATAAAAGACAAGAGGACCTTCTCTGTCTGAAAAAAAAAAAAAAAAACGAAAATTTAAATAATTTTTTTTGCAACATTTCTATTTTGTCCTTTTCTACTACAAATTTCAAATACGGGTGGGCTTTTTAACTTTTTTTTTTTTTTCTATATTGTTGTTTTTCTCTAAATAGACTTATAAGAAATTAAAATAATTTAACCAATAAAACTGTTGACATGGGTCTGTTTTTAAAAGTCTCCTTTTGCATTTTTGTTTTTGTTAACTATTTTTAATATCTGACTTGATTTTCCTATTTCAGATTTTTTTTTTTTTGTTTTTTGAGCAAATTTTTTTTATCTTTTTAAGATTTGTTGACATTTTTATATGTTGTTTTTTTTTTTTGTTTTTTTTTGTTTATTTTTGCATAGAAACATTTATTTATTTATTTAATTATTAATAATATTGTTATCATGAGATTAGGATATCCTAGTCTAAGGATTTCAAAAGATTTTCGTGATTATTATATTGATATTTAAATTTTTAATGGAAAATGAAAATTTACCTTTACATTTGAAAAATCTTTAAGTTTTCTTTAATTAAATTTTGTTAAGTTCTATTTGGAGGAGAATAAATTGTCATATTATGTCGTTGTTTGCTATATCTTAGATGATCGAGTTAATTATTTTTTTCTTTTGTGAAAACATTTCTATTAAATTTTTTTAACTTTTGTGATTTAGATTGTCTTCCGTGACTTCCACTTTAATATAATATTTTGTATTACAACAAGGATTTTCATCTTCAATAATTATTCTGTGTAGTATAAGATAATTATAGATTTATTTATTTTATTTTATTTATTTATTTCATTATGTACATATATACATGAGACGGTAAGTCTCTACAAGAGTATACGATAAAATGGAATGTAAATTCATTGTACTTAAACTAATTTAATCTATGGAAGTTAACAGAAAAGTAAAAGACAAATAGAAAAAGAAAAAAAAATAATAATGATAAAAAAAAAAAAAATTTAAAATATATACACAATTTTTTCTCCTAACAAAAACACCTTCTAAACATAACAGACATAACAAGCATTATTTCAAATAATAATTCTCAGTATTAAAATTAAAATTAATAATGGCTACAACTTTTCTTTAAAGTACACCCAACAAAGCTTGTAAAATTTAGAATTACATAACTCACACCTGAAAACGTTCGGCAAAAAATTCCATAACGCTACTGCCCTTACAAAACAGCATTGATTTCTTAATTTTCCTGTGTGCCTTGGAATAATATTAAGCTTGGACTTTTTACTAACCTACCAAGGGTCATTTAATATTATAGATCAAATTGTATTATAAATTGTATAAAATTATGTAGATTAGTAGAAAATTTGAAATATTTTTTTCTTTCAAAATTAATGTGAATGAATGAATTTTGAACGATTTGAACGATTTTGTCTATCTCTCAAAAGAAGTTCAGAATTTCAAAACACAAGTACGAACAGTACGAATTTTGATTTATTTATTATATAATTTGTTCACATTTGCACATTTCAACTTTTGTGATATTTTTCCATAATTTATATTTGCTGTTCTGTGTAGTTTATAATAGTTTTCTATAATATCGCCATCAAATTTGGTAATTGCGTTTGGCTTAGAGAGCAACAGATCACAATTATTAATGTAGATGTAGAATAGAATTGGTCTCAATAGTTTCTTTTACTATATTGAATAATGTTGTTTGAATATTAACATTTTTTAATACTTCTTTGGTTTAGCTATAATTAATTGATATCAATGCTTTAATTATATCATTCAAATAGCATTCAAAATGCTTTTTCATACAACAATAATAATCTACTTGACTTATTTTGCGATTTAAATTTTGACTTGGACCTAATTCGAAAATGGTTTTATGTTCATAAGTTAGTTATAAGTAATAAAAAAGCTCTTTTGTCCTCTCTTCGTCGTGTAGTAGTTCTTGTTTTAACATTGAAAGTGTAGATATGTTTAGGTACTTTGGTGTTTTACTTGATAATAAACTGAATTGGTCTGTACTAACTTGCTATTTAAATAATTATTTTAAAAATGTTTTGCGAAACATTTACCACTTAAATCTGTATTGTTCTTTAAAAGTTATGCTAATGGTGTATTTTGTTCTATTCAGTTCCAAGCTGCAATATGGAATTAGTTGCTGTGGTGGTTCTTATTTTAATAAAATTCAACCTCTTCTCATTGCTCAAAAACACTGTATAAGGATAATTTTTAAAAAAAATATACTATTGCCTAGTTTTCCTTTATTTAAAAAGTTGGATATTCTACCACTCAGACATTTATATCTGTTTAAAACGTTGAAAATTTCAACGTTTTAAACCCAATAATATAAAATATAGCCCAACCTATTTTTCAATAGGTCGGGCTATCTCGCTCACCGATTTGTTACTAGATATCATCTTAGAATTAATAATTTATACCTTGTAAATGTTCCAAGAGCCCGTACCTCTCATTTTTGCCACTTTTATGATTATATAGCTTCAAAAATTTTTAATATGTTACCTTATTCTTTCTTACCTATTTCTTTTTGAACTGGATCACCTTCAAATTGAATCTGTTTTTAATACTATTTAGTTTTAACTTTAATTTAGTTTTTTTTTCTAACTATAATTTTTTTAATTTTCCTTCAGTCTTCTAGTTATTTATTTACTTTTTATTCTTGTTATAATTTTGTATTTAATTCTGTTTGCTCTCGTTTATTATTTAAATTTTGCATTAAATTTTATCAAATTTTATTTTAAATTTTATTTTTTTCATTATATAATTTTAGTTTTTCCATATTTAGCTTTAATTTTCTACTTTACTATGTATGTACCCAACAATATTTTATATTTTTAATGCCTGTATTTTTGCTTGCAGTTTCATTCATCACATATTCTAATGAATATCCGAATGATCCTATATTTATTCTTATTATTGTTATTTAGTAAATGAATATTTTTAAGTATTGTATTTTACTATAATATGAATAAATGAATTAAAAATCTATCTAATAGTCCTACGTTTTATTTTGTTAAGACGTTGACCAATAAAATGTGCTTTGAATTTTTTGCGAAGTTTTTGATCTTATATGTACAACTCATATAAGTTAGCGCTACACGTTTTCTTCCAACTTCATTTGTTAAACATTTCAAAAACATCAAAAATATATGCGAGTAAATTTGTCCGTGGTACATCATCATATAGCAGTATCACAAAAATTACTATTTTGTATAGTTGCGCCTATAAGTTTTGAACACAGTTGTTTAAATTCAAAGAAGGAAGGAGGTTATCACAATCTACCATAACACATAGATGAAAGCAAACTATCAGGCGAAGAACTGTGGCTGGTAAATGAATTGTGGTTATGTTTTTGTATTATTAATTAAAAATGTTTTTTTTTTTGTAATATATTAAAGGAAATTTAAATTAAAATTAATTAAAAGCTTTAAAAAAGTGATTAAAAATTAAATAAAATATAAAAGTAAATAAAAGTAATGTATTTTTCTATTTTTAGTATTTTGTCATATAGTATTGGAATTTCTTAATTTTTTCCTGCTATCAGCCTGTCCTAATATCTCTTTAATCTTAATACACGGTTAAATTCACTACTCATTATAGGCACAATTCGCTTTTAATCAACAATTTTATTGTCACCATCTTTTCAAATATTTTTTTATATATTTTAATTGCTTTATAGTCAAAAACGTTTTTAGTCACAATTCTTTTATAGTCAACAAGTTTTTTAAAGGAAAGTAATAAGCTTCATAAGTTCATACAATCGATGTCGGTTATAGTCTCATTAAAATATAGTGCCAATTTTTTTCAATAAAGCAAAAAAATAAATCAATATTGAATTATTTTATTAAAAAACTGATTTATATATTGGGCCTTATTCTGAGAAGCGAATTTTTCGGTTCGTACTGGAAAATATGATAAATTATATTTTTGGTATTATGTGAAGCGAAATAGTGATACTGATCGGTGTTTATCACAACGTTTCGATTTTCATGCTATTACAAGAATCGATTTTTTTTTGTTCGCTGTCAGAAAAAATGATAAATATATCATTATGGAAAAAGGTAGTAAAAGATGGCGAATGAGAAAAAGTAAATATATAATTAACGTAAAATTCAAGTAAATTAATTTTATTATATAGATTAATTATATTTGTTTGATAGTGTATTAAAAAATTAGGTACCAACAATTGTGCCCATCTCAATGACCATTCATTTACCATACATATTATGTATACAGACAGAATATGGACAATATTTAAGTTTTACTATTGTTATGGTTGAAATGATAGGGTTAGATTTAATGATTTTAAATGGGATATGGAATAATTTCATCATTGAACCGGAAGAAACATACTATATCCATTTTTGAAAAAAAAATAAAAAAAAAATAACTTAAGAGAATTTTAAGGGTATATAAGTATAGTTTAGAGCCCGAAATATTTTCAAATTAATGTTTTCTAAGGAATTGTATGTTCACAATATTAAGGATATTGCGTAATATTAAATATATAAAAATCCAAAATTTTGTTTTTTCTGATTTCGAATAGGGTTGGATAAATGTTTTGTGTACACATATGTCATCTTTCATGCAATAATGTCATTTTGACAATTGATAATTTTTCTCTTTATGAATCCCTTAAGTGATTTAACTGGTTGATTTTTGTTGCTATTGTTGTTGTATTACTTTTTGACTCTATATTGAATACTATAGGTTAAAATTTAACTTGGAAACTATTTGTCAGGATATAATTATGTAATATGAAGGATGAAATATGTACACAAAGAATTTATGAAATATTATTATAGAATACACTGTATATTTATATTTAAAAATAATTATTAAATATTATTTTACATTTTTTAGAAAAGTTACAAATAGGAGGCAGTTTGAATGTTTGTTGGTGCAATGATTTTTACATGTGTTCCATCAACATGCAATAATTTCCGGGAATCCAAATTTATTATATAATCCCAATTTGATGGATGATTTTTCTTCTTCGGTTTCTGGATATTTTATATACTCTCGACACAATTCCGTCTCTAATATTGACAATGTTTCGGCTAATATTTTAGAAATAGTTGATTTAGCTGAACCTACTAAAAACTCGTTCCCAACGCTTTTTTGATAACTTCCTTTAGCAAGGAAGCGCAATGTTCCAACTAATTTTGTAATGAGTTTTACTGAATGTGGACCAATTTCAGGATTTAAATTATTGTCTAAATTTCTATATTCATTGCAAAGCCTTCTTTCGAGAGCCTGAAATACTTCATGAATTAAAAAACAAAAAACAAATATAATTGGACACATTTTTTTTATTTCACATCATATTCATATAGTTGTTATAACTTACTAAAATAAGCAAATGTAATGGATCCAATTTAGCCCTCAATTCGCTACTTTTTATTTTAATTAAATGCGTCTCTTGCTCCCAATCAGAGGATGTTTCGTTAGGTAAATGAAAAAACATTTTTTAATAGCTATAAAATCTTAATTTAACTACCCTTAATTTCACTTTTCAAACAACAAATTTCAAAACATAAAAAGCAATAAATTTGACAGTTTTAAGGAGAAATGCTGCCAGTTTTGCAAAATATCGTATCATTCGCTTCTCAGAATATCAAACGTGATGCAATGTGATGCTCTACCGGTACGTAGCGAAAAAGTGATTCGCTTCTGCGAATAAGGCCCATTGTCTTTTTCTGTTCTTTATTACAAATATGTATATTTTGTGATTACATAACGAAATTGGTATTTATGAATAAAATAAAGTTTAAAATTGTTCGAAAGATATTTTATTGAATTTTATTTATAAAGATGCCATTTTTTTTTTGACTACGCCTATAGCCACAAAATGGTTATAGATAGTCAAAAATATTACTGTAATTTAAGGAAAAATTTTATAACCGTGTTTTACTGTATATATTTTTTTTAAGTAGCAGAAGCAAATGAACTAACATTAAATTATATCATTTATAAGAGTATGATCTGATTTTTTCTGTTTTGTTTTCAATTTTTGTTTGTGTTTTCGTTTTTGTACTTTTTTCTATAAGTTTGTGTGTTTTTTTTAAATGAAAGAATATTAATGAACCCTTTTTAAAATTTGTCTATAATTGAAATTTATTCTAAAGTATAGATGTCGCTCTACTCGGAAATAACCGTAATTTATTTGGTTTAAATATTTTAAATGTTTTACGTATTCACCACCAAGAAATTGCTAAAATTTTAATATTTTTGTAGTGTAATTTACTTTTGAGCTATTCTTGTTTGTTACTCCCCACGTCGTTCATCTTGGCATATTATTATATATATAAAAATGAAATTTATTATGTCTGTCCTTATGTCTGTCCTTATGTTATTTATATACTCGAAAACTACTGAATCGATTTTGATGAAATTTTCAAAGTATATTACTGGAATAGAAGGGAAGGTTATAGACCTACCCGCTTTTTAAAGTTCTGACGAGTTCGAGCAGCTGCCATACAACTCCCAGCATCTATCACAAATATTTTAAAAATTAAAAGTGTTACAGAGCTGAAAATTTGTACTCAGGTACTGCTTCAAAAAGAAATAAATACGTCTATTACCGTTTTTTAAAATTTTGAGTGGTTCGGGCAGCTGCCATACAACTTTCAGCACCTATCACAAATATATAAAGAACAAAAAGTGTTACAGAGCTAAAAATTTGTACTCAGGTACTGCCTCAAAAATAAAAAAATACATCTCTTACCGTTTATCAAAATTTTGAGTGGTTCGGGCAGCTGTTATAAAACTCCCAACACCTATTACAAATATAATGAGCAAAAAAAACGTTTTCCAATAATATGAGTGGTTCGGGTAGCAGCCATATAACTTCCATCCCGTTTCAGAAATATTTAAAAAATTAAAGTTTTTATGTAACTGTAAATTGTGTTTCAGGTACCCTCATAAATAAAATTATGACATACGTTTTCTAAAATTTTGAGTAATAGAGATTCATATATAAATTCTGAGAGAGTTTTCATTTTGTTTTGACAGATTTTAATTTTGATTTTAATTTATATTAGCCGATTTATTATTTTTTATAATTTTATTATTATTTAAACTTAAAAAATAGTTATTAAATATTAGTTTAAAATTTTTTCTTAAAATAAAGTGAATAAATAAGATTAAATTTATGTCTTTAAAAAATTATTTGATATTATGTATTTCTATTATAGGGACTTTGGGACAGCAACGTATACATGAGATTTAACTTGAATTAATAGCTAGTTCTGTAAAATCATTTGGATAAAATCATTAATTTTACTTTTTTGATATAATTAATTTGTTTAAGCTATACTGGCAGTTTATTATAAATTATTTCAAATTAGGCTTTATTGAATTTTGTATCATAGTTGTTAAATATAATTTTTGACGATGTTATTCGTATCTGCTATTTATTCCTAGTACTGTATTTGCACTGGTGCTTCTGGAAAAATTTCTGAAAGTATGAAAGTAAAAAAAACTTATTGAAGTATTTCGTTTTATGATAGGTGTTAGCTGGGTCAACGACAGAGTCTGATGAATACCACAAGTGAAAGTGTTGAGAGGAGCTACCAAACCAATCTATATATATTTAATATACAGTAATATTAAAATAACAGTAATTTTGCAAAATGAGATTACCAGCATTAAGTCAGCATTAATGTTTGTATTGTTATGTACCAATTAAATTGAATTTGATTACTATTTTGTAATTTAAATTTGTTAAAGTTATATAACCATCGCAGAAAAAATTTTATATATAAAAAATATTCATATTTTTTTATATATAAAATTCATCTGTGAGAAAATTCATTTTTTTTTTTTTCAAAAGATTTCATTACTGATACTGAAATCGTGCTCCGCAAGTATTCTCTATTATAGTTTTTTTTTTTTGTTTTCATGTCCTAGAATTAAAAATTAAATTCAGTTGCACAATATCTCTGTGTTTAAAAAATTTAAAAATTTAATATTATTTAATTATCATTTCATATCTTTTTTTTATCAAATAATATATTACGTATATAAAATCCCAAATTAAATTTGAATTCCCTCATAAAAAAAAAAAAAACAGAAAATGAAAATTTTATTAATTCTTGTAATAAAATAATGTTTATGGATATAAAATACCTAGGTATATATAACATTTTTTTATCTCACGACTTTCAATTCCCAACAACACAAAAAAAAAAAAAAAATTAATTTTAAATATAATTAAAATTAATAATCGAAATCGTAAAGAGCTTACAAATTATTCTGATTATAAAAAAATGAAACAAAAAAACAACAAAAAATAAAATTTCATCTTCTTTAATACATAACTTTATGATCCCAGATTTCTAATAATTCTTTAAAAGAAAAAAAAAAACAAAAAAAAAACAAGAAAATAGAAGTTTAGTGTTCTTCTATTCAAAAAGCATATTCAAATTCAAAAATTTATAATATTTGAATACCGACGGGCTCAGTCACGCATTTGACTTGTAAAATAAAAAACATTTTTTTTTTTATCAATTCTCTCTAATAAGAAAAAATTTTGAAATTATTTTCAAAAATAAAATTATTTAATAGAGAAAAAAAATTCAAGACTAAAAACTGAATTAGATCGTGCTATATATTTTTCATCTTACCTTCATCTCAGTTGTCTTCTGAGGTACATCGTTTTTGTTTTTTTTTTTTTTTTTCTTAACATAAATGAGACTAAATCATTTAAAAATCATTTCTCTCTAAAATAAGAAACAAGTTCTTTTGTTTACTTGTTTTTTTTTTTTTTTTGTTTTTTTTTTTGCATTTGGAACGTGTGTTTGATGTTGAATACAAAATCTATGAAGAGAAATTTAATTCAAATTTTAGTATTACTATATTGCATTTTCAAAGGACCTCTCTTACCAGAGAACATTAAAAAAAAAAAAAAAAAAAAAAAACAATTTAAAAAAAAATGTAATATAAAACGTCGCCCATCCAAGTCATTCATTTTAATAATATTTTAACCCTCATTATATCAATATGAAATATTTTATTATTACTGGAGCTCTTCTCCATCATCACCCTCTCCATATTTTTCTCATATTTACCAAACATTGTCTACTATGTTGTCTTATTTTTATTTTCTTTTTATTGTTTATATTCAGAAAGTACAGTACATCCTTCCGTTCTTCAAGATTTTTATTTTTATTGTTTAGCGTATTCACTCTGTAACTATATGGTGTGTATATGTACCAAGTCAAGTATCATAAATAGTTCGCTTCATTGGACTGTTTTAGAGTAATGAAATTTTACAATATTTTTTTTCTACTTCATTTTATTATTGAGAATATGACATTATAGTGTTCAAAAATCTGGAAAATCTGGAATAAGGAAAATGGGGACGACATTTTTATTACATATTTTGGTTTTATAGCTGATGGGTGAGTGAGTGTTGTGCACAATGTTTAAATTCAAAAAAAAAATATTATTTAAAATATGAATGTAGGTAACTACTGTTGTTGCTCTGGATGTTATTACACTGGTGATACTAATATCCTTATATGAATGAAAAAAATCTTATTGTTTTCTTCTTATCATACTAACATTTTACTATCAACTTTTTCTTTTTTTTTTGTTAATATTTATTGTTTCTATTTACCTGTATGTTGCTATTTCATTCTAACAACATAATATTCAATTGAATATTTTACTGAAAATGTTATTAAAAATTCTTATCACGTTATTAGAATGCTAACGCGTTTTGTTTTTTTTGTTTTGTACCTGTGAGAACACCACAAGGAACACCTTTTGAATAATTTTAAATGAAAATTTTGAGATATATATATATATATACATATTATATATATATATATATGTCCATATAGTTAAAATATTATTTAAAAACTTGGTATCATCATTACTAATATTCAAAAGAAAATTATTAAAGTTGGTGGCGTCTTGATTTTGGTGGAGGGAGGGAAGTGAGTTGCAACGTGGGTTATAGTAAATCAAATGCGGAAAGTATATGAAGGGATAAAAGAGAAAATTTTCTAAGAGATTTAATGTGGTTGGATTACTAGGGTGTGTTTTATAATACAAAAAGTTTAGATAGCACGATTAAATGCTTTCAATTGCAGGTTTGAATTTTCTTGAAATTTTCCAAACAATAAACATTTTTATGATTTGTTTGGAGTGAGTTGCAATTCAAAATTTTTATTATATAACTTTCATATATGAAACAAAATGGAGTGGGAAATTTCATTTTGATTTCATAATGGAAAAGCAAAACTTTAAAGTAATTTGACTTGTATAATACCTAAATATATATAATCATTAACAATTCAAATTTTTAACATTGAATTCAGTCTTTTCATCACTTAAATAAAGAATTAAAATAATAATAATGATTTAAATTGAAGTGAATTTTAAGATGAATGCCAGAATTAAATTCTAAAAAAGAAGGGAATAATTTTGAATAGAAAGTGTAGAAATAGAAATTCTTACAAGTGGTTTCAGTTTTATTTATTTTATGATGCTTCCTCTGAGACAATAATTTGACTTTATTGCAGTAAACTTTTATGATTGAAGGGAATTGAAGACTTACTGTAGTGACTGTAGCTAACGAGCTAACTTTTATGTTACCAAATATGGTGACTTTTTGTTAATTTTTTTTTTGGTATACATATTTTGGTATACAATAATAATTAATTAGTTAACAAAACAAAATTTATTGCTACCCTAGGGGGGTTTAAGTTAAATTGTAATTTTAAAAAAAGAGAAATTACTGTTTCTCCCAAATGTATGCAATTTTTGGATATGTTATATTTGCTAACAAAACTTTTTTTTTTTCAAAATTTTCAAAAGTTTATTGAATTAAAAAATTTTAATTATTGTTAAAAACCTCCTCTTATATTTAATTACTTTTATGATACTTCAAAAGATGCTGAAAATTTTTATTAGAAGATAGAGAAAGGTAATGTAAAATTAAATATGATATATTATAAAAAGGGAAAAAATGCTTTCTGGATTTTTCGATTTGGTCCAGTACCGTTTATCATTGGTATAAAATAAATAATAAATAGTTGAGAGTTTTGGTTATCATCAAAAATGAAATGGAAACTATGGCTTTTATGAAGGCAAAGTACTCTACAGTAGGTAGAGTTTTCCACATTTAAATTAGTCTATAGCATAAAAATTCTGCAGAAGAAGCTATTGTATGTGATCGTATATTCCAAATCTCTGTTTAAAAGCCGTTAGGGTGTTCATCCCATAGACTTGGAATTATATAAAAAAAAAAATAGAAAAAAGATAGAATATTAGAAACAAAATTATTGATAATCACTATTAATTGAGTGGTATGGTGGTATATTGACAAATATACGATAAATTCTACGAAATTCTATCTAAAGGTTTGGAATTGTATGTACTCTTGGCTCGTAATAGAGACCTTAGTTCTAGTCCTCCTTGGTTTAATCATGAAGTAAAAAAATTAAGAAATAAAAAGAATAAAGCTTGGAATAAGTACTTAAAAGAGAAAACCAATAAAAACTATCATGAGTTTGTAATTTTGTTCAACTCCTACAAACTGACATTAGATTTCAGTTATAACAACTATTTAATAAATGTTAGCTCTCAGCTAAGGATTAATCCTAAGTCATTTTGGAAATTTGTTAACTCCAAACGTAAATCTGATCAATTTCCCGTCACCATGTCCTATATTGATGTTAGTGCCAACTCTCCGAAATCTATTGCACATCTCTTCAAGCTATTTTTCTGTAGTTCTTATTCAGAAAATCTCTTTGAAGTTGATGAAAATAATTTTAATCACATGATAAACCAATAGATTTCTCTACTCAGAAAATAAAGAGTTATTTGAATAATCTTAACAGTGATGTATTTTCTGGTACCATCTTTAATCTTAAAAAACTGTTCTGAATCTTTTGCGTTACCATTATCCCTTTTATTCAATCGATCGTTTACTTCTGGAATATTTCCACAATATTGGAAAAGTTCATTTATTCGCCCTGTTTATAAAAAAGGTGCTAAAAATATGGTCACAAATTACCGTCCAATAGCAAAACTTTCATGCATACCTAAACTTTTCGAATTAATAGTTTTTGATTCAATTTATGATATTTGTTTTAAACATTTATCAATTAATCACCATGGTTTTGTAAAGAAAAATTCTACGGTTACAAATTTAGTTGAGTCTTGCTCACACTTCCTGAACACTATGGAGGCTGGCTTTCAGACTGATGTCATTTACGCAGATTTGAGCAAGGCATTCGATTTACTGCCTCATAGTGTTATTTTATTAAAACTTAAAAAACTGGGATTTCTCAAATTCTTTATAATGTGAATTAAATCATTTTTATCCAATAGATCTTATAGTGTAATGTTTAGATCAGCTTTTTCTGAATCATTTACTGCCACCTCTGGTGTACCACAAGGCAGCCATCTAGGTCCCTTACTATTCATTATCTCAATTAATGATGTCAACAATCTCATTAACAATAGTAACGTGATCATATATGCTGATGATATGAAAATTTATAAAAAAATATCTTCATATAATGATTGTACTGCACTACAGAACGATCTTGATTCGTTTTTTAAGTGGTGCGGCTATAATAATCTTCTCCTTAATATTGATAAATTCGCTGTTATTTCCTTTACTCGTAGATTCATTCCAATAATAACTGATTATACTTTTAATTCTAAGCTAATCAACCGAATTTCTCATTTTAAAGACCTTGGCGTACTTTTTGACGATAAACTCACATTTAAACTTCACTTTAATAGCATAATTAACAAAGCAAATTCTATGTTAGGTTTTATTAAAAGATGGTCTAAGGAATTTGATGATTCATACATTACTAAATCTTTATTCACTACTCTTGTTCGCCCCCACCTTGAGTACGCAAGCCTGGTCTGGTCACCTCACTATTCCACTCATATTAATAGAATTGAATCTATTCAAAAAATTTTTTTGCGATATGCTCTACGTAATCTTCCTTGGTCTTACCCAATAATCCTACCTCCATACATAAATCGTCTGAAGCTTCTTCAGATGAACACATTGCAATCAAGAAGGGTTGTTGCAAATATCTTATTCATATCCCAAGTATACAATAGTGAAATTGATTCCAAAATTATAAAAGATCAGATTAACTCGTACATTAACACCAGTACGCGTTTTCGTATAGAACATCTTTTTAATCTTCCTTTCCATAGAACTAATTATGGTAAATTTGAGCCAATTAATAGAATGTTAATGGCACTTAATCAATACAAAAACAGTGTTGACTTTTCTTTGAACAAAACCAGTTTAAAGAAAACCTTGTTTCACTTGCTCCCTTAGTCCTCCTAATTAATCTTGTTTTTCCGCTAACTTTTAATACTTTTAATAACTTTTCATCTTCTCTTTTTTTTCTGATGAAATTTATTTCATCTAATTTTGTTTTTTTTTTTTTTTTTTTTTTACATAAAAATTATGTTGTATTAAATTTCAAAGTAATTTAAACTTTAAATCATAAATCTTATTTGATACATTGTGTTAATTTAAAATTTTAATAATTAATTTGTATTATATTTTGTAAACTGTTTGAACTAAATAGTAAATAAATAAATAAAATAAAAAAAATAAATAAAATGGTCTATGTAGAACGAATTACAACGTATATTACAAAAACTATTAAGCCGTTTTCAGCGATGGCTTTTCATAGTATTTTAAATTTCAAGTAAGGCTTTATTTTTAAGTTTTCTGAAATGTTTAAAAAATGTAATGTATAAAACAAGAAAATTATTTAATTTTAAAAATTGAAGTGAAAGCGACCATTATAAAACTAAACCATGAAATTTGTGGGTTTTATTAATGAATGACTTGGATTTGATGACATTTGAGAGTAAGCATGTACCAAAGTTAAAACAATAATAGTATATCGCAATAGATTTTTCTCTTGATGTCGTCTATATTTCAGGATTTTTATAGTTCGTTTTCTTGTTGTTCCGATAACAATAATCAAGATAACACAAAACGTGTGAATCAAATTCAAAATCACTGATCACTAACAATAATAAATTGCACTAATTATTAACGTTTTTAAATCCCTTCTGAAAATGGAAATAATCTTATAATAAATTCCAACAAGTATCGAAATGTCGGGTTTTGAAAGAAAATAAATTTAATGTGCCAAAATAATATATAGGAGGTGGTGGTTTTTTTATAGTAATTATTTAAAAAAAAAAAAACGTATTTTACAGGCTATTCTATTCAACCATAACATATGGCATTTCTATATGGAGAAATACATACATTAAAAATATAAAAATATTGCAAACAGTTCAAAACAAAGCAATAAAAAATTTGTTTGGAATATATCAATGCACATCAACAGCTGAAATTCATAAAACCTTAGAAATACTGACACTTGAACTATATATAAAAAAAAACAAGCACTACATATATACAATATCACAAACAAGTTATCAAAATCAAATTCAAGAATCATTCACAACAATAAAATACAGACCTACAACACAAGAAATGCAAGTCACATACACCATACCATGTACACAAATGCTTATCACTCTGGTTCAATGGGTATATACAATATGTAATTCAATAAGAGTTTTTAACAATCTTCCAGGTGATATTAAAATTGGTGAGAAAAATATAATAAAGATAAAAATGAAAAAAATATTAAACTTATTAAACTGTAAACAATACTAAATTTAAATTCTTAAATAAAATATAAAATAAAATAAGGAAAAAAAAAATTTTTTTTTAGAAATATTTGCCTTCAATTTAAGCGTACTAAAACTAAAATAATAAACTTTAGAATCGCAGCTTGATATAATGTTTTCATGGCAAGTTATGATTGTAATTACGGAAAAAGCAAATTAGCCGAAATTCTAGGAAGTCTTGAGATGAGATTAAGAGATTTGGTAAAAAGTTCGGCTAATTTGCTTTTTCCGTAATTACAATCATAACGTGCTATGAAAACATTATATCAAGCTGCGATTCTAAAGTTTATTTTTGTAGTTTTAGTACGCTTAAATTGAAGGCAAATATTTCTAAAAAAAAATTTTTTTTTTCCTTATTTTATTTTCGACTTTTTAGTGAAAATATTTTTTTAATGAAAAATAATATATTTTCAAAGAACAACACATATAATCAAATGGCACTAAAATTCACTCTAACGCAATTTGGTTATTATTGCTCATACTTCAAATGTATAATTATATTTTATATTACTGTAACAAATTTTATAAAAATATGTGTATTTTTAAAAAATGTTTGGAGATTTTTGATTAGATACCTTTGAATTTTTTAATTTACGTATTAAAAAATTACGCACTTTATAAAAAGAAACCCTGTTAAATACAAAAAATATTTGACGTAAAATCGTAGATTTAAATCTGTGGAAAAGTCTGAAATGTAAACACTCATCCGACTTTATCTACGATAAACATCGATTTTGTCCGAGGTGTATACGCTGCCTAAGCATAAATTGGCATATAAAAGTATAATATATACATGCATAAATCGAAATTGAACTTTTTTTACATGCGAGAAGAGTAATTTGTAACTGAGGGATAGATAACTGATACTTGATTGGTTCAAATTTTGTTTTCTTCCATAAATAATGTTTGCATTTTATTTTCAATTAAACTAAGCCATATGATTATGTATGTAACAAATGCAAGCCCTATATGACACATGTACATACATTTGCATATACTTAGTCAGAGAAAGAGAAATAATAAAAGAAAGAGATTAATAAAAGAAACAAAATTAAAAACACAAAAAAATATAATGAAAATATAATTGAATAGTAATAGAAAATGATTGAAATATAATGATAATGATTTGTATTGCACACATTTATTTTGTATTCCTTTTTTTTTTGCTTCTTTACACCATAGAAATGTCAATAAATATAGTGAATTTAAAGAGAAACCAAATTTTAACTTTATCAAATATCCATATTCCATTATTAGTACACACACATATGTAAATTTCACCTTAGTTGAATGCAAAGAATATCTATAATCTATATTAACAAGAATATACACTCCCATTTTACGTAAACCTAATTTTTAAGAAATCCCAAACCGAGCAAAATATCATTAGTTAAAAGAGGTAAAATTTACATTTACTTATCGTATACCAAATTTATTATGAGTGAGAAAAGGTACAAAACAGAATTTTGACTTTTCCTTTATACTGTAAAATAATTTTGCGTTCTCATTATTCTCCTTTGGATTTGTTTGCGTTCCCTCCCATTATTTATATGAGGCAGGCTGGCAAAAAATGTTAGTTCTAATTTAGTTTGTTCCCTTATACGAGGATTAATTCTGATCTTTTATAATTTTAATATTTTCGTTTTAAACATTATTATTTTCGTATATACCTATTAAAAATATTAAATTATAATTACATTACAATAATATAAAATATTATTAATTATTTGTCAGTAATAATTTGGAGTTACAAACATTATTATTTTTTATTAATTATATTAGTAAACCTAAATATTTATTATAATGTAATACTGAGGACAACATCTATTTACAAATCACAGAATTTAAAGAATATGATAACGCTGTTTTAGTTAGGTCTCCTAAAAATCTTATGCATAGTTGATACAATTTAGAAAATAATATTGTTAAATATTTCAACGAAAATTTTTGTCGAAAATATTTTTAAAAATTATAAACTTTATTTATTTAATTTCAGCCAACTTTTTTTGTTACTCTCTTTTGTTTACTATATTTTTTCTTTTTCTTACACGTAAAATTCTTATTATATCTATTTCTGACAATGTTTATCAAATTTGCATATGAATTTGTGTGCAAACAAATGAATACATACATGAGTTCTTACTCTTTTTATGGATATACTTTGGTTAAATGGTTATTGAAATGGGTATTTTGTTGAATTGAAGCAAATTGAAACAAACATATAAAGTCCAAGGCAAGTTAATTAAGGCAAATATAATAAATGAATAATGCAAATTGAAAAATGTCTATGTTAATATAACTAATAATTACAATATATGAACTGTATATCTATATGTTGTAAAAAATGATTGTTTCTAAGAATCATATTCTAGTAAAAATTCTTCATAAAAATTAACATTAACACTTATGTCATTAATATATATAGATTGTTGTAAGTTCAATTACAAATACAAATTAAAAAACTTCTTTATTCTAAACTATTGCATTCGATTAACATATTATTTACTATATTATAATTATATAATCTAACTAAATACACTCTGTACGAGCCAACAGCTCTTTTAGAGATACTGAAAAATAAAAAAAAAAAATAAATAAATAAATGTCTGCTTTTGAAACTCAATTGCTTTCGGAAATAGCGGATTTTGAGACTAGTCTATATTTTTAACCTTAATTTTTTTGATTTTTTAATGGATTTGACCTTATTTTGCTATCAGAATCGAATTTCAAATTCAAAATATTATCACGATAATGAATCTATTCAATTTTTCCAAAACATAGAAGTGTCGGGTTTCGTTAATATACCACTAAGTTGTTCATCAGAATTTGAAAATTCAAATTTGAACATCTCAATGCCATGTGTACTTAACCCATATAGTCCCGGACCTAGATCCAGTTCACCCAGAGTCATAAAAATGTATACATAAAGTACTTTTAACTTAATTAAGAAAAACAAAATAACGTATTTGATATCACATCCTGGAAAGGAGATATTACATGTTTCGAAAACGAAACTTCGGGATCAAACGATATAACTTTTCCAAAAAAAAAAATATCTTCAAAAATCTACTACAAGAACTTCCTGAAATGAATAAATTCCTTACAAAAAAAAAAAATAACAATTTATTTTATAAAAAAAGGAATTTTATTGTTTTAACAAATTTTAATCTTAAAAAATTATCAGATCTTAGGCAAGGTGTGATATGGTAAAGAACATTTCGTATGCAAATTAACGCCACATTTGGTGCATGAAAAAACAGTTTGATTTTTGCAGTGACGGCATCGATCTCGTTTCTCACCATGGATGATATTGTGATCCATACGGTCATATCATATCTAAGTACCTGAGCTTTGTCCACTCTCTCTTAGTGCTAATACTTTTCTTAAAGGTATTTTCGCGGTTTACACCAAGCACTCAACAAAAAAAACTCGGAATTCAAGTTGGTTTATAATGCTTTTTTTCAACTTTTCTTAGTAAACAACGCAGTTTCTAAAAACCTTACCAGTTGCAAAATAAGCAAGTGATGAAAGACAGCGCGTAAGTTTGTGTAATGTAAAGAAATTATTGAATGTAACGGTGTGTTGGTTTCAATTTTATATATTTCCTAATAAGCGCAAAACTACGTTTTCTTCTCCATATAGGCTAACATTAGGTCCATATAGGCTATCATTTTCCTTTGAAGCTCCTCCATAAGTTATAAATGAGAACAAGTAGCCTTCGGCAGAATAAAAAGACCAGTACTTGAAGCCAAATCGAATAGGCTTAGATTTGTTGAACATTTTGCAGGAATGGTGTCCAAAATAAGCAATCATTTGCCTATCTATAGATAAATTGTGAGAAAATATTCCAAATTGCATAACCGTTTGTTCAGAAATTCGTTCAAAGGTGTTTTTGCTATTATATTTCCAAGAATTCAAAAACAGGTATTAAATTCTAGGTTTGTAAGCTACCTACTGACGCCAATTTTAGCGTGCCTTGCTATTGTGTTTCCAAGAATTCAAACTCAGGTATCTCTTATCATGAAGCTATTAACGCCGATTTAGTATAACTTGTTATTTGATTTCCAAGTAGTCTATCGCAGAATACGTGGTCTGTAATAAAAAAAGGCAGTATTGGTATAATTATAGCTTGGAAGAAGAAAAAACAACAAAAAAGAATGTAGCATTTGTTTTTTATATGAAATTTTTTAGATATATATATCGTTTAAACCTGATGTTTCGTTTTCGATGCACTGCTTGAAAAAGTCACCCTGTAGCTACAAATTTTGTTGGATTAGTTTTATATTGTGCTTAAATTATTACTGTAGATTTGAGCTAGTTTATTTACAAGATTTTTTTTTGTATTTTATTTTTTTTGTATTTGTTTTTTTTATTTTAACAAGAATGAAAAAAAAACTCGAAATTCGGACTTTTTAACCCATTGGCAAACATGCTTTTTGTCACGTTTCACAAAAAAAAAACGGTAAATTAGATATTTGTTTTAAATTAAATAATAAATTTTAGTTTGATTTAAAATACACATCGGGTGACCACTATGTCGGAAAACGTTATATGTTTCGTTTTCGACACTCTGGGTTTATATGGGTTAAACCCAATTTATCCCCACAGATACTTTCCGGGAAAATTCGCAGCAAAAATTCATTAAACAAAATAAATAAAATATGGAAAAAAAGTCGGATTAGGTTTCCCATTAGAATCAAGTGATTTTTATGTACATCATTTATCCAAAAGCTTAATTGGCTCGTACAGAGTGTATATAAAAAAAACATAATAGTAAAATTAACAATTCATTTAAATAAAAAAACTAAAATAAATAAATTGGTTTAAATTGAAATCCAATAAAAAGAAAAAAAATAAAACTTATAACTAGAAAACAAAAACCAAAGCATTAAAAAGTACGTAAAAAAATATTGTACGTACAACTGAATTGATTTAAATTTAATTAAATTTCATTTAAATATAATTCATCTAATTTATTGTTATGCAGTCTATTTATTGTTATGTAGTCTATTTTATTGTTTTGATTTCATTTGGAAATTCACTAGAATTTCTATATCCTAAATTATATACCGCATAAGTCCCGTTGAACATAATTTTTGATGATATTATTCTCATATCTGTACCAGATTTTGTGTGGTATCTGGGGTACATTTTGTATGAAAAATATAATTTCTCAGCTAGTTTTGCAATGCAATTATATTTAGAATAAAAACATAATAGGTACAGTTTTTAGGTTAATAATAACAAAATTTATTTCAAAACAAATTCATATTTATAAATTTTATATAACATAAATAAAACAAGATAAAAAATTAAATAAAAAAACTAATAAAATTCACATAATCAAATAAAGTAACAAAAATATAGGAAAAATATAAAAACACTAAAACTTTTCCATAATAAAAATAAGTAAAGTTATTCAGTCTGATTTGATAATCGGTATCAAATTATTGACATAATTGGCACTTGTCAATTATAATGCTGTGTTTATTACATATTGGACGATTACTTAGTAAGAAGTGGTTTTCTATAGTTGCAAAGAAAACAATTGCCTAGTATTTTTGTTCTTCCACTGCTATCTTTTTCACAAAAGTCAGATAAAGATGATGATGTGGTTGGTGGTGTAGAAATAAAATATATAAGTGTCCCAATGCTCAATAGCAATTTTCATACTGAAATCCCGAATAACTTGTATTATTATTTGCCTTCCTCTAATGTGTGATGAAATTACGAAATTTACGTCATTTACATGTTTCGACTGTATTTGATGGATTATCTTCTTTATATATTGCAGCCGACTAAGAACGTCAAGAATATTATAAAATAAAATTAAAAGGTTTTTGTTTGTTGTTTGGAAGTGAATTCAGACAGCATTTGGTGCATTGCATCTAGACTAACTTTTCTGCTATTATAATAAAAAATAATTTCTGGTTTTGTACCAGAAGTTTTATACCAGATGCTGTTGGCTCATTGTGTAAACTGCTAATCATTAAAACGTTTCTATTTTGGTACAAATGAACACAATGACAAAATATTTATTTTTATACGTAATTTCGACATAAATTATTCTTCTAGGGTTAAGTTAATTTCCCAATCTCACTATTATTAGTTTGATTTTCTTAAATAGTTTTAAATTTAATTAAAAATTGCAACTAACTCAATAAAAATTTATGTACTCTGTTCCAAATTCAATTGAAATTCATAAATTTTAAGTTGACATTTAGTATTTTTGGTGGAATTCAAATTAATAATGGAAATTTGTTATACTAAAAATATTTTGCATTACATTTTTTTCAATGAGAAAACAAACAAAAAAAAAACAATAAAAAAAGTTTAAAAGAATAAAAGAAAATTTGCAATTTTAAATCCTTTTTATGGTCTATGATGAAAGAAATCCTTTGCAATGCACTTTTTTAAATTTACAAAAATATTTTTGATTTTGTTTCTATAATAATAAAATACACAACTGAACTGAAAACAACTTAAAGGAAATAATAACCGTCATAACTATTTTCCTTTTTGAGATTTTCCATTTTCTTACCTTAATCCAAATGAATAAATGTGTACAAAAATATAATGTATATATATACACACGTATAAATTTATGTACATAGGGCGAAATAAGTTATGTGCATATTTTCAAATAAAATCTCAAAAATTTTCAAATCTTCCGGAGAATAAAAATTCCTTGTTGAAGAATAAGCAAAAAGAAAAAATATCGCGGTGATGATCTTTATATGCAATTTGAACATAAAAACTGATACTTTATAATACTCTCTATGGAAAAATTGAACTTTTCTAACAAAAAAAACAAAAACAAAACAAAGAATAAAAGTTGCTTTCCTTTTTCAATTTTTATTTTTTTTTTTTTTTATTTTTGAAAAACTTTTTGGAAAATTAAACTTCATATTGTGTGGTGTAAAATTTTTATCCTCTTTTATTTAATATAATTTACTAAAATATAGAAAAACAAAAAATAAAATATAAACTCAGCGAAAAAATGAAATATTTAGTCAAAATACTATAGGATTCCATTCTTTTTAAGTTAGCTTATACCTACTTTGCATAAACTTCTTATATTATTATTTTCAATCCTGAATTATTGTCAAATAGAATTAGTACTAGGGGCCTCTGTTGAGTAATTATAATTCAAGTTGAAGCCAAATTAGAGTTTTTAAAAGAAAGAAAGCTAAAAAGTTTTAAAAAGAACAGTAATTTACACAGAAATCTCAGCACAAAAGTCTTGAGGTAAGTAACGTTTATTTAGGACACTTAAATACACCTCTCTAATTTACTGTTTCGTTTCTGATATATTTTGTTAGTGGCATTCAGTGGCATAAAATTAAATATTTTTGTAATTAAAGATATAAATATTTTTAAACCAAAACTATATGATTACTACAAGTTATCGAAATTTGGAAACAGTTACGCAAAAAAATTAGAAATGAAGAATTCAAGGGATTTTTTGTTTGTTTTTTTGTTTTTATTTGACATATGTACGTAGGTTTATTGTAAGTTGTAACTAATAATAATAATTGATTCGTTTGCTTTTGTTTTTTATTTGAATAAGAACTCACATATGCATGTATTTGGGGAATAATAAAACCATATGATTAGAAATTTTTACAACTACATGTGCGCATTATTGCTGTATATACAACTTATTTACATATTTAGAGTTCATTAAGGAGAAGAGAGAGAAAACGAAAAGGTGTTTACTGCGCAGGTCCTTAAATGCTTGTCAATTATAATTATAGACTAGGGGCCCCTGTTGAGTAATTATATTTCAAGTTGAAGTCAAATTTAAAGTTTTTAAAAAAACAGTAATTTACGTACTGACATAGACTTCGCTCGATATAGCAGAAACCACTCGTGTTTAATAAAAATAACTTACTACACTCGTGGTTAGTAAGTTTTATTTAGGACATATAAATACACGTCCCTCATATACGTCTTTCCGATATATTCCCTATAGTAAGTGGCATTTAGTGATAAAATTACTAAAAATAAAAAATTTTGTCATTAAAGTGGTATGTATATATATATACCTACATAATACATAATTTTAATAAAAACTATATTATTACTACAAATAACCAAAATTTTGAAACAGTTACTTAAAAAGATAAAAATGAAGAATTCAAGTGATTTGGTTTTTTGTTGTTTTTATATTTTTTATTTTAGATGAAATTGTTTCTTTCTTTTTTTTTTTGGCATATGTACATAGATTCATTTGCAAGTACATAATGTAAATTATAATAACTGATTTGTTTGGTTTTGTTTATTTTTTTAATAAGTTCTCACATATGCACAATGTATTTGCTGAATAATTAAATCATAGGAGTAAAAAATTTTCAATTGTAGGCGCATTTTTGTTTTATGTACAACTTATATATTGTATAAGAAGTTCATTAAGGAGTAGGAGAATCGAAATAAAATAAAAAGGTGTCTGCTGCGCACGTCCTTAAATGCTTAGCTATTATCATTATAGATGATACTTTTACTTATAACCACTACAAAGACAAACTTTAAATAATTACCTATATCTATTATTATATTCATCTATTCTATAAAGAAGATTGAACATATAGTACAATAAAAAAATTGGCGGTTAGTTATGAATATTATGTATTCAAACAAAAATAATAAAATATTGCCTGGTACATATATACATATTATGTACATAAAAATAAAAAAATTGATTTAAAAGTTTAAATCAAAAATTTTCAATTTACATTATTATTATTGTACATCTAATAAATGCTGTATCTTCTACTGCAAATGTACATATACTATATACTATGTATTTACATATGAATGAAGTAGATTTATGTAGATACGTATAATTACATAAAAGTAAAAAAAAATTAATTTTGGTGAAAAATGTAGGTATATAAATATGTATGTATTATGTATGTATGTAATTCTGAATCAGATTAAGCTCACAATTCTGCAAGAGAACTTGGGTCTATATTTTCATTAACCAAAACGGTGTTTATTTATAAATTAAGAATATTTTTGGTAAATTGTAGAACTTTTTTTTGTTTTTGTTTTTTTATATTTTTCTTTGTTTTTGTTTTTTATTTTAATAAGAACTCACGAATAATGTATTTGGTGAATATTAAAACCATATGAGTAAAAAATTTTCAACTGTGTGCGCATTATTGTTTTATATACAACTTATATATATATTATAGATCTAGGTAGGTTATTCATTATCAAAAACATTAATGAATGAATAAAGGAATGGCATATACAGTAAGATCCTGTTAAATCGAACAATTTCTATAATTTATTTTGACAGAGATGGAAAAATAGATATTAATTTGGTTTTTGGTTCAGAAATTGTGACGAACGTTATAAAAATTCGTTTTCTACTAATTTTACAAGATTATGATCACCACAAACAATGCAGCAAGTTATATTTATTTAAATTTCGGTTATTAACCCCTAAATGCATACTGTGGCAGATCTGCATCATGTACGCTTTTCTCTGTAGTTGCAGGGCAAAACTTCCAAAATTCATTTTCTTATGCTTGACAGCTAGTATACTACAGTTCCTCTCGGGGTAGAATTGTACAAAACAGGTATGTTTTTTTAGGTAACATACAGGGGAGTAAATTGCCAAATTGCAAGATGTTGATATCGTAGATATTTGTGCATTGAGTTGGAAGGATAATAAGGCTGTAAATAATTTAATGGGTTCTATAAAACGCTTTGATTGAATAAAACGAATATTGAAATTAAATGTCCCTATAAAGCATATGGGTGTAGCATATTTAGTAAATAGCTTTCATTAAACGTCATAAAATTAGAACGACATCACGAAAATTGTTTCAAAAAATTTCATACATTTATACGATTTATAAAGATCATTTTATATGCTTTCATTTTACTTTGATTTTTACTGAAATGGCAGTAGCATAAATACACTATTATGCGTTGAAAAAAATTCAAAAAGTATTACCCCTCAATGCATGGTGTAGCAAATCTGCTTCATACATTATTTTTTAGCCACAGAACCTTTTCGAAAGTTCAGTTTGTTTTTTTAAATACTTTTTAGAGAGTCAAAATCTACTCAAAAATATATAAATTTTTTCAATGGAAAAGGAAAAATCATGCATTTAAGGTTATTGTTAACAAATTGTTTAGAAGATTGCGTTTAGATTATACCGGCATATTAAAATACATTCTTTTTCCGGGTAGTAGTTAAACTCAATTTTAATTGAACAGAAAAATCCGGAATATTTTTTTTTTTAATTGATTTAAAAAATGTTGTTCAATATACATGAATTTTTCTTAATTTTTTCAAGGCTAATAAAATTTATCATAAAATCTGACCTCAAGCAACAAGAAAGAGTGGTATAGTTAACATTTTTATAACAAAAAAGGAAATATATGACCTTATTAAAACTAAAAACAAGGACATCTGTTTAATGATTAAAAAGCTTAGAGTGTTAAATTATACTTTTGGTCTTAGCAAGATCACTTATTTCGTTTTTTGCCATAGAAATTTCCACTACCATTCTTTTTTGCTGCTTGAGGTCAAATGACCATATATAATTCTGGTATTATCTGCTCATATTTATTGATTCCTTTTAATTTCATAAAACAGTTATTATAAACGTAAACTGAATATTCTATCATATAATAGAAAATATAAAATTCCTTAATATAAACTATAAATAAATTTTTAAGTTTTAAAACACATACCTAATAGTTAGTACATAGACATAGTACATAATATTCTACAACGGTGTACCAAAGAAATTGCGGAAGTTTTATTTTTCTTTGTTTTTTATTTTTAATAAAAACAAAAAATAAAAACAATAGCAAAATATTGCAAATTGTTAATATTTTGAAGTTTATCTGTAGTACATTTTTCCAATGCAACCATAATTGCTGCCGTGTTTTCTAAACTAAAGAGAAACAAAACAAAACAAAATAAAAACAAATATAAAAAAATATTTTTAAGGTTAGAAAAATGTTCAAAAACTTTGTAGTTGTTTTTGGAAAATTTTAAAGAAACAATAAAAATTCTATGTATGTATTTATATATGTATACCTGTATGTAAACATACAAGTATGTACCTATGTAGTCAATTATTGGGGCAATTTAAAAAAAATCTCCATTTTATTAATTTAAATTAAGAACAATTTTTGAAGGTATCCTAAAAGACCTAAACCTCTTTCACCTTTCACTTATATGATGTTTGTTAGGAATAGAGGACACTTGAAATGGGGTTAAACTAAACTAAGGATTTGATTGGATCAATTGTAACGTTGTAAAAAACATATATTTATTAAAATAAAAATTTAAATTATTAAATCTTAGTATCAATTAAGTACATTGTAAATTTCACTTATAGTGTCTTGTAAGTGGGTCTAATAATTTCTATATATTATACATGAACTGATAAATGGAAGCACAGCGGACCCAATTTTAGTTTTTAACTGCTGCGAAGCCCGGTTGAAACTGTCATAAAATCTTACTATTGCTTGCTGTTTAGGTAAAGTATGTTATCTGAGTTGGATTTGACCCTTTTGTTGATTTTCAGAAATTGAAATACAATTATGAAATGCTTTTATCATCATCATCATTATTTGTTTTCTCTACAGATCATGGTGAGACTTTCTTCATTCTGCTCTATCTTGTACAACTGTCCCCCATTCGTTAACTCCAGTGTGCAACGTTTACCGTGTAAGTGTATTTTTACGATAATAATTTGAACGTGTACAAACCTGTTAATATACATAACATAAATCATAAATTGCGATTCTATTTTCGGTGGTCATTGATTTTAAAATTATAAAAATGGTATTGTCTTTAAATTTTAAGTTGTTCTTATTAGAAAATAACTATTGAAAATATAAAAATTATTCAAAAAAAAGTTAAACATTTATATGCCCAAATGGGAAATGATGAAAAAAGTAGTTTGATGGGTATTATCGAATGTCTTCTGGAACATTTCATTACATCTTTAACGGAATATAAGAAAAGTTTGTAAATAGTTACTATAATTTTTTTGACTATATAATTCGTGTTGCAAAATTTTCTATTTATTTATCTCGACTACAATACTCTTTTGATGAACCATCCCATAACGCCTTCTACTTAAAAACTTCACTTACTAAATTCCATTGTTTACTTATCCCATTTTTATTTTTAAAAATAGATTTTAATAAAAAATTTATAAAAACAACAATAACTTACTTTAAAATATGAATTTACATTGAGAAACAAATTTTAGCACGTGCGTGTTTTAATATCGATTTGATATACACGCAGTATGCTTTTATACTCGCCCACACTCACGCTAGCAAAAATTTACTACTCTTAACAATAACAACATAATATCAATTTAACTAAATGCATGCGCGAGCAAAAAATTACACGCTAAAACGCAATATGCAAAACGCCACACTCTAAAATTGTAATCGACGCCTGCTTTGAGCAAACAATAAAACGTTTATTACAGAAGAAAGCTTGCTATATTTTTGTGCAATGTTTAATCATCATTCAGTGAGGTTAGTAGACCCCGATACGGTTAGATAAAAAAAAAATAAAAAGATATGCTGTTAGTCGAATAGATAAACATAGTGTTAGTAGATTACAAAAACTTTTTGTTTTTTTTTCAGATAGAAGAAAATCATCAAAAGAGTCTTCTACCTCTGTTTTTGTACCGGGGAAGAATGAAGTGAAAGACTGTGCCGACTTTAACGCACTAAAAACTCCCATCCTTTTGTTAAAATTAAAACAAGTCTTTAAGACTAACCATTAATACAATTTTGGCTCTATTTACTTCAGATATCTCTGATCAAACAAAATTCCATTAGGAATTATTGTAAGAGAAAAGATTTTATCCTAACACAGTGCAAACGGTTTCGTCCGTTTAAGTCTTCTAACAGAGTTTTAGCGAAACGTGAAACTTCGACTAGATACTATTTTATTTATTTTTTTTTTTGTAGCAAAAACTTAAACAATTAAGTGAGTAATAATTATAAAATGTAAAAAAATAAAAAAATAGCCAATTAACAAGAAAAAAAATAAGCAAAAAAAATTAATTTGGTTTGCGTGCGTACATTATTACGCAGTATAATTTTAACAGTCCCAACGCTTACGTGGTGCTCAAAAGAGCTTTAAACACAATTTATTTCACGAAGTATTCTAGTAATTTTCACCACTACTTGTCATTGTTCAGGTTGAGCACCTATTCATGTTTAGACTGACTTGTTTAGAAGTTCTTGATTAGAAAAGGCCGTTGTGTGCGTAGAAATATTTTTGTCCTGCTTGGATTCTATTATTACTAATGGTCAAAAATGTCAAATTTTGTATGTACTCAAATAATAAGATTGCCCATTATACACTAAAAAATTTCGAATTTTTATGTTGGTAATAAAGAAATTCACTACCGATCCGAAAAACTCCTAAACAGAACTTCTAAATAAATTTTATTTTTGTTATATTTTTATTTTGCCAGTGTCTTTGTTTATAACAATTTTTTAGAAAAGAAACCTACCGGAGTATAAAAAATACAACATACATATACATATTAAAAGACTTAAAAATAATTTTTTTACTACATTTATGTAGGTATGTTCGACAACTAAAGTACATGAAATGTTCTTAAATGTTTCACTATCAAAAAAGAAAAACAAAATATCAGAAAATTTAATTTTCCTTTTTTTTCTTCTTTGTAATAATTTTGGCAGATTTCCCATTATTGGTTAATAAAATGAGGTTCCTATTCTCAAATAATGTACCTATCCCCAACTTTAAATTTCAATTCCATATTTATCCATTAAAGAATCTTAATGATTGTTTATGTTACTTACAATTCGAGCAGTTCGATTCTTGAATTTAATATTTTTATTTACTCGTACTCAAAGTTTATGGTCTATTAAATGAGTAGATATTGCAATAATGGAAATGTTTCTATATACCTACATTTTTGTTTCTAATTATCGTTGTTGTACGGATGTGACAGAGTATTTTATAAATAAATTGAAATACAAAAATGGCAACACGTTTTATTTCTAATTGTCTCTATTATATAATTTTGTGAATATTTAGATATTTAAAAAGGAAAAATTATAAAATATTTTTGTTATGTTGTGTTGGAACAAAATGTCAGCGGAACGTACATAAATTGAAGTAAATTTGAAAATTATTGGTGGAATATTTTTATGTGCAAAAAATACTATTTATAATTTAAAAATTAGATTCAAAATATTTTTGAGGAGCTTTTTTTATAAATATTAAAACTCTAGGTTTTTTTTTTTTATTTCTGATCCAGTTGAGTTCCTGCGAAGAACGAAATCATTTTAGAAAAAACAACACATTTTTTTTTTTTTTTTCCAGATAGTAGTAAATCATCGAAAGAGGCTGCAGGGACTACCTATTACCGGGGAAGGAAGTTTGAAGGACCGTGAGACTTTAACCCACTAAAAACTCCTATCATTATTGCAACATTAAAACTAGTCTTATAGACTAACCATTAATTTACATTTAACTCAAAGAAACAAAGATACCTTTGATCTACAAAAATCCAATAAGGTTTTAATAGATAAAAGGTTTTAACCTAACTCAAGTTGTCTTGTTCGTTTTAGTCGCTTCACAAAGTTTTGATTGTCAATTAACCCTTCACCGCCGGTTGTACTATATATAGTACAGCAAAACAGGGTGTACAAATTAATTTTTTTTTCTGAAACTAATTTGTTTTTAAAGCCAAATTGTTACGAATTCTATTCTTAAAGAATGTGCCAACACTTTTATTTACATAACACTTGCTTTGAGTTTGATTAAGTGTCAATTTTATTCATTAGAAAATGTGTGTTTTTTAGAAATTGCAAAATAATGTACCTTTGACCATAAAATTATTAAAAAATGTTATTAAAATTTTAAATTATTTTATAAATTAAATTGAAAAGTGTTAATTAAATAAAAACTAAAATAACGTGAATGTTAATTAAAAATTATTAATAAATTTAATCAGTTTTTTTTTGTGAAAAGTTTGGTGTACTATATAAAGTACAACCGGCGGATATGGGATCAAAATAATATGAATAATTTTATTTTATTACATATATCAATATTTCAAAATTCATTATTGTTGTTTTTATGTGTTTAAGACTAATTAAAATATTTACACTATTTATTACTACGTTTTATACCTCTAAGCACTATTTCAACAATAATTTTGGGAATTAGATTGGAAATAATGAGTCATATAAATGACAGACTTAATAATGACTTAGGTAACGGGTTCTGAAAAGACTTGCCCCGATTATTGAAGAAAGAGATCTGATCCCGAACCATCAATTTGGATTCAGAAACAAACATTCTACAATTGATCAAGTGCATCGGATCACAAATATAGTGGAAAAAGCGTTCGAAGAAAAAAAAGTCTGCTCAGCAATCTTCTTAGATGTTGCTCAGGCTTTCGACAAAGTGTGGCACGAAGGCCTTGAATTTAAACTACATCGTGATTTACCAAGACAATTCTATGAAATATTAAAATCATATATGAACAATAGATGCTTTCGTGTACGTTATGCCAAAGAATATTCAGAAGTAAAAGAAATATCTGCTGGAGTCCCACAGGGAAGTGTTCTTGGTCCAATACTTTACAAGAGATATCCCACAAATTGACAACATTTTTATGGCTACCTTTGCAGACGACACTGCGATTCTTGCAGTTGACGTATCTGTCGAAAACTCCACAGCAAAACTTCAAAATGCAATGAATAAAATAAGATTATGGACCCAACGTTGGCGCATTAAACTTAATGAAAGCAAATCAACTCATATAAATTTTACATACAAAAAGATTGCAACCATTCCTATCTCAATCAATAACAAAATAGTACCATATGCCAATACAGCAAAGTATCTGGGAATGACACTCGATGCTAAGCTAAGATGGAAGGAACATATAAGAAAGAAAAAAGAAGAGCTAAACATTAGACTCAAAAAATTTTACTGGTTACTTGGGCGTGGTTCTGAGTTATCAGTACAGAACAAAATATTGATATATAAGCAGATATTAAAACCTGTGTGGACGTACGGTATCCAATTATGGGGCTGTGCAAAGAAAACCAACATCGAAATGTTGCAAAAATTTCAAAATAAAGTGCTCCGTGGTATAGTAAATGCACCATGGTACGTACGTAACAAAGATCTCCACCGTGACTTGTACATTGAAACAGTCACGGAAGAGATCAAGAAACATGCATTCAAACACGAGCAGAGACTGCAAACTCATGTGAACTCGGAAATGGCAGCAATTCTTCATATCGACAGCAGTATCCGTCGACTCAAGAGAACGAAACCCCACGACCTGGTCACTACCTAAAATGGAAAATTCTACGATAATAGTTTCCTTTACGGAAATTATTATTTCAATAATTTTCCATTGCGAAAAAATCTAAATAATCTTCCCACGCGGAACTATTGCTGTGGCTATCTCTTTCACGGGAAATATCATAGTGATAAAGTTTCTACACGGTAATTATTATGATGTTAGCGATCCTCCACGGAAACTATCACTATAATAATTTCCTAAAGACGTGACCGAAAATTTACGAAAAAAAAAGTCATTAGTCGATCTTACGTAGATTGGTTATAACGGAAAAAGATAGGTGGGCTTTAGTGGGTTCGATTCCTACACTATCAAGATGCACACGCGGCTGGAGCTCTTGATGTCCTTCGGGGATTACCTCCTATCTTTCGCAAAAAAAAAAAAAAAAAAAAAAAAAAGGTAACGGGTTCTGTTTAAAAGTGGAGGTAGAGGTTCTATTTAAAAGTGGAAACATTCAGCTGAGCACTTCATTCGAGGAAAACCTGTTCGATTTGGATATAAGAATTGGATGTTATGCAGCTCTTCTGGTTATTGTTACAATTTTGATGTATATTGCTGAAAAACTTATGAAAATAAGCGGTTGATTCCGTTTGGTCCAAAAACAGTAACTGGGTTTTTGAAAATGATACCACAACCAACAGAAGCAACAGATACCATTCGAGAAAATCGTTTAAAAAATTGCCCATTTGAAAAAAATAAAACATTTAAAAATAAATATCGTGGCACATTTGATTATAGATATGATAGTACAACCAAGTTACTTGCTGTGCAATGGATAGATAATAGAGTATGTTCAATTTTAACAAATTTTGATACCGTGATCCCGTTGCATCACGCAAAACGTTGGTCTAAAGTAGACCGTAAAAAAGTACAAATTGGTCAACCAAAAGTGTATGCAACATATAATGCAAACATGGGAGGTGTTGACAACGCTGATCAAAATATAAATTCGCATAGAATTGATATCAAAGGAAAAAAATGGTGGTGGGTCATTTTCACATATCTAATCGATTTAACAATGGTAAATTCATGGAAATTGTACATTAAATCAGGAAATAGCAATGACAAATTTTCATCTCAGCTTAATTTTCGGAGGTCTATAGTACGCAAAATATTACAAGAAGCCCGAGCAAGCACTTCTATAATCAAAAAAAGGAACCCTTCTTTATCAGTAGAAAAAGAAAAAGCTCAACATGTTCCTCAAAAAATGCACACTCAACTTAGATGTTTCGTGTGTCATTCAAGAAGTATGTACTCTTGTAAAATATGTAAAAAAACATTATGTATAAAAAGAAAATGCTTTGCAGAATATCATATGTAAAATTTTTAAAGAATTTATGTTTATGTTTTATGATGGTTATGTTCTTCTCAATAAAAATAAATAAAGTTAATATAAATATTAGATTTTTATTTTTTCATTCTTATATATTTTTTCATATTGATTTTTGCACCCATATCCGCCGGTTGTACTATATATAGTACAGGCCACAACTCCGGATCCGGCAGGACTATCACCACAAAATTTTAAATTTGGACTAAAAATAGACTACTCTCAAAAATTCATCACAATCGTACAACGGGAACTGGTAGCCGGCGGTAAAGGGTTAAGCTAGAAGCTTCGGTATTGACATGTCGATCAGACGAGTTTTATGCCGTGCAGCGCATTTAATTATTTCGTCTTTTATAGATGAGATCTTCAGATCTCGATGAATATCGGCATTGCGAACATACCATGGAGCATTGACCCTTGTTGCGCAGTACCTTCTTTTGGAACGTTTGGATAGTTTGAATATGGATTTGTTTAGCACATCCCCATATTTGAATACCGTATGCCCTGGAATACACTTCAATATTTGATTATACATCAAAACTTTGTTATAGGTCGAGACCGTAGAATTCCGCCCAATCAGCCAATATATTTCTCTATATTTGAACTGGAGTTCTTGTTTTTTGATTTTCACGTGCTCTTTCCATTTCAGTTTTGCATCCAAGGTCATGCCAAGATATTTAGCTTTATTCTCGTATGGAATTACGACATCATTAATTTTAACTGAGAGAGGAGTTACTATGGTTTTTATAGGTGAAGTTTACATGACTAGATTTGGCTTCATTTAATTTAATTTTCCATTTTTTGCACCAGTTGGAAATTTTGTCATTAGCTTTTTGCAGTTTGTTTGTAGCTTCTTCTATAGTAGAACCAACTGCCATCAACGCTGTGTCATCTGCAAAGGTTGCTATTTTTATATTTTCTACTTCGGGTATGTCACAGGTGTATAATAAATATAAAATTGGACCCAGTATACTCCAGCTTTTATATCTCTTAGAGAGGAGTATTCATTCTCATTTTTAACTCGAAAAACTCTATTTGAGAGATATGATGAAAATAATTTAACATAATTTTTAGGGAGCAAACAACTTAGCTTTATGATGAGTCCTTCATGCCAAACTTTATCAAAAGCTTGGGCTACATCTAGAAAAACAACACATTTACACATTTTTATATTGATGTCATGTAACTTATTAATAGATCAACTGAATTGAAGAAGTCGCTATTGATATGTTTAATAAATCTGAACCAATCATTGAATAGGCTACATAACGATGTTACTTTTAATTTGATTAGAAAGCGGAATCTACACTGCTCCTTAATATTACTGCTAGTACAAAATTTATAAAGCAACAAAAAAATAAATCCAAATCCAACAAGTCTGCTGGTAATAAACTGAAGTAAACAGAATTGTAAATAAAATAAAATTAACTGCATTTATATGGCGACTTGAGTCAATTCGAATTTTAAGGAACGTTTTCAGTATCTTACCTCAAAAGTGACATTTGTATGAAAATCAACTTGAGTTTGACAGCTTTTGAAATATTTTACTACCATCTAAATTAAAGAAAATTTATCCACTTATCGGATTGGTTGAAAAAGTTATTATATAGAAGATCTTTGATTTAGTAATTCATCCATTTCCTTATAAAATTGCAAATCAATCGTCTTGTTGCTACTTTTATTATTTTATTTTGTATTTTTATGTAATTATACTATTCCGTCGTACCTCTATTTCCTTAAGATTTTTATTCCCCACATTTCTTCTTGCAATTTATTGTCTCTACCATTGTATAAATTTCGCCAAATTTTGTAAAAAAATTTTTCCATATTTTTTTTTCAATAAATCCCAATTTAGTAAATACTTCTAATAACTCCATTATTATTTCTTCGTTATATTTTTTTTTCGCATGTCTATTTAAAAAAAAGTTTACTTTGATATTATAGTGTAAAGAAGTGTACGCGAAAATGATAGATAAAACAGTCATTACTCTATTAACAAATTGTGATTTTCAAGCTTTAGAGCTTTCACGGAGCGTTTTTACTGTCAAATTTCGTTTTTGTTTTGTACTCTTAAATTTTGTAGCGTATTTACTCTCAAGCTCAGTTACACAAATTCAAGTAAATTTTTTGATTGACTTTACTAAAGCTGGCTTCAACTCGATCAGCGTTTATATGAGATCGAAATAGGCTTCAAATACGCTTGAAACTGCCAGTATAAACGCGGTAATAGATATTCCAAGTTAATATGAATAACATCGAAAATATGGTCATTCCGGAGCATTTTGCAGCGGTGTTCGCGCGGTTTGGGTTTTTTAAGTCGGTGTATGGTATATTTTGCACCTAATTAATATCTATAAAGCGTACATATGACCCAAGATAAAGTATAATTCGCATTTATGGGCGGGGTGCCTCAAAGACTACTCTAAGCTTCTTTGACAGAATACAAAAAGGTGCCATTCGCCTTATAGATGATATAATTCTTTTATCAACATTTGCTTCACTGCGGTCACCGTCGTATTGTTGGAGCACTAACTCTATTTTATAAATATTTCATTTGAGTAGGCACATGCTCGAAAGTCCTAAAACTCCTACTCCCGTCTCTTAATCAAATCCGTAGTATAACGCGAGAGGCTGCAAATGCCTAACCCTACACCGTGGAAATATCAAGACCAATCAAGACTGGTTATGGAAATTCGCTTATAGAAAGGACTTCTAAATGTGGAATTGAATTCCACTACAAATATTGCCAAGAAGGGGCAGTTTTTATTTGTTTGTATTTACAAAACTTCAAAATGAACATCAATATCTTAGTTCGCAACTCCCCGCAACTCTTATTATCCCTTTTCTTCACAAAAAGCAATGATACGAAAGTATATTGGTTTCTCTGACCTAAATTTTGGCTAATAATATAAAAAAAAGTGGAAACATCAAATAAAAAGCGAGATTGTATACCACAGAAAATATATCGTTATATGTTGAAAGAAAAACACCGATACAGTGGCATTCGTAATATCTGAGATAGATTTCAAACAAAGTATACAAATTGCGATTGTAAGTACCATTAGCGAAAATAATAATTCAGTCTAGCCTTGAACAATGAATTGCTTGACTATGGGATAGGAAAAGATAGTGAAGGAAAACTTATTGTATGCTTTACATTATGCTGATTACCAGCTGCTGATTTATCATACATTTGATGAACATATGCAAACAGATTATCAGCTAATATGAGCATAATGTAAGCAGGTTATCATGTGCTGACATCAGCCATTGTTTGGGCGAATGAATCAGTATTTTGATTTCTGCTGCGCATCTAACCACATTTACGAAGTAACAAAAGCTTAAAGCTGAGTGATTAAGTAGGTAGAGCGCTTCAATCGAAAAGTCCCAGGAATTTGATTCCCGATGACACAAAAAAAAAAATGCTTTATGGGTTTTTTGACCTGGTCCAGTACCCTTTGTCATTGGAGTAAATTATATGACAAAAAATAATTGAAATATATAATCTGGTAACAACCTTAATAAAAATGGAGATATTCTATTTAAGAAGGCTTAGTTCCTGGAAATAGTAGTAGTTTTCCACATTTAATGAGTTGATAAGCCTGTAATTTGAATAATAAATGTTCGAAAAACATTGTAGATATTGTAGTGTAAACTTGCAGTACCGTATTTAATTAAGCACGAAAAGGTTTATACCTAAATTACTTTCACGAGTATAAAAAACAAAAACTAAGATAGGGTTTAAGCTATATAACGGTATCCAAAATAAGTTGAGGATGAAGTAACATTTAATTTGCATATTAGACGAAGAGAGTGATTTTGAAAGAGATAAATTAGTATTTAAATCTGCGCTTTAGTTTTAAAACATTTGATGAATTGATAAATCTAGCAAATTTCTGTAAATATTAATTTTGTTAATTATCAGCTATATTTAGTTATTTTTCTGAACTAACTATACTTTCTTATCAATATTCAGATATTTCTCTACCTATTTACCCAACAATATTTAAATACTTTTAATCACTTTTTTACCATACCACTTAATAACGTGATAGCTATTCCGACAAAATTATACGAATCCAAAAAATCACAAATGTTAATAAACCGAATTTAAAAATCATTTAAGTATTTCCTGTGTAAGTTAAACTTTGTAAATAATAATTATGTTTTATATATTTTTTGTAGTTGCACAATCTTCTTATTTAGTATTTCAATGTATTCATTTTTCAATAAATCATGTTAATATAATGCAATATTTCTTTACAAAAAATACATTTTAATACAAAAATCTACTAATTTTGTATCCTCCAGCATTTACTTTTTATATCCTTTAATAGATCTACAATCTAGATATTACAAAATCGATTTTAATTGCATTTTGTTCATTTCGTTAACTTAATACTATGTAACATTAATTCTTTACATATTATATTACACTATTTTGATCAAATAGAATTACAACACCACTTCAATTTAACATTTTTTTTATAATATTATGTATGTTCTTACTATATTATACATACATACCTACTCGTATAACATTGAATGTAATTTTAATCCTATATTATTGATTTTAAATAGAAAAAAAAAGCAATATCAGAAACAACTAAAAATGAAATATAGAAATTCGAAAAATTAAAAATAATAAAAAAAAAACAACAAAAAAAAGTAAATAGAACAAATTCAATTGAATTTCGACAAGGATTTCATTAATTTGTTCTGTTATTTCTTTGTTCCTGTTTTGTAGTGTAATCATCAGTAAATATCAAATAAACAAACATGTAGATATATACCAATAATATACCTACGTACATACATATATATTTTTTTGTTATTTAAAAATTATATTTCTATATTATTTTAAACTATATCGTAAACATTGTATTCACATACATATTAATAATATATAAAAATTCAACCATAATACTGTTATATTATGTTAGCTCAACTGCGATGGTTCCAAATTAAATTGTACGAGAGACGACGACGTGTTCTTGGTTTTTAAAATTGTAATGGGAATGAGTATACATAGTACTTATACATAAGAACACTACAATAAACAAACACAGAAAAAACAAAACAAAAAAATAAATTTTCAGAAAAATTAAGAGAACGAAAGGATTTTATATTGAATTTATTGTTAATTTATTACGGAATCATGCATGCTCGAATTGAAACAGCCTTGAGTCACACACCTTTGACGTAAATTTAACAAAAAAAAAAAAAAAAACGAAATACAAAAACCAAAGTAGACGACATTAGAGTAAAAAAAAATATAAAAACAAAAAAGCTTTAAGCGTTCGTTATTACTGTTTTTTACATTATTACAAAGTTACACAACTGTCACATAACGTGGTTTTGTTGCATTTGTTTTTTTTTTATGTTTTTTTTTCCTTATTTATTTGTTAAAATATCTAAAACAATGTATTTTCACCTAACCCCTCTGTACATGAAAGAAAATATCGTAGAATATCATTAAATAAAATACATCCCTATACATGTGGAATATCTATAAATATGTCGAAAGATTATTGTGTGATTTAAAGACAGTGAAATGAGCTAAAAACATTATATTAAAAAAAAAAAACAAATATAAAACAATATAAAAATACAAGCAACTAAGGAATATAAGAGTTAATTCAATTCTATATCCTGTTCCAATTTTGTGACATATCAAAGTACTTCTGACAATTTTATACAACGCAATACTATATACAGATATTCAAACCTAGATTTTATATTATAGAAATAATATATTTCAAGGACGATATAATTTTATTTTAATATTAGTTAAGGCATTTTAAGTTCTATTTTATTTCTATTTTATCATATTGCTCTAGATTTATACTCGCATTTTAAACGATTAAAATCCGATAATAAAGATATAAAAATGGAAAATTACGAGAGAATAAATTGACTATAAAATCTCTAGATTAATATGATGGCCTAGTGCAGTTATTCGACTGTAGGATATTATCTAATATAATTTTTTCTAAAAATAATAAAATCATTAAAACCGCTAATTAAATTATACAAAACTTGATAGTTTTAGAATTTTTAATTTTGCATTAATAATTAACTGTATCTACCAATACTATACTAGGTGGTAATGGTAATAAAATGAAAGCTAAGATCATACTAGGACTTCTGAATTAAATTTATATAAATTAGATTGAATATTAGTACTAATGATATGATAAGTTTTTACTGTAACAATATGATGTACGAATATAATATACTAGCCTTATAGAGCATAGGTTAAGAATTAAATTGAATAAATTTTATTTTGATCCATCTTATTAGGTTTTTAAGGCTATATACTAGTTTTTTTTTTTAAATTCAATATATTAAAAAATACTTATAAATAAAATGACAGAAATGCATATAAATTCAAGCTAAAAAAAAACATAATTACAAAAGAAAGTAAAATAATAATATAATAATTTCATAAAGTTAAGAAAAATTCACAAAATATTATTTATGTTTTCTTCAACTTGCTCATGTGTTCTGTGAAATGAATAATATGGACTAGTGACTGCTGGATGTCTTCACCAAGGCTATTCAACCAACTAGTGCGATGTATACTACTTGTACTTCTATATCACGGTGCTGGTGCTGATTCTGAATATTAATTAGCCTCTGGTCATCACGGGAACATGTAGCACACTTTTTGTTGGTCTAAAATAAGTAAAATAAATAATTATGTCATTCGAAATAACAAATTAAACGAGCCGAGGGTATTTTAATTTGTACTTAATCAGCACAGACGGATTTAAGTATGAATTTTATTTATTTTATTACTTCAAATCAAGTGGGCTTATATCTCTTACAGAGTTTATAGTTGGTAAATAAAGTATATTACCAACATTGTTATGGAATAATACAGAACTGAATTATTATATCCGAGAATCAATAGTTTTTTTCACATATTAAGTAAATGTCCCATAAAATTCTGAATTGCAAACCAAATCGGCATTTTAAGGCATAAAGCTGCGAATTTCAATTTGCTTAAACAAATATTATTAGGCTAGTATGGGGCTGTTTGATATTAAAATTACTCTCAAATAATTAAGAAACAAGTTGTGAGTTGTAAGCTTTCAACAACCTATGTTTTAATTTTGTAAATTACCCTCACTCGTTACGCTGTTTTTAATGTTCAAGTTTAAGCGTTAGTTCAAATATTTAAAGTGTTCTTTATTGATTGATAATTTGAGTTATAATTTGAATACTAATAATGAAAATAAATTGAAACATATTATTATTCCGATTGCAAATCAGTAAATTAACTAATTATTTTTTACTTTACGATATAATATGATACACGTTCAATACGTATCCATTAAGACAAAGAATATTTGAAAATAACATAAATATCTACTGGGAGTTCCACAGAGAGAAGTGTTCTTGGTCTAATACTTTATCTGCTTTACACAAATTATATCTCATAAATTGATAACACTTTCACGAATATTTTTGCAAACAACACTGTGATTATTGAATTTGTCAAATCTAATCTAATGTTACAGCAAAACTTCAAAATGCAGCGTACAAAAAAAATTATTTAATAATGGCGTATAAAACTTAACTAAAGCAAATTAAAACAGATCAAATACGAAACTACAAATACGAACCAACAAACCATGAGAATCGCATAATTATCGCGGAAGTATCCCCTAGAAGAATGTATTTGTTCGCCGCGAATTCATATTTTATTCTTCTGCGATTCATTAGTATTATGAAAAGGTAGACATCGCCGCGACAATCGTAAATTGAATCGCATTAGCTTCCCCGGGAAGAAGAAAAAACGAATGCTTAGAAGAATAAAAAGCGAATGTTAAGAAGAAGATAATATGAGTTCAAATATGAACGAAATGCGAATGTTTAGTAGAATAAAAATAGAATTTTTGGACGAAGATAATATGTGTTCCAGGGACTTAATAATTTCCAATAAAATTCATCAAAATTTAATTATTAATATTTATTTATTATAAATATTTAATGTTATTTTATTTTTTACTTTTTTTTATTTTTTAATTTTGTTAATTCATTTTTAAAATTATTATTAATAGTAAAGTTCAGGTTAGTCTAAGTAAATTAAAAGTCATAGGTGTAAATACATTAGTATAAGCTCTAAATGATTAAAATTGGAAATAAGGAAAATTGTGCAATCAAATTAAGGCATAATTAAATAATATAATAATATAATATGCATATAATAAAATTATTTTCTTTAATCTAGTTTATTATGTGAAAATCAAAATTAAAGTCCAAAAGTTGGAAATCTAAAAATAAATACTTAAGATTATTTTATTTTTTACTTCTTTATGTTAGGACATACATTAAAATTTAGATGATATTATTTTTCGAAATTTTTCTTTTAATTATTCGATCCTTTGCGTGTTGAAAATGCTGTTTGATCATATTTTCAATTACTTTATCTGTAGCATTATTAAACGTTTTGTGAACTGCACCTTTAAAAATAAATGAATTTTAATATGTATATATAACTATAATATTTTCATAAAATAATGTTAAGTTATTCATATATTTAACTATTATAGTATAGATACTTACTTTTTAAAGCAAGAACTAAGTTAAAACATTTGATTTTAATTTTTTTCTCAGCTCCTTGCCAGGAAAAAACAAAAATATAATCTGGGTTTAGAATATGAGCAAGTATTGGCCATACTTGACTGTTCGAACTCTTAGCAATTGGAAGTGCGTCAATATTGATATCAAGATTTATACATTAATTTTGCAAAATATTCCCACTACAAAAAAAGTCTGTGATACCATCTTTGACATGTATATAATAACCAGGTTCCACTGTTTTCTTCATATTTTCTCTTGGTGTTTTTTTGAGCGATCTGGAATCAGATGGAGGTTCTGGAGTCTTATCACGCAGTATGTATAATAATTCATTCAAACTAACATTTGTTATTAAAAATTTCACTGCCCAATGAGCTAACCTATTTTCAAAACTGACATTTTCCTTATTCGATAAACCATTAAGACCATCCTCTGCTAAGGAAACGGAGTCCTCTATTAAATTTCTATTTTCATCAGAATTATGTATTTCGCCACAAAATTTATTATTAATATTGTCAATCAAATTATCATCACTAACCTCTGGTAAGTGAACCGATTGATACATATCACCAGCATTATTATTATTAAAAAATATAGAACTAAAATAATCGGTTATTTCTTTAGCATTTTTCTTTGCTTTTTTATTGAAATATTGTCTGCCCATTATTATTTATGTTTATTATTACAATATGTGTAATAAATAATCCTAGAAGCAGAACGATATTAAGTATTTTACATATTAAAAAAATGTTATGTACATACTACATAATATGGATATATAACATAAATGCCAATATTTATTAAGCACATTGATTAATTTTAAATACCTACTCAATATATTTGATAAAACTTAACCTTACCTTAAATTCTTTTTAATTTTTCGGACTATTATTTATTTAAAGATTAACGTTCATTTAGAAATTTTATTTTTGTTTCTGCATTTGCGTAACTAATTTTCATATATTCATATGAATTCATATGAATATATGAAAAATAGATACGAAATGCAGAAAACAAAAATAAACATTCTCTAAATGAAACGTAATTAATTCACTTTTAATTCGTCCAGACGAACATTCGCATAAAGGTCACCCCGGGGATTTGTATATGCTTCTTCTTAAAGAACACGTTCTTCCGATGGTTTGTTGGGTAGTATCATATGTCAATACAGAAAAAGAATACGGAATGATTTTAGATGCTAAACTAAACTGAAAGGAACGTATAAAAAAGAAAATAGTAGAGGTAAACATCGGAAAGAAAAAATGTGACTGGATACTTAGGCATAATTCTGAGTTATTAATTCAAAATAAAATTTTAATATATAAGCAGGTATTAGAACTTGTGTGGATGTACTGTATCCAATTAAGGGTTTTTTATTTTAAAAAACCAACATCAAAAACAACAGTTTTGAAAAAATTTCAAAAAGAAAACGTGCTGAAATTAATACACTATAAATGTTATGTACATAACAATGTACATCTCGATAAAGTATTTAAGCAAACTACATATTTTTAATAACACCGGTACACAATTGATGAGGTCAGAAGAGTCTGTCAATTGACAATGCAGTGTAATATTAAATCAGTAAAAATAGTGATAGAATGATTTATAGATATTTTCATTAATTTAAAACTATACTTGAAAATTTATGACACACATTTCTTCCATACATCCTAAATAATTTAATATAATTTTTAAATTAGCTACATTGATTTTACTGAATTTATTTTCTAATCCATTTTGAATAAGTTCTATATTATGTAATAATGAAATCAATTTTAAAACGGAATTTGATTAAAAAAGCGCGATTGTATTTTGAAAATGTTTATTGTGGTTTTTTAAAGAGTGAAAAATAATGTGCGTATACCTAATAATGTTATAAAAAATGTTCATTTTCAAAATTGATAATATAAACTTGAAACCTTTATATTCGAATGATAATGAATGGGGTTACAACAACAAAATATTGAAATTTTACCATATTTTTTAAAAAAAAAAAAAACAAAAAATTTCTAAAAACTTTTTAGTCATTCAAAATAATGACAATATTTGAACATCGATGGGTTTTTATTTTGTGTGTGTTTGTTTTCAAGGACATATTTTCATACTTTGCACAACCTCGTGTAATATTAATTCCATTGAGAACATTTTTAGTTTACTTTTTGTTTTGTTTTTTTTTTTTGTGTATCCATTTAAAGCTATATTTTATTATTATACATGTATATTCACTTAGCTTTCACAAAACTGACCCTAATTACTGGTTTCACATTATCATAAAATATCCTTTATAGGGATATAATATTCCTATATATATATACGTGTTATATTATTATAAACTATCTATGAAATGTTTACCATTAGTAGTCTATTATGAGCTGATCTAAAAATAATTTTCTTTATTTCTTTTGTTATTTACTGATATTCTTGCTTTTATGATAAAATTTGAATGATGTTAGTAAAATACAAACAATAAAAAAAAAACAAAAAGAAGAAAAAAAAATTAATTTTCCTTGGCCTACGGCTTTTTTCCTTATTTAAAAAAAAAAAAAATATTTCTTTATCATATTATCCTTTTTTTTTCGTACCTTTATAGAACAGATTTTTTTTTTTTTGTAATATTTTTGTTTTTTTTATTCTTTTTAATTTTTATATTTTTTTTTTTAATGGTACAAATTATGAGCCGTCGTTAGGATCATAATCGGAAGCTGAATTTACTAAATCCATTAGGATAATAAGGTTTAAAACTTTAAAACTGTTTATAGATAGGTATAGCTGTTGTTGTATGATGGTATAATGTTACCGCTATTGTTACTACCAAACGTCAGTTACAAATAACAGGTGTTAATGACCATAAAACAAGATTTTTGTGTTTAATTTTTTTTTTCTGTCTTTTTCCTCTCTAAGTTCTACTCTTTCCTATATTATATTTTTAGCATTAGTGTTATTAATCTTTAAAGGATATCCTCTTTGAAAGAAGGTAAAAAAGGATTTTTTAAATTTTTTCTTTTTTATTATTTTTGTTTTTTTTTTGTTTACTCAAATTTCTCAATTTAGATTTTTGTTTATGTTTTTATTTTGTTGTTAGTTGTACTTTCTGAGAACAACGGTCTTGGCCTGCTTTTATGAAAACAACGAACGGGTTATTTTGTATTATGTTTTCTCATTTTTTTTTTGTCTTGTTTTTTTTTTTTGTCTTTCTTTTGCTATATTTTTAGACTTTTAAATAAAATATATCCATCCACACCGTAATAAAACTCAGGTGTTTTTAACGGAATAATGAACTGTTTAAATATTATTTGCAAAACAAAAAAGGGTTTAACAAAGTTAAAAAAAAAAAAACAAACCGCACCAATATAACAAAGTAACAGCAGCTGAAAATGGCAGTTTAAGTAAGGTATATTTAATATTGTATTGAGGGAGGTTTGAGTTTAAGTGCATAGAAAGATCGTTGTTTCTTTAGATATATTTCATCATTTCCAAAATACAAAAATTTTTGTTTGGTTTTAGTCAATTTTCAGGCAATACTATAATATAAAATATAATGACTTGAGTGGTGTGAAAGGAAGGACGAATAGAATGGCTAACTAACAAATTGATAAAGGTAGGAGGTAGCTATATAAATTAAAGATGAATTTCAGTTTTTGTATTTTATTTTGGAAGCAATAAAGGCGGTGAGGTTTAACGGAGGTGGAGGTGGTTTGTTGATAATTGATTTTTAAAGGTGTTGTTAAATATTTTCAGAATATTATATGAATTGAAAATTTTGATGTTTTTGTTAAATTATTTCGTTATCCTGACTATATTGGCTACCAATTTTGGTTTTAGTGTTTTTGTTTTAAATTTTTGTATTTTTTTAATGTTTGTTATTTTTTTTTTTTTTAAATTAAATTACTATAATTTCTGAAACGTGTTAGGACATTAATTATTTTAAAGCGTTAATATTTTCAATATAAAAAAAATATGTGAGAAATATTTATGGTGTGAAATAGAATATATTTTATAGATTTTCAATTACGATGATTTTTAATGCATGTTCCTAACCCTTTCACTGTCGAGTTATGATTTAATGGAAAACAATTTTTACGTTAGTTTGTTAATAAATGAAACGAAAATGAATTTGAATATTGAGAACTTCCTCCACTTATCATTCTCTTATAACAGAAATAGGTATAGTAAAGGATTAAGGTGTATATGTTGTAGAAAAATGGTTTACTAAGATATCTGATGCAGCCTGGATGAATGAAGTAGCCTCTGAATATTTAGTTAAGTCTTGTTCTTTCCGATTTTATGTCACTATTGGGATATTATAGTCTATGAATGTAATAATCTAATAAAACATCTAATTTGTTCTTCTTAATATAAAATTTTTAAAGTTAAAACTGTTAAATTTTAAAATGTGATTAATAAGATAACAATATGCGGCCTCTCTCCTTCCTCACATTGTTATTGTCGTAATTTTGTTTCGTGAATATAGCACTAAGCTCTTTTACTATATTTAAAGTGATGCATACATATATCTTGAAGGTAAGCTTTCTATAATATTTCTCTTGGGAGCGAGTTATATGCCTGTATTTCATTTGCGTGCTTGTATGTATAAAAGCCATGATGCTAAAGACAAGTTAAAAAAAAAAGTTTTCCGAGGGTTTTGTGAGACTGGTTCCGAAACTAATTTTGATGGAGACTGCTCAATTTCTTGAAATTGGCTCTTTCCACCTAGAAGATGTAGTTCTGATACTGGTTGATTGATAAAAACTTGCTACATGAAATTTTTATTATGAATATTTATCATATCCAGTCAAATTGACAGCAGACAAATAAAAATACAGGTAAATGAAAAAACAGGCAAATGAAATTCAAATAGTAACCCTTTCATTCACTACTTTAACAATAATAGTTACAAAATTCCTTACAACAGCATATTAAGCGACACCTCAACTTAAAAATTTTAATGTTAACATAGCTTAATTAGATATAGTTTAGTCGTAAGTCGATAGGTTTACATTAATAGAATAAAATATTAAATAAAACAAAATACAATGAGACATAAAATGAGTCATTAACGTATTTCAAAACTTATAAACAGTAGCTAAGAATACAACTACCGGTATTGTGAGTTCGAATTGAACTTTTGAACGACTAAATGGTAAACGCTTCTCTGCTATTTATTCGGTTTTGGTCGAAATAATTCTCGTAAGTATTCTAGTACAAATGCTGAACAAAATTTTTATCTAAGTTGATTTGAGGTGTTTGTTTATTAACTTGTTTTTTACTTTCAATATTGTTTTAACAAGACATCTTCATTATTAGTGAATTTTCATAAAAATTTATATTATGGCTTTTAGTTTGTATTTTCTTTGTTTACTTTTTTTTTTTTGATTAAATCACTGTTCCACTTTCTTTAGCTGGCTTCACCATAGCTTGGATGTATTATTTTCCACAAGGTTGTTTGTTTTATTCAACTGTTGCGATTCTATCTAGTCTACACATGTATTAAAAGAGACGAAAACTAAGAGACTTAGGGTAAGACATATTTATTAAAACATACGAATTTAATCTGTCACAGAATTTTTCAACCCAAGTTCGGCTTTAATTTTTCTATTCTTCAATCAAAGCTTAGTTTAATATATTATTTATTTTAATATTTTGTTTTTATTATTATGAATATTTTTCATTAATTACAATTACAAATTTTAATGAAATTAAATACTAGCTGTCATATTGGACGGCCATCAGCTTAGCTGTATTAATATTATTGGTTAATTTTTAATAAACAATATAAAAATTCACTAGCTACATGAATTTTTTTAGTTGTATGCGAGATTTAATATTTAATAAATTAATATTATTTTATAAAAAATATTTATAATACCGAAAAGTCCCACAAGATTGGCTAAAGTCAACATTTGTATCCCTTCCGGAAAAAGCTATTGCCAAAAAAATGGATGACCACTGATTAATAAGTTTAATAAGCCATGCACTCAAAATCTTCCTGAAAGTGTTACATAATTGTATATATACAAATTGTGAGCTGCACATGGGCAGGAAGCAATTTGAATTCAAACAACTAACTGGAACTTTTTTAAGTTGCATTTTTTAATATTTAAATACTATAGTACAAAATAAAGATGTTTTGTTATGTTTTGTGGATTATGAAGAGGCGTTTTATAAAGTGAACTATCAAAAAATTATGAAGCTATTAAATAGAATTTGCATAGAAGCTTATATTGGCAACAAACAGACAGCCCGTGTAAAAATAAATAGTGTTCTGACACAAAGCATTGATATTCAAAAATGAGTTCGACAAGGCTGTATTCTCTCCCTTTCACGTTTATGCTGAAGCCGTTTTTGAAGAATCAGTGAACGATTTAGATGTAAATTTCCGCTCTATGCCCCACGGTTAGGGTTTCAAGCCATTGATGATGATATTATAAATAAATAATATCAGATATGCAGATAATACCGTCCTTATAACATACAACGTAAAGGATTTACAACATATAGTCGTTAAAGTGCATCGGAGCGAATTGTTTGACTTAAAATAAATATCTCAAAAATTAAATTAATGATTAGGTAATTAGAAAAAGAAGAGAGAGAGAACACCTTACACTGCAGCAATAATTAAAATAAATAACCGTTCAATTTAGAGAGTCTCCATATAAAAATATCTCGGATATTTCTGCTTACACAAAAAAGTTTTTTGCTGTCGTGGAATGAGCCTTCGCTTACGATTAGTTAAATTTTATGTTTGGTCTATACTCCGAAACATGGAACTTTAAAGTAAAAGAATTAAAAAAACCCGAAGCTTTCAAAATGTGGATCTTCAGAAAAATGTTAAAAATATCGTGGAAAGATCTGATTACTTTGGGAATATTATGCGTGAAAATTTAAACGAACTATTTCAGTTAATATTTCAAGAAAAAATTGAAAGATAAAGAGGTATAGGAAGAAAATAATTACCATATTTGCGCAACATTAGAAACTGGATATGCATTAGAAACATTAGCGATTTAATCCATTCAGCAACGGACTGAAACTTCTATCAGGATATCGTTACCAACCGGATATGGCTGCTCAATGCTATCCAATTATGGATAGCTAACAAAAGAAGAAGAAGAAATTCATTTATATAAATTATTAAAATCAAATTTATTACATTAACTAATGGAGTTAAACATTGAAGATAAGCAAAAATAGAAATATTTTCAAAATTTCGCAAATGATTATTTTTAAATTAAATTAATTCACAAATTTCATTTACCGCATAATTCTAATAAAATATTATTAAAATAATTAAAAATTAATTATTATTCTATATAACTAATATTAAGAAGCACTATAATTTCAATTGAAAATATTTTTAAATTATTTTTTTATCTACCACAATAATTAAATTACAGTAATCAGCTTTGAAAATGGTATGGAAAATAAAATGAAAACTACTTAAGAGAATATAAGTATAATAATATATAATTTACATTGTGATCTTGAAAATCTTAGAACGAAGAATATTAATTGAAAAAAAAAAAAAAAACGTATAGGTATTCTTTGCACATCACACAAGGTTAATACACATTGATTTAATAATAAAATGTGGTGCGATCAAACTTTTCAAATTTTTCAAAGTCATTTAAATTAAGAGTAAAAAGAACAAAAATAAGAGTTTCAATTCCAAAGTATAGGTCTAGATTACAATACAAGGTACAAACATTTCTAGTTGTATATTGCTAATGAAATAATTTTAGTTGACTATTTAAAATATAAGTAAATATAAAATAAATTTAAATTGAAGAATATTTTATTAATTGCAGAATAAAGGGATCAAAGAATGAAAAATGGTGGAACGCCAAGAAAAATTTTATAAAATATTTATTTTTATAATTAATTTGGTTTAGGATTATGATGAAATAAATTTAAGAAATTAACATACTTTACAGCATTTTTTATATTTAATTCAGACAAGCACAAAATGATTTTTTGAGATGTTGGTATCCATTTAGATTTTTTTCTGTTTTATTTTTGTAATTATTATTACAATTTTGCACTATTTGTAATTCCTAATTGATTATTATTTTAGTTTTTAAATTTACTAAATGAAATAGTTTCAATTGCTCTATACAATATTATACACATTAAATGGTCTTGTTTTATTGTATTTTCTATCTTAAAAATACATATTAATAGGTTTGTTCTATAGGTCTTAATATCCTATTCACACTACACTTTATAACATGTTATCAACGTAACATGTTTTTAAAATACGAAAATTAAAGGGTTACCATTGAAAATTAGTTCAATTTTTTCGATTATAGCCTTAGGGCCCACACACAGAGAAATTTCAATGTAAATTGTTAAGAAACAATGTAGTTTATACAATTTTTCAACTTGATTTGGCTTTGTTAACGTTTTTTGTAAATTTATTACCGTACAATGAACCAATCGATTAACAATGTACTTTTAACAAATTTTTGTTTTTAAATTTACATTGATGCAGTTTTCATTCTACCAAAAAAATTGTTAAATATAACTATGGTTTAATTGAATTTTACAAATTTTAATGGTTGAATTATATTTATAAATGTTATTTTTACTAAGAAAAACAGTTAACTTTACTTTTACAAAAAGATAATGTAACAGTGCTGAAATAACATTCTACCTATTTTAATTGTAATATTAGCATCGGCCCTGTGAATATACTGTGAATATTTGTTAATTTTACTTTACGCGTGTCAAAAAAGGCGTATATCCAGAATCAAACTTTTTGAGTATACGCTTTTAGAATTCTTTTTTTAGGTACATTTTTTAGGAAAGCAATAAATTTAGCTTACAAATGCAAAATTATTTCTTTCACAAAAAATGTAAATAAAAGGAAAATTTTACAGTATAATTTAGTTAAAAAATTCCAATTTTACTGAAATTCCCTCCATTATAACGAGAGTATTGTCTATAATAATTCTTGAATGAAAATGCATTGGTTTTAATATATTAAAAAAAAAGAATAAATTATATATGTTTCTTTAAAATATTATTTATTAATTTTATTATTATTAATTAATATGTTTTAATATTAAATAACAAAATCTTAATCTTAAGACTAATAAAAAAAATTATTTCATTTAGTAAATTCGGTATGTCATAAGTATGGAATAACGTAAATGTAAGGCAACTTGCTCTGTTTTTGCTTTAAAATTTCATCATATACAAAATTTTTTATATTTTGATTTTCCTGAAAAGATCTAATATTATCCAAGGTTAACTTTAATACACTTGGAAGAGAAAAAAATGCCTCAAATTGAAATCGTAAAGGCATTAAGTGCAGAATTGAAATACATTCTGTTCATTTTTTTTCGTTATTTTAAAATCAAATTTCATTTTTTCACAATTCACAAAATTAACTCTTGACACGAACACCACGAAGCTTGTATTGATACTGTAGGATGCAACGAAATACAAATTTTATTGAGAACGATTTAAAAGATCATACGAGTAATGTTATTTTTACAATGTATCAATGCAATATGTATACATTACCTTGTTTAATTATATCATAGTAATGTAGAATCAACATTTTTTGATAGTATTGCAAATTTAACATTTAAAACATGTTTAAACACATCTGAAAACAGTTATTCATTGTATTTATCACATTCTAATACATGTTGGACTAAACTTTTTTCAATGTATTTTCAAAAGTTTTTGTATTTAATTTTACATTTTATTAACTATTCACCAAATACAATTTCACAATGTAGAAATATACATCAATGACTAATCAATTAAACGTATAGAATCAACAAAATATTTAAAACAATGTTAAAATAAATGGAATGATAGTAAAATTAACGTGGGCATGGGTTATTTTAAAATGGATATGTCAAATTAACATTGAATATTAATATTTTGACTACAAAAAACGTAAAATAAAAATTTTAAGTGAAAATTTACATTTTCAATATTTTACAATGTTCAATGTTAAAATTACATTTGCATTTTTCTCTCAGTGCAACCATAATGAACTTAAGTTGGCTTAAGCTAATGTAAAAACTAAACGAATAGCCAGCTAAAGTTTTGTAATTTCCTTAAGTTGTAAATGTAAATAAAAACACGTAGATAAAACAGAAGTTTGTTAAATATAAATTATATTTTTTTTGTTATTTTAATTTTGTTTTTCATGTATATTTAAAATGTTATTATTAATCGAATTTTGTTTACAGTGTTATTTTAAATATATTTTAATTAATGTTTTTTTTTATTTATTTTCCTTTTATTATTATTATGTATAATTAATTTGTTATGAAGTATGTAAATTATTAAATATGGAAATTATTTTATTATATATCACAAATTTTCAATAAGCAATAACAGCTTTTCCTAAATCAAATGTCAAATTGCGGTACAAAATGTGCGAACGAAATTGCACTTTACTTAAGCCAGCTAAAGTTATCGAAAACTTGACGAAATTCTTTGATATTCCTATTATGGTTGCAAAATACAATTTACATGTAAATTTTTTAAAATTTGTACAAACTTGCGAATTAATCAACAGACCTAATACAATTCCTATGTTGTTTTTGCATGTGTAGGGCTTACTCTATCCTTTTGATTACTTTTGCATGAATTGAAATTGTTTCTGCAGTAATAATAATTAAGAACTAAATTTAGATAATAATAAAATGAGTATAGTAAAAACTAAAGCAAGCTCTTTTCTGAGAGATTGACTAGAGAATGATGCAATAAGCATTAAAATATTTGTTATTTGCAAAATAAAGACACCAAATAAATATAGTTACGCTGATACATAACGAGTCTGAATGTTGAATTTAATTAGGTAAACTAAATTAATTTTATCATCCTGTAACTTAAATTTATACATAAACAATACCAAGTTGATAATTTTTATGTTCTTTGCAATAAGCGCTCATTTTTTTTTAATTATGAATAAAAAAACCAAATTGAATTTTTATTGCTTAATTTTTGTGTTATTTATTTATTTACTAACCACCTGTTAGGTTATGCAATAATTTTTGTGCTTTTTACTTGTGTAGTCCGGATTTATAGATATATTTATCTGTCTTATATAGAATTAATTTACAATTTTTTGTTTCATAATTAGTTATATTTTGACAAGCATGAACATAAGCAATTTTACGACCGTAGCCTAACCTGTCTGGTCTTATAATTTGTTAATTATATTATAGGAATTTAATTGTTTGACAATTTAGTTACTTGAACAAATTGACAAACATTTTTGTACAATTATAAAGACAATATTATAATTGCCTGTTCGTTTGGAACATTGAGAGATAAAAATTGCATTTGTTGTGGATGTTATATGGTTCTGTATGTCTACATATATTTCTAAAATAAAATAATGCTTAATTTGGTTGTAATATAAATTTGAACCTCAAAATGTAAAATTCGCTCTTACATAATACATACATTTTTTTATTAGTATTCTGATTCTGTTTAAACTATTTTTTTTTGGCGCACAACTTCAATAAATATTAATATAAATAACATTTTTTTTCTTTACAACTCCTTTAGGGAGCATAGGTCATCCATTAAAATAAGCCTTTATATCTATCTATATTTTGTGCTACGGCCTTAAGTTTTTATTTTTTTATTTATTAATTTCTCTACTCAATGAAATTATAAAGCTTGTACAGAGTTTAAAATATCATAGTATTTTAAATCATAATTCAGAAAGTAATTCAATAACATAGCTATGCAACAAACCAATTTAATCTTACTAACTAATATTCTACAAAAGAAAATAAAATTATGTAATTTTTAAAACTAACTCTATTAGCCTAATTTATCATATCAAAATGGAATTAATTCATAAACACAAAATTGACTATCAATAAACAAATTTTTTAAAATATTTTTTATTTATATTATTATTTAACTTAATTAACATCTGGATAAAATAATAATTAATTTTACTGTGGAATTTTTTGATATCATTTATTTGTTTGAGCTCTACTGCGACCATTATGTTGACTACTGAGAGGATTTCCAGATTTTTTTAGTCTGCCAAATACCATTATTTCCTTGCATAGTCCTTTATCAATATCTTTGATGGTTCTTCCATCTGTACCTATGATGCTGACTAGATTTTCATAGCTTTCTACCTATTCAATGGGTGTATTATTTATTTCTAGTCCTCTCTGATTCTCTTATTAAATCTCATTATTTTTGTTTTCCTAATATTTATTTGCAGACGCACTTCTTTTGCATGTTCATTTAATCTTTTTAATTTTTCTTTCATGTTATCATAGGTATGTGTCATGAGCCATATCATCAGCATATTCTAAGTCTTCTAATTTGTTTATGGTATTCCAATTAATAACATGCCCATTATTTGTTTTCCTCATAACTTGGTCGATTACAATATTGAATAGTATAGGTGAGAGTAGACATCCTTGTGTCGCTAACTCCATTGTTGATACTGATGGGTGAGCTTAGATTTACTTTACATAAACAACATACTATCTTTAGTTTTTATAAAAACTTGTTTTCCAGCGTTAGAGTAAAATTTTGGTATAACAGTGAAAATATTTGAATATTTTCCTTTTAATTTTACTGATATGCTTATCATAGAGATACGCGTATTTCGTCTACTACTTGCAGACTTCTTCAGTGTTTTGTACTCGACTGAGGAAAGAAATCTAAAATCGTCTTATTTATTCTATTCGCACAGGTAACAATTTGATGATTTTCGCCGCTGGATGGCTGTTTATTATCCAATGAAATAGCGCAGGTAGGGGGTTGAGTAATAATATTATTATTTATTTTATTGTTGGTATTTGAAATAATATTGCCGATGTATAGTGACAGCCCTACGGTTCTATTTTATTTAACTTCAACCACCCCTACGGTTCTATTTTATTTAACTAAATTTTACTATTATACAAACACATGTTCAATGTTTAGATCCCGGTGTATATCATTATTTGTGCTGTACTTAAGAGCATTGAGCATAACAATTTATTTTTTCGACGCTTTCAATTTGGGTTTTAAAAGTTGGACTTGATTATAGATCAGTAATTTATTTTGTACTAACAACTCCGAATTTCTTCCCATAAGCCAATACAATTTCTTATATTTTAGAATTGATTCTAAACTCTTTTTTCATTTTCACATGAACTTTCCGATTCATATTTGCATCAACTATCATACGTATATAATTGGTGGCTGTGTTCTCTATCTTTATAGTTTTACGATTAACGATTTGCCGATTTTTGATGTTTTTGTATGAACAGATTTATCTTCATTCAACTTCGCACGTCTATCTTTTATCCATTTAACGACTTTATCGTTTGCTGTTTAAAGATTGCTTATAATTTCGTTTATATCTTTCCCTACAGTCAGTTTAGTTTAAATTAAACAAATGCAATATATGCAAATGCAATATTGTTACCTGTGCGAATAGAATAAATAAGACGATTTTAGATTTCTTTCCTCAGTCGAGTACAAAACACTGAAGAAGTCTGCAAGTAGTAGACGAAATACGCGTATCTGTATGATAAGCATATCAGTAAAATTAAAAGGAAAATATTCGACTATTTTCACTGTTATAACATACTATCATTTAAATCTAATAAAACTGAGTTTAAAAATAGTTCAGGACAAATATAATTTCGAATAAATTAACATGACTGTGCAATCATAATAGACCTAAACTTTTTTACAATATTTAGCTTACTAAATTTTTTTTTAGATAATGTTTTTTGTAGGTAATCTTTCTGTAGGTAATTTTTTTAATATCTATGTTTAATGTTTTTTTAACCATTGTTAAATAATATTAAAATCATTTTTAATCTCATTACTGAAATTCCCTTCGTCAGTTTTTATTTAACCATACCATATCATTTATATAAATTTTAAATAGTCTGGTCCAAGAATTGAACCCTGTGATACTCCTTTTTTATTTATTTTTAGTTTGCTTAAAACCTCATTAATACATACACTTTGCTGTCTATTGTTTAGGTATGATCTTACAAACTTTATTTGATTAGTACTAAAATTTATTTTTGTAAGTTTAAATAGAAGAAATTCATAATCTACACAATCGAAAGCTTTCTGAAAATCAAGAAAAGCACACGCGACATAATTCCCTTTATCAATGTTTGTATTAAATAAATTGCGTTAAACTAAGGCAAGCAAGTATTTGGATTATTTTCAAAACCATATTGTTCTTTATCTAAGCAGTCATGTTTAAACACTGCTTAATAATTAGTTCAAAAAATTTCGAGGAGGCATTGAGAACTGTTACGGATTAACAGTTAGATGGGTTTGTTGTATTTAAAAATTGGAGTTACAAGTTTTAAAAGAAAACGTTAAAAAATCTTATATATTAATACGCTTAAACGTCTGTTAAACTTTTCGCAAAGCTTTTACAACACAAAGCTTTTTTCAACTAGATTAGACAACTTTATTAGAACCTTAGAACTATTACGAAATACGATAGTGTGCAAAATTTAAAGACATAAACCACAAAACAATAAAACCAAATAAAACCAAAAACAAATTAAAATTAACCTAAAAACAATTCACCTATTGAGCAATAGCATTGACTGTCTGATTATATGAATTAATTTAAAAAAAAAAAAAACAAAGTAGCAAAGACAAAAACCGAATTATCAGAATATAATTATTATATCGATAAAATAGTTTTGTTAAAATATTACGATATTACGATATTACAGCAAAAAAACTTAGCGGTAAAACAAATAGTAAATTTAGAAAATATATTTTTTACCTCACCCATGTTCAGAAATTCCAATAATTGAAATTTATTTATTTTATTAACAAATAACTCAAAAGTATAAATTCAAATGCGCAGTAGGATTGAGTAAATATTATCTTGTACATGGAGAATCATAACCCGAAATTTACGATCTGCTAAGAACAAAAAAAAACAAAATATGTTATGACATTATTATCAAGTTCCAATTTCCAATTCAATACACGGCAAATTTAGTACACATCAAAATTAAAAAAACTTTAAAAAGAAAAATCACAGACTACCCTTACCTACATCAGAGACCCTATCGGGATAACAATATAATAAAAACTGAAGAATTAGAGAGAAAACATAATTATTGGCTTTACTCCTAACTATAATAGTCATAAGGCGTTATATGATGTCATATGATACATCGTTAAATGGCCTATATGATCCGATATGATATAACCTTCACTATAATGGTCATACCTAATCATACCAAAACGTCAAAACCAAAATTTAAAAGAAGTGAAATAAAAATATAAATTCTATAAATAAATGTTTTGTTTTTTTATTTTGAGTTTTGAAATAGTTAGGGCTATTATATATATATTATTCTGCATTTATCTGGATGTTTGTAAGTTCGACGGAACGCTCCAACACATATACAAATTGCATATGGATACAAATGCATATATATACAAATTGCTTTGGTGCTTTTTTTTAACCCCTGTCTACCATGCTGAACCTTTGCAGGAAAAATTTATTGCATGAACTATATTTTTTTAATTTAATGATAGTCTTCTTCGCAAATAATAAGGAAAAATAAAAAATAATAATAATAATATAAATAAAACAACAATTTTTTTGATTTATAATAATAAGGACTAATAGAAATTTAATCAATAGTTTAATATGGTATAATAACCAAAAGCAAACAGCATTTAACACAAAAAAAAACATAATTCACTCAAAGGTTATTCTTATTACTTAAAATCATACACAATAATATAAATGTGTATCAGCATATTTGTATTGTATAATATTATACATTATACTACTTTATTGCTTATACCTTTTATTTTTGTCATTATTGTGTGCGTAATTCACTTCACTCAAAAAAAATTATTTTTGTTTTTTTTTGCTTTTTTTTATTATTTGCTGTATCTTTATTCTGTATGTTCTGTATGCTCCATTCCAAAAATATTATTTTATTTTCACTCTTCAGGTTCACTGTTCAATCAATAGAACTTGATAGAAGTAGAGTAGGATAATAAACTCTTCTTCTACGTCGGATAATAAAACATTGTTTTTTTTAAATTGAAAATTATTGATGAAAATGTTTTTGTATTTTTTGTAAATTTTACCAATTTAGATACAAAATTTTGAATATTTGTTTTAAAATAACACTATATCATAATAACAGGTTATTTATATAGCAAAATAAGATCCCTATACAGTATACAAAAGACAAAATTTATATGAAAATAAGATCCCATTTTTAAATTTGCTCTCCCAGAGGCCACAATAACGCTAATACGGTATAATACTAAATGGAACCCAACTAACGAATTATAACTAAATGGAAGTGAGTACGAGTATACCATACAAAAATACAAACATTTTATACAAATTTGTTGGTATGGTACTTCTTTTTCTGTTATATAAAAAAAAAAGATTAGTGTTAGGCCAATATAAACATAAATAAAAATAAATAAAAAGTGATATAAACATAAGTACTGTAATTTCGAAATAAAGAATCTAATGAAAGAAAAAAAGAAACTAGGATTTATTTTGCTTCCGTCATTTATGACGGGTTACAAAGCTAGTTATTATAATAAAAAAAAACACAAAAAACGTATCTATGGCTATTTTAATGTGTTTTTAATGTGGATGTGGTATTTTTTTTTTAAATGCATTTAATTTCATATCTGTTCGAATAAAATCGAATGTTCGAAATCTGTTCGCCACATTTTGTTCAAATGTACGTCTCTATTAATAGTATTTGTTTAGGAAGCGTTTAGACATCAGATTTTATTTCATGACAGTTTTGTTTTACTTATTTTTATTACATTTACAAATTTTATTGCAATTACATCAAATTTTATTTCAAAAGTTTTAATTACATATCTAAAAGATAAACAAATATAGTTGCAAAGTATGCTATATTTCTTCATGCAAAATCCACTTTCTAAACTTGCAAAATACGAAGATACGAATATGCGTGACGAGTACTAATAATAAATACTTATAAACAAATATAAATATACTGTGTAATTTCAGAACATTTATGAAATATAAATATTTAAATAGTAAATCAATTATTCTAAGTATTATATTATGTATTGATGAATAATAATAATATTTAATACACATTTTTTGTATTTTTTAATGTATATCTTTCAATAAATTGGCATAACACAATTAGGAGTTTATAAATACCTTTTCTCGCGAAATTCACTTTTTCAACTTGCGAAATAAAAAAATGCGTGTCGAGCACTATTATTTAAAAAAAAAAAATTAAGGATATTCTATAACAAAGTCGGATGTCAAACTTTAATGAACATAATTTATACGTTATAAACAAAATTCAAAAACGTATAAACGCAGCCTTATATAAAAGTTTTCTTCAAAACTATTAGCAGTCAAAATTAATTTATAGTAAATAAATAAATACGGAAATAAAAATGATTATATAATAAATAAGTTAAATTGAAAAACTTAAAACTATAATTGTGAAACATTGATTTTTTTTAAGAAAATAAAGAAAATAAATAAATAAAATAAATTGTTTCATTTATAATGCTAATGCTAGACCGGATTTTACGAATTTTACGCCAGGAATAGCTAGTAATATACCATAATATATAAACACAAAAACATATCGGATCAATTCAATTTTCCAATCAATTTAATTTCAAACTATTTTTATTTATTTGTATTTAAAATAACAACTAATTGTAAATACCAATTAATAAAAATCTGAGGTAATCACAATAAATTTTCTGTTGCACAAGAAATTAATATCAAAATGCAATTATTTTAACCTAGATTTTTATCTTATAACCTAACAATTTCCTAAACATTTCAGGTCACTATATATTCTTTATATTTTCGATTTTATGTCCTTTTTATTAACCCAGATTTCATATTAGAAATTTTGAACTAAATTCAAACAAATAATATAATTTATATCTTAAATTTATATATATCTTTAAAATGAACTTTAATATGAAATTTTATAGAAAATTTTACACTTAAAACAACACATCATAACTAATAATAATAATAAACACACTTTAAATTGTGTCAAAAATATTTCTTTGTTTTTTTAAAGCAAAATTTTTTTCATTCTTCATAAAAAGAATTTCACAGGTATTGAAAATTTATAGTAAAATAAAATAAACTATATATCCTTCTTGAAAAATTAAACTTAAAAGCTACCTATTTTGGAAAATATACAAACACACTCTTATTGAATTTATATCATAATTATTATATTATAAAGAGTTAAGTTTCCTTCACTTAATTCACTTAAAATCTAAAGCACAAAAAAAATGAATTTCTTTATGTTTTATATATGGAGGAAAATTTAGGAAATGTCGAAAAAAAAAACAATAAGTATAACAAAAAACAAAATACAACAAAAGAAATAAATAATAAAATATATTGTGAACATATTTAGATATACAATAATATTTACTTATAGTACATCCTGTATACATATTTATAATCCTTTTGAATTTTTGTATTTTCGTTTATTTTCAAAAAGTTTTCTAACAATCATCCATCTCTTTCACACTTTTACATTTTTTAAAATAATGCACTATAATAAAAAAAAAAAAAAAAAAAAAAAACTATAAATATCACTACTGTTATGTTATTGCGATGATAGGAAGTTCAAAAACCGTAAATATTATGACCCATCTAGACTACATACTTCAATTTTGGTTCTGTAATTGACTTTTTAACTTTGTTTCTTTCATATTTTTTTTGTTTTGTTTTGTTTTTTTTTGCAGCTTAAAAGGCCTTATCACAACACTGAAAAATTATTATTAGTATGATTTTTGTTATTTTTACTGTTGTTGCTATTGTTGTTCAGTTATAATGGTAGTTGTTAGTTCGTCTCTTCAAAACACATTAAAAATAGAAATGGATTTTTACAGTGTAGTTTCAAGTTTCCACAATTTTTTTTTTTTTTTTTACAGAAATTAACAAAATTTAAAAAAATAAAACAAAAAATAATATAAAAGTACTTAAGAATTTAAGGACGTATAAAAGCACTTCTTGTAGGCAAAACTATATAAAATCATAGTTGGCTATCATCAAAGTAATTTTCACAATAACAATAACAACACAAGAATACAAGAAAATATTTTCCTTTTCTTTAGCTTAAGTCTTAAAATTTTCATTTTATTTTTGTTATAGTTTTTCTTTTTTTTTTTTTTTTTTTTTTTAGTTGCTGAATATGCAGTTTCTTATATAATGCTATTAATTATTTTTAATTAATATTTATTAAATAAAGTTAATTATGTAAAATTGGATAAATATTTTGATGGGAGCTTTAAGTTACCTTAAAAACATGTTAAATTTTAATAATCTTGATTCAATTTTTTTTTTTATTAAAAACAATAAAGTTTTTATAACATTTTAATTGAACGAAAGTATACGGAAACCTGTAGTGAGAATTCTTTCAAATAGCTGAGTGGATTGTAAATGAAGGATTTTTCACAAGCTCATAGTGTTCATAATTATAATGAACTTATTGTAACATTATGTATTCAGAAATATTTCAATTATTGCTTGTATACAGAATGTCCTTACTTATTATTTTTAATTTCAAAATATCTGCAATACACAGCTAACAAGAAGAGAGAGAGAGAGAGATAGTTCTTCGAGAAATTCATTTATAGTCTGTTATATTAATTCGCTAATAATGTCTGTAAAACTTTCCACCTTGATGAATTAATGGTAGCTATGTTATGTTTAAATTGGACGAAAAGCTATCAAAAATAGAAAATTTTGTTTTAACTTAAATATTTGAATTAAGAGAATAATAAATATATTATTTATTGATTGGTGGAATGCAATCCACAAGTATGTTGCTAAAATTAATGAGCTTCATGCTGTTTCTTTTTGGGCTAAAGATAGGGTAAGACTGAACCCGACTAAATCACAAGCCATGATTCTGTATGTCAGTAACATTAATACTACATCTTTGTCCTTAAATTAAATTGAATTATTGTGTTATTGAGTATGTAAGTAAAGCTAAGTGTCTGGGTGTTGTATTTAATAAAACGCTTGCGTGAAGTGATCACATAAATCACATCTCTGGATGTATTTTCTCACGCCTTCGTAAGCTTTGGAAATTTTCATATTATTTGAGAGAATGGGCAAAGAAGAAACTAGTCCTGTCATTAATTATGCCATTCTTTATTTACTGCGATGTGGTCTACGCGGGTATGAGTGTATGTGAGTTGTCTAGATTATATGTTATGTTTAAGACATGTACCAGTTTTGTTACCAATCATCGTAGATATGATAGAATTAGTGATGTATCGAAATTGATATTCGACTGCTCATTCGCAGGTAGGTAGAAGTGGCCATTCCAGTTACTTCTGAAAAACCAATTAGCACTTAATTGTGCCTTTTTGATACCACGACTCGAGTGACCTATTTCATGTTGTCAGTTGTTATAGGTGGGCCTTCTCTTATCTTCACTCTGGCCAGGGACTCAGTACTAGAGCCACCCTGTGAGATTAAGAAGGTTGATCAGATCTCCTATTTTGCTTTCCGCAATAAAACCTATATTTCTGGGGAAAACTTCACCTAAAGTCCGGAGTCTGACTCTAGCTAATGCTGGACATCTGCAAAGGAAGTGTTGAAGAGTTTCTGCCTCATTCTCATCCCTGCAACTGCGACAGTGGGGATTGAAAGGAATACCTAGCTTGGCAGCGTGGTTTCCTATTGGCCAGTGACCCGTACTGATGGCTACTACTCTTGCTATATCTGTGCAAGATCTGGTTAAGAGTTGTTTGGTTTTATTAATATTATACGCGGGCTACGTTTTCCACGAGGTCGCACAAGTATTTAGTCTGTGCCACCTTTCAGTCGCTCTGGCCCGAAAGTATGAATGGATGCGCTCCTTGACGACTCTCATTGGACAGTGAATGTTTTCGTCAAGGAACCTGTCAAGATTGGAATCTTGCCTTGCCAGTTCATCGGCTCTCTCATTTCCATCTATGTTACCAGGAACCCATAGTAGAGAGATCGAGAACCGGTTATCTAAGTTTCCAATTTCGTTTCGGCATTGTTCCACCAGCTTAGAACAGATAGTGTCCGCCACCAAAGCTTTGATAGCGACTTGACTATCCGTGAAAATGGTGAATTTTGTTTTGGTCGTATTAATGTTATTAAGGGTTTTAAGTGCTTCCCTAATTGCAAGCAGCTCTGCTTGAAAGACACTAGCGTATTTAGGGAGACCATAAGATTTGGATATTTCTAGATCTTCTGAGAAAATTCCTGCACCTACTCCGCAATTCATTTTAGACCCATCAGTGAAAATTCCTATATCATTTTCGCTTTTCTTTAAACCACGCTTCCAATCGGCCCTGGCAGGAAAACCTACTATAGGTTTTTTGTTGAAGTTCAGTTTAGGGGTGATATAATCGGTTGTGCTTGGCAGCAGTTCATTTGGAAACTGACCTATGATATTCCCGTGGCCATATGGTCTGGAATACCAGAAGCCAGTTTCTTTTAGCCTGATTGCACTGCAGGATGCAACGTATTTTATATACAAATCGGGAGGAAGGCTTATTCGCAAATTTCTTGAAGTACAGATATATCCACTACATGAAGAAAATAATTTCTAAAGTCACATCTATATACTTACACGATAAGTTGATATTTGGACGATCACTCAGGGGTGTGAATTTAATTGTTCCGCGTCACAATGGCAGACTTAGACATATATCGTGCAATATTATGGAATGCACTGCCAAGTACTATTAGTTTAGAATAATCTCTTAACAAGTCTTGGGAATACTCCTAAAACTTTAGATAATAGTTAGTATAGCAACAATATATTGTTTAATTTTTTATAGTTGAAGAAGAAATGAATGTAAGGTCTAGCTCAATGTTTGCTTTGGTAGTATAAGGATTGGTTTTTTTATTTTTTTTTCTTTCTCATGTTTTTACTTACCTGTTTTTAATAAGTTACTTTGAATTGAATTGAATATTTTTATTGTTTTTCTTTTTAACTTTGTTTATTTTGTCTAATTGAATTAATTGCTTTATTATATGTAAATTATTTTATTAAAAGGTTTAGTTGTAAGTTAAGTATGTATTTAAATTAATATTATCTTTTAATAATTTTTATTTGTATATTTGTACTTATAAAGTCTAATCGTCTTACGTATACTAACATTAAGAATTGAATAAATTGAAATTGATGAAACGGCAAATTTTACGCCGAGAATAGCTAGTATTTAGTATATATTTTTTTTTTTTTAATTTTTCTATTTTAACAACTATTGTCCTCTTAATTTAACGGAAAATGTGATAACTGGAACGATATTGTATGGACTACCTCTTATGTATTCAAACTAGAAAATGCTAATCAGTACATTAGGTAAATTCCGCATATAGGTTGAAATTATTCAGAAACTCGATACTGTTTTTTTGTCTCAGATTGAAATTCAATAAAAAAAATTGTATTCAGACATGAAGTGGATTATCTAACTAATTTTCAGCTCAAATTATTATGATTAGTAATTAGTGACATTAGTGGTAAAAGCAACACATTATCGAAATTGATTGTGACATATTGATAAATAAATTTTATAGGTATGGTATCCGCGATAGCGAATTAAAATGGTTTGAGTCATATTTAAAGAATTGTTCACAACGAACAAAAATTGATGACATAGTTTCAAATCCGCTTGATATTAAATTAAGTGTACCACAAGGAACAATTCTGTAATACAAATGAATTGTTATACCTACCTAATAGTTAAATAAATGAATTGTTAAAATAGATTAAATTTAAATATAACTGTTAAAATAGATAATACAAATGAATTGTTATAATTATAAATAATGTTATAATTGTACAGTGTATAGTTAACAATAATAGTTAACAATAATAGTTAACAAAACTAAATAAATGAAATAAAAATAAAAATAAATAATAAATTACATTCTTCACATATTGCTATTGAGTTCCCTAAATTCTGAATTAATTTTATATATTGTTTTTTGTTTTAAATTTTGTTAATTTCTGTAATAGGTGAAAAAACTTAAAAAATATTATTACTATTATTATTATTATTGATTCTTTATTCAGTATAATTTTACTATTCTTAACAACTAATTTATAAAATTTTATATTGCTTTTTACAAATTATTTTTAACAATATTAATAAAAATTTTTTTAAAGTTATTGAAATTGTTTTCAAATTTTCATTCATTTGGTAAATTATGATACAAATTCAATCCTTTATATAGTTACATATTCTTGGTTTTTTCATTTCTAAAGTAATTAAGTCTAAAATTAAATATATTTCTTAAATTATAATGCAGACATTAATATGGGGACATTAATACGTCATGATAATGGGGACATTATACACCAATCTATTGCACAGGTATTCAGGATATAAGTTATTCTTCATTTTGAAAACAGTACATTCATACAAACTCTTTGGTACACCGATATCCAAACCAGGGTTTCATGCATATAACTTATTGCAGTATATCTGTTTAACTTTAAAATTATTCTATACTTAATAGTTATAGAACTTTGCAACGGACATAAATCTATAGCATTGATGTTATTACTAACCTCGTAAACCTGGACCTGGTCCTGATTCATCAGCATTCTCCACTTGTACCAGTAACGGGCGTTTTTTCTACTGTTGAAGATATAAAATTTGACTGTGTCTGCCAATATTTCATTTTTCCAACGAAGATTTGGCCTGCCCTGATGTCTTTTATCTCTTGGTCTAGATTCAAATATTTTGGCTCTAGCATTTTCATTCACTAGCTCTAAGTATCCAAATCATACTACAATTACTTTTTTTGACAGCTTTATATAATTAAAACATATGTTATTATCAAGAACCTGCTCAGAGACGAGATCAATATGCTCGTCCCATTTAATTCTGGCATATTACCTCCAATACCATTTATTCAACGAATATTTTCTTCGTCCATAATTATGGTCCGTAGAGCAGAACGGAATATATTAGTGTTTTGTAAATTTAAACTTTGGTGTTTGCAGATAGGAACTTTGATCAAAGATATTTTGACAAACAGAAGTGGTAACGTACATTGTTTGTATTGAAGGTATATATAAAGACCTCTCCAAGACATTCTTCCAAGCATTGGTGTATGGCTCAATTATTTTAATGAATAATCTCTTAAAGTTGTTATTATTACTTTTTTGGATTTTTGGAAAATTTTGATATACATTTTTCTATATTTATATGTATCTCTATATTCTATTACCTTCGAGCTTTGATATTTTTAAAATTTATTTTATTTTTTTTTGTAAGAAACTGTCATAATTTCATCTTAAACTGGTTAATAGAACATTAAGTCTCTTTGTTTCTTTTCATTTTGACACTTGATTTTATACCACTTTTTGTGTATGTTTTTTTTTCTGTATTTTGTTATTATTCTATTAATCCTTGCCATCCTTAAGGGAATAAAATATGGTTTCTGAAGTATAAAAGTAGAAAAAAAACAAAAAAAAAGTTTAAACTAAAATATCATTTCGTAAATTTTAAACTTTTCTGATGCTCTCATTTTCACAATTTCACCTCTTATATCGATTTATGTCTAAAAATTGTGTATTTTGCTTGTAAAGGTGCAAACTATAAAGTATTCGGAAAGTAGGAACTTGAAAGTTGTGTTTTATTTTTTTTTTTTTAAGAAATTTAACAAAAAAAAAAAGCATAACAAAACTTTAATAAATGAAAAGTGTTAGTAACCAAAAATTTCAAAAGGACTATGGTAAGTTAAATAAGGAGAGAAAAATAGAAATGAAAAATTGAGAAGAAAAAAAACTATAAGAATCTGCTTTTGAATTTAATGAATTTAAAAGAGAAAAATTTGATGAAGTATAATAAAAATATTTTATAAAAGGTGGTCCAACAATTTGGTGTTGTTAATTGTTTCTCAAATACAGATTTGTATAGTTATCAAGTGAATATCTCTTTCTATTATGAATAAACAATTCTCTGAGATACCTACAATTAGTGTCATTAATAAGTTTTAGTAGAATTCAGTAACTTAATGGCTCTTATTTTGTTTAAGAATTCAATGAACAGTTGGGAACCATTGTGCAATTGTATACGTAAGTGGTTCAATTTAAAAAAATACATTGTTAACATACATAATAGTAAATTTGTATATTGTGTGTTTTATTAGACATCGGGTTCACAAAATTTTAATTTTTCATGGCACTAATTAAGGTTTATCACAATATACATACGGCATTACTACAATTTATAACATTTAAAAAATAAATGTTTTATGAATGTTTTATTATAACTTCCATCTTCATTTTCAACAACCATTGAAAGGTGATAGAAGAGACATGTATACTTGATTATTAAGAATAAAATATTTTTATTGGTTTTTGAATAACAAGGCAGTCCTATTACAGAAAATTTAGGTGTGAGTATAAGTCGTCAAACGTTTAGAATTTGTATTACAGACCATGTGACAAGTTATAGCGTTCGCGTTAGTTTATCGTAGTCATGTTTCAAAGTTATTTTTTCATATTATTGAAAACGTACGGTAGTCATTTTATTATAGTAAAGTTTTGTTCGTGGTGAAAAATAACAAAAAATTTAAAATTGTAATAATTTTCTTATAGCTTTTTAAATTTAGTTCTAAAATTTAGTTATAATCAATAAAAAAATTATATATTTTTTAATGGAAATAAAAGACTACAGAACAAGCCACAGAACAATAATACTTTCTGCTGGTTAATGGAATAAAAAAAAAAAAAAAAGTTTTCTAAGAAATGTAAAATTTGGCTCAGTCATTCGATAAGGTGTGGCATAAGGGCTTGAATTGTAAAATGAAAATAAACAAAAAAAAAAAAGTGTACTCAAACTCAAGTCCTCCATGGTTTACTAGAGAAATTAAAAAGCTTAGAAATAAGAAAAATAAGGCTTGGACAAATTACATAAAATCTAATACCCCAATTAATTATAATAACTTTAAGCTCCTCTTTGATCAATTTAAATTGTTAGTTGAAGAAAGTTATAATATTTATCTACAAAATATCATATCTTCTAATCTCTTAACCAATCCAAAACTTTTTTGGAAATTTGTCAACATAAAACGAAAATGTGACCAATTCCCAAGTTTCATGAAATTTAATAACACACTCAGTAACGACCCAAAAATTATCTCACAATACTTTCGTGACTTTTTTATGAGTTCTTATTCTCCTTCTCTTTTTAATATAAATATTCATGAATTTAGTCACATGGATGAATTCCCAAAAACCACTTTATCCTCCTTACTCATAAGCGAAGCTCTCGTTATAGACCACTTAAGAAAACTTGGTGATAATACATCTCCCGGTCTGGACGGTGTCCCAGAAATTGTTCTAAAAAGATGCTCTTTTGCTCTGTCTAAAATCTTCAATCTATCAATTTCTACAGAAACTTTTCCATCTGTCTGGAAAAATGCCTTCATTAGACCTGTTCACAAAAAAAATGAGAAGAACGAAGTAAGTATTATCTTGTATTCCTAAACTATTTGAATTAAACGTTTTTGGTACAAATGTATCACCATTGTACTTGCTTCCTTATACCAAATCAGCATGGATTCGTAAAACATAAATCCACAGTAACTAATTTAGTTGAATGTACTTCTACATTTATTAACAATATGGAGAATGGCTTTCAAACTGACGTTATCTATACTGATTTCAGTAAGGCTTTTGATCTGTTACCACATAGTGTTATTTTATATAAATTAATAAAACTAGGATTCCCCAAGTCATTTGTTAACTGGGTGGAATCTTACCTCATTAATAGAAAATACAGCGTACAATTCAGGTCGGCTACATCGTCGTCTTTTGAAGCCACTTCTGGCGTTCCTCAAGGAAGTCATTTAGGTCCCCTTTTATTTATAATCTCCATTAATGACGTTACATCAGTAATTAAAAACAGTGAAGTCCAAATTTACGCTGATGATATGAAAATTTTTAAAAAAATAATGTCACCAAATGATTCACTATTACTTCAAACTGACCTAGATAACTTTTTCATGTGGTGTAAGATTAACAACCTTTTTTTAAATATCAAAAAATTTGCTGTAATGAGCTACCATAGACGTACCACCTATTTTTTAATTGATTATTTCCTTAATGGACAAGTATTAGAAAAAGTTAACTCTATCAAGGACTTAGGAGTTTAGGAGGACTTGATGAAAAACTCTCATTTAAATTGCATTATAGCAATATCATAAATAAGGCTAATGCAATGTTAGGTTTTGTAAAACGATGGTCAAGAGAATTTAATGATCCATACATCCTAAAATCCCTTTACATATGTCTTGTAAGGCCACAATTAGAATATGTTAGCCAGGTTTGATCTTCGAAGTTCATATGCTACGAATCGAGGCAATTCAAAAAAACTTTTTAAGATTTGCCTTACGTCACCTCCCCTGGTCCGGCCCCTTAATTCTACCACCATATGAACATAGATTAAACTTAATTCATCTCGCCACTCTAAAAAAATGGCGTGAAGTTGCTGACGTTATATTCATCACTGATATAATCAAAGGAATTATTATCTCTCCTTTTATTTCCAACTTAGTTCAAATAAACAGGGTCAGGCGTTTTCGCTTTTCTCCCTTCTTCGTACTTTCATTTCACCGAACCAACTATGGAATGAATGAACCAATCCATAGAATGATGATTCTGAGGAATAAATGAAGAACTTGAGAAATGCAAAAACAGATATGAATGTAAGGCACAACATTGGAATGAACGAGCAAATATGAAGGGTCAAATCAATGGACTAGACCTTTCAACATTTTTAGATTTTAATTAATACCAGGATGTTATTGATTTTTCTCTCTCCAAAGAAACCCTAAAAAAACGCTTGTATTTTCGTAACTTAATATGACCGATCTTCTAGTCACTAACTTTTTTTCTTTTTTTGTTTTCCTTCTTTCTTAATCACTAATTTCAAATTGTAGTACTAAAACATTCTCTAACATTAGATTTAACCCACCAAGTAATTGACTAATTCATTCCGTTATATTCTTTTGAATCTCAATTTTTTCTCCTCTTATTACACATATATCATGATTGGACTCAAGTTTAGCATACCAGCCGTTTGCAGAGCCCTGATATTTTGTCATTATAATAAAATTTCATTCAAATTATTTTTATAAATTTAAATTTATTTTGTAAATATTAAACCGGTTCTAATTTTATTACACTCTATTATTTGTTATATCAATTGAAACTTATATGATATGATTTTGTTTCGTTTTCATTTTCATTATTCTAAATATTTTTTTTTTTTTTATTTTGTCTTTTTTCTTGCATTCTTCTTACTTTTTTTTTTTTTTGTTATTGTGTATATACTTTTGTATTTTTTTTTGTTTGTTTTTTTATTAAATATTATTGTAAGATTAAATTCATTATTGTAACTTCTTTGATTTAAACATAGTAAAATAAAATAAAAAAAATAAAATAAAAAACCTTTCAAAACAACATTCGGATATCATATCAAGCTACATATCAGAGAGATACTTCTACAAAAAACAAGAAGAAGCATATTTCGATCTTAAAGAAATCAATATCGGAATCCCTCAAGGAAGAGTACAATGTCCGATACTGTGCCTGATGTACACGTTTAATTTTCCTGCACTACAAAATAATATAATTGAGATATTTGTTGATGATACAGCGGGTCTCGCTGTTGGAGAAAATAATAAAGAATATACAGAAAATTTTGCGGAATACACTAACAGATGTAGGGTAAAATTAAATGAAGCTAGGTAAGCACATGTGAGTTAAATAAAAAAAAATTACCATAAGCCAAGAAATACCCTATTCAAATACTGCCAAATATTTTGGTATGATGTGAAACTTCGCTGGAAAGCTCACATTAAAAGTAAGAGAAACGAATTACAAATCCGCTACAGAAAAATTTAGTGGCTCATAGGTAAGCGTTCTACCTTGACAATACAAAACAAACTTCTTCTTTATAAAAAAATACTGAAACTAGTATGGTTATATGACATTCAGCTATGTGGAAACAGAAAATAATGTAATAGATATATTATTCATATGTTCCAGAATATCTATATATAATTCTTCGCCGGTGTCAGCATGTACCGTTATAATTTTTTGTTTGAAAGAGAAATATTGTTTCTGTTTCATGCATACATTTTGTTTTTAACATAAATGAAGAAGTGAATTTATTTGCAATCAAATTGGAAGAAATTTTTTTCTTTCTTTTTTACACCTCATCAAGAATGCCTTTAATATAGGAGAAAAAAAAAATCAAACTTTACTCAAATTGATTTAAATGAAACGGAATATACTGTACACATTTTTTGTTATTTTCTTTTGTTGTTTTTCTTCTTAATACATCATAGTAGAAAAGAATATTCTTTAATAAGAAGATATGCACTGGGGTGGGGAATCAAGATATTTTTACTACTCCTTTTACAAAAAACTTCATTAGTTAAAGAAGCAAAGAACTATTATTATCTAATCAGTTGTGAGAAAGAAAGAGTGCGACAAAAATCAATTAAAAAACCACTTAATTTTTGCAATGTAATTTTAAATAGCCCACGGGAGAAGAGATTTTTCATGTGTATGGTCGTCTAAAATTTTGTGTTCGAATTTTTTCAAAAATTAACTCATTAAATTTATTAGGGTATGAGAGTAAGGAAATTTTGAATGATTGATTTTTTACAGGTACCAACATAACATAATATTGGTTCCAAAAACATGTTATTTATTAAACATAATGTTATTTTCTTTTGTTGTCTTATAAGGAAATTAAAAATTTTTTTTTATTTCAAACAGATTATAATTGATGTATTTTCAATATATAAATTTTTTCAGGTATTGAAACAAGTAGTTAAAAAGAATACCAAGAAACAATCGTTTTTTTTATGAATGACTCGATGCATTTTTATTTCCTTCAAAATTAAATTTTGCCATTTCATAATCAATGATAATTTATTAATTATTAATAATATTAGAATTTATAAATAGGAAGGAAATTTGAATATTAATAATGTGAATAAATAATATTTCTTATTACTATGCATTTTTAAATGTAACACATCTCGATATTTGTTCGATAATTTTTTTCCCACTTTGTGTTTTGAATTTTTATCTCTCTCTCTCACAAATTAAATTCTTATTACTTTCTATTTCTTACAATTTTGGAGATCGACTAGAAAAATGGTAACCAATCATTAACAAATTATAAAATTAAATTTTATTCCAGTGCATTTTCTTATTAATGGATCCTTTACCTACTGTAGATGCGTGTGCGGCTTTATATTATATAATAATTTATGTACATAATCTTTCCCCATTTTATTTCAATCTACTGAGAATTGTTTTTGTTTTATGGATACATTTCTTTAACCCAAACGAAAAAGAAAAGAAAAGATAACAACAAAAAAATCAAATAAATGTCGAATTAGCACGTAATTCTTTCTGTTTCTTCCCCTGCTAAAACAAAATGGATTAAAAATATTTAGAATAATAATTTCAAAGCTATTGAATACATTCCCATTAACTTGAAAAATATATTTTAAAATAATTTTTTGACTACATTGATTAGCGTAAGTTATTACGTATTTTTTTATGAAAAATAATCAAAAAAACTTTAATCAATTTATATAATCAACTACATAAGTGTTGGCATAAGTGTTAGCATTTAGAGCAACGTTTACACATAAGATTTTATTTGTAATAAAATCGATAATTATTATTATTATTATTATTATTAATCGATAATTTATAATGTAGTACAACCTGGAATGCAATAATTTTGATTTTTCACTATATATAATGGTAGCAAAAAGTTACGTAGTAACGGGTATTTAACTAGTTATTATTATTATTATTTGATTATGCCTTAATTTCATTTTACAATTTTCCTTATTTCTAATTTTAATAATTAAGAGCTTTTAACTAATGTATTTACACCTATGACTTTTAATTTACTTAGACTAACCTGAACTTTTCTATTAATAATATATATATATATATATATTCAAATCTTAAAATCTAAAAATGTTGGAATGTCCAGTCCATTGGTATGACCCTTCATATTTGCTAGTTCATTCCAATGTTGTGCCTTACATTACTGCTAGCGCCGTTTTTTTTAACCTGCTAGTTATTGGAATATTTTGTAGATCTCTCGTCAAAGGGTTAGGGTGCTGGATTATTCTGATTGAATATCTGTTTTTGCATTTCTCAAGTTCTTCATTAACTAAGGGTATATTCAAATCATTATGTAGATTGATATTTCCAATGTAGGAAAGGGGTCTGAATTATGGCACGTAAAATTTTTAATTGCATCCTTTGAATTGTTTTGATGTTACTATTAGAAGCAGTTCTTCATAACTGACACCCATAGGATCAGATTGGTTTCAGAATGGCTTTGTATAGCAACACTTTATATTCCAGATCTAATGTGTAATTTTTGTCAATAAGCCACTAAATGTTGTTCGTCTTGAGTTTTAGCTGCACTTTTTTTGGGAAGATTGACTTTTTCTAAGTCAGCTTTTTGTTTAGGTAAAAGTCTCAGGTATTTAACCTCGTTGGCTTGCGGTAAAATTATCCCATTTATGCTAACTGGAGAACATAATCCTTTCTTTAGCGAGAATAGTTATATGAACATTTTTACTCTCATTAACCTTCATTTTCCACTTATAAAGCCATTCCTGTATCTGATGCAAATGTTCTTGCAAATTTGCAGATGTTGTATGTGGATTTTGCATTTGAGTGCCATCTTAAGATTGCAGTATCGTCTGCGAAGGTGGATGATAATGTGTTCCTGTTTTCCTGTAGATCAGACTATACACTATAAAAGTGGATCCAGTACACTACCTTGTTGGACGCCAGCATTGATTTCATGTTCTTTTGTTACATAAGATTTGAATCTAACTCGAAAGCGTCTATTGGTTATAAAAGAGAATAGATAAATAATTAGATAAATAAATCCATAATTTTTGCAAGAAGTCACGAAAAAGGCTCCAATACCATGTAAATGTAGCCAAACGACTCAAGCGAGTAAACTTTTTTGAGTTAGCACAGAAATAATATGTCAAAGAAAATAAATTAGATAGATATCGTTGGATATAGCCTTTTTTGTTCAATAATTATTGTTGTGATTATTTGTTTTTATAAAACAACTAATTACAAACACAATCGTTATGGTTATTGACCATCCTTGAATTTTCATATATTTTTTATTTAAATTTTGCTATTTTTACAAAATTTAACCCTACACTGCTTGATTTTTTATATCTTGTTGGAAAAATAGTTTTTAGGTGCAAATACAGTTTATAAATATGAAAAAATACTAGAAAATATATATAAATTTATAATAAGGTGTTTTTTTTAGACAAATTTAGTTGTAGCATATCTGATACTTAATGTGTAAAAGCGTTAGAAATGCCTTATGATTATAAAAACAAATTCTTCGTTTTTTTTATTTAAAATTAAATTTAATTAAATCAAAAACAAAAAAATAAAGTTAATATTATAAAATAATATAGCATTTTAGTAATTTCAATATGAAAAATATAATAATTATCAGTTTTTTTTTTTACTTTGTATGAAATTTTATAAAGCAGTTGTTATTTTTGTCCAAAAAAAAATTCAACCCACATTTAGAGCATGTTATATATGAAAATGATTTACATTCCGGAAGTTTACATATTTGTCTTATAGACTCATACGCTGGCCAGTGGTTAGTCAAATCAAGTCGAACATTTTTTTGGTGGTATATAAGCTGTTGTTGATCTTTTCTTTTTTTCTATAATTTGTATTTCTACCTGATTTGAAGGTCTTCCCCTTTTATTTGTAGATGAAATGCCTTGGTAAATAAACAGTAAGCTATTTCAACCCGAAACTCAGCTAAAGCAAGTGGTTTTTCATTTCATTCTATAGTAATTTTTCTATATACTAGCCAACTATTAATTATTGTAACATCTAAAAGATGATAAAATAATCTCTGGTACCATTTTTTTGTCCTCATTTGAATTTTGTACCGTCCAACTAAACTATCTAACAGGGCAACGCCTTCCATATGCTTATTATTTTTTTTTGACTAAATTTGGAAATTGAACAGGAATACATTTCTTATTTTTTTTATCAAAGCGTTGAACGTCAGTGAAAGGAATTTGCGCCGTAAAAGTTGATAATAAAGTTAGAGTTTTGTTATCTTTCCAGCTAACAAGAGCTACTTCAACACTCTCAAAATCACAGAAATACTCATGTGAGGCATTCTGATTCTTCTTACTGTTTCGAGTGACAGTATTTCTTGTTTTGCCAAATGAACTTGCAAGGAAACAGAGATGTGAAAGTTGTCAAAGTACACTCTGTAATTTTCGTAAGGTGGTATAATTCTGCACAAACGCAAAACTATGTTCGCACTACATCCTAAATCTAGCTCATCAGCCTTACGAAATTTTAGATCATTCTCAGAGCCAGTATATATAAAAAATGAATAAGGTGTAGATAAACTTAATTTTTCTGGAATATATGTAATTGTTCCTCAAAATTATTGAGCGTTGCTATCTCATATATCTCATATTAAAGTTTTTTTCCTCCAAAACAGTTTCGAATATTGTTCTTTTAAGTCTTTTGCTTCCTTTTTTGGATTTCTTTCAGTATTTTGTAAATTTTGGCTATTCTCATTTTCAACTTCCCCAACTTCTTCTAAAATTGTACCATCTTCAAACTCTATAGAGACTTTCGAAATTATTTCATCATCAGTAAGATAATATTTACCAGCAGCCATTATAATGATTAATTAATATAATAATAATGTTTTACTATAATTATTCAATTTTAGACCTTTTCATAAAAAACACTAAAACATCAAAACACTACCCATAAGAAAAAATACCTATAACAAAAAAGAAATACGTTTTTTTAATTATTTTGTGAGTACCAAAACCATTATGTATCATTAATGATACAACCATATTCAACACTTCACCTACGCTTTAAAAAGTTAATCCAATGTATTTTTTTATTTGCAGTTGAAAGAATACTAAATTTGTTCTTACTTACATTACAAAAATTTAAATTTCTACAGCATAAAACTAAAATAGAAACAAGATTCTCTTTTGTGTTTTCTCTTCATTATAGTTACCTTCTGACATTATGGTTATCTTCTCATTTTCTGTTTAAAATTTAAATTCTCAGAGAAAATATCTGTTATTTATGTAAGGTATACAGTTGTAGCTAATCATCTAAATATCGCATTAAGGAATATTTATTATATGTATAAACAATAATAACATAAATGTTTAACTACTGAAATATAAAAAATTGTTTTAATTAAGATTCGTAAAAATAAATATGAACAGTATAAAATATCATTTGAAAGATTCCCGTCATAACATACTATAATACAATAATATGAAAAAACAAGATATGTTACAAGATGAATATCGAAATACATAATTCGCGTTTTCCACAAGGCCAAACTACAGCGACATCGTAGTCGTACGTGTTCGTATCCGGTAAAACAGCCATATATACTCTGTGATAGGCCTAAATACGTATAGCATAGATACAAGTTTTTATCTCATGTACCTACTAACATTTATGTTAGATCAGATTACTGGAAAGGTTTTTAATTTCATAAAATGTGGTAAAATTATTTAGTACATTTAATTGCATGTTTTTTTGCGTAATAATAATATATTAGATTCAGTAGAAAATATTAACTCTCACTGGCTTTCTGCAAAAAAAAAATTTACATTAATAATCAAATCAAATTTATAAAAAAAAATGTATTGCATTTACTTTATTTTAATTAGATATTTTATTCTAATGTTTTTTCATGAAGTAAAATAATACAAGTAAGTTAGAACAATTATAAATTACAGTTAGTCAAATGTTCAAATATGTATAAGTTAGACAACACATAACAAAAAAAAAAACAAAACAAACATGTATTGTATTCTGTCCCAATACCTAATAATCAACCCATTAATATATTTAAAACTGATATTTTAATTAATAATTTTTATACCTTCTAGGCTCTAGTAATAAAACTGTTATAGAAATTAAATGAAATGGAATGAAAATATTCTTTATTTGATTGCTTCGATTCAAGCGCATTGTTTATATTGCAGACAGAATTCTGAATAAAATGAATTAAAAACAAATATAATACATATTATTATATTTTTATATTAATGAAATTCCAAATGATTGATTCCACATCAGAATTGAGCTCAATATACGTTAAAATTTAAAGCGAATGAACTTTATTTAGAAAACTTGTATCTCAACGTATTTATATATACCTACTGATATAACACAAAAAGTCTAACACCTTTAAGATTCTATGTTTTGTAATATTTTTAAGGGTAGGTATAATATGATACATTTTATAAACATATTGTTATTATTTTGATTAATGCACGGCCCTCAGGGAATTCTGATCTGTGTATCAGTATATTGAGCCTGTAGTACAAAATATAATTTTAATTGTACATGTGTAAATCATAATGGTGAATCTTAGATTCAGTAATTATTATTGCACATTTTGATTGATTTATTTTAATTGATAATATTATAAAATTGATATGGTAAAGTTTGACTTGAAAATAGGGTGATTTGGAAATTTTCCGGTTAGAAAATTATACTTGTAGAATAATAAATTTTGAAGTGTAAAAATTGGCTATTTTTAAAATATTTTTAAAATTGTTATATTAAAGATATATGTATATTATGTTTTTTTTTTCATTTATTTTGGTGAAATATGGTTTATATCTATTGTTTGTGATAACTAAGTGAACAAATTTTCAAAAAACACAAATTTTTATATAAAGGTAGTGACCATGGTGCTTTTTAATATAAAAGTTATAAAATCATTTTGTAAATTAATTTGACTGTAATCCAATCATAAATATATATATATATATATATATATATATATATATATATATATATATATATATATTTATATATAGTATATATAATTTTCTGCATTTATCTGGATGTTTGTAAGTTCGATGGAATACTCCAACACATGTACAAATTGAAATATATATACAAATTGTAACATCATGTAATTGTCATAAACATAGTATCGGTTTTTTATTGTTTATATATGCCATCTGTCATCTGTTATCTGTGTCATTTGCCAATCATTTCATAATGATTGTCATGTTATTCAAGTGTTAAATTTAGATGGCGCCATAGAACTTTTTACTTTTATTATGTCTTAATTAATTTTTATAATTAATTTCATTTTACAATTTGAATTTTACAGTAGAACGCTGCTATGATTGTAAAAATATAAAATTATTGTAAGTTTATATTATATAGTTAGATTTTGTTTTCATTAAAAATATTATTTGAATTTAGTATTTCTATATTAATTTAAATTGAAATTATCTTTTTGACTAACTTATATTATAATTAATTGAATACAATAGAATGTCTAAGTATATTGATTATGTAGAGTTATTGAGGTCTTAGGATAATATATATGTTTAAATTTCGAATGATAGCAAATAAGATGTCGTTAAAATGATCGAGTAAATAACCCTTAGGGAATTGAAAATGTTGCACCTTATTACAAATATTCTGTTTATATGGTAATTAAAAGCATTCTAATAATAATAAAGGTATGATATTTATGAATTAGTCAGCAAATACATATTTTTCTTAAACTTGAAATGAAAACTCTAATGAAGGAAGAAATGCAACAATATATTTTGCTTCAGTCATTTATGGCGGGTTACAAAACTTGTATATATATAGTTTCAGTCATATATCCAAAACATAATGCAAATTACAAAACATGTACAAATTGTTTTGGGATGTTTTTTAACCCCTGCATTAACTTTGCATGAAAATTATATTTTTAATTTAATGTTAGTTTTCTTGCAAAATCATAAGGAAAAATAAAAAAATAAAATAATACAAATTTTATCAATAGTAACGCTATTTTTAACCTTAGGTGTTATAAATTTTATTTTTGACGCGGTATGATGACTTTTATGTGTATAATATATAGAAAAGAATACCTTTTATTTTTGTGTCTCACTCTATAAAATTATTTTTGTCTGTTTATCTTATTATTATTATTTTAGCAAAATACATAAAAAATATGTGTGTATACCAAAAATTTGGGCATAACATACCTTAAAATTGTTTTTATGATCATGTATAATCTACCCTTTTTTTCTTACGTTTTTTTTTTTTTTTGCATCCCTTACACTAGAGCCAGAAATGTGATGCGTTGAAGGGTTAACATTTTTATTTTTATTTTCTTTATTGTTTCTGTGTTCAAATATATATGCATATATTTTAAACTTATGATCGTATATATTATGTACCAATGTATTATTGTACGATATTATGGTATTATTTAGATTTTGATTCTGCTGATTTACACATACAAACCAATAACAACAAATATAATTTTTAAGAAATTAAATGAAATTTTATACTAGTATTTTTTATTTCTTTTTAAATTTATAATTTAATAGCGAAATTTTTAAAAAAATAATTTTTTTTTTCACATAGTTAAACAAAATTAAATTTATTTTGAAAAAAGAAGGCTATACGCCGATCAGTGATTCAGAAGTTATGAACTGTTTTGTCAATACACCTCTCCTCTCTTTTATTGCACTATTCATAAAAAAAAAACATGGTGTGTATTGTTCTTTTATACTTACAATTTGATGTGTTTTTGTTTTTTTCTAATGCACGTGCAAAATCGAAATTCAATTACTACATTATTTTCGATTAAAGTTGTGGATTATTGTGTGTTATTTGTTCAGTATTTTATTTATGCGTATTAGTTAATTAATATTATAAGATTTAAAAATTTATATTATATAAATAAAAGAAAAATAGAATCAATTGATAAAAGCAAATTTAATATGATACTTATCTCATGTAGATTCTGGCAATCTTATGCAAACACATGACAAAAAACAAATAACTCATACTAATGAGATCTCGATCTGTTTTTTTAAAACTTTTACGCACATAACTGCTTAACTAAATTTTCAATGATGTTAAATAAAATGCCACTAAACGTCATCGTCTGAATGGCCTTTAATAAATAGAAAATTTTGCACCTTACTACGGATTATTTTGTTTGTTTAACTGCACAAAGTGTTCAGAAACTGTTGCAAGTTAATGTAAAAATCGTATAACCGTTAATCAACAAAAGGGCTGCAAAAATTTGATTATTTCGAGTTGTAGTCGGCAGATAGTTTATAAGAAAAGGTTGACGTTTTGTAATATGGTCAAGTTTTTAAAATTAATTAGGTTTAATCTTGAAAATAATTGATAGCTTTATAATGAAATTGATTTTTTTTTTTGTTTATGCATAGCCAAAACACTAGATGGGGACCTTTTGTACAGATTGGTATGTTTGGCTAGGGTGGGAAAGGAAAATTAGGAAAGGAGGATGGTTAAAGGGAAGGAGGACAGTTAATGTTCGTCTTGAATTTATTTAGGTGATAAATATAGAATTTGTCATGTTCGGGGAACACATAAGATGGAATTTGGTTTCACATTCGGGATGTTGAAGTAATAAACGAATTTCCATAATTTGTATTTTGGCATCTAGGGATTTCAATGGTATAAGGATGAGCACATGCTGCCTTTCGTGTTTCGAGGGGGAAACGCTTAAGTAGAGGTAATATACATTTAATTTCCACTGAGCATGTACCGATGCCTACGAGATATCTATAAAAAAGTGAGAGAGCTCCGACTATACGACGATGTCCAAGAGAAGCAAGATGGGCTGTCACATTTGGATCATTGATTAGACGAATAGCTTATTTTTGGACTTTATCCAAATGTTTTAACGCAATACTAGGAGCGCCAGCCCATATTTCAGAATTGTACTCCATTTTGGGTCGTATGCAAGATTTATAGATTTTCAAGAGATCACAGAGGAAGAAGTAAACCTTGCAGCGGCTAAGAAAACCTAAACATTTGGCTGCGTTTTTGCAACATCAAAGATATGATCATTCCAGATCATTTTTCGATTAAGGTGCCTACCTAATATGATTAAGCTTTCAAATCGCTGAAGTTTATCTTCCTGAAACACAAGAGTAGGATCAAAAATAGAATGGCGAAAATAAATGTTTGCCAGCCTAACAAGTTTTCATCAAACCCCGGTGGAGATAGAAATCAGAATTAAAAAAAAAATGTATTTTCAATTAAATAAATCAATATATATATGTAATAGAGTTTTGACTAATTTTTACTATTTAAATTGGTGGAGCTTTTTACAAAACAAATATTATTAAGAGGGGTGAGGAAATGGAAAAACTGATATACAAAATTATCAAAATAAAAAATATTTCCTATAATACTATTTATTTCGTACTATATCTACAGCACCAAATGCCATGATTGGAAAATAATTTTCTTACTGTTAATTCTAACGTAGATCTATTTAAATTTTTCTAGTTTTCTTTTCAAATTAGATTACTATTTAAAATAATGCCATCCATCAATTATATTCAAAAATCCCATTAACACCTTATTCACTTTTCAAATTAAAATTCTTTTACTTCCTTTTTTTGCTTTGTGTAAGTTAAATGAAAATTACACAACTTGTAAAGACCTATCATATACTTGTACTATATCCATCTGACTAATAAATGAGATCAATGAACTAATCTCTATTATAGCTAATTTTCGAATTTAAAAAAAAAATAATAATGTTTTTGTTTTTATTAGAAAATGATTTTAAATGTTACTCTGCCAAGCAGTGTATCTTCATTATTAAATTTTTTCAAAATTTATATTTCTTTAATGCTTGGTAGAGAGAGAGAGAGAGAGAGATATGTATATATAGAGATAGATAATATATAGAGAAATAGTGAGCTAAATGAACTGACATTAGAATAATAAAATAAAAATAAAAAATGAAAATGGAATAAAAACTATTTACCGTTATATTGATTCATACACACGAATAATAATTATTTTCTCGGTCTGTTTGATTTTTTATCCTTTCTATTGAATATCCTTTTTTGTTTTTTTGCAGCCTATTTTATTCTTATTTTCGTTTTGTTTCATTATTTTTATTTTTTTTTTTTTATTTGAATGATTATAGATTCTAGTCAATACCGAAGAATCATTGCAAATTTTAGATAGAAATTTTATAAGATATATAATATATATATATAATAAAAAAACAAACATTTATACATATATTGCGAAATGAATCCTATCATTTTATTCCTATTTTTAGAATTGGTTTTTTTTTTGTTTTTTTTTTCATTTTTTATTTGTTTGTAAAAAATATGTATGTTAATGTAAAAGAAATCAAAATTTTTGTAATAAAAATAATTGCTCAGTTATTTAACAAACCATTACACATAAGCAATTCATTTTATGATGATATTATTTTCATTTTTTGCATACAAAAAAAAATATTAGAAAATAATATAAAAAAGCAATGAAATTTAACTGAAAATAGAATTGAAATATCGAGAGAGAAACAGAACAGTGTATATGAACTAAAATTGAATTGAAATGAAATTCAACGTTACGATATCGTTATTATCCTGTGATGACATCGGTTTATTATGTATGAACAAAACAAAAAAAAAAAAATGAATAAAAAAAAAAAAAATGGAAAAAAGCAATAATAATAAAATAACTTGGCTTTTTTTCCAGTTTTTTGCATTTATAATCTAAAGTACACGTGTAGATATAAAATAATTGTAATAGAAATTTCAATATAGCTATTTGAAAACTTCAAAATTAGTTGTGAATATCATTTATAGGATATACGATAGTAAATTTATTTACATTTATTTTGCTTTTTTTTAGAGAACAGCCTATAATATCGGATTATATATAGAATTGCACGGTAGAACATAAGATGGTGGCACCCAAACTCAAGATGCAAATACAACAATATAAAAATTATATTTCTCTTCGGTTCCAATCTACAATTGGATCATTAGATAAAACTCTACCTATATGTTCTTAGATAAAACTCTGCCATATTAATTCCATTCCATTGCTGTGTCGATATTATTGATACACTTGCCCAATTTATAATGTTGCCTTACAATGATTTTTATTTTCTACTCATTCATCTTCTGCGAAATTATGTACAAAACTATTTATGTACCTATATATAAATAGGTACTGAATTACTTTATGTAATTCTAAGTTTGTAGATTAAACACTCTAACTGTAACTAGTTTTACACAAAGATTTGGCATACACAATTACACGTGCAACAGTTTGTCTTTAGAATATTAATGATATACTCTACTTAAACTATATCTATTATAACTACTGTAATGCAACTTTGACTTCATAATAGCATAGTTCTATTTTATTTCTAGTGATAACAAAAACTTTAACTATCTTCTATCATTTATTTTATCCTAAATAGCAAAGGATACTGGACCAGATGGAAAAACCTAGAAATCATTTGTTTTTTTGCCTTCATCGGGAATTAAACCTGGGACCTTTCGGTTGAACAAAATAGAGACAAACACAAATAAAGTCACAGTAATGTAGGTACCAGGGCATTCCGGCATCGCAGGAAATGAAGCTGCAGATTATCTAGCTAAAAAAGTATCGGACACACCTTTCATAGGTCCAAGCGCGTTCTGTGGAATTTCTCTAAGCACAGCTAAGATGCAATTAAGAGTTTGGGTAGGGCAAAAAGCTGAGGATTTCTGGACCAACGTTCTTGGAAATCGTCAAGTAAAAATGCTCATGCCTAAACGCTCGCTCAAGAAAACCAAAACAGTTCTTAGTTTCAGCAGGAAACAGGTACGTATCTTGATAATAACAGGCCACTGCCTAACAAAGAAACAGCTCTACAAAATGGGTCTAACTGAAAATAACATATGCAGAATTTGTGAAATAGAGGAAGAATCTATTGAACATCTGCTCTGTGAATGCGAAGAGCTCACCCGTAGCAGATTTTACCACTTGGGAACAGTACTTCCCGAACCATGGAAGCTATTCAACATACCATTGAAGAATATCCTGAGTGTAATCACAAACTCAGGTATCCTTAATGGCTCAAAAACTTAAAAACCGGGTTATCACAATAAGCCCATTTGCGGCTGCGGTGATTTAGGCACTGGATCCTTCTCGGAATAAATTAAATCTAATCTAATCTAAGGGCATGTGTTCTCCATCAAATGCGCTGTTCACCGTGTGCCAGGACAGATTATTCCGAATTATATTCCTTGCAGTAGGAGGGTTCTTGCAATTTTTGAAATAGGTGCATTTCTATTTGGTTTCGTTAGCATGCTTTAGAAAATATTGTGCTTCATATTGTTGAATAATTTCTTATAGTTTTGAGATTGGACAAAACTTACTACTTCTTAGTTACTTACTTAGGTGACCAACAAACCTTCCCTGTGCAATCTGGCGATGTTTACAATATCGTCGGCGTACCCTACTAGTTTAACAGATATAAAAAAAAATGTGGCGGCTAGTTCCGCTCGTCGCACTATACGTTTCATCATTACTAAATTTAAGAATCGCATTATAGTGTATAGATCTCCTTATCGATATCCGGTATACACGTCTGAAATAAGTCATAAGTGTTATTTCCAACCACCAATTGAATTTTCAACTGTCTTTTTTAACAATCGGATAAGCTTGGCTGGTACACCGAATTCCGATATAGCAGCGTACAGCTCGCTGTGGTATAAGCTATTGCATGGAAACTTACAATCGATAAATTGATAGTGCTCATGGGGATATAGAAAAAAAAATTAATATAAAAACTAATATTTTTATTATAAATTTAGAAAAAATTATTTTCAAATTGATCCAACTATGACCATATTCCAAGGTAATACAAAATAAAAAGATTCAGAACACTCATAATATTATATTCTGTTCAGATGTCCACACAGTATTAAATTTCAATTTAGAAGCCACGTTTTTAAGTAATTATTATCCAAATATTGTCAAGTTGTAGCTTTTAGTAAAACCAGTGGTTTTTGAGCTCTAATTGTCGTAATGGTAACTAAACTTTAAAATATTATTTATTATTAAATATTTAATATCCAATTGAAATAAACAATTTGATCAGAAGTTAATTATAACAATTATTAATAAAATGATTGTTGCAGCAATAAAAACAAAAATAAAAAAATATTGTTTTCAGATATTGCAAAATATCCAGACGAAAAAGAATAAAAACGTTATTTTTTTATTATAACATCATTGTAAAATTCAATTTTTTTGTTGTCCTGTTGTTATTCATTAATATTGACATATGTATTATTTCAAATAAGATTGAAAAGGATTTATGTACATGTATATATATTATATATACATATATATTTATATTAAATCGTTATGTTTTAAATACATACGCTAAAAACCGCTGAAATAAAAATAAAAAAAAAAAAAGAAAAAGAAAAAAAACAGCCTAGAATATAACTTCGATGAATATACAGGCCATTGAGGCCTGGTTAAACATATATAAGTAAAATGTTAACTGCTGGGAATAATGGAATGCCATCAGGATAATGAAAATATTGAATGAACATGAAAAGAACAAATAATATTGAAAATTGATATGAAATAATATTGTGAACAAAAAAGTGCAAGTTAGTTTTTGTGTTGATATTAAAAATCAAATAATGAATGATGAACAGAAATAAATTCAAATGATGATGCTTGATCCAATATAAAATCACGTTCATTATAAAGTATAAAATGTCAATACACTATATTAATCTATAGATACATATAAATATTTATACAGAGTGTTTTAAAAATGATTTTTAAAAAAATAATTAAGTAATTCAAATTAATGTAGGTGATTTTGAATGACACTATACCCAATCAGCAGCTTACAAGTATTTAGAGTTAGATGTTGTAACAGGGATGGTAGAGAAGACAATAAAAACCAAATCAAAATTTGTTATTTATCGAATATATTTTGATTTTGTCAAACTGTGGTGCGATGCAAGTTATATTGCATTTGTTTAATTTAAACTAAATAAATATCACCATCCGACAGGTTCATATGTTGATGTCTGACTGTAGGGAAAGATATAAACGAAATTATAAACTATCTTTAAAAAGCAACCGATAAAGTCGTTAAATGGATAAAAGATTGAAGTGCGAAGCTGAATGAAGAAAAATCTGTTCATACAAAAACATCAAAAAACGGCAAATCGTTAATCGTAAAACTATAAAGATAAAGAACACAGCCACCAATTATATACGTATGATAGTTGATGCAAATCTGAATCGGAAAGTTCATGTGAAAATGAAAAAAGAGTTTAGAATCAATTCTAAAATAGAAGAAATTGTATTGGCTTATGGGAAGAAATTCGGAGTTGTTAGTACAAAATAAATTACTGATCTATAATCAAGTCCAACTTTTAAAACTCACATTGAAAGTGTCGAAAAAATAAATTGTTATTCTCAATGCGCTTAAGTACAGCACAAATAATGACATACATCGGGATCTAAACATAGAACAGGTGTTTGTATAATAGTGAAAGTTAGTTAAATATAATATAACCACCCTTACCTGGCCATAGTGCCTGGCCATCGGCAATATTATTTCAAATACCAACAATAAAATAAATAATAATATTATTACTCAACCCTCTACCTGTGCTATTTCATTGGATAATAAACAGCCATCCATCTGCGAAAAACATCAAATTGTTACCTGTGCGAATAGAATAGATAGGACGATTTTAGATTTCTTTCCTCAGTCGAGTACAAAACATTGAAGAAGTCTGCAAGTAGTAGACGAAATACGCGTATCTGTATGATAAGCATATCAGTAAAATTAAAAGGAAAATATTCGACTATTTTCACTATTATACAAATATTTTACTCTAACGCTAGAAAACAAGCTTTTATAAAAAAAAGGTGTTTGTAGTAAAAAAACGACACCTGAGCAAAATTGCTTTAACATATCAACAGCGACAGTTCTCTTAAACCACCAACTTGACAAAAAACTGCTCTTCAATTTAAACCCCGCTCGAATTGGTGTCATAAAAAGAAAATTTAATAATATGAAATAAATAAAGACTACTTGAAACAATTATATAAACATTGTAGATATACCGGCTGGGACAGACCATGCGCATCAGTTTTAAGGAGGTGAAGAAGCCGTCATTTTAGAATTTAAAAAAAATTATTATCTAAATCGTGATTGCTCTATCGATTGATGTTATTTTATGCTTCCGGAAATTACTGGAAATAGGTTTTTTAAACCGGAAATGCGCCGAAATCGAAATTTTCAAATGGGAAGAGATGGTTGCCTTAAATTATTATTTTCTATTGAAACAAAAAAAACTGAAATTGAAGAAAGGGTAAAATTATTAGTTGGTCCATATAAGACCGGTTTTAATATAAAAATAAAGCGAAAAAGCCGTGCATGTTGCTACTCCATCTAATTTTAACAATAGGATATGTTAAAATAACTCAATAATAAAAGTTATTATATTTTGACAGTGAATTTGATGAACCTGGAGTGAAAAGAAATGTCAACGTAAACAATAACTTCTGTATTTATTTGATAGATTAAAATAGACAAAATAAAAACTGCTTAAATTTGTCTTACCTTAAAAAAAATGATTCGGATTTTTCTCAAAGTGCCAACTATTCGATAATTATAATGTTTTCGAACGAATTTACAACAATTAACAATTTCTTAATGTTTTAATTCAAAATCTGTAGAATTTACACAGGTATTGCATAAAATAAAATCATACATCTTTTATTGTATCACCCTGTATACAGAACTAACAGATATGCATACATACTACGAGCATATAAAATTCTTATCCTATAATAATTTATTGTCTGTATGATTTTATTTTGAAAACGGTAGATATTTTTGTTGCCCAACCTAAATGTACATAGATTTTAGGTGCTGGGAATAGTTAGGTCAAATCAGATTTATTATAAAAAAAAAAAAAACAAACAAAACAAAAATCAGAAGGCGTAAATTTAAATAAAAAATTATACCTTAAAAAAGAATTACTCACTTTTTTTTTTAGTAAAATTGGATTGAATTGTGTATGCCTGAGTTCGAATTTACTAAAACTAATAATGGCAGAACTATATAATAAAAATCAGTGTTACTATTATCAATTAAAATATAATAAAGTAAAATAAGTTTTGCTGAAAAATCAATTTAAAATCAATATAAACTCGGTGTTCATAATATCTGGTTCTTACACCTAGAACTTTGTTTTTTTTTTGTAACCTATTTTTATGCTTCCTGAGTTAAACTGACCTAGCGAAAAGTGGTAAGTTAACAACACTGGTTCGACACTAGTTCAATTTAGACGTTCAAATTAGGCTGTTAAGGAGGCGTTAGAGTTGCTTACGATTAGACGTTCAGTGATTGATTTGAAATTCACAGCGTTGCATCTTAGCTTATATTGTTGCAAAAACTAGTGCAAAGAGGCAATTCTTTGCAGCAGGAGTGAAGTTCAAGCACCTATTTATAGAAAATTGTTTCCAAGTGGTAAAATACAGAAACCCAAAACATATGGAATAGTTTCCAAAGACTTACGCTGTCCAAAGCCTTTTTCAAACTAAGTATCCAAAGACTGAATCAGATAATCAAGGAGACTAAATTCAATGTAAGACTACTGACAGGTATTATCACAGTCATGGGTCATTTAACAAACATCTGTTCGAGATTGGTAGATCGAGCACAGACAGACGCAGATTCTGTTTAGAAGAGAAGGAATCCTCCTCTCATATTATATTTGTTTGCGACAGGATGGTTCGCAAAAGATATGAATATTAATATTTCCATGAATACATATTGCCTGATTTTGAAATTGTAATAATAGCGGTCATCAAGTATATCGACCTACAATTCTGAGATAACCTGGGAAGTACAATAGATCTTGAGAGGTCGCACTTACATAGAATTCCCAATTACAACAAAAAAAATCTTAGCTTATCTATATGGGCTAGTTCTTATCTAAAGTTATGGTATTCCTGGATGATAGACCAATTTAGGAAATATCCTATTTTGTGTTATTTTAGTATTTTTTGTACTCTTGAACTCAATCCCCATAATAGTGATATTAACTTTAAACCCGTGAAGATCAAATTTCTTATAGTAAGCTCTGATTATTTTTACAGTCAATTTAAGTGTCCGAGATATATTTCTTAATTATTTTTTGAATAGGTTTAGCTGTTAGGTGCCTATTACACATCATTCTTTTCGTCAATCTTCTTGTACATATATTGACAAGATACTGATGGAAAGAATGATGAGCGATTACACATCAATAATGCACTCAACAATATTTTTATCCTTATTTTGAAATTTCGCAAGGACGTATTGTGGAAGTGTTCTGTTCTGAATGTATTGATAATTTCCAAACATAATATGAATATTGAAAATGTAATTTCTGGTGGCATGTTTTTGACTTCAATTTAAACTTGAAAAAGACAACAAATTATTTTTTTGCATATTTAATTTTGTTTAATTTTGCTTAAAATTGTTTTTTTTACAATAATTGCTATAATTATTAAAATTGATTTAAAAATTGTTCTTTTAAGAATTACATTATAAATAAATATTAACATTATAACATTATTTGAACATTCCCGAAAAACCAATTTTTTTACCTCCGCTGATTTTGACAGCAATATTGATGAAAATTTTGACAGAAATGTTGATTAGAATAAAACCACCATCAATCATTTCTCATCAATCAACGGTCAATATATTGACAATAGATTGACCATTGATTGATCATTCATTAATGTGTAATACGGGTCTTAGTCTAATGTCAATCTTCAATCTGATATGCTATACTGCGCGCTTTCAATTTTCGGAAATTACCATTTACAAGTGATATAACAACTTGTTGAAGAACTTAATATCCACATTTCAGACCGGCCCGATATTATCCTATCAATCACAAACAAAAATGTCAACATTTTGTTACACAGTTATACTATATATCCCTGTCTGTGACAACGGTTGAGGAATGAAAAGAGTTTTGTGATAAACGAAATAACATTACAAGCCACTAATAAACATATGATAAAAATAGTATACATACATACACATTATTTAGCTCAGTATTAATTTTCTTGTCATTTTTTATTATCATCTGATCAACATAAATTTTGTTGATGCTCTTGTTTTTACTTGTTAATAGAGTGGATCGTTCAATGCGTTTTATTTTGTGTATTTATTAATGTTCTAATAGGTATATCAACTAAAAATATGGAAAACTAACTACTACGTCAGAAACTTTCTAAGTTGTAACCAGATTATAATTTTAACAAAATCTATTAAACTTCATTACCTAATGAATAATGAAAGAAAAATTTGATTAAACATGCATGCCTTGAGTTGGTTGCGAATTAATGGTCTTTTGATTGATTGTCAGATGAAATGACCACTGTACTATGTGGATCAGCACTATCACTGACAATGCATTAAATTATTGTCTAATCAAAATTAAACGAAAGACAAACTCCTGAAACAGTTATATTATATTATAGTTATATATTTTACAATAAATTTTTATAAATAACAGTTTTAAAACCTTAAAAATAAAAAATTTAAAACAATTTCAGTTTAAAACCGTTCTAATAATCAAAGCTTTTATGTGTGGGTGAGCATACTAAAACCGCGGTAGCAGATTGAATTTTTTTTATTATTATTTAGATTTTTTTAATATTGTATGAATCTGCATCAGCAAAACAAAAAAGAAAAAGGATTATAGCAGTAAAAAATAAGAAAAATAAAAATGTCTGCTAGCCAAGTCATCATAACTAAATAACGGTATGTTATGACTGCAGGTTTATTTTTCCAATTTTATCAAAAAAAAAAAATAATAATAATAAAAACAAATTTAAATTTGGCGAAAAGATTTTTTGTTACTTGCGTGTTATTTTACATAAGAAAAACATGAAAAACATGTGACTGAAATTTAACAAACACGTATATTATAGTATGCATATTATTGTATGTTGTGGGTAGAGAGAGATATACCATTAATATGTATATTGTATGTGTTCTATATAAATTATTGTTTGTACTCGTTATGGCGTTATTACTCTTTAGTAGGTATTATTTAAAAAAAAATATATATATATATATATAATTTTAATATTAAATTTTTTGGCTTTGATTATCATTGAAAGAGAAGAGATACACACATTTATACACATTTATTTGATTTTAATAAATAATATAAGGTCATGAGGTCGGAATATGTTTCACAGCCAAAAATTTAAATTATTTACAAAGTTTCGATAAAAATTTATTAAATTGAAAATTATTATTAAGTTCATTATGGGTTATTGTTATTTAAGGTTGAATTTAGATTTTTTAGGTAGTATTTGAAGACTATTATAAGAGACATATTATCTTTGGTATTATTATTATTATTATGATACTTTGTTAGTTTTATTAATTAAAAATGTTTTTAAAATTTTATTCATTATTATTATAGTGAGCTTTTATCATATTCAAAAATTTTTAGTTTGATGATATGGTAGTACATTTAATTTCATTACTTACATTTAATCTTCGGTGTCACAATATTTGTGTAGAGCCATTTTAAATTGCTAAAACTTATTTAAAATTTATTTAATTTAGTTGTTTTTACTTTGAATTAAAAAATGTTGTTATGAGTCAGCAAATAAAAACTAAGCTTGATTTCTCTCTTTTCAGATCCATTGTACATCTCGTATGATTGTTTAAAATTGTACTCCTATGTCTTTGGCAATAGAAATAACACTATTATTGCCTTAATGTCAATGTGTATGAAGTAGTCGATGCCTGGATTTGGATCTGGATATGATTGGTGTATGTGTGGAAATATTTATGTTATTTGCGAGTTCAACATTTTATTACATAGCTCTATTATATGTTCCTGTCGGAAAACGGTTGAAGGATATAAAAAAATATTTATGAATAGTTAATTATGGAGTGGGTGTACTATTTTTATCATATTTTGATTAGTAATATTATATAAATGATAGTTCGTTTAACATTTATATATTACTAGCGGAGTTACCTGGCGTTGCCCGAGATATTGATAAAGTTTTAAGAGCTTTTCTTGTTTTTAATTTGAAACGGAAAATATCATTTGATGTTTCTTTTATAGTAAGCATTGGTTTTTAAATATTTTTGTCGGGTGCTAAGAGTTGTATGACAGCTACCCGAACAAGTCAAAATTTCGAAAAAATGTGAAAGTCATATTTGTTTATTTTTGAGAGAGTACCTGTGTACAAATTTTCAGTTCTGTAGCGCCTTTGGTTTTTGAAATATGCTCGGTAGGTGCTAGGAATTGTATGGCAACTATCGAAACTAGTCAGAATTTTGGAAAACAACATATCACGGGTTCGATTCCAAGTAACAAAAAACCATCCTGTAAAATGTGATTGAAAATGATCCATGCGTCTCGGAGGAGTTCTGACACAAGCATACATACATAAAAACATCCTTTTATATATATTATCAGATAAGATTAATCAAAATATTATAAAAATGGTACACCCACACCCTTATTAGCTCAGTACAAGTCTATTATCAGAACAAGCTGATGTATATGTCTGGAAATATTTAATTCATTTGCAAGTTATCGCAGATTGGTGTCGCATTCAACTAAACTGTTAGAGACACGACTCTTCTCCTTCTAAACAGAATCCGCATCTCATTGTGTGGACTTATCAATCTTGACATATATTTGTTGAATTGTATATGAGCTGTGATAAACCATATCAGTCTTCTGACATTAGATCTACTCTCCTCGTTCTTAGGCCTAGATCAGATCTATTTTATCTTGTTAATATTAAGTTTAAAGTTAAAATAAAGAACTTTTATTAAAATTGGGAAATTGAAAATTCAGTAAAATAATAAGATTTAAAAATTTTTGAAGAAGATCTTTTTTAGCTAATCACTTTAAATGTTTATATAGATAATATAGAACTGGTATGTAAAATTTTATGACTTAGGTGGTAATTTTTTTGTTTTTTTTTTTTTTTTTATTTCTGATTTAAATAATTAGTCATAGAATTACATCTTGTTAAATTTATTTCGAAATATTTTTGAAAAGTTGCACTATTTAAAAAAATAAATGGTTTTACGATATTTTACCTTATAATCATGGGAAATAAAAATTTTGTAATTTAAAAAATACAAATTCGGGAGAGTAGAAATTTGTTAATTTGAATCAGGTGTATTAGCTGTTGTTACCTTTACTGCAAAACAAAATCAACAAAATTTATTTTCGAAGGTGATTTAATTTTAATGGCTATAATATATGTTCTATGCCTCTCCACTATTTAATTTCAGTAGCAATATGATTTAGATGTTATGCTTTCTCAGATGTAAGATCATTATTTATATAATCATCGAATATTCATAAAGTAGGTTATTAGTTTATGATTGTTTTCAACAACTACGTATATCGCTTGGTGGATCTTTTCTTCCTTACTCCTCTTGGAAGCATAGACATTTCCATCTTGACATTTCCATCGTACTCGATTTCTAGCTGCTAATTTCACTTTCCGAGGTAATTTCCGAGGCAATGTCAAATTTTATTTTTAATCTGTTTGTACTGTCTAAGTAGGGGATTAGTCTACTGTAGAAGACCACTTTGATAACTCTATCTGCGGCTATGTGGTAAGACGACGTCATTTTTCTGCAGGTTGTCGCTGGGATTTTATCCTTCTTTGACGTTAAAATGCCTGACGTTACTGTGTTCTGGGTACGTCGTGTCATATACTTTTGTCAGTTGTTGACAATTGTGTAATTATTATTAGTGTTTGTCCAATGTTATTTTTTGTGTTATTTGCCTAACAAATAATTTTCAATTGGTGCCCGAAAATGCGACCGCTTGCGTCCGCTCAGTCGCCACACAAAAGTTAAACATATGTCGTCGCATTTCCGTATAAATTGTGGCTAAGAGTCACAAAATACCGCTACATGGATCCGGGTTGATGCATTCTGAATGCAAGAGTAGGTTTGAGTCAAGCACAACTAGTGCTCTTGTGATCGAATTTTACAATATTTTGAGGGATTATATGGACTCATGAATCAGCAATGCGATGTACCAATGCGGTGGATAAGAATCTATAAAATAGCATTGCATGCGTCGGATTGAGTCAAGCACAATGCGATATAATATAGCGGTGGATAAGAGTTTATATCATAGCATTGCATGCGTCGATTTGAGTCAAGCACAGCTAGTGCTTTTGTCAACGAGATTCGCAATATTTTGAGGGATTATATGGGCTCATGAGTTAGCAATGCAATGTGTTATGCGATGGGCAAGAGCCCAGCAAATAGCGTTCTTATTTTATTAAAGTTAATGTATGTAAATAAAAATAAAAAATAGTTATATCTTAAATAATCATTGCAATCAAATACAAATAAAATATTACTGAAAAGAAAGGACATTAATTGAAATATAATTATAGTCACTAAAAACAAAACCCGATAGATAATCAAAAACACAAATAACTAATGATAAATCGTTTTCATCAGTAGTATCTTCTGCTGCCTGCAATGTTGTCGATGACGGTGCTTCGGGTCGTTCTTTGGCTTTCATTCTCATTTTGTTTCGATAGTTTCTTTTCAGCATTTCTACCAGCACTTCTACCGGCAAATGTGTTCATGATCTATGTCTCATGAGTAGGTACAATAAAATTTTGCATTATAATCTCATGAGTAGGTACAATAATAATTTAAATTATATATTTATTGTACTCATGAACATGGCGCGTAGACCCGTTTAGTCCTGGATTTCCATATCTACATAAATGTATTAAAATCTTCTTTTTAAATAATGATTTCCATATCTTCCATATCTACATAAATGTATTAAAATCTTCTTTCTAAATAATTTTGAATAAAGTGATTCCTAACGCGTATATGGGTTCATGGTCTATGTCTTATGATCAGGTCCAAAAAAATTTATGAACTAAAGTTATTATCATTTTAGATTATAATTTTATTGTACTCATGGGACATAACGTGACCAATTAACCCGTGGCCATTTTCATCCATATTCATATTAAAATTATATTTACCAGTAGGTCCACATAATATTATTTTAGTTAGATTTCAGTCGAAAAACACTTTTATTACAATTTATATTACATTTACATACCTGTATTAAAATATTTTTCTCTCTTCTCTTCTCTAAATCACTCTTTAAATTACATTAACTGAACCCACTGACCGAATAATTGTGACTGGCATATTATGACTAAATAAATAACTTACACTCACATCAGTCATCCATGTGCTGGTACTTTTCAATTCAATATAATATATTCTCGCTCGCACTTGTATGTTTATTTCAGTTAGTAAAGTTTGTTTATTCATCTCACTCGAACTTGTATGTTTAATATGTATTACATTAATAGTAAAATGTCAACATGCGTGAACAAAATTATAAAAAAAAAATTGCAAATGATGAAAAGTGTTTAAGTAATTTACCTTTAGAAGTTTTAAAATTCAATTTTAAACATTAGCATGTGGACGCATGAGACTAAAAAAACTTGTGGGATTTTAAAAAAAAATTTTACTCTTAAATTTCGGTCGCATGCGATCTCATGTGTCTTATCGGTCGAAAATTATTTGTTGGGTTGGTTATTGTGTTGTATCAGATATATCAGTATTGATATAGATATTGATATAGGTAATATTTTTAGTTATATATAGTATTAATTATAATTCATTATTTTTATTGATTATAAATTTTATATATAATATTTCACTATTTTTTTTTTTTTGTTTTAGTTATATTTTATACCCTCCACGGGAATCGCACCCGTGACTACCACATCGTAATTGAAAAACATTTCTGTGCTCCAACCGATTAGGCCACGGAAGGGATTGCTGGTGGATAAGATGTCAATTTTATCACAATAACAAGCCTATTTTGGTTTAAGAATAGTTTTAAATTTGTTTCAGCTATATTTTATTTCGTATATGTTCTTGTCTAAATTTAGTTTATTCAGTTGTCAAATATTACCTCCTTACCTATACATTCTTGAATTGTCAGCTGGAAAATCTAATATTTCAATGCATATTCCAGTGTTAATTATTATTTGTTACGACAAATGAAAATGAAATTACCATAATTTTTTTTATATTTAGGTTTTTTTATCAAGCTGGAATTTGGTTTGGTTTTTATAACTTACATACTGGTTGCTTTTAAATCAATATATGAGCTTTGAAACTATTCAAATTCAAACAAGGAGTTATCTAGGAAATCTGACACTACTCTAGTTGACCAAACTTGGAAATTTTATACCCCTAGCAATTGTACCACGTAAATTTTCTAACTCATATTAAAGATTTTCAGATGGATTTTTTCGAATTTGTACCAGTACCAAATGTGTGTGTTCATCCAATACACTTGGAATTATATAAAAAAAATTTTTTTTTGAATTTTTACCACAGTAGATTTTACCACATATTTCCAAAAATGTTTCCTAATGAATACAGAAAAATAGTGGTATGAGTATCTACCCTTTAAAATTCATTATGAGGACATAAAAAATTTTATTTTAAAGAGAAACGGTACTATTTTACTACAAAAATTTTATTTATAGAAATAATATTGCAAAAAATGTAGGAAGGTTCAAAATTTGAATATTGGTACATTTTCAAATATTGGTACATTTTTAAAAATATTCCACTTTCATAAGAAAAATCATTGCAATTCCAACTTCGTTCAGCTTTTTCTACCATTCTGTAATTTTGATACGTGGTACAATTTACAAAAAATCTTTCGAAATCCAATTGAACTTCCAACCAATTTGGTCGAGTGGAACTATATCAACTGATGAGTTTCAGGAGTGTTAGTTAACAATTATTAACAAACAAAATATGTTTAGGAAATTGTTTCGTTCATGATAATACTATTAGAACTCATCAGTAGGTATTTTTAGTGTTAGACTAGCTATACAACTCCTATTTTCATTTTGATTGATTTTATAACTTATTACAATGAATTTTATAACTTTTACAATGAAATTTTGGTCGATTTTTATAACTCACAGATTTTCTATTGACATCTTCTAATAAGTTATAAAATCAATCAAAATGAAAATAGGAGTTGTATAGCTAGTCTAACACTAAAAATACCTACTGATGAGTTCCAGTAGTATTATGATGAACGAAACAATTTTCTAAACATATTTTGTTTGTTAATTCAAATTATAATAATAGTATTTATAGATACAATGGTGACATAAAACGTCTATGTATCAATATAATAAATCGAACTTGTTCTTTTTATTAAAAGTAAAATGATGTAAAGGTTTTGAAAAATTTATATTTATATAAATTTATTTTTCAACAATTATTAGTTTAAATATTTACACCATTTTCCATTTAATCGTGTTATTTATCTAAAATACCAGATAGCTTTACATTTTTGTTAACCTTTCAAAATTATCAAATATTTATTGTTTCAAAATTAGGTACAATAAATTTAATTTACTGATTTTTTCTGTCAATTTCTTGATTTATGTATATCACTCATTGTTTGAGAATTACATAACAATTACCAGAATGGCATAATTGTATTTTTAGTACTTTAGGACTTAAAATATTGAAAAATATTTTCATAACAATATTAAAACAACATTAATAGCAAAAAGAAATTTAAAGTGGTAAACTGAAAAAAAATTCTGTTTCAGAGAACAAACATTTTTTCTAATATTCTCTCTCTCTAACTACACTCGAATTTTGTTATATGAAAATAGAATTTTCTATATTATTCCTTTTTTTTGTTGTTGTAAATTTCAAAGAAAAAATTTAATTATTTACATGGTGACTTTTTTTTTTTTTTTTAAAAGTAATACAAAGTAATAAAAAAAAAATAATAAACAAAAATAAAAACAAACAAGTCCTTTTTATTCATTGTCCAGATTTTTTAGTTGTCGAAAATTACGACTTTAAAAATAATTAAACCACAATCTTTTTTGCAGATGCGACCCTTAAAATACTGAAATTTTCACTTTTAAAATTATTTGTTATTTTGCTGTTGTTTTCCATTTTATTGTTTTTCTATTTTTCTGTTTTAATTTTTTTTTACTTTTTTTTTTTTGAAATTTTCTGTAAATTTTCCTTTTTTTGTTATGCGATTTATCTACTAACTTAATTAAGGTAACAAACAATGTCGTAAATCTTAGAGAGTAGTATAACAAAAACAAAAATCAACAAAAATAAAAAAAACCAACAAAAACAAAAAAAGAAAACATTACACCAGCATCAAAATTGTTGTTTAAAAAAAATAAAATAAAATGAATAAAACCATTTAGAATCGTTACAAATCCTATTAAGTTCTACTCTCTTTTTTTGTGTATGGGTATGGGTATATGTAGGTATGTATATTATGTGTGTTCTTGTATACATAAGATTAAATTGAAAGATTCAGCGAATATTCTGCAATTGTTTTAACACTTATAATGCTAAAAATGTTTTCCTTATTATGGTAATAAATGATAAACAGAAAGAAACAAACAAAATATGGGCATTAGCCGTTATTTTTTTTTTTTTTTTTTTCAATTAAACTTTTATTATGTGCCTGTAATTTACAAACTTAAAACTATTTTAGCCTATAAAAAGTTGAAAAAACACGGCTATAATGGAACTAGCTACTATACTTTAATATTTAAATTAATTTTAAATTTTTATGTTAATTCTAATTGCTTAATAATTTGTTTTTTGTACATTCATAATTATTATTGTATGCTTACATACTACTTTCTTATATGTATAATATTTTGTAAAGAAAAGGCTGAAAAAATCAATATTATGTCTTGTTATTTTAAAAAAAAACCTAACCATTAACCGTTAATCTGTACATAAATAAAACTAACCATATCAGGTTTTTATTTTCTTTATTAAATCTACATTTTGATTTCATTTTATATATAGAATGAAGCTTAAGATCTATTTAATTTTTTTTTTCAACAATGTCATCATCAGGTTTTGCAGAATATTTTTGCAGAGGTTTTTTATTCTTTTATTGTTAAAATAATGAGACATCATAACAATTGGGTGCACAGGAATTTTGTATAGCCAATATAGGTTAGTATAGATAAAGAAGTTGGAAATGGATGCTTGGCAGTAAACAAACTAAGATTTCAGTTTTTGTATTGTTTTTCATCTTCAAATTATATTACAAGGAGTTACATACAAAATTGAATCATCCTCTAGAAGAGCGGATAATAACTCTCTGATGATATTTGCTTCCATCAAAGACTTGAATTAAAATATAACATAAAATGGTTCGATTGCACGAAAAACCTTTAAAAATTCGTGCACTGCATAATACATCCTTCCTACAGACAAGGGTTCACTGGTGATTTATTGACATATCTTAACGAGAAGCTAAATATCTGCTTGCACAATTCGGGTGAAGCAAATATTGTGGCTCTGGATATTTCTAAAGCTTTCGATCGAATATGGTATAGTGCATTATTAGTAAAATGTCCAGCTGTAGGCCTGGGTCCTCTTCTCTCAATTGGATTGACAGTTTCCTTTCGAATCGTACGATTCAAATCTTAGTTGATGGATATAAGTCCGATCAATTCCAAATAAACGTTGGTGTTCTCCAAGGATCAGTTCTCTCACCTAGCCTATTCCTTACATTTCAATCCAAATCACTTTCAATCCACAGCTTTGCAGACAACAGCACTCTAGTAAGCTCCTACGATTTTCATAAAAAATCTGAAGTTACATCCATCGCTGTGCCAACCAAAAGAGACATTATAGCCAGTTCCCTCACCCATGATTTGGTCGCAATAGCTAATTGGGGCTTAAAAAATAGAGTAGAGTTTAACACTCCTAAGACTCAGAGCTGTACAATCTCCCAAAAAATTTCCATTTTTGATCCTACTCTTTTGTTTCAGGAAGATAAACTTCAGCGCTTTGAGCTTAAGTATATTAAGTATGCACCTTAATCGAAAAATGATCTGGATTTGATGTGGCCAAATTGCAGCCAAATGTTTAGGTTTTCTTAGCCGCTGCAAGACTTACTTCTCCCCCTGTGACCTCTTGAAAATCTATAAAATTTTCATATGACCCAAAATGGATTACAATTCTCACATATGGGCTGGCGCTTCTAGTATTGCGTTAAAACATTTGGATAAAGTCCAAAAATTGTCTATTCGTCTAATCAATGGCCTAAATGTGACAGCTCATCTTGCTGCTCTTGAACATCGTCGTATAGTCGAAGCTCTCTCACTTTTTATAGATATCTCGTAGGCATCGGCACATGCTCAGTGGAAATTAAATCTATATTACCTCTACTTAAGCGTTTCCCCCGTGAAACACGAAGGACAGCATGTGCTCATTCCAACACCATTGAAATCCCAAAGACAAGTTATGGAAATTCGTTTATAACCTCAACATCCTGAATGTGGAACCAAATTCCATCTTATGTGTTTCCAAAACATTACAAATTCTTTATTTAAGACGTTAGAACTCAAGACGAACATTAAAACCTTCGTTCGTAACTGTCCCTCTTCGCTTTTACCGTCCTCTTTTCCTAGTTGTCCTTTCCCACCCTAGTCAAACGTTGCAATCGGTTGACCTAGTGTTTTGGCTATAGGTATAAAAAAAAAAAATAAAAAAATTAGACTTTTTACTCTAGAGTAGCTCAGATCAAATGTCCTCTCTCAATGTTTATATTTAATTTTTTTTTTGTGATTTTAAATGGGGAGTTAAATTAAATTTAAAAAAAAAAAAGGAAATAACAGCAACAACAGACACTAAAAAGGTCCTTTTTCTCCAGAAATTGATAAAAATTGCGCCATTTAAACATATAACGGTTTATCCTTGATGTTTTTTTTTTTATTTTACTTTTTTGAAAATCCCAGTGAGATTTACAGATTTTAGTTTTTTATGTATTGCTTCTATATGCTTTCAAATAAAAGTCAAAGTGATGATAATGAAAGGGAAAAGGGGTGATGATTGTACAATAAAACATGCAGGGTTATTCAACCACAATTTTTAAAAGGATTCCGTTTTGTTTTTTGTTTTTTTTTTTGCTGTTCCTGTTGGTTCTTCTCTTTAATATTTATGTATGTGGTCTCATTTCATGGGGTTTTTTATTCTCATCTTAAGATTTTGAAGCGTATATTATACTCGTATGTTTACTGTCGAAATTCAACTAAAGATTTTTTGGTTATGTTTTTGGATTAATATTAAATCCTTTGAAATTTCTTTTGTCCCCATAGTTCTAGTGACCATAAAAATAAAAATAAAATAATAAAAAAAGAAATCATATAGCAATTTTTTTTGACTATCTTCTATTACATAAGATTCACGTCTGGCCAATTAAATTATCTTTAAAATTCACTTTAATTTTTAAAAAACAAAAAGAATGAAATTGTGAAGGACTGAACTGAGATTTTCTATTTCACATTTATATTATTTAAAAATAAAATAAATTATATATATATAGCTATATGTATATGAATGGATATAAATGAAAATTTGTTATAATAATGGGCGAATAATGATGTCATGCTGATAGGACACGAAATGATTACCTTTATTTAAAGGATCAACTATTATATATGATATTGGTGTAGTTATATTATACAATTTTCATGTATTGTGGTATGAGAAGTTGACAATTTATATTTTATATTGGATTTAATTTAAGATTAGAATGAGAATGGTCGTTGCGAAATGAATTTATATTATTTAGAATGTGTATTTATTAAAATTATATTTAAAAGTTTTATTGTTGTTATCTTGAAATCCTATTAAAATTAAAAAAAAAAAAAACAAAAAAAAACAAAAGTCAAATAAATAAAACACACAAAATGGTTTTATGGAGAGGGTGGTTTAAATTAAAAATGAAATTTATTTTTATTTGAAATTAAGTTATTTGAAGGAGTATTAAATTACCAGAAATAAATTCAATTTATAAAGATTGTAATTTAAAAATGGATATATGTGTATGTGATTATATTGGGGATCACGTAATGAAAATTATAAATTTATAGACAATATTATAGAAAAGAAATTAATAATCATTCAGTTGGGGGGGGGGGTGGTTCTTAAGATTTTCTTGCAATAAAAAACGAATTAAAAATTAACTAACCAAAAATGGGTAGTATCTAAAGTATATATTTTTTTGACCTGGTCTTATGCATTTACGTGTTAAATTATTATTTATTTTTTTTTAATGTGTTTAAAATTGCAGGATCACTTTCTTGATGTTGCTAAACTTGTTACATCCTTAAGATTCAAATTTTTAATTGAATACATTTGAAGCTAGATCTAGTTATTCTTCTATGTTGACTAAATTCATATAATTAAGTATTCAATAAAGACAAAAAACCAGTTTCATCTGCGATTTTATTCGTTTTAATTTGGTCATAAAAATTTACTGTGTATCTTTAGAATCTATACTTACATTAAATATATATTTACATTTATTTAAAATTATATTTCAACATAATATATTTCGTGTTTCTGTATTAATAATGTATAACAAATTGACTAGCAAATACCAGTGAACAGTCTTCAACAAATCTTGCTTCTCATAGCCAATGAATATTTCTCATTTTGTCAGATAATATGCTGTTTTGAACTTCTGGAAGTTCAGCAATCACTTGGATTTTGTGGAGAATTGATCACGGCACCTGGCTGTGTGGACAAACTTTCCAATTATTTTTAGTCTGCTAGTTTAGTTTATTATGTTTTTAAATTAGAACATTTTGCTTTCTGCCAATTTTTCGTTTTCTTTAGTTCTTATTTAGCTAATTAGTGGCAGGATTTCGTATTTGTTATTTTATTTTATTTTCATTTTATTATACTTAACACAAGCATATTACAAAAAATATTTATTCTTCATTATATAGCCAAAATACCTTGTATTTCTGCGATTTATGACTTAAAGTAGATTTTTATATCGTTTTATTTTATTACCTATTGTTTCATTCAGACTACCATTTTGAGTACTTCAACGCTTGTGATTCTGCATATATAAGATATTCTCGACAAGCCCTCGAAACACTGCTATTCGCCACCTTCTAATTTATTTAATATTTTCATTTTCAAGGTTCAAACTTCTATGTGTCTACGGGAACCTATTTAGACAATATAATTTTAAAGCTTAATGTATTATATGTTGCGGTTAAAGTAATAAATTGGTAATTTTTAATAATAACCGATCATTATTAATAATTATCAAATAGAAAGGTTAAAGTGATTAATTTGAACAGAATTTATTTAATTTATCACATAAATCTCTAATTGTTAATAATTCCCACCCATCTTAGGTAAATATATGTAATAAATATTATATATATATTATTCTGCATTTATCTGGATGTTTGTAAGTTCGACGGAACGCTCCAACACATATACAAATTGCATATGTATACAAATGCATATATATACAAATTGCTTTGGTGCTTTTTTTTAACCCCTGTCTACCATGCTGAACCTTTGCAGGAAAAATTGATTGCATGAACTATATTTTTTTAATTTAATGTTAGTCGTCTTCGCAAATAATAAGGAAAAATAATAAATAATAATTATAATATAAATAAAACAAACAATTTTTTTGATTTATAATAATAAGGACTAATAGAATTTTAATCAATAGTTTAATATAATAACCAAAAGGCAAACAGCATTTAACACAAAAAAAAAACATAATTCACTCAAAGGTTGTTCTTATTACTTAAAATTATACATAATAATACACATGTGTATCAGCATATTTGAATTGTATAATATTATACATTATACTACTTTATTGCTTCTACCTTTTATTTTTGTCATTATTGTGTGCGTAATTCACTTCACTCAAAAAAAATTATTTTTGTTTTTTTTTTTGTTTTTTTTTATTATTTGCTGTATCTGTATTCTGTATGTTCTATATGCTCCATTCCAAAAATATTATTTTATTTTCAGTGTTAAGTGTTCACATTTCACTTCACTGTTCAGGTTCACTGTTCAATCAATAGAACTTGATAGAAGTAGAGTAGGATAATTAACTCTACTTCTACGCCGGATAATAAAACATTGTTTTTTTTAAATTGAAATTTATTGATGAAAATGTTTTTGTATTTTTTGTAAATTTTACCAATTTAGATACAAAATTTTGAATATTTTTTTAAAAATAACACAATACCATAATAACAGTTTATTCATATAGCAAAATAAGATCCCTATACATTATACAAAAGACAAAATTTATATGAAAATAAGATCCCATTTTTAAATTTGCTCTCCCGGAGGACTCAATAACGCTAATACGGTATAATTTATACTAAATGGAACCCAACTAACGAATTATAACTAAATGGAAGTGAGTACGAGTATACCATACAAAAATACAAACATTTTATACAAATTTGTTGGTATGGTACTTCTTTTTCTGTTATATAAAAAAAAAAAGATTAGTGTTAGGCCAATATAAACATAAATAAAAATAAATAAAAAGTGATATAAACATAAGTACTGTAATTTCGGAATAAAGAATCTAATGAAAGAAAAAAAGAAACTAGGATTTATTTTGCTTCCGTCATTTATGACGGGTTACAAAGCTAGTTTTAAATAATTTTTGATTTTTTTTGGATAGGTCAAACAATACGGAAATCGGGACCAAAGGCCTTAAAATTTTTTTTTTTTTTTATCATCAGTACAAATGGCTTTTACGATGAAGGCAATAGGTCCGGGGTCACAGGAATTGAGCCGAAACTCTATATCCCGTGTTTAAATTGTATTTTTCTAAATAAGGTTATTAATGATTAATTTTTAAAATTTTTTTTGGATAGGTCCGACGGTCCGGAAGTCGATACCAGAGACGGAAATATTTCAAAAAGATTTTATGTTTCACTAAAAGCTTGCCGTCTGCGAAAACAGGGTTTCAATAAATAAGTAACGGGGACTTGGGGGCGGCAGCCTCCAACTTTAAAACTAAATGAATTCAAATCTAGGTGGTCAATGATTTCAATATTGTAATATTGTAAGTTCGATTGTAATTTCAATAATGTAACGTCAATTAGATTATTTATTCTAGTGTCAAACTGCACTGGAACTATTAAAAGTCGCTTTTCATCTAAATTTTGTGAAATCTATTTTTATAAATGGTTTATCAGTAATAATATATCTGACCTGAAGTACCTTGCTTAGAAATTCTCTTCTTCTGCTCTCCTTTAATACACGCTAGATATTACTTAGATTGCGATTACAATTATATAGATGTATATGATAAAGTTATGTTTAAAGAAATTTTAAATTACTTATGACTCTACTTATCCACTTATGTTGTAGCAATAAACTAATTTTATTATTAAAACAAAAAAAAAAAAAACTTACGTAATTTCTATTGTATTTCATTAGATTAAAAATTATTATTAAATTAGTATTAATCTTTGTTGAAACCCCACAATTAATTTCTTGGAAAAGTAAATTTAAGTAAATTAAGAATGACTTAAATGACTATACATCACTAGTGTGAATTCACTACTGTATAGTTCAAATTTTATTTCTATATATATATATATATATATATATTATATATTTCATTAAAGTACTAGACTAAGAAATTTGAATTAATTTGTAATATCATTTTGTGAATTTAGCATGTAAGTTAGCTGTAGTTGTTAATGAAATAAAAAAATATATAAATATTTAAATCGCTGCAAATGTAAAAAGTCAAATATCAAGTGTAATTCCAAATGTCATAAAAATTCTTTATGTAAAAATAAATAAATTAATTTTTTAGAAATAAATGATTAATTTAATCATAAAAATATAACTTTTGTTTTTTACTTTGTTTTTTTTTTCATAATTTTAATAACAAATATAAGAAAATTAAAAGAAATAGTTTTAACTTCAATCACAATTCATACAGGTGATTATTCATAGTTACCGGTAATTGTTATAAATTCTATTTATTTACCACATTTACCACATTACACATTTACCAAAATACGAGGTTATTATTAATAATTACCGGATTTATCACATTAACCGTAACATATGTATTATGATTGCAGAGATTTTATATTTCAAAAATGAGAAATTTGGTATTTTTATTCTACATCTTTTTATCCGATTCCAATTCCTTTCAAGTCAACATTACAAATATTTAAAACTGTTGATGTTGTATATTGTAACGGTGTCAATGTTAGTAAAACTGTTTTTTTTCTGCTCACTATAAATTTTTTTGTTTTTGTTATTGTTATTATTTTTATTATTTTATTCAACTTCAAAATTTCAACATTCTTTTTAACATTAATTATTATTTTTTCATTTTCATTAATTCATTAAATAGTAAAAATGCAAAATAAAATATGAACAAATTTATAAATAAATCAGATATAGATTGAAAATATACTCTAAATTAATAATATCTAATAATATCTATAATGTAATAATAATAGCACAGGTGTTTACATTAAAATTATGAAGAAAGTTGTGGAAAGTATTCTGTGCAAGTATTTGCAGTAACGAAAAAAGTTCAATCAACTTAACGTAGAGTGTAGTAACTTCACAAACAATCGGAGTACATAGAGAGACAAAGAAAAAAACAAAAAAAAACAACATTTGGAATTGATAGAGAAATGGCTCCACTTTCATAAACTGAAACTAAATATAAAAAAAACTAAGATCCTATTACTAGGTCAAAAAAAATATACAAACAACCCTTAACTTTAATACCAAAAATATAGAAATTGTGAATAGCTATAATTACTTACGATTAGTCATTGATAATAAATTGAAATGGATGGAGCATATTCATAAAATAATCCAAAAAATTTCTCCATACATATTTATAATACGACGCCTAAGAAGTTTCATTTCAATTGAGGGGCTTTACCCAATTTATTCTTCTTTTATTTTATCCCACATTACCTATCTAAATCCAATTTGGAGTGGTGCCATTCAGCAGTTAATTTCGAAACTAGATATTATACACAAAAAAGCCATCAAACAAATCCATTTCTATCATGTGAGACATCCAACCATAATCTACTTTATTCTGAGAAATATTTAAGTTTAAATAACATTTGTACAAAAGAACTATATACCACTGCATTCAAAATTATAAATAATTATTTAAAGCACAACTTTATTTTGAATAGAATGATTGACGTTCACCGTTATAACACTGTAATTTCTATTTATCATTATTTAGAACGAACAATAGAGATAATAATTGTTTATATACAGGTGTCTCAAATAATTTAACAATTTACCAAACGCGCCCAAAGAAATAAACGAAATTCGGATATTTTAAAAACAAATCAAAAAATATATTTTAAATCCATATAATAAACAATAATAGTAATAATTGTACTTAATAATAATAAAACAATTAATAATAATAATAATAATTATAATAATAATAATAATAATAATAATAATAATAATAATAATAAAAATAATAATAATAATAATAATAATAATAATAATAATAATTATAATAATAATAATAATAAGAATAATAATAATAATAATAATAAAAATAATAATAATAATAATAATTATAATAATAATAATAATAATAATAATAATAAAAATAATAATAATATAAATAATAATAATAATAAAAATAATAATAATAAGAATATTAATAATAATAATAATAATAATAATAATAAATAATAATAATAATAATAATAATAATAATAATAATAATAAATAATAATAATAATAATTTTTTTTTTTTTTTTTTTTTTTTTTTTTTTTTTTTCGTAGGTCGGTGGTGAAAACCTTTTATAGGTATCTTGAAGGGTCCGCACTTCAAGGGTATGTGAGACTCCCATGATCTTGTTCGGTCTACTCACCAAATACACCACCTCCTTTTCCCACGGTGAAACCAACCCGGAACCGCTTTCGCATTACTTCAAGTTGGGCCGTGCTTGTTCCTTTTTTTTAATTTTCTTTTATGATTCTTCTTCTAGGTCCTCTAAATATCTGAGCTCTTTCTTCCTGCGTAGTATTAATTCTATGTATTTAGCTATTGCATTCCATTTTTCTTGGTTTTCAAGCATTACAGAAATTATATTTTCTGATGTTAATTCTCCTACTGCTACTATTAAAGATTCTCTTTCAGTTTCTGCTAAATCACATTCGAAAAAAGTGTGATGCGCTGTGTCATGTGTTGCGCTGCAGTGACTGCATCCTGGATTGTTTACTTTGCCCATCTTGTAGAGGTAGGATCGAAAATATCCGTGGCCTGATAGGAACTGAGTGATGTAAAAATTTACTTCTCCATGGTGTCGGTTAAACCAGACTTCTACTTGTGGGATTAATCTAGCCGTCCATCGCCCGTGCTGATCATTACTCCAGTGTTCTTGCCATCTTGTCATCGTGTACCTTCTTTCCTCTGCTACAATGACATCTCGGCTCGTTGGTTGATCCCTTATATATATATTTCTTCGTTCTTGCGCTAGCAAATCAATCGGAATCACGCCCGCGATTACCATGACCGCCGAATGTGAAACTGTTCGATAGGAGCACGCGACTCGGAGAGCCCCTCTTCGTTGTACCGCTGCTATGCGTTTTTTACAATACCTCTTGTCCATCGCATGTGCCCAGATTTCAGCTCCGTATAGAAGGATTGATTCTGCGGTTTTCATAATGATTCGTCTTTTTTCTGGTTTGGGTCCTCCAATGTTTGCCATAAGTTTGCTTAGCTTGATTGTAGCTTCTGCTGCTTTATCTGCTACTTTTTGGATTTTGTTGCCAAAATGTTAGCCTTGTATCAATAGTAACTCCTAAGTAATTTGCTGATTCTTTGGTCATTATTGTTTCTGGACCTACTTGCATTGGAATTATAGTTGGTATTCTTTTCTTAGTTAACATAACGATTTCTGTTTTTGCCGTTGCTAATTCTAATCTATGTTCCCTCATCCAACTATACACTCTTCTCATAACTTGATTCAGCCTAATCTGTGATTCTGCTATATCCCGTGCCGTTATAATAGCTGCTATATCATCAGCATAACCTACTAGCTGTATATTTTCAGGCATTTCCATACATAATAGACTGTTGTACAGAACATTCCATAGTTCTGGTCCTAGTATTGATCCTTGTGCTACTCCTGCCGTAAGATCCTTTATCCTCTTTCCATCTACCGTGTTGTATATCAATCTTCGCTCGCTTAAGTAATCTATTAGAACTTTCAGAAGGTACGTAGGTGTAGTAAACTTATTTTGTAATGCGTCTATGATGTCAGTCCATCTTGCCGAATTAAAGGCATTTTTGACATCCAAGGTAACAAGTAGAACTATTTTCCTCGAGTGATGTGTTTCCATTCGTGTGGCTTCCGCAGTTTCTGTTACCACCTTGATAGCGTCAACGGTCGACCTTCCCTTTCTGAACCCGAACTGTGTGTTCGCTAATCCACCAGCTTTCGAAGAGTTTCCCGGCCGTATCTAACATACATAGTGGCCTGTATGACGATGCTGCTCCTCTTGCTCCTTTAGCTTTGTCAATTAAAACCAGTCTTGCTTCTTTCCACCTTTTGCTGAATACTCCTTCTTTTAGGCAGCAATTATACATATTCAGCATCATTTGTGGATTATTCGAAGCTACTAATTTGATGACCTCTGCTGGTATTCTATCAGGTCCGGGGGCTTTCTTGTTTTTCATACATTTTACTGCATCTTCTAGTTCTATTTGTGTAAAAATTGGGGCTTCTCCTGGTTCTTCGTGCCTCTGCAATACATTTCTTCTAGGGTGTGTAGGGAAAATAATTATAATAATAATAATAATAATAATAATAATAATAATAATAATAATAATAATTATAATAATAATAATAATAATAAGAATAATAATAATAATAATAATAATAAAAATAATAATAATAATTATAATAATAATAATAATAATAATAATAATAATAAAAATAATAATAATAATAATAATAATATAAATAATAATAATAATAAAAATAATAATAATAAGAATATTAATAATAATAATAATAATAATAATAATAAATAATAATAATAATAATAATAATAATAATAATAATAAATAATAATAATAATAATAATTAAAAAAAATAATAATAATAATAAAAATAATAATAATAATAATAATAATAATAATAGGCTATAAATATTATTATTTTATAAGTCTGTAAAAATTCTTGTAATAAATAATCACAGCAATCGTTAAGATCAATAAATTTCATTTATTTTAAGAAATTGTAAACAATTTGAAATGTAATATTATAATTAAAATTAATAAAGAAAAAATAAAAAAAAAAAAAATATCTTATGCGAAATTGAATCAAATATTTAATAAGAGCATTACACAATCCCGATTCATTTAGCGAAAATTATTTATGACATTATAACTGATAAGACGTAGTTAAAATTGGTAACATTTATTCTGAAAAACTATTCCACATTAAAAATGGTTTGCAACAGAGAACGGTAAACTCTCCAATTTTATTTAATATCTTTTTGAGTGCCTTATTACATAGCCTTAATAATAATAATGACGCTAAGTTTAACTTAGCATTGGCTGATAACCTCATAGAAAAAAAACTTCAGATATTCAATATAAGCTACAGTCAGTGTTTAATCAAGTTCTTTCCCATGCTAACTTTTGGAAAATGAGAGTTAGTTTTAGGAAATGTGAAATCATTTCATTCCGAACATCATTGGATAAATGTAATAAGGACGTTCGACAAAATTGGAAGAATTTTCATATCCAAGCTCCAGGAAATATTAAATTAGTAAACAAAAAATATGTGAAATATCTAGGGGTAATTTTGCAATACAATCTTAATTTTACTGAGCATATTAATAATAAAATTAATTCGAATTATTGATAATAAAATTAATTTCAAAAATTGTTTAAATCAAAATTATTGTCTGCCACGGTTAAAATAATAGCGTATCAAGCGCTTTTTAGACCAATTTTGACTTACGGGTGCCAAATTTGGTATAATATTAGTGCCTCACTTATGGAATTATATAGAAAGTAAATTTCTGAGAATTTCTGTATTTATCGTAAGCCAGATACTGAAAATAAACATTTATTTTACAATGGAACCATGTATAACCGGGCATATATTTCTAGAATTTATGTTTTTGTTTTGCATTTAATTAGAAAACATTATGTTAAACTCACAATAAATATAATAGATAATATTTTAGTTTCACATTCGGCATATCCAGAAAATAAATACATTGAAGACTCATTAAGCTCAGGTTTCATTCCCCCAGACGGATTTTTCTTTCTTGATCACAATAGATATATTCAATCCAAATCCCTATTATTTATCACGCTTTTAAACGTATCACACAAAAAGAGACACTTTTGAGCCAAATATTAACCCCAATACCCCACTAGCAATGTGGAGATATAACATGAGCCTCTCACTAAAAAATGTAAACCATATTATAAATATTAATAATTTCTGGTGACTATGCTACAAAGAAAATTGGCAACAAAAACATTTTTTTTAACTTGTATATTAAATTTTAAATTCAATTAAACATTACAGTTCTGGTTTAGTAATATAGTAGGTTAATTATTTATAAGTTAGTTTTAAATAGTTTGTAAGGTTTTATTAAAAATATGTAAAATTAAAGTCGGTTTTTTCTAGCCTTTTCCGACTCTTTGTTAATATTAATAATAAAATTGTAACCCAAGAAAGTGATGGTGAGGTAAAACGTATATGTAAAAAATACTAAGATAATTTTAAGTGTCATGTAATCATTTAGAGTAATCGTAATGGGTTCAATAAGTTAGTTTATAAGTTATAATGTGTATAATTTTTTTTGTTAATTTTTTGTATGATTTAAGATAGATAGATGTAAGTTGGCTATATTACAAATAAATATATATAAAAAAGACAACCATTACACAATAACATACGAAATCAAACCAATATACGAAAAAAAATCATAACTTCAGTGTGATAAAATTTTCAAAGCCATGCTTACAACTTGTTAAATAATCCAGTATACAGTATCCCATCTCTCTATCGCATCACTTTGTGACAATAAATTATATAAACTATTCCTGTACCGATTAACTTCGTCCAGCACATGGTTTACTTAAAAACGGGTATAATGGAATAAAACTTTCAATTAGCTATGGGTTAATCATAATGCTGATAATAGAACTCATATACATACACACGAATCACCTATAACTTTTGATATTCAAGCCTATTCCCAGACCACAAGATAAACATACAAGTCAGTATTTGATAAAGAATGGTTGCCAATATTTGGTATCGAATTAAAAACTTCTTGTCTTCATTTTAATGGTTCGAGCCATTTATTTTCAAAAACATTATTTTAAAAAACACTAAAAAAATTTATAAAACACTAAAACATTGCACTAGAATTATAATATAGCATTCAAGTGGGGTTTAATAATACTAGATAATACCTAATATTATATTGTCGAATTACATAATACTATCTTAAAATTAGGACTGAACAACAACAACAATAATATTAAAAAAATAGTAATAAACAATTAAATTTAATGTGTCCTTGACAACATTTTGAATTTTCTTTTGTGTTTTTATTTATTAAAAAAAAAATTTGGCTACTGATTATAAACAATTTTTTTTTTTTTTTTTTTTTTTTTAATACAACACTTTTGAGATACAATTTTTTTACCCTTATTTTGATATAACAAATTCGGAACGAATGAAGTCTTTTTAAATTTATTTTTAATTTTGTTTTTTTTTATTTTTATTTTGGAAAGTGTCCATTAAGTGAATTAAGCAAGTTGTAATTGCATAATTTTAACTTTTTATTTCACTTTCTAACGCTTCTGTTAAATTCATTTCTTCTCATTCTCTTTCCCTTCTCTTGAATTCTCTTCAAAAAATTGTTACTCTGTTGCTTTTACTCTTAATTTTAATAAGGTCAGATGAAAAAGTTCCTAGTTTTTATTTTGTTATTTTTGTTTTTATTTTTTTTATTTGTTTGTGATAATTTTGATGTTTTGCCGACAAGTTGAAAAGCTTCATAATGAAAATTTCAAAAAAATAAAATAGATTTTTTTTTATTTTTTTTTGTTTTTTGTTTTTACTCAAAGTGTTTTCACTTTTTAAGTTTACTAAATTATTCATTAGAAAGTCAAGTGGTTGCAAGGACGGAAACATAAGAAAAACTAGTAAAAAAAAAAAAAAACAAAAATTAAAATAAATTATGACGTTCTTCTTCCATGTTCAAAATACTGAGGCTGAAATGGAAATGTTTTGAATTAGAGAAGAGTAACAAAAAATAAAAAGAATAAAAAAAAATAAAAAAATAATATAAAAAAATATAAAAGAAAAAGTTTAAATTGAAAATTTTTCGTAATTTTCTCAGTCATCGCTTCGCCCAGCTGAAAAACTGAAATTGTAGAGTGAAATACCAATATAATAAAGAAAATTTCATTAGAGTTAATTAAATATACGATGATTTAATACAAAAGAATAAAAACAAGAATAAAAACAAGAAAAAAAAAATAAAAAATAACAAGTGTAAATGTAATCAGTAGTTGAATGAATGAAAAGAGATTTCCAGAAGAAGGAACTTACAAAAAAAAAAAAAAAAAAACATTTTTTTTTTTAATTAGATGAAATATTAACAATGGATTTTATTTTATTGTGTTTTAAGGTGCTGTTCCTTAAATATTTACAATAAATTATTAATAACTTACATAATTTATTTAAAAATTTAAAATAATCTTTATCTTTATAATTATTGTTGATTTAAATTTAACTAATTTTTAAATAAAAATTTCAATTTAATTCAATTTTATTTACTACATGTGTATCCACAGAATTTAGGGTCTTATTAAATTTTTTTGTTTTAACTACAGTTATCCTAATTTAGCAATTTGCAATCGATTTTCTTAATATAAAGAAAAAACGCTAAACTGATGTAATAAACTTTAATTTGATGAATTTTGTATTTTATAAGTTGAGTATTTGAAGTTAGTAAATTATCAGCAACCAACATGTAAAAAGATTTAATAATCTTAACAAACCTGCTCCATTAATTAAAACGAGTAAATGATAATAAATAGCAGTAGCCTTCGCTAACGATGTAATAGTTTATGTTGCAGATAACATACTCAGAAGTATACAATACAAAGTTTAAAATAATATTTTTAATATTATGAATTTCATTTTATTGGACTACTGCAAAATCTGCCCAATAAAAGTGAATTTCAAACAAGTTATTGCTATTAGAGATTGTTTTTTTTTTTTTTTTTTTTATATTATATCCAAAACTTAGGTTTTGAACCTTTTAGTCAACGGTACCCATTTGAAAAAGAAAGGATAGTTAAAGGAAAGGAAAGAAAAAGGAAGAAGAAAAGTTTTGTGGGAAAGAGCGAACAATGTTGTTAATATTAGTTTTAAATCTCTGTAAATCATAAATAAAAAATCCTTCTCTCATTGGGAATGCTTCGATTGGGACGCGATTCCACAATTGAGATGTTCTTACTATAAAAGAATTTCCATAGCCGGACTTAAACCATCTCAGAATTTCCACTGTGAAAGGGTGAGCACTTGATGCCTCTCGTGTTATGCGACAGAATTGCTTGAGAGGAGGAAGAAGTGACTTTAGTTCCTCGGAACAAGTGCCAACACCAAGTAGATATCTAGAAAATAGAGAAAGTGCTCCAACAATACGACGATGACCAAGTGGTATAAGGGATGAGGTCACGTTTATGTCGCCTGTAAGACGAATGGCGCGGTTTTGAACTTTGTCCAAAAAATTTAAAGCAGTTTTTGGTGCACCTGCCCATAAATGTGAGTTATACTCGAGCTTGGGTCGTATATATGCTTTATAGATTTTTAAGAGGTCTCGAGATGAAAAATAAGCTTTGCAGCGAATTAAAAAGCCTAAACATTTGGCGGCCCTTTCGCAATATCGAAAATATACTCATTCCAGTGCATATTTTGATTCACTCGGATTCCGAGAATCTTCAAGTCTTTGAGTCGCTGAATAACTTCATTTTGAAGCCGGAGAATTAGTTCGAATGTTGTTAGCTTGTTACTAACAAGACAGCTTTGGGTTTTTGAAGTGTTAAACTCGACTCTGTTTGCTCTACCCCAGTCGACAATTTTGGCTAGGTCGTTATTGAGTGCACCAGCCATAATTGTTCTTTTGTAGTTGACTGCTGAAGCTGTAGCATTATTTGTTTTAAGAAAATCATATGATGCTACTAGAGTGCTGTCATCAGCAAAACTATGGATTGGATTGAAAGTTAATTTGAGAAGGTCATTAATGAAAATGAGAAATAGGGTGGGTGAAAGGACGGAGCCTTGTGGAACACCAGCATTGATTTGAAGTTGGTCGGAAAAACTACCGTCAACTGAAACTATGATAGATCGAAAAAGCTTTCAATCCATTTAGAAAAGGTTGTACCGAGGCCTACAGCATTGCATTTTGCTATAAGAGCAGAATGCCAGACTCGATCAAAAGCCTTAGATATATCCAGAGCTACAACAGCAGCTTCACCAGATTGATGAAGACTGGTGTTAAGTTTTTCGCAGAGGCATGTCATGAGATCACCGGTGGAACGCTGAGCTCGAAAGCCGTATTGACTATCATGAATTATACCTCTACTATCAAGATATTTCTTCAACTTTTGATTTATTAAGATTTCCATCGTTTTGGAAATAATGGAAGTAATAGCTATGGGTCTATAGTTCGAAGGATTGCTTTTGTCACCTTTTTTAGGAATAGGATAAACTTGGGCAACTTTCCAATAGGACGGGTAAGTTCCTGAAGAAAAGGACAAATAGAATAAGTTGCGCAGAGGTTTAGAAATGGCGAAGGCAATGTGTCGCAGCACAATCGCAGGTATACCATCGGGACCGGTAGATTTTTTTATATCAAGATTCTTCAAGACTTTTACTACAGCTCTTGTTCTGAAGTATATCCTTCCAAGCGAAGAATTAACAACAGGGATTTTTGGCGGATTTTGGGCTGTATTAGGAAGTGTGGAAAAGCTAACCTTTTTGCAAAAATATTTGCAGCATATTTTTGCAAAAAGGTTAGCTTTTCCAACAGAATCTGATATAATTGTACTATTATCAATCATAGGGGGAAATGAAGATTTGCAAAAATTTTGCCCAACGCTTTTAGCAAACGTCCAGAAGGACCTGCTGTTGTTAGGGAGATTAAAGATTTCTCGTCTCAACCTTTGGTTGTGCAGGAATTTTTGTTGATTGATAATTTTTTTACATTTATTCCTAACCACTTTATAACTCTCATATGTGTTGACAGTTTTATTATTCTTGTATTTTTATAAGCTTCCACTA